>JANDEH010000002.1:35778371-36978371 GCA_024610705.1 Tetragnatha versicolor | reverse complement strand
CGTAAAAATCTGATATAAAAATTTAAAAAAGTTTTTGATGTTTTTTTGGCACTGTCTAAATCCACGAAAGTAACAACTCAACTCTAACGAATTTCGCTAATACTTTAGCATGGGTCAACTTTTGTGGATTTAGACACTTCGTTTTGTTTTTATTACTAGGGGGCTCTGCCCCCTGCTCGCTATCGCTCACCAACCCCCGGAACTGCTTCGCAGTTCTTTGAAGATCGCTTCGCGATCTTAGCGAGCAGAGCTCTCTTGCTTCATCTCAACTATCCATTACAACCTGGAACTTGTCTTCTTATAGTCTGTTTATTTAGAAAAGGCGCCTGAAACAGGATCAAAAACGCTCAACAATGCTTAATAACGCTCATCAGACAACTTCAGTGACCGATTGTTTCTACAGTATTTTAACTACTTCTGCTTAGGCTGACTTGTCATTGCAGAAGAAAAATTTTTCGACGATAATTAGAATTATAAATGCTTCTAATACATTACGTCTCAGGCGCTAATTCTAAATGAACAGAGTGTAGTTGATGATCATTTAATATCGAAACTTCTTATCTCTCAAACTTTTCTATAACTTAATTCGGATCATTACCACGAAAATATCAAAATAAAACTATTACTGAAATATTCCTTTTTAAATTATCAATAATTTAATGGATAGGGGGCTACCGCCTCCTGCTCGCTTACGCTCACCAACCCCCGTAACTGCTATGCAGCTCTTTACAGATCGCTTCGCGATCTGTAATATCTGCAATCGATCTTTAGCAGAGAAAAAGTTGTCAAAAGTTTAGCAGAGACAAGTTGTCGAAAATCCTCTTCCTTTCATCGGCACAAATAACACTCAAAAAAGCTGAATTATTTATTTCTCTAGTATTTCAAAAAATATCGAAGTATCTTTAAAAGATTATTAAACAAGTCTATACTATATCTCTAGCAAACTTAGAGCAAAAATGTGCACCTCAAAACTTTAAATTTAAATATCCGTGCCCACGACAATCTAGTGAACAGGCAAATATAAAATTTAAAAACATTAAACACGTCTGATAAAGACCTACTAAAACTATGAAAAAAAGGAAACTTTGATGCTTAATTACTCCAAAACTAATTAGAATTCTTTAAAGAACTAAACGGCAATCTCTTTCTAAAAAATAAGAATGTAAGTGTTTAAAAAATCATATTGATACCGTGATTAGTTTTCATTTTAGATAGAAAAAAACGAAAAAGTGTCAAAAATTTCGAAAATTAAAAAATTAATTACTCTAAACCAAATTCGAAATTCGAAAAAAGGGCAACGTAGTGCACATCTTCATACTTCAGAGGATTAGGCTGCAAAAAATCATAGTTCTGCTGCTAATATATTTTGCTGAACTGGATTACGCGGCGAAAAAAGAAAAACTTCAACTTTGACCTTAAAAATACCCCAGTACTAATTATCACATCAGTTAGCTTTTTGTTCGAGAATGTGCCCCAAATATTCTTTTACAAACATTTCAAATTTCATAAATTTCTATCAAGTAGTTTTTGCGATATGAGAGTTCAAAGAGTTCAAAAATAAAATTTTCTGAAACAGTGGCGGCAGCGGTGACAGTAACTTTTTTTAATATAGAGAGATACGTCAATTTATACTAAAACCAAGAAAAAACAACTCTCCCGATTCACTTGTTGATCTAAAAACCTCCATTCACGGTTTTCTCCACCGATTCCCACCAAGGAAAAAAACACCCCGCAGATAATATGAATATAATTAACGATCTCGACGAAGCGAGACTACACAGAAGGAAAAAAAAACATTACAATGCCCAGCCCACTGCTCTTTAATGAACGCCTCTCGAAACGAGAAAGGGGAGAAGAAAAAAAACCTTCGAATGTATTAAGAGACGAGGCGAGAGAAAAAGCAGTCAAGAATCTCCGGAATCCGGCTCTTTTGCAATAGGCCCCGATCGATCGCTTCACGATTTCAGCTTCGAATCACCCCGCGATTTTTTTATCATCATCATCTTCATCACACCTATCACTCCCACACCTCAAAAGAGGCACCCTACCACACGACAATAACAATGAAGAAATTCCGGGACTAAGGATCCCCAAATATCGATCCCGAACGGATCTCGAAAGGTTAAAAACCTCCCCGTAAGATCGCACCGGGGCCCTCCTCCTCGCAAGACTTCCGCCAGAGGGCGCCTCTCTTTTTTCCACGACCGCCCGGACTCCGAAACGTCGGCCATTCCTCTCCCGGATAATTCGCCCGGACGTTATTCTAAAGTCCTCCGAATTTCCCCCTCAGCGAAGAGC
Source organism: Tetragnatha versicolor (assembly GCA_024610705.1). Classification (NCBI taxonomy): domain Eukaryota; kingdom Metazoa; phylum Arthropoda; class Arachnida; order Araneae; family Tetragnathidae; genus Tetragnatha; species Tetragnatha versicolor. The sequence goes on along the minus strand of JANDEH010000002.1, from coordinate 36,976,073 downwards.
CAGCCCAAAGACATACCGGGTGGACATCGCGAAAGGAGCAGCGAGAGAGGGAGTGAGTGAACACCGGCGGCCATGTTGTCGGCTACCTGTCTGACCTACACGTGCCGGGTTCCCCCTCCCCCCGCCTAGGGAAGGAGGTGTGTGATGCCGCCTTGGGCCGACACCATGGGAAACGCTCAGCCCAGGGTAAGTTTAACCCTCCTTATACAGCACCCCTTGCTCCCTCCATCTTGGTGCGTTTTTTTCTCCTCTTCTGTCGCTCCCCGGTTGACGTCACAAGGGTGCGGCGGAGTCAGGCAGTGGTCCGGAAGATTTTTCGTGTCGGGGATCGTTGAAGCAAGCAGCGGCCTCCATCTTTCCGACAGCTTGCAGTGGCCGGATTGATTGTTTGAAGCCAGCAGCAGCCGGGATGTGCGGTAACCGGGTGCATATTCCGTTTTGTCGCTCCGTTGTGACCTTTTTGTGACTGTTGCGCCTACAGCTTCGCGTCGCTCCATATTTTGATCGAGCGGTCGACGGCATTGCTTAAACTTCCGCGTAGACCATCTTTTTTTTTCGCATTGGGAGTTTTTAAGGTGCAGGTTTTTTTCTGTGCAACAAGTCTGCTTCTTACGATAGGGTATGTTGAGTAGGAGGGAAAGATACTAAAACATAATATCACACATAAAAGGAAACTGGATTTGTATGGACGTAAAATTCCTGGAGATAATTGTTTCCGGTACAGGTTTGAAGGACTTTTCCAAGCATATTTTTTCAAATACATTCACTATATGCTTATCCATATTTCTAAAAATAAACGATAACGTTTGAGTTGTATCTTAATCTATCAGACAAACCGTTTCGATGCACAGAATTTATTCTAGGCATAAGCAAATCATTGATCCCTTCCTACCATCTTCTCATCCCTCTTTCTCCTTCGTGTTTTCTACCTCTAATCATACTCATATCAAATAAAAACCTTTCTTTTTTCTTCAAAAAAATTTTCTGCAAGGATTTACATATTTCTTTCTTACTCAATGACACATTTCTTCTTGAATGTGCTTTTTTTAGAAAAAAAATTTCTAAAAACTTTTTTTGGTTGTTTTTCTTGCAGAACATTTTCTGCAGAGGGTAAAATTTTCTGCGAACGCCGTTCGCGCGTTCGTGTATATTATCTGGGCATGCAATATATATTCTTTTCTTTATATGTGTACTTACCTTTATGTTTTTAAATTGATATGGCTTCACTGTTAGATGTGCATGAGATATTAGCTTTTGATGTTTTAAAAGCTTTTTTCTCATTATATGGATGTTGAGTAATTTAGATAGATTAAAGATATCTCGATAGAAATTTTGAACTAGTTATTTTAGTTCTGTACAAAATTCACATTAGAAAGAATGTAGAAAAACTTAAAATTCATCCAATCAAAAAGTACAAGGAGGAAGATGTTGTATATAAGCTAGTATATTATATTAGATCACACAATATTTTTATTTTCCACAAAAACTTAAACAGTTTTGGAATTTAGGTATTTTTTTAAGTAGTAAAACGATGAAAAATGAAACCATCCCACTTTGTTCATGGTTAACTGTTTTTACAATAGACGCTACGTTCTAGATTTAATTTTTTCATCACGATCTCATTTTAAAAATACTATCTTTAATCTTTCGTAAAGTTATTTTCACTGCAGTTTGGAAAAAAAGCTTTAAAACTTAAAAAACATGAAATTTGAGTAAATTTGCTTTTAATTGAATCGTCAGTTTAAATAATGGAATGTCCAAAACACAAATTTTGAGAAAATCGAAAAAAAAACCCTGTGTATAACTAATGGAATTTTAATTGTATAACCACAATATTTATACTAAAAGTACAGAATAATCATCAAAATCAATAAAAGTATATCCAAAAATATTTGACAGTTGAAAAAGCTGATGGACTTATTCCCTTTTTTCTGCATTTGAAATTTCAGATTCCATTTGAAATTTCAGATGAAAAAAATCTTAAAAACAATTTTAATCAACAACTAAATTTTATATTTCTGCTTAGTTCACAGCACAAAAGGGAAAATAGAAAGACCAAGACGAATAAAATTGAAACCTATTTTTATAAAAATGGGTCATTAGGGCACTTTCAATGGAGTAAGTGAATATCAATGGAGTCCAACATTCATTGGATAAAAAAAAGAAAACACTTTTAAATTGAAATCAAATTTTATTTTGGCTAATATTACAGAATAAGGAAAGAAAGATACAAATTAACTTAAATTTCAAATTTAATAAAAAATACAATGAATGGAGATCGATTTCTCAAAATTCTAAGGGCTATATCTGCAGATAGGGGATAACTATTTCTTTCTTCTTCACGCTCATGCGTAGAGCGAAGCTTTGAAATTTTTTTGCGCACAAAAAATCAATTTTTTTTAATTTTCCATTTTTTCAAACTGGCGACGGGACATTCTATTTCCTTGTCACTGATAACCATTATAATCCACCTTCCTTCACTCAAAAATATTCAAAGCTAAAAATAAGTGAAAATGGCCCCAAAACACCCTTTTTTATATACTTAAATGCAATATTTATTGCCTTTTTAAGACTAAAATAAGCCTTTTCTAAATTTTAAGTTTAAACTCCCACACTGAATAAATATTAATCTTCAAAATTTTATTATTTCAATTTGTGTTAAATTGCAGTCACATCATAAGAAAGTTCTTAAAATTTGTATTGCTTCCCCTCAGTGGAAAGAGCCTGCGATTAAAAACAATCATTAAAAATGTTATTTAAATAACTGGATCAATTTGGTATTATCAGCGTTATTATTTGTATTATCAGCATCACTGGATTATTTTGTATCTATTTTACTTAAATTGGTCCTTGAGTTCAACACCAAGTAGGTATTTTTTCTTATTCCTCTTTTTATTTTTTTACTAAATTTTTGATTAATTTCGAAAGTAAACAACACGTTCGTAAAACATTATATAAAAGATATTCTACATTTTCAAAATCTTGTTGCGACCTCTGTTCTATACTCTTATCTCCAGTAAAATAATGACCAATGAAAAGACCATCTAAATGATTATAATTTCACCATCTCACTTTCACTGTTCATCAGGAGGAGGGATCCTCACCGAACCATCACACATTTGCATAGGAAATCAAAGGAATGAAGAGTGAAATAATAAATTTACGCTTGTCATTTTGGATGATTCTTCCAAAATGAAGATCTAAAGTGAAAAGTCTGAATGAGCCTTAATAAATTGAAAATCAGTTGAAAAACCACAAAATTGTACACTGAATTTATTTTTAAGAAAACTATCAATATCTCATCACTTTGAGGTGGTCTCATTAAGTATACATCAGAATTCAGTCTTCCACCTAATAAAACCAACAACCTTATTGAAAAAAGCTTAAAACTATGAAAAAACTTTCGTATTTTTCCATGGTAAAATGTATTTAAAATTTTATTTTCACCTCTTATTTCCCTATAAAGAACAATTGAGCATACAAAAAATACACTCCCTTGGGTCGGGCAATGAATAATAAGTAGTTGGGTAAAAATAATAATTTTAATAGCTTATTTTATTTTAAGGCTTAATTTTAATAATTCCGCGTGGGCCGGATAAAACCTTGGAGCGGTCTGGGTAAATTGCCTAAATTTCGAAGATTTTTTTCTTACTCGATTAAATTTTATTTTCAACTCTTTTAACCTTTTTGAAATTTTAAAAATATTTTTTTAAAATGGTAGTTATGGTGTATGCTAAATCAAAGAGAATAAAATTTACGAACAAAATAGGAGTAGTTTCAGGTTTTTAAGTGGTATAGTTCAAAAGTTATTAGCTGTTTAAAAATGCAGAAAAAACAACTTCACATGATATTTTTTTTACATTTAAAATTATTACTGTTGAAAGAGGGGTGATAGAAGAATGGAATATTTAACATTATAAATATCTATAACTATATTAGTGTCTCTCATTAGAAATTATGAACAAAATGTGAGGGTTTAATCTTTGGTTTTTTAGTTTTTTTAAATTAGCATTTTTTGTGAAACTTTAGGCCATTAGCGGCAATGGTTAATATTTTTTGATTGAGCTGAAATTTTGCAAAAATCATTCTTACTTGTATGATGGAAAAAATTGGGTGGGGGGTAGGAGTCGCATAAAATTACTCAAACTTTAAAAATAAGGACCGCCCTAATAATTATGTTTAATATTGCATCAGTCACATTGTATTTGCGCTGACAATTAATTAGGCTCTAACTCGCTATCTGATCTAATTATCTATTTGGGTAAGTAACTGTCTGTCACTTTGGCATGATGTAATAAGATCGCCTGATTTAAAATTCTAAATCGTCTAGGCAAAAGATGATTAAAAACGTTCGCGAGTAAGTGCAGTGGTTTTGTGAGGATTTGCGGAGGTCCTGCGTTAGCAGTTTACGGGGGTTGGTTTGCGATAGCGAGCAATTGGATTGTTGGTTGAAGTCATTCTTGTCATTTTTCCTTTTTTCTCTTTTACCAACTTTTGATGCCATTAGAAATCTCTAAAAATCATGAACAAAAAGTAAAGGTTTAATCTTTGGTTTTTTGGTTGTTTTGAAAAAAAAACTTCAAGGCCTTTGTGGCACCTCAAGATATAGTTTGATCAATTTCCTGGTTTCGCTATTGAAACTGACGGGACTAAAGGCAAGGCAACTTTTCCGCACCCTCTCTCTCTCTCGTTGTATATTAAATAAAATATTATATTCCCCCCCTTAAATAAAAATTCCTGATATTCCTTAAAATTGGTTTCATATTTTATCCCCTTACATTCCAAAATCTTTAAGCAAATCATAGGTAAAGAATAAAGCATGGAAAAAAAGAAAAATGAATGTAAAATAATAAAGCATACACGTAAACTGTTAAAAATATAAGGGAGAAATATGGTTGATTTATTGCACAACAATCTCGAAGGGAGAGTGGAGCTCTATCTGTATTTGGTATTATGAACACTCTCTAACAAACGTATTTTCTTAGACAGATGGGATTTGTAATGCTTTTGTATCAAATAAACATAAATGTGATACATTGAAATGAGTTAATTCTTTTACTGTATTTTGAGGGGCTGTTAAAGAACTTTTTAAAACTTCAATAAATTGCATTTTATTTTATCTTTCATTCATCCCCCTTTTTTTATTTTTTCCATAAGAAACTGGACGTAAGTCCTCTTCTCAATATAAAGTTAGGAAAATAGAAGCCCAACCTTTTTTTACTGAAACTTATATGGAGTCAAATGGGAGGGTCAAAAGCCATTTTTGAGGCAAACTTTTTAAAACTTTAGTCATAAGCTTGTTTTATATTTATTATTGCAGTTTACGTTTGCAAAATCTAATTTTTTGTTAATAGCATTACTATAACTGTTTAATTAAAATGTTACAAATACTTTAGAAAACTGGTTTTATGGAGTTTAGAGCTTAAATCTTGAAGAAAAATGAATGTTTTAAAGGAGGAAAATCATATTTAAAAATAAGTTAGCAATATATTAATATTATTTATAAGTTTTACTCATGTTAATGAAGTTAATTGCCTTAAAATATAAATGGAATAGTACCCAGTGTTTCTGCAAACTTGAATTCTTATTTAATGAACATATTCTTTTGGGTGACTATCACTATAGTAAAAATATTATTCGTATTTTTATTTGTCTTTAAGGAACTTTCGAGAACAGAAGAAATAACTCATTAAAATAATGTATTCGTTTATTTTGTTTCTGATTTCATACACCATACTTTTACTGACCTCCCCTAACGTGCTTATAAAACCTTAGTTCCTTTGTGTATAATGCTTTTGTATAAATCACTATTGTATTAATTACCCCCGAAAAAGGTTGAATAGCTTTATATCAAGAGAAAACAATGTGCTCATAATAACCACTACTTTTTTTAATGATGGAGTAATTATGATTCTCTTTAAAATAAGGAAAATAATCTTAAGGAACGATGCTAAAAGTTTAAAACATCTTAAAAGGTCAATGGTAATCTATTGTTGCCTAATAATATCTCTCGGAACAAACAATTCCTCCCTTCTACTGGAGGCATCTTGGTATTTTCGTTACAAGGTAGTCTGACCCAACACGAAAGGATTATTATGCCTTTAGGGTAATAAAACGATCAGATCAATGATAGTTTTGACCAAAATATTTCAATTAAGAAGATTAAAGAGTTATAAAGAACACCATTGTTGAAAGTGTCCATAATTATCCCACTTGCTCTAATAGTTGTTAGTTAATTTTTATGTGGGATAAAATATTCTCAAACTTAATCAGTAAACTGTAGAGTCTCAGCAATCGCGATATATTTTCGTCCTCAACGAACAATAGAGCCATTGCACTCTTGACAAGTGTTAATACGTGTACCTCACAGTTAGGTCGAATTTTCCCCGGACAATCTACGCCTTACACCTGCGTGAATCATTCCATTTACGTCATAGGTCAGAATGACGTTGAACGATAAATTTATCCTACTTTATACCCTCGAATTAATAATTAATTTCCCAATATAGATATAAGGGAGCTACTTTCGATATTTTTTTCTTAACAAAAATGTCCGATGACCGGTTTAGGATTCCACACCAAAAATTGTTCAGCTTCCTCAGACAAACTATGCAGTTTAAATTCTGAGCTTAACACAAGAGAGTGAAGGCAAACACAATGAATGTCTTCTCTATTTATAGGTAAAAGTTAAAAATCTCCATATAGATTCATCGATCCAATCCTAGAGGAGAAAACGATGTTCGAAAGAAAGGAGTGGGAGTTGAAGTTGTAGTTTTTTGTCTCCCGATTTTTATTCTCTTTATGCAAAAAAAGTTTTATTCTTATTATTATCTGTATAAATGAATGTGTTCGCCTCAGCGTAAGTCCTTATTGAATGGGTTTGAAATTTTTATTTTTTAGCGAAAAAGAGGAACCTTTCATGTATTTTTTCCTTTTTTGTAAAAAGAATGTTTTTTAGTATGGTTTGCTCTCTTTCTGTCTCATTTTTCACTGGGAAACTATTACTTCAGTTTGTAATTAAAACTTGCAGCTTGGAATATTAAAATCCCGAGGGTAGAATAAGCTTATTTGTTAGAATTAATTGAGACGTTTATGTTTTTTAAAGAAGGAGCAAATTGTGCAGCTTTAAGCGTAAACGTAACTTGTAACGATTAATTTTATGGATGGTTACCTTTTCATTAATGTTAAAGACTGGAATATTTTCAAAATAAAAAGTTTGTGATAGTATCGAAATAAAGGAATATGGATATATTAATATAATGGAATGGATGTATGGAATATAGATGTAAAAGAATAATGATTTAAATTAAAGGAATGGAATGGAATAAAATAATAACATGAATTACAAAGCAAAAATTATTAAGTTTTTGTGTTTAAGTTTTTAAAAACTTTTCCATACCACCTCTACCATAATTTTACTCAAACATTTAATTTTTAATTAGATTTGCGACGAATATCTTTGACACAACAAAGGTTTTACGTTTTTAAAATAAAGTAAAACAAAATAAATGCTCTAAGAACACTAACATCTACGATCTAAAGCTTTTGAAAAATCGTGACAGAAAAAGGTTTGAAGTCATATTCGTTTTACACTGAAAAGGTTTATGGAAAATTTGAACATGGTTATTTGAATACATTTAATTACAGTTATTTTATACTTTAAGATGTTAAAAATATTCACTGTGTACTCATGTGTACTCATTCACGCGTCGTGGAATGAAATGATTAAAGTTTTATCGGATGTAACATCACATTTAAAAAAAGCTGTAGAGGTTTATTACGATGACGAAATCTAAATTCGTACTTTTATCATTAATCCCAAGATAACAAATATATCTTACAATTGAATTTTATTTCCGATATTTGTACCAGGATATTTAGTCAATGATATCTCTAATATTAATAGTTAAAAAGTTTTCATTTAGGATGTACTATTAGAATGAACCACCTCCTCTTTCTTGAATGAAAGCAAATATATTTTTATTTTGCTACAAACGGTTATTTTCATAAAAACCTAACAAATAAAGTAAAACTTCCACTCATATATTACACCTTTGACTGTTACTGCAACAGAATGTGTTGCAATAAGACCCTCCAACCTTTTCTCTACCCAAGGTAAAACATTTAACTTTCACTGTATTAAAGCTTATTGCTCAAGGCAAGGTTTTGATGGTACTTCTTTAATAATGAATGAAGTTGTTTAGCTTCACTTTGTAGACTCAAGGAGGAGATAAGATACACTTTAAACACAAAGAGAACAAAGAATCTCATTGATAATATTTAATTCTCTATGAGGACGCTTTCATCAAAAACAATTTTTCAAAGATATTCAAATATACTCGGCTGATTTCCCCCTACTCTATTTATATATCTATTATAAATATCTATTTTCATAAAACTGTGTTGCTTATTAATAATTGATAATTAATTCTCCTAACACCAAATTGAGGAAAAAATATCGATGCTTATCTCTGTAACGCTATTCCTTCCTTTAGAATTTTATGGGATTGATATTGTGGGCGATATTTCTATTTACCGTTTAGAATTACCGCACTAGATGTGGTCCAGTTAATCAGTAAAAGCTTTTTGATCTTATTTTTAACATGTAGGGTAGTGGTACCAGTAACTGGCAGTTTAAGAGCAATAAAATTAATTAATTAGCTATTGCTATTTTATAAAACTATCCTGGAAAAAACTTTCTGTCTTGAAAAATTAAATGAAGTTTCAATATTTATTTAGAGTACAATTAGTTTGAATAAGTAAACATTTTATATTTTTAAAATAATTTTTAAGTTGGTATGGTAGCTGCACCAGTAACTGGCATACCGGGACAATTTTGAGCACCATTAACTGACATATCCTGTACCAGTAACTGTCACATTGAAATACCTTTATTAAATAAGCTTTTAGTTACTAATTATCCTAAATGTAATGAAAAACAGCTGATTATACATAGAAAACAAAATGTTAAACTTAAAAATCCAATAATGAGAACTTTTCAGAACATTCTTTATGATAAAATCTATTTCGCTGTTTTGCTATGTCAAACTTTAATATCCATTCCATTGTATCGAAACTTTTTAGATTAGTTTTAGACAAAAAGATTCAGTTGAAAAATATAAGTAGACATAAAAATATAGAATAGAACCAACCGAACAAATATAGAATTCTAAAAACTAAGATCTGATTAATTTAGTTAAATAATAGATTTATTCAAACGTTTTTGTTTACCTTCAATAATAATTCATCCAACTGCAGTCCATTTAGCTTGTTTTGTTTAGATTCGGAAATATTATTTTCTTAAAATCGTCTGCCATTTAATTAATTATCTTTGTTTGTAGTTTTATTTGCATTTTTTTAAAGATTGGGTGATTATATATTTATGTATTATTATTATTTCAGCAGTAATGACACCTATGTCAGTTACTGGTACAATTCATTTTTTGTGACCCAGTAACTGACACCCCATTTTAAATAAATAAATAAAAAATGTTTTTCAAAAATAACTGTTCAGCATGATTTCATGTATTGTTATTAATTTTATGTTAGTGTTCAAATAGGTTTCAAAAGAAAATTTTGCTTAAATTAGACACTGAACAAAAATGTATTTCCTTAATTTCAGCATTAAGCCGACCTCTGAAAATCGGAACTTTTTTTACACTAAATGTGAATTCTCAATTTAATTCACTTAAAACCCTTTACTGGAAAATAAATACTGCATAAAGTTAAAGATAAATGTAAAAGAGACCACCATTTATTTCAAGTTCACAATAATAATATTATTATTATGAATTAAATTCCAAAGTGACAGTTACTGGTGCACTGTCAGTTACTGGTACCCCTACCCTATTTCCACTCAACAATTTAAACAGTTGTATAGTCTGATAAATATTAGTTTGATTTTTTAAAGTAGAAATTCTTTCTGAAAACAAGCGTGATCTAATTATGTGTGGCGCAAAAATAGCTTTTATAATTACACTAGTCGACAAAATTAAACTCTTTTTCTCTAACAAAAATGAGATTAGGTATTTCCGACTAATTTCAAGGTGTAGAATTCAGAAATAGTTGTGAAAAAGCTGCAGCACGTACAGTTTTTTTGCTACAAATATGGCACCAGTACTGTAAGAAACGGAAAAAAGCGTTGAAAACACTCATTTTTAACAGTTAATCTCATTATTTTAGCATAAAATACTATCATAGTTAAGATTATATACATGTTCTAGACAATATAAAACTAAAAATCATTAAACATTCATTAAATATGATGCGATTTTATCACTTTTTCTCTCTTAAATGGCGTTAAATCTTCTCTTTCAATGAACCAAGAGCTGTTGCCTAAAATTGCTATTTCTATGTATCGAATTAATGTCCTAAGAGAATCTTTACCCTGGTTTACGATTGACTACAGTGAGATTTTTCGGTATTAAGTTCAAACGTTAATATAAAATATGAATTTTGAGTTATGCTCAACATTCTATGGCATGGTTAGACTAAAGAGTACCTTCTATTGGGATTAAAACATTTTTATCGGTCCTATTTTCTAAAAATCATCTTACCATTCTCCTAAAAACCATTTCCTAGCTGATAATGTGTTTTTATTAAATTTTCCTTCATAAGCAGGGTCGGGAATTCTTTTTTAATCAGAGGTTCATACTGACTTTGAGTTTGCCTTCACTTAATGGTGAAAAAAGTCCTTTTAAATGCTTTTTGGGTTTTTTCTGTATTTTTCATTGATATAAAATAACCCAGAAAATTTTAATGTCCTCCCCATACTATAGGGATAGTAATTTGCATAGAACTACTGTTAACTCTAACGCACTTAAAAAGAGCCACATTCTAACTTTTGCAACACACGTGAGGAGCCCAGATTTCATTTTAGTCATGTATTTGGACCCAAATCAGTGGGGGAAAACCTTTTCCCACTTTTTCTGTTAAATATTACCGTTTAATTGTACTTTAAACCGTACCCAAATTTAACAAAACGAATTGTGCATAAATGTGCAAAATCTACAGTGAAAATTTGTCGATTTTCAAAATGAATTGCAGAACAAAAACATAGAAGAATGTCTACATACTGGGATACTAGAAATAAATTAATTGGATGGGATTGCAGGGTTGCTATTGAACAAAAATGACGCTTAAAACGCAAAAATTAACAAAAAAGCAGAAAATCGAAAATTTTTGTTACACAAAAATGGAATGTGGTGGAACTTTTTTACTTGCAGATATTTGAATAACTATATGAATTAAGAACAAAAATAGTAATTTGGTTGTTGTTAAGAAACCACTGTCGACTAGTGTTATCATTCTCCTCAATGGCAACCGATCAGTTTGTTAACAAATTACTTGGATGGAGTCGGCAATAGATTGATTGTCAACTATCATCATTTTCTTCACTGCCTTTACCTATATAGTCGGACCTTTGACTGCCTCGAGGAAAAACTTTAGACGTCGAACAATATTATCCCCCCAGTAAATCGCTAGTGAAGGTTTAAAGAATGAATGAGCCTTTGAGGCTCCTTCAGAAGGTATCATTCTCAATGCTCAACCTGAGTAATTCACGCCTGTGAATCATTTTGCATAAAAAAAGTGAAGGAGTAAAGAGGGAAATGTTATTTCAAACTTTTCATTTTGGAGGATTCCTCAAAAATGAACACCAAAAGTGAAAAGTCTGAATAAACGTTTAGGAAGTAAGTGTTTTACTAAAGTACCGTTCCCACTTTTGCGTTTGGTTGCGATACGGCCATGTAGTTTTTGGTTGTGATACACCAAGGCAAGGACAAATATACCCAAGTAGACAAAATGACATCATTTGCACAAGTTCAAGGCATGCAACTCGTAATACAAAAGTGAACGAGTAGGCATTCCGTTGCCTTAAGGATCATTCAGACTTTTTACTTTTGATCTTCATTATGGAGGAATCATCCAAAGTGAAAATTGTGAATTCCCGTTTCACTCCTTACTTTTTCATTTTCCCAAGCAAACTAATGTATTTCAGGAGTGAACCACTCAGAATGAACAGTGAAAGTGAAACAGTGTGAACGAGCTTTTAGGTACATACTGGTTATCACCGGATTGTCGTACCGAAACCTAACGAAAAAGAGGACAAGGGTCTGTTGCTGTACGGCAATCCGGAAAGACCAATAAACGAATCACAATCCAAAATAATGGCGGATTTACAGTAGCAAGTCAAAAGAGGCTAAAGCGATAGTAGCGGCCAGTGACAGACCTGCCGACAGAGAGCGCCACTAGTAAAAATGACAAAAGCGGCTTGTGCTCCTGTCGCTAGCAGCATCTGTCATGGCCGCGAATCCCACTTTGCTCTTCGCTCCTCAATAGTCGCTTTTGTTTCTGTCCCATTGTAGGTGACTCCACAACAAACAGAATATAAAAAGTTCATTTGAACACTGAAAATACAAGACATGTATATATTCACAAATAACCTAAATAATTAACTGAGCCTGATAAGGAAAAATCTTTTCGGAAAGAACTGCTGAATTATTTCATTTTAACTTTAACTTTAACATATGCAAAGCCAAAATGGCCATCATCTATAACTCTATACATTTTAAACTGGCGCCTGAAGAATAATGCTTTCCCCCTCGCTAGAAGCTTAAACATGGCTACGCTCTTCGTGTGGCCAATAGTAAGCCTTCTTCGTCGCTGTGAAGTTGATAGTTACCGTGGTTCCTGATTCGGTGGAGGGAAAGGAAATATTTTTGGGCCCCAGTTCAAAAAATGAACAGAGTATATAATCCAGATTTTCAAGTAGGATTTGATTACTTATTTTACTCAATTAATCGGAATACTCTGGTTATGCCAAAGCCCTTGAATTTCACGAGAGTTCGAAGTTGATATTAGAAGATAATTTTTACATTTCTATTGTAGAAATCCAGACACACTCCTCAATTTTATATTTACACTGCCGCTATCGTCGCGAGGCCTCCGCTATTCCCCCGCGGCTTTTGAACAGCGATCGTTTTCGAAGCCTGCTAATGGTTCTTTTAAAGAAGTTTTCCGCCGCTAAAATGTCGCAAACATCTCTATTAACACGTTGCGCTGTAAATCCCCCTATCAGAAAAAAATTTCTGGTGTTTCATAAACCAGTATCCAATTATACTGGATCCATTGTAAATGGTACTGGAACCACTGAGCTATAAAACAAACTGGAGTGACAACTTCCGATACTATAACAAGCGACCGATCGTGCCAGCGCGGAAGGTTAAATTGCCACGATTGCTCAAGCAATCGGGGCAAGCTGGAAGCAAAGTTGGAAGAGCATTTCCCTCTTTTAATCCGCCCATGCCTGTTTTTTAAAATATTATGAGCAAAATTTAGAATGGTCGTTTCATTATGTGCATTCAACTGTGCTAACAGATGGGGGAAAATAAAAGAAGATGGAAATCCTTTCCGCGGTGTGATGCGGTTTCGGCACGCTAACTAGTCACTCCAGTTTGTTTTATAGCTCAGTGACTGGAACCAGTATAAATGATACTGGATCCAGTATAATTTGATACTGGTTTATGAAACACCAGAAAAAATTTTCCGATATAGGGCCCCCTTATTTGTCTCACTGCAGATCAGCATATCTCTCTCCCTCTCCTCAGGCCAGTCACCACCACCATCACCAGCAACAGCAGCAGCACCAGTCGCAGCAGGCCCGTCGGCGGCGGGAGTCGTGCGTGGACGCGGCGGCCGTGACGGAGGCGCACGGGCTGGTGTGCGAGATGCTGGACGACCCGCAGCTGCCCCCGCACATCGTCTCGGGGCTGCGCTCGCTCTCCGCCCTGCTACAGCCGCCCCCAGCCTCCTCCTCCTCCTCGTGCTGCGCCCCGCCGCGCATGCACCACCGCAGGTCGCCGCAGCGCCGCAAGGCTAGCCTCATCCTACCCTACTTCCGGTCGTCCTCGGACAACGAGGAGATCCCCTTCACGGGGGAAAGGCCCTCGGCCCTGCCGAAGGTACGTCACCAAGAGTTAACAAGTGTTTAAACTGTACTATGTTAAGCCGTGGGGAGCCTAGTGGTTAAGGTATCGGCTTCGAGATCGGAGGGTCCCGGGTTCGATTCCGATACCGCCAAAGACCCTCCGAGTATATGCGGAGTACGTGCTCGTTATATCTGTGGGTCCGAAAGTCCTGTGGTCGGTCATGGCGCAGTTACCGTGGGTCCACGTCTCTGGAGATAATTTCCCTCCCCTTCAGAGACATGTCAAAATTGTGGAGGTGGTGATAGATGGTGGAAGCATCTATCATCCGAGGCTTAAGTCGTACTCCTGCCATTCATTGGGCCTCATTTTCTCAGGAGCCGCACCCCCTTTGCCTTAAATCCTGTACGCTCTGCGGATGGAGCTTGGATATTCCAAGTGGCATAAGAAACAACAGCACCATATTAGGCAGACGGATCCAAATAATCGTCCAGAAACTAGAGATGTATAATAAAGGCGGGAAAAAACCGGGTTTAATCCCGGGAATAAACCCAAAAAACCAAAACAACCGGGTTTAAGCCGGGAATAAACCCAAAAAACCGGGTTTATTCTCGGGATTAAACCCGGTTTTTTCTCGCCTTTACATATCTACCAGAAACCGAAAAGCTTTGGCAGGAGAAGTTACAAGAGACTATATACTAGACAAGACAGTCTTTAGGGAACATACCCATACTACGTGACCCATTTTTTACTATTTTTGCCTCCCCCCTTGGTGACCACCCGTAGTATATGCCAAGCAGTGGCGGATCCAGGGGGTGGCACTCTGGAAAGTGCTCCCTCCCTTGGAGACCCAAAAAGGTTCTCAAAATGAGTAAAAACCCAATTTTACAGGTCTAATTTCAAAATTTTTTGCGGGGGAGGACCCACATACCCCCATTAGTATCAAAATGGGGTATTCAGTGTTTATTTTTAGGAAATCCCCAAAATTTTGACATTTTGGGTCAAAAAGTAAAGGTAATAGTGTTGAAAAGTGCCCCCCTTGGACTCAAAACGTTTCTAAAAATGAGTTAAGGTATCCGCCTACCCCTAAAATGACGATTTTCGACTTTTTCGTCGGATCCGCGCCTGATGCCAAGACCCCCTCCCCCTCTAGTTTTCAAGTAGTAATTCATAAATACGGTTTTCATTCATTTTTGCAAAACAAAAAGTTAAAAAAATTAATTTGGCTTAATTTGTCGAATTTTAATAATTCATTTGGCTTAATTTGTCATAATTTGGCAAAGTTAAATAATTAATTTGGCTGAATTTTGTCGTATTGACTAGAGAATATTGACTACGTGACAAAACCCTAAGTCCCCTTCCTCCCTTTGACCAAGCGTGGTATTTTGAAGACCCCCTTCCCCCCTGAACGGGTCACGTAGTATAGGTACGTTCCCTTATTTGTATGGTGAAATTTTGTTTAGGAATTCAATTAGTGACGCCCCTCATAGATTCTGTTCATTTTGAATAGGCGGGTGAAACAAGAGCAAAAACGCCTAATAACGCTCTTCACGCAACCTCAGTGACCGGTTATTTTACAGCATGTTAACTACTTCTGTTTAGACTGCCCTAGAAATTGCACAAGAAATTTTTTTTCGATGTTAATTATAATACTAGCTGCTTCTAATACATTACGTCTCAGCCACCAATTCAAATTGAACAGACTATCGTCGCTTAAGGCGCAAAATGACATAACTGCATTTTCCCTATTTTGCAGGAGATGAAAAAAACAGTTTGGCTATTAATTAAAGAAAATAATATTATTATAGTTTTAAACCTTCATTTTAGGCCTTTTTGACCGGGGATTGAGATGAAACTCTTCTCTGTGGCGGCGTCCCTAACAATATCAATGAAAGGCGTGCAATTATGTCTTTTTGTCTTACGAATGCAGTTATGCTAAAATGACAAAATTGACGATTGCAGCGATTTGAGTCATTTTTTTGCAAAATCGTTGGTGCCAGGTGATCCGGGGCCGGGATTTGCAAAAAGATTGATGCATAACTCAAAATGGCCAAATTGTCAGTTATGTCATTTTGCGCCTTAAGCGACGCTATAGTTTTGTGTCACTATAAAAAATAACACTGCATGCAAAATGTAAGCTCATTCGAACAATAATAAAACGTAATGCAAAGGCCTTAAAGTTTCAAAAACGAGCTGATTTTTTACAAAACAACTAAAAAAACCAAAGATTAAACCATTTCATTTCGTTCATAGTTTTTTATGAGAAACTATAATATAGTTATAGATAGGGGAGACTCGGACAAAACCGGGTAGGTGGACAAAACGGGGAATTGAGCTTTATTCCTTGATTACTGGTGATATTTGGCGGAATCGGCTAGAACTACTTCCCAGGCAGGCGCCCTGACAACGTCAAGTGGAAAGAAAGTATATTTACAAACCCGTCTCGCTGAGGGAAGAAATTTAAAATTTCACAACAAAATCTTAAAACGAAAGCGTCTGACACATTTGTCTACCGATCCTAAATACCTACAGATTCAGTTTTGGTGAGTGTAGCGTATAGATACCTCATTATTTACTTGTTATTTTATGGTTTTTATTCTTACCTTGGAGTTGTTTGATCAAAGCTAGAATAAAATTTCTTCAAAATGGCATGTTCGGACAAAACCGGGATGCAAAGGCTTTTACGGACAATCCAAATCTAAAGAAATTTGGATCCAGTGCCAACAATGCTAGGGGTGGGCACATGAAGCCTGCAAAAATGTGGATAAAAAAGACTAAAATTTCACCTGCGATTTTTGTTTTTAAAAAAGTTCCATTAAGTCCCTTTTGGCTAAAAGCAAAGTCTTTAATGGTTTATTTTAAATTAATATTATTTTATGAAAATTTTATATCGAATCAAAGTTTAGAATGACATTCCCAGCTATTTTTCTTTAATAAATAATATTTTTTCGAAGTTACTACCCGATTTTGATCCTTCTCCATCGTTCCCGGTTTTGTCCGAATAGGTCGGATAAAACCGGGACCTTTTACTCATCTGAAAAGTTTGCTTTTAAGATCTATATTGCTATTGGTTATGATGTATTTGCCATTTTTCTTCTTCATAAAGGTCCAGTTTATCGTTTTAGCACCAGTATTGACTGTTTTGATCACACATAAAGTGAATATTCAACAAATAA
The DNA here is from genome assembly GCA_024610705.1 of Tetragnatha versicolor. Classification (NCBI taxonomy): domain Eukaryota; kingdom Metazoa; phylum Arthropoda; class Arachnida; order Araneae; family Tetragnathidae; genus Tetragnatha; species Tetragnatha versicolor. The sequence goes on along the minus strand of JANDEH010000002.1, from coordinate 36,958,972 downwards.
AGTTTGGGTCCCGGTTTTGTCCGAGTCTCCCCTATAAAGTTCCAGGTTCCCTTCTTCCAACACCCCTCTTTCGGTAGTAATAGTTTTTAAGAGTCAAAAGAACTCATGTAAAGTTGTTTTTCTGGCATTTTTAAACAGCTAATAACTATATAGAACTATACCACCTAAAAACCTGAAATTAGTCCCAACTTTTCGTGACGCCATTTATCAGAATATTATGAACTAATTTTTCTTAAAAATTTTTCTATAAAAATTCTTGGGTTTCTGAAGATGAGATTGCTGAAAACGTAACATAATTCTCTATTAGCTAATTTTTTTATAGATTATTGGAATTGTTCAGACAGATTCGGATACCATACTTATTTGTGTATTTACACTCATTGCCATAAAAAATAGCGCACCAAGAAGAAAAAGAGATATCATAGCCAAATTTATTTCCATGATTACCCATAGTATGAAGGTTGGTTGATAAAAAATTCGGACTTCTTTGAAGTTGGGGGACCGAGAAAATCAGTTAAAAGTGTTGACTCCATAGGTGTCCATAACCGCCGCTACACGCCATGGTATTAAGTGATAGGGGGTCTTAAGGGGCCGGGCCGTTGGGGATTGGCGGACCATGTTAACTCCCCACGTAGTCAAATTTCATCTGGTGCACCAGCGGACGTTGCCTACTCGGCAAGATGATTTTACATCAGTGACCGGACTAGTTTTGTGGGCGTTGGTTCTAGAGAATGGGAAGGACAGGTTAAAAGTGCAACCTAGGGGGGTAAGAAGAATGCTTGGACATTGCGTGCAACATGTGGTTGTGAATTTTTCTCCAGAAACTTGTCCGCAGGATAGGTTTGAAGGTAAGGACGGACAACCGGCTGCCAAACCTGAATGACGCAGCTCAGGTTGGTAAAAGTACTGGTAAACCATACTTAGGAGTTTCGGAAATGGAATCCAATGCATCACCAATCCGTTACTCAGGATCACCACTCCGTGGGACTATTAGAAAATCAACAGCCGAGTGCGCTCTCTCCATTGTGTCTTCAAACTCATATCCAACCATCGTGGTGCTGCAAACCGAAGCGGGATTCTCTCATAAATACAATGTCATGACATTTGGATTTTCATTTCCCTATTTCGGGCACTATTGAAAACAGAAAGGCCCATTTTCAGACCCTTGTTTATTGACAAAGATGTAAGAAGCTATGCGGACCAAATGGACAATCCGCAGTACTACAAACGACATCCATCCCCCTCCCGCATGTCCTCAGTATGATCTACCGGTACATTGACCAACCAGAGCTGCGTCATTGAAGTTTTGCAGCCGGTTGTCCGTTCTTACCTTCAGATCTGTCCTGCGGACAAGTTTCAGGAAGAAAATGCACAACCACATGTTGCAAGCAATGTCCAAGCTTTCTTCTTACCCCCTAGGTTGCATTTTTATACCGTCCTTCCCGTTCTCCAGAACCAACGCCCACAAAACAAGTCCGGTCAATGAGAAAAAGCATCTTGCCCGGTATGCAACGTCCGCTGATGCACCGGATAAAAATGACTACGTGGGGAGTTAACATGGTCCTCCAATCCCCAACAGCCCATTTAGATTAGCCCCTTACACTCAATACAATGGGGTGTAGCGGTGGTTATGGACACCTATGGAGTCAACACTTTTTACTGATTTTCTCGGTCCCCCAACTTCATGGAAGTCTGAATTTTTTATCAACCAACCTTCATACTATGGGTAATCATGGAAATAAATTTGGCTTTGATATCTCTTTTTCTTCTTGGTGCGCTATTTTTTATGGCAATGAGTGTAATTCTCTTAGAGGAATGAGAAATAAATCAAATGCAATATTTTTAATAAACATCCACTGCTTTGACAGATTTTATTATAGTTCTCTAAAAATGCAGTAGAACAGGTAAAGATGTGACTTCTACTTTATATTATTCTATAATCTAAGATCCAAAATTGTTTTTTAACAGATAGATTTAAAATTTAAACTATACTAATAATTAGTGAAAGATTACCTTCGAATTCACTTTTAAAAAGAACGTTTTATGGAAACCAATAATTAAAACATGCATTTGATAAAATTTGATTTGGAAGATATGCTTGTTGAATAAGTGTTACTTGAACCCTCAAAATTAGTAGTATAAATAGTTTGTAAATGTTTATATGTTCTTGAATTCATTAAAATTTTTAATTAGAAGTTTTAGGTAGGTACTTATAATTTTGTACCCATAGAGATATTAAAGGATGACCATAAAACAAGTTTCTATCGGGTTATAATGAGAAAATATTTTTTATTGGAATAAAATTAAATTAAAAAATTTAATTGAACTAGAAATCTTGGAGCAATGACTTATTTATTCTAAGCTATACGAATATATTGAGAAATCACCTAAGCAATTATACGTGTATTTCATTTAATTTATATATTCAGTTAACTGTTCCTCTTGTATAGCAGAAACTCGTTACACCTTCCATAAAATGCGTAGGTTTAGCCTTGATGGAAAGCAATTAAATTATTCTATCCTAAAATACGAGTTACCTGGTAACGGAATTTGTTTGAAATGAAGTTCAGTTTACTTTCACCGCCTACGTAAGATTCGTTAAGGATAAAGTATTTTAATCACAAGGAAAACGAAATCCTGAAGAACTTTTTCTCACTTTAATTCTTAAGAGAAGAGCGAAGTAAGTTGAAACAAAAGTCTTATTTGTTCTTATCTCTAATGAGATTTGATTTTAGTGATTATGGGTAGCTTTTGAAAAGCTATAGCAACAAAGAAAAGGAAAAGAAAGATTGTTAAAATAAATAATCTTATTTATTTCTTCTTAATTTTTTACTTGTATTTATCCTACATTAATATTAAATCCTTTTAAACCTGACCCAATTAGCACAAGAATATTAGTCCAACTATCTAATGGTACTGGCTAATAGCCATAAGAATATCGTTAAATGTCGGACATCGGAATAACTATTAGACTATCTGATAGCACTGAATGATATTTTTAAAATCGTCCTTTACGAGAAACACATTAAAGGCAAATTTAATAAATATGGTTTAAATAAAAAAATGCTAAAAGAATGTTGAAGTTATTTTGATTAATATTGGGCAATATCGTTCAAATGATGTTGGCATGATGATACAAGCTGATATTGCACGTTGTTATGTAAAATGTGAAATAAAAATATTACAAACGATGTCGTAGAAAAAATACTGCCTGTGGTGTTTGGTTGTATATTAAAATAATTATCGTAAAAAAATGCTAAGGAAGGAAGGGTTATAATTTTTTAAAAAATCTAAACATTCTTGGCACTTTTTTGGAACCTTTTGAAAATCCTTTAATTTTCCCAAACAAAAAAAGCTAACATTTCACATTCAACACTAATAAAAATTTGTTTTTGTTTCGCGTTTAAAAATTAAACTTTGGAATTTTTATTCCGAATTATTTAATTATTTTTTAAATTTTATTTTTATTTCCTTCCTTCTGTATAGGAAGTTGTGTCCATAAAAGCTAATTACATTCGTTAGAGGACAATGTTCGCAAGAGGAGAGAAAGAAAGGATGTCGAAAGAGCTGTAATACGAGCTTTATTTTAAAAAAATGGTTTAAATTACAGAAAATGTGCTCAAAACTTTTTAAATTCACACAAAATTTTTCCAATTCACTTCAAAACGTTAATTCATGAATTTTTACTCTTAGGCATCCTTTTACTATTTAAAACATGACTTGGCTGACATGACTGAATGTAAATAGAACTCTTTCATAATCCTTCTAAAAATTAGAAGAAAAACATTTTGTCTCGCGCCGAAACGGGCCGGCGGCGGGCGCCCAAACGGCCGCGCCGAATCGTCCCATTCCGATGTAATGAATAGGTACCGTCCAATTTTGAGTTAGTAAAACCGATCTATCCTTCTGTAGCAATGTTCTCATCTGAAACGATCAAGACTCCCACACTCCAATTGAACATGGTTATCCATCAGCGGGCAACTTTTTCATTTTCAGACACAAGGTTCTATGAAAGTCTTGGTACGAAAGGATATCACGTTACGTTTTCCAACGACCTTAAGATCCACACATTAAGGCGGGTTTACATGAAGCGACTATACCAGACTGAAACGTTACTTGATCCTGGCTGAAAGCACACAAAGAAAGTAGGTACCAGCGCGGTGTCTGAATTTTGAGTGAAATTATGAACTTCAATTTAGAAATACGATAAATATGTTAAAACCCAAGTATTATTATTATAGCGTCTTTTTATAACAATTTGCGACTGAAACTCCTCATAGCTAGAGAGCCTGTATACGAGAGAGAGACGACAACTCGCTTAAAAGCGTCTCTGCGCATCCTTGCACGCAGTTAAAACTGTCCAAATCTCCAATTCTGTCCAAACTGTATAATGCCGCTGATCTCGCTCTCATGCTAATTCAATGGAGGGAAATCTGCGGTGAACAGAAAACGCTGTTGACCAATCAGCAAGCTATACCGGGTTGTCGCTTCTCTCGTATACAGGCTCTCTACTCGTAGCAACCCAAAAGGCTTTTTGCTTACTCAGATTTTCCCTCCGAGTAGTGCCGTCATATGGTCAAGAAACATTGCAATCTGGTATAGAGCGCCGTGACTGGTCGAACCTTCCTATAAATGTTGACGTGGCTACTACGTCATAGCACCAGGAACCAATGAAAGAAATAAGTTCAAAATAGATGAGTATAACGATAGATAATTTTCTACCATGTTCCCATCGGTGTCGCGTCGCTCTAGTCGCTTCATGTAAACCCGCCTTTAGATGTCGTGTTTTTCGTTGCAGCGCCTTCGCAAGAACCTGGCGCCGTCGGTGCTGCGTCGCATGTCGACGGCGACGTGGACGACGACGACGTCTGCCACCGGCATGCCCACCCTGGAGGCGGAGCCTCTGCGCAAGCGCAGTACCAGCTTCCGCAACCTGCAGTCGCCGCCGCCGCAGCTCGACGAGCAGAAGCAGGATAGGAGGGACTCCGTTGACGACGACGACGACGGAAGGCAGTTCTCGCCGGGGTACTCACTCTCCCTACCTAATGACCGAGACTACAGTGGTTGCCAACGTTAAGATCTCATTCACGACCACCCTTAGCCTGACCTCATTACAAATTCAAAAATTTTGAATTCATCCCGCATCTTTTGAACCTTTTGGCTCTTAGCATCCTTTTTCTCTTCATCAATTCTTTGCACTTTGGCAGATCATCGCTCATTTAGTCTCTTCTCATTTTCACCATCCCAAAAATAAGAGGGGATACTTATCCCCTTGCTTTTGAGTCTTTTCACCCTTTAGCACCTCATTAACCATTAGTACCTCTTTGTTCTTAATCCTTTTTTGCTCTTGAGCATCCTTTTACTCTTCACCTTTAACTCTTTGCACTTTAACATATGAATCCCACTAAAGTCTCTTTCTCATTTTCAATATCCCCAAAACAACGGGGATACTTATCCCTTTGCTTTTAACCCCATTTTTGCCTTTAGCACCCTATTCCGTTTCAGCACCTATTTTTGTTCCTGATTCTTTTTTTGCTCTTGAGCATCCTTTTACTCTTCACCTTTAACTCTTTGCACTTTAACATATCATCCCACTAAAGTCTCTTTCTCCTTTTCAATATCCCCAAAACAACGGGGATACTTATCCCTTTGCTTTTAACCCCATTTTTGCCTTTAGCACCCTATTCCGTTTCAGCACCTATTTTTGTTCCTGATTCTTTTTCTGCTCTTGAGCATCCTCTTAGCCCTCATCAATTATTTGCCTTTGCACTTTAACATATCATCCCTCTAAAGTATCTTTCTCCTTTTCAATATCCCAAAAACAACGGGGATACTTATCCCTTTGCTTTTAACCCCATTTTTGCCTTTAGCACCCTATTCCGTTTCAGCACCTCTTTTTGTTCCTGATTCTTTTTCTGCTCTTGAGCATCCTCTTAGCCCTCATCAATTATTTGCCCTACAGCATATCATCGCTTTTGCTCTTGAGCATCCTTTTACTCTTCAACCTTAACTCTTTGTACTTTAACATATCATCCCTCTAAAGTATCTTTCTCCTTTTCAATATCCCCAAAACAACGGGGAAACTTATCCCTTTGCTTTTAACCCCATTTTTGCCTTTAGCACCCTATTCCGTTTCAGCACCTATTTTTGTTCCTGATTCTTTTTCTGCTCTTGAGCATCCTCTTAGCCCTCATCAATTATTTGCCCTACAGCATATCATCGCTTTTGCTCTTGAGCATCCTTTTACTCTTCAACCTTAACTCTTTGCACTTTAACATTAGTGATGGGCAGGTATCGATACCAAATACTTAAGTACTCGATACCTATAGGTATCGAGTGTATTCGATACCCACAAAAGTATCGATACTTTATTGACATATTTCATTTTAAATTTTTCAATGAAGTAATCTTTATAATACCTACTGTAGATCAAACGCAGCCTGTTTCCGTTTTCATTTTGCAACGCTCAAACCCAAGTCGTTAATCATCCGCGAGAGAAATTTGACGCGGCTAGGTTTTTCCCCCGCCAAATCCTTCGCCTCTATCCACCTCCAGGCCCGTAGCTACGGGGCTTTTTGATGGATCGCTTTCAGTTTTTTGAATATTAGTCTGATTATGGATAGGCCCTAAAAAAATTGTCCCTTCAGGTTCATTTCCCGACATTGAAAAAAAGTACTCGATACCTAAAAGTACTCGATACCTATAAGTATTCGATACCAAAGTATTCGATACCTATATGTATTCGATACCAAAGTATTCGATACCTAAAATTATCGATTTTGCCCATCACTATTTAACATATCATCCCTCTAAAGTCTCTTTCTCCTTTTCAATATCCCCAAAACAACGGGGATACTTATCCCTTTGCTTTTAACCCCATTTTTGCCTTTAGCACCCTATTCCGTTTCAGCACCTCTTTTTGTTCCTGATTCTTTTTCTGCTCTTGAGCATCCTCTTAGCCCTCATCAATTATTTGCCCTACAGCATATCATCGCTTTTGCTCTTGAGCATCCTTTTACTCTTCAACCTTAACTCTTTGCACTTTAACATATCATCCCTCTAAAGTCTCTTTCTCCTTTTCAATATCCCCAAAACAACGGGGATACTTATCCCTTTGCTTTTAACCCCATTTTTGCCTTTAGCACCCTATTCCGTTTCAGCACCTATTTTTGTTCCTGATTCTTTTTCTGCTCTTGAGCATCCTCTTAGCCCTCATCAATTATTTGCCTTTGCACTTTAACATATCATCCCTCTAAAGTATCTTTCTCCTTTTCAATATCCCAAAAACAACGGGGATACTTATCCCTTTGCTTTTAACCCCATTTTTGCCTTTAGCACCCTATTCCGTTTCAGCACCTCTTTTTGTTCCTGATTCTTTTTCTGCTCTTGAGCATCCTCTTAGCCCTCATCAATTATTTGCCCTACAGCATATCATCGCTTTTGCTCTTGAGCATCCTTTTACTCTTCAACCTTAACTCTTTGCACTTTAACATATCATCCCTCTAAAGTATCTTTCTCCTTTTCAATATCCCCAAAACAACGGGGAAACTTATCCCTTTGCTTTTAACCCCATTTTTCCCTTTAGCACCCTATTACGTTTCAGCACCTCTTTTTGTTCCTGATTCTTTTTCTGCTCTTGAGCATCCTCTTAGCCCTCATCAATTATTTGCCCTACAGCATATCATCGCTCCTAAGTATCTTTCTCCTTTTCATCATCCCAAAAACAAGGGGGATACTTATCCCCCTTGTTTCCTTTCTACTCCCTTGCTATTTTTTTGCTTTTGAGTCTTTGCACCCTTTAGCACTTCATTAACCTTCAGTACTTCTTTGTTATTGAGCCTTTTTATGCTCTTGAGCATCTTTTTAGCCCTCATCAATTCTTTGCCATACAGCATATCATCGTTCTTAAGTATCTTTCTCCTTTTAATCATCCCAAATACAAGGGGGATACTTGAAAGAGTACTAGGTCCTTAGATCTTCCAACTCCAGTCTAACCAGCTTCACATGAAAATAAGCAGAGCTGTTACACAACGTGTGACTGAAAGTCACAATTGGCTGAGCGGCTAAGCCTGATGCTTATCCCCTGTTTCCCCAAGCAAAGATGGACCTCTTTTCATTGACCACGGAGGGATGAAAGGCTGAGTCTGCCTAGCCCAACCCGGGAATAGATCCCCAATCTGTTCAATGGCAGTAGGAAGAACCCCCTAGCTAGACTTTTGGCATATCTTTGCATTTGACCATCAATTTGCTCTAGGGCATCCGCTTATTCTTCAACATTCCCGTGTTTTAAAGCATATATATGATCAGTACTTTTTTCAGCTCTTCGAAATCTTTTTGCTCTTGAGTATTTTTTTTAATTTGAAGCCCTTTGATTCACTATTTATACTTTTGCATGGCTGTACGAATACTCAAATTCTATCAACAAGTTTACAATTTAAAACTTTAAGCCAAGAACCAAGTATTTTTCCACTTATTCACAGTTAGATTCGCGAATTTAGCGATACCCTTCCAATAATTGTTGCTTTAACAGTGCAGATCTTTGCTTATTTCCAGATATTGGTTCTTTAACTGCATGAGGTCTGGAAAATAGTATAGGTCTCCTTTCAACTTTCATAGAGATTTAACTGAGAGAAAACAGCTGTGTTGCAATAGATATTTACAATAATTGAAGGTAATCAATAAATAGCTACAATAATTTTTGAAAAATCTAATCTATATTACGGTCTACTACTATTCGGCGCTGGCCGTTTCGGCGCCAGAAATAAAATGAAATTAAATAGAACTCTTTCATAATTCTTCTAAATATTCGAAGAAAAAATTTTTTTCTCGCGCCGAAACGGGCCGGCGCCCAAACGGCCGCTCCAAATCGGCCGCGCTGAATCGTCCCATTCCGTCTATATTATCCGCTTGAAATTTTTAAAACGCAATAGCAAACATAAACTTTCTTATGCACAAAAGCAAATACAATAAGGGTTGCTGTTTTGACTCCCGTATCAAATATCCCAATACATATATTTTATCCCGTATCGTGCCAAAATCATCTAAAGTAAATTGAAATTGGAGATACCTGGTTCTTGAAACAACGACCTAAGCTGAGCTCCACTCGTTTGTTTCCGTTCTCTGACGTACGACGTCTTCGTTGCAGGCTGGAGAGCCTGATCGCGGCGCTGCCGCCCAAGGCGCCGGTGAAGGGCCAGCGGTCGCTGTCGACGACAGCACTGCCATCGGGGCACCCGAAGCGGCGGGACAGCCGCGAGCGCAAGACGGTGGCGTCGCTGCACCCGCTCACGCCCCACGACGTGCAATGCCTCACCTCGCTGCACGAGTCGGCCACAAAGGAGCAGGAGCTTCCCGACGACGACCCAGTCATCAAGGAAGAGGAGGAGGAGGAGGAGGAAGAGGAAGAAGAGGAGGAGGTATGGAGATCCCCCAGCGTCGATTCAAAAGTAACGCATGAATGAATGAATGAGAGAGTGGTCTGCTGCGGCAAGACCAATCAATGAATTCATTCACACTGCTTTTATTTCAATGATCATCGTGAGTTTATTCACTCCAAAGAATCCCTTAGTTTCCTTGTAAAAGTGAAGGAGCCAAGAGTAAAACCCAGTTCACACTTTTCACTTCGGATGATTCCTCGAAAATGAACACCAAAAGTGATATCTGAATGAGCCTTACACTGTAACAAATACGGCCCATTAGGCTAAGCATGCACTAGAGACTTTTGTCACGGCGACAGAGACAAAATTATCACCCAGGCTATTACAAGAAGCTAGAGCGCTCTCATTAGGCGACGAGACTCTTGGCCGATTGCCAAGAGTAATCTCCATAGAAATGCATTGCTCTCGAGTGACCTAGTGTTTATAGTCGCCGCGACAGAAGTCTCTAGTGCGCGCTTAGCCTTACAAGTGGTGGAAAGAAATTACCTCTATAGTCACAGTGGGACCTCCCTCCGAGTCTAGGTGGGAGATTCCTCCGTATTGCGGTGTAACGTGTATCAATGATACGGTGGCAATTTCTTTCCAACACTTTATTGTATAACGTATCGTATTTTTTACAGTGTAAGGATCATTCACACTTTTTCACTTTTGATATTCAATTCGAAGGAATCATGTAAAGTGAAAAGTGTAAATTGGCGTTTCACTCTTTATTCCTTTCATTTTTCTATGGAAACTAACGATTCGTTGGAGGGAATAACTCAGGATTATCAGTGAAAGTGAAACAGGGTGAATGAGCCTTAACAGCTATATTCACAGCCATTGGTGTCAAATCCTTGATGAAATGAGGATTCCCCCAATCAATGTCACCGAGAAGCTAGTTTTTCTTTCTTTAGAAGCTGGTTAACCAACGACTATGAATATGGCTTTTAGTCATTCTGAAAAGTCACGTAGTTTAGTTGTAGTAGAGAGCCTGTATATGAGAGAGAGGCGACAACCCGGTATAGCGCGCTGATTGGTCAACAGCGTTTTCTGTTCACCGCAGGTTTCCCTCCATAGGATTAGCATTGGAGCTAGACAAGCGGCATGATACAGTTTGGATAGAATTGGAGATTTGGACAGTTTTAAGTGCCCGCAAGGATGCACAGAGACGCTTTTAAGCGAGTTGTCGTCTCTCTCTCGTATACAGGCTCTCTAAGTTGTAGTGGTTGGTCTTACCGTATTGTATCGAAGAACCGTGTTTCCGCTTTTGCTTTTTTTTGTTGTGGAATGATGATCCGGCAAGACCCGAGGACGATGAATCACAGGGGGAGAAAAGCGAAGTCATTTAAGGCTTTCCCATTGATTTTTAGAACTGGTCTTGCCAGATTTCCGTTACAAAAAGTGCAGGATAAGTAAAAGTACCCAGTTTGCATTATGCCAGTCGATGTTCCAGTGATTTCTAGTTGCTGCAACCTCAACGAGTAAAAACGCATATTAACTCTAAGTACAGCAAGAAATAGAAAGGGAAAGTCCAACGCAATATCACTCAATTTATTTATTGGTCTATGAGCATTTAAAGCTGGAAACATAAGTATCGAAGCGGCATTTGTATTTGGTATTTGTATTACAGTAAGATGAAGATTTTGAAATTAAACAACTGCACTTCATCAAACAATCATTATTTATAAACCTGTACTTTATTAACCTCGTTGAGTCTCTCACCATCTAACCAGAATCCATCTAAGTGCCCTAGTCATAGTCACACTGGGCGACAGGAATCTCTCGATGTCGTAAAGATCCCTATCAAACGGTGGGTAGAAAGAAGGGGAGTTGAAGGGCGATGCACTAGACTATGGGCTTGTCTATACTTTTAGAACCGAAACTCTTTGTGTGGTTAGGGGGTTTCCCCTAGCATCCCCTTCAGAGGAGGGGAATTCTTTTGTTCTCTAATAAGTTGACCCCACCAAGTAAGCGGGGCCATAAAACACACCATCGTAAAACTCTAGACGAGCCCTATTCCTGTAGGGCTCAGCTAAACTTTTGCGATGGCCAGTTTTATAGCCCCGCTTACTAAGTAGGTTCAATTAGCGAACAAAAGAATTCCCCTCCTATAAAGGGGGTGCTAGGGGAAACCCCCCTAACCACACAAAGAGATCGGGAATTCTCTTATCTGCCCATACTGCCTGAACATGGCTGTTCCTCCGGTTATAAAAGTTTAGCTTGGCCCGTAACGAAGAAAAACGGGTGTCATCCCTTCCACTTACAACCGCATCTAGTGCTGCATCAACCGCGGCTAGTGTAGCCCCTTCTTTTATCTCCACCGTTTGATAAGGATCTTAACGACATCAAGCGACTGCAGTCGCGCAGTGTGGCTAGGCACCAAAAAGTGGCACTAACGTCAACTGGCAGGTGGATTGGCATCGTTAAGAATGGGGCCTTACAGAGAGATATCTCGTTGCAGGAGGAAGACGAGGAGGAGGGCCTGCCCCCGCTGCCGTCGTTCCGTCGCTCTGCGGCCATGTCTTCCGACTACGAGAGCAGCGACTCCCCGCCCAGCGGCCCTGAGGACGCGGGAGGACGCCGAGTCCTGCGCGCCCACGCCGCCGTGCAGACGGCCAACGAGGGGCCCTGCGCCCTCTGCGGCAGGGCGCAACCCTTCTCACCCTCGCCACTCGCCAGGCTGCTCCGGGAGGTAAGATACAGCGGAAATCAAAAAACCGAATCAGAGGTGCCGAACTGTGACTCTTTCTTCTCTTTTGGATCTCTGGTCAAAAATCGTGGCTCTCCCGGAAGCCAAATGCCGAAGTTAAACGAAGTTGCGTCGGCTCTTTTCGGGGGTAGAATGAAATGCGGATTCTCGCCAAGCTCGATTTCTCTTTACATCTATCTGATCATCAGTGTTGGACTATTGAATCAATTTGCATTCGATTTCAATCGGAATTTAAGTTTGTCGGCCATCATTGGAAATACAAGGTGGTTGTAAAATAACGACCCTACTTTAAAATTTTCTACCAGACGAAACTATAGGTCAAAAAATTCTAAAATTTTAAGGAAGTACTTTTGAAGGGATGGGAATTTGTTTTGAAAGAGAAAGATTTGTGAATTAGTGAACCCCGTTTGAAATTGGCTAGATTCGGTACACTGCTAAAAAATTTTCAACCTTTCATCTAAAAGCTGTTCTACAAAAGCTGCAACCGAAATGTAGCGAAAATTTTAACAATATTTCTGTGCTTTCAAGCACCAAAAACAAGTTTTCGGTGCATGAAACTCCGAAAATATGGTTAAAATTTTCGCTACATTTCGGTTGAAGCTAAATTTAAACCACGTTTGGGGTGAAACAGTCCAACCTTTCACCACAAAACTGGTGAAGGGTTGAACTGTTTTTTTAAGTGTAGCGTTCCGCGGAGTTAAATCCATTCGCACAGAATGGCTCTGTTGACACCTCGTTGGCTCTGGCGGGAGCCACAGTTCGGCATGCCTGATCTAGACTCATAAGGCCAGAGAAGAAATTGTGGAGTGGATAGAAGTCTTGTGACGTTACTTTTGACAAGACCCTCTGCCTCTATACTACATAGATGACTTCACAACACGGACGTATAATATCAACTCGTAGGGGGAGGTAAATTCGCATTGTTAAGTGTATGGAGCAAAATCGTACTTTCTTAGTTCCAATCTCTTCCAGGCAATACCAACAATTTTTCCATTTGCTGTCAGAGTTTAACTCCCTAAGTAAGTTTTTATGCTCCATAGATTTAACATTGTAAATTCACCAATTTTGCCCTATGTTTGAATTCACAAGTCTGAGTTAGGAAGAATCATCGATTATTTTGTAAGGGGAATTTAGGGGGTAAGGAGGAAGCTGAGATCTTGGTTAGAGGGGGTTCATATATTCCGCCGTCACACGCTCCTTCTCTTTTAATAAAAATTAAAAATAAATTTTACTTATAACCTCTTGGGTGGTTAGGAAATCAATCTTCCTTTTGATGGCTTAGGATTTCCCAGTACATCCAAGTTTGGAGTGGTTACAAGTCACTGGATTCTATCTATTAGGTCATCCCGAAAGTTTTGTCGCTCTTGGGAGTATCTGTATACAATGTATTTTTTGGTACTTTTCCATTACGGTAAATCAGTAAAGTACTTCTACTTCTATCTAAAGCCAATTTGGTGAATTTTGGGTATTTTTTTGCTGGCTCACTTTTCCAGCTTTCCTAGTTTCTACGATTAATAAGATTTTGTTTATTTCAAGTTGCCATTAATTGAAAACTATCAAAATTAAAATTCAAAGGAATTTAACTTTAATTTTAAGTCATATTAAGATTGTACGGAAGATCTTATTTATTTCATAAATTGAAACTCATTTTATGCTACTTTTGAAAAGCAGCGGTAGAATTTCCAGCTATCTAGATTTCCAGCAATTTAATATGGGGGATTGTGATCAAACTCTCCGGATACCCCAGAAAAAATTTAAATCTAAGTTAAATTTTCCACACCTGTTAAAAATATCTAAAACTTTAATTGTTTTATGGAAGTAGCCAGTTAATTTTAATTTAAAAATCTTAACTTTAGGAAAAATGCAAAATTTTGAGCAGAAAAGAAATGAAGTAACATGTTATCACAGATTTAAGGAAAGCCCAGTTGTCGATCAGTCCCCAAAATCAAGCCAAGATGCCAAGTTGACGGTGGATAAAGTTACAGTTAATATTGGTATAACATAATGGAAAAGTGTCAAAAATATCTTATAAACAGATGCTCCCAAGAGCGACAAAACTTTCGGGATGACCTAATACTTATGTCTTGTTAAAGGAATGAAAAGTTACCAACTAAAAAAGTATTTTTTGAGCTTACCTTTTCTATTTGTAGTATAGGTATACGTGTATTATGATCTATAGATACCTTAAGTAAATGTAAAGTCACAGAAAATGTTATCCTTCGTCTAGCATCTCCTTTAATAGATACTATGTTGGATTTTCTTACCTTTGGAATTACACAGCACCATCTTAAGCCCCATTCAGACATCCTCTTCAGACATTCTGTTTCGGTTAATCCCTTTCAGCTAATACTTTCATCTCTGAGAAAAGGGAGCTCTTTTTGTCTTACATTTACTTAACCTTTTAATGTAAATTGCTGTAAACTGGAACATTTCTTGGAAACTCATAAAAGTTGTATTGAATAAATATTTTCATGTTTCCAAATTTTCTTTACTTAAAATTGCCGCTCTTTTTAAACCAAAAATAGCTTTAAATGTCGAAGATATTTTTAGCTTGATTTTTTTTCCTAAAATGTCAAATTTGAATTTTTATAAATTTATTACTGTATAAAAATTTTAAACGAATACTAAAATTGTTGAATGAGTATTTGACCAGAGTAAAAATATAGGAGAGAAATAAAAATAAACATTTGATGAATAAAAGGACAACATTTTTTTTAAATAAAAACAATTTATTTATCATGAGAATATTTTTCATACCATTTAATAGTATAGTCGTAGCAGTGGTATGAATAATTAGCAAAGCATCGTACGCTATAACTATTTGAACAATAACCACATTTTATACTGCGTATGATTTGAAAGAGCTTAAAACAATTAAATTGCAGAATGATTAAAGTTAATTAAAAACAAAAAGCTGTAGATGATGCGGTAAGCTGGCACATAGCTGGACCGTCCAGATCAGGATGACTCAAAATTCCAAGAAATAATCTAAGTCTCCTCACTCCTCTAATTTCCGATGTATGTACGTGGCGATGGCTTTGCCCCTCTTATATCGCTTTGCCGAGCTGTGATGTAGTTTAATTGCGGTTCAGTTTGGCTCTGCTTCAATTTGATGTTGTAAGCTATCTCTATCCTACCACTCCACGATCCCTGTTTCGCGAACTAGCGCGCACATCGGGAAATAATCGGGAGATGTTGTAGGTAGTTTCGATGTAATGATGTGGCAACAGGAAATAGAGCTTGAATCCCACAGTTATTAGTAGATAAAATAAATTTTTAAATCTATGATAGTTTATATTGAATATTAAAATTATAAATACGGACTTTATCAAATTTGATAACCAAGCTGACTAGAAACAGTTCAAACCTTTCCATTTAATATCTTCACATCAAAGAAGGGAGAGAATCAATACGATTAAGGACAGAAATTAAGGACTCAAAATCTTCGTATTTTACTAAAAGGATAACCCCCTAACTCCATCAACTTATCCTAATGATATTTGAACAGTGAAGCAATAAGTTGCGACATCAAATCACATTAGACAGATAAAAAAGGATGCTATGTGAACGAGGTAAAAGTAAACCCGCATCCCCGATCAATATAGCATGGATAGCGCAAAAAAGTAACATTTGAAATTGAGATCAAACAATTTGTGGGATCATTAATGTTCCATTGATGTGCTCTTTTTTTCACCTGTTGGATTTGATATGTATAATGTATCGTTTACTGTTTACCATTAGAATATAACTTCCGAATACACAAATGATCAGGGACAAATTGAATCTGATTTATATCTGTGTGCTAAATAAATAATTTTGCAGTATTTTTTTAGTATTCTTTAAAAAGTATATCACTCTTGGGGAACATTTGATATAACTGCACTAAAAATTTCTTTCTTCAAATAACGGAAAATATCCGGCAGCATTGTTTCCAGTTATTTTCTGTACTTTGAAGGATGTACTACCTATCTGTTTTTTCTTTTCTGTCGAATGAGAGAAACTTTCCACTATTACGAAAAAATAACCAAATGAGGTAACTTAAAATTGCCCAAAATATTTACCAGTATTTCAATAAATCAATCTTTATTAACAAAATAATAATATAAAAAATATGTGGTACACCAAGGGTAAATTAAAAATTCCCGTCCAGATATAATAAAAATTTATGCATTAATTATGTGTAACGAAAATAACAAAAAAAAAACTACAAAAAAATAAATACAAAAATAGGCTAGCAAAAAGCTGGACACCATTAAACAAACGAGTGAGAAATACAGATCCAGGGAATCCATCCATTTTACATTTCAGAAATGAATATTAAAATAATATCAAATACCTATAAACTTATATATAAATATATTTAATAGATATATTTATACTTTACCTACCCGAGATATTAGATTCATGTGCTTTAAATAACTATGTCCGAAGATAGGCTATTATTTTTCTTTAAAAAAGAAAATTTAGGATATTTTAGAAGTATGATTTTTGTCAACTTACATTAAGCCCATTGTCGAATGGTTATAACCCCAGTTACCTCCATGTCATTTTTGCCATTAAGGTACACATTCTTTGATGAAAAAAAGCTACATTTTTTTATAATTTAATGACAAAACTTTTTGCAACAATGATTGTCCCCAAAGGGGTATTTAAGTAATGACGTAGTTTTTGTGTAAAATAATGAAAATGGGGAAGAGATAAAGAACCTAAATGACCTCATTAAGGAAGTTCATTTAGAATATTCATGATGTTACTTCTCTTTATGTAAAAAAGTAATCTTAACTAAGAATAAAATTTGAATACGTTTACATTTAATTTCAAAACTTGGAAAATTATGTTTTCAGCTAAACACTAAAGCATAATTGACGAATAACAAACGATGTTTGACACTCTTCAAAATCATTCCTGTCATTCCTCTCTTTGTTTTCATGATTTTTCTCTCGAGTTTAGGTTATTTTCCATTAAAGGAATCTCAAACGCAAAGTAGAAAAATCCAATTTTTATGGAATATTTCATAATGAGAAATGTGATTTAATCGGAAACTATAAATTGCATAAACAAAGAATGGAGGCAATTGTTTTCTCAAAAGAGCTGCAGGTGAAATATTTAAATACATTGAGATTTCATAGTTTAATAGTTTTGTTTCATAAATTTATCTCATTATAGAAAAAGTAAAATTGCAAATAGCAATAAATCCTCGATCGTTAAAATTTTGTTGTCTTGAAAACTTTGATAATTTGTAAAATTAAAATTATTTTGCCTTTTATGTCATTGTTTTGACATTTTTAAATATGAAAAAAAATATCTTATTCAATTGCATCACCCTTATCATTAAAATTTTAACTGTACTTAGTTAATTTCAAAAGGCTTCCATTATATTTTCCCCACTAGGACTATATTTTTTCTTCCCAGGTTTAGTGCAATATAAAACTATATTTTTTTCAATTATGAAAACAGAACATGAAAGTTTTAAACCGGTTAAATTTCCTAACCTCATTTAGGCTAAATCGCGTTAAGTGGTAATCACGCTGTACGAATCCAACCGTCGCGTCGTCGCGACTTTTCTATCTCGTTGCATGAATTCATTATAAACTCGCGTTAAACTATACTACCCTACAGAAATGGACCGGACACCAGACAATTTGCTTAAAATCCGACTAAATCTCAATTTTTTTTTACATTTCAATGCTTACGCGTGAGCTGGTGAGGTTCCCACTTTAGCTCTGCGTGAAATTGTGATGATGTTTCCAAACTAAATAAACTTGGGGATTTAGAAAGAAGTGATGAAGCAAGTTGTCACTTTAGAGGCAAGTCTATTCGTTCAATTTGGACAGAAGTTAATTCCCTGAAGGCAATGCTTCCTGTCATGTTTGAGCCTCTGTCATGCAGGGGGATCAATGTATAGATGATAAAGTTTTTCTCTGGCCCCTTCAGAGACCCAAAACAAACCCTAGGAAACCTTTTTGGGACAACATAACGCGACATTTAAGGAATGGGGGACCACGGTCAAAGTCCACAACTGAGATAACAATATTTTCAAGGCAGAAACGAACACAAATTTTCAAAACTGAGTTACAAAGTATGCCTAGAAAAGTCAATATTGATATTGCAGCACGTAGACGTAGAAGTAAATCACTTCAAATTAAATCATGTAATTTTTCAGTTGAAGCATCACATCTTGGTGTCCAGTCCATTATTGTAGGGTAGTGTAGATAGCCATCAAAATATATATGTTAGCTTTACATAATAAGGATAAAGAATCAAATTCATATAACAAGAAAATTTTTAAAGATTTCACTTGTTTCTCCTAGAGAGCCTATATAGGAGAGAGAGAGACGACAACTAGCTTAAAAGCGTCTCTGCGCATCCAATTCTGTCCAAATTCTGTCCAAACTGTATCATGCCGCCCCACGCTAATCCTATGGAGGGAAACCTGTGGCGAACAGAAAACCTGTTTACCGATCTGCGCGCACTATACTGAGTTGTCGCCTCTCTTTCGCATACAGGCTCTCTAGTTTCTCCCGGACATTACGTAACGCGTGGGTGTTTTTCCAGGCGACCGTCGAGGAAGAGGAGGAGGAGGAACCGGTCATCCGGTTACCGGACGCCATCTACGACCTCGAGGTGTTGGCCGAAGATCCTCTTCTGGGTCTCATCGACATCTGGGATTTCCCCGTCTTCGACATGGAACGCCAAGCGGGGAATCTCATTCTTAGCCAAGTGAGTATTCTCATTGTGATTTGTTTGGGTAGTAGGCACTATTGGGATGCGTTTCCTGCAATAAAAAAATATATTACTATTTAGTAGTATCGAATTAGTTTTTATTAAAGTTAAATTATTAAATACTTTGTAGAAACTATCTCTTAAGATTCTTTATTTCACACTTTTAATTCAGTAGTTACATACATAATTAGAAACAACAAATTTTACCCATTTCCTGCAATGAAAAACTGTTACATTAATTTTAAGACTAAATCAGTTTTTTAATGCGGTTAAATTCATAAATTATCTGAACCAGGCCTGTATTTAGGGTTTTTGCCGCCCTGTGCATATCGATTTATTGCCGCCCCCTCTATTTCATTTCCTGTTTCAAGAAAATTCCCCCTTGTTTTTTTAAAGTCTACTGCTTAAAGGTGGGGTATTTACCTTTTGACACAAAATATCAAAATGTTGTGGATTTTTTAAAAAGTATCACGTAAGATCCCCTTATGGTACCGCTGGGGGGTATGGGGGTCCTCCCCCAGAAGAAATTTTAAAATTCGACCTTTAAAAGTAAGGTTTTAACTAATTTTGAGAACATTTTTGGGTCCAAGAAGGGGCACTGTCCAGAGTGCCCCTCTTGGACCCAAATGGGTGAAATTAGTATTTAATCCTATTTAATTAAGAATAGAAAATCTTGTTTTCTCACCGACCTTTTTCCTATACGCAGATCCACTCGAGCAAGCCCATCCATTTTAGCAAAAAAAGCTCCTTTCTCTCAGATGCAGGGTCACAAACTGACAATATCGGGATAAAACGAAAATGACCATGCCATTTCTCCATTCCGGAAAACAAGTCATCGCATCGTTCGAATATTTTGGGGGGATATGACCGTTGGATTCTGGGATTGACTCAACCCTAGAAACTATAATCCGCCCGTAGTAAAAACTGTGTGGTACATTTTTTTTTCAAAAGTAGCATTTTGAATTGTTGTAATCTGCCGCCCCCCAAAATTTTGCCGCCCTGTGCTATAGCACGTGTTGCACGTGCCTAAATACGGCCTTGATCTGAACAGAGAACCCAAAGTTGGAGATATATTGACTAATTGGCTTTCATCGCAATAATTTTTAAATTAAAAATAAGTAATCTTCAAAAAGCGAATAAAAGTGTTTATTATGAAAGTATTGTTTTTATGAGTAAGATCCATTTTTATTTAATAGTGTATGAAATTAAACCACCATACCTCGTAAATTAAAACGAGTAATAAACAGCAGATAATTTTTCCTTGTCTTTACTATACACGAATTTTGCTATATTTTTAATAGTTTACTGTTTTATCAAACTCCTTATGCTAAACGATCTTTAAGTCGTAGATGGTACTTACAAAGAACTTATTGTGGAACTTAAATAAAAATATTCACTCGCTTGTTATCTTCATCTTAGTGAAACCAAATGAAAAACTCATTGCATTAGTAAATTGAAAAGTTTGAGACTATTCAGAGTCGTCAAAAAGCTATAAATCCTTATTTGCATTCTCTTTCACTATCATACAAAATAAACTTATTTTATATTTTTTCAGATGTGCTATCGCATATTCCTTGCCACAGGGTTATTTGAATCTTTTAGAATACCATTAAATCCTTTCTTTGCATACTTCCATGAGCTAGAGAAAGGATACAGAGACAAGCCGTGTAAGATTTATTATTCCTTGAATATTTATTTCTATATGATGCACTTGAAATTGTTTTAGAAAATTTAGTTTGAAAGTATTAACATTTTAGAATATGAAATAGTGTATTCAAATTACTATTCCAAATGGGGGTCCACAGTCAGGTAGGGAAAAGTGTTAGGTGGTTGAAAGAACTCTAATAGGATTACACTTAGACTCTGATAGTAATTAGTTCCCACCTAACATCGGGAACACTTTATCATAGCATTTTCCCTTTTTGACCATGGACCCTGTATGGGTGGATTCTTGTAGGGGGCAAGTAGACCCCAGATATTGTATTATAGCATATTGTTTTAAAAGTGGGAAAATAAGTTTTAGAATGTTAGGTATAAAAGTTTGACACCTTTTCAATTTGAAATAAATTGAGTTTAATTTAATTTCATTATTTCAATCAATCAATCAATAAACTTTATTGTAATGGGTGTGTGCCCGTTTACACATTTACATTATTACTTTATACACACATACAAAAGGTCCATTTTTTTCATTTTTTTAAGGTTAGTTACAAATATAAAAATAACATAAAAAGAGAATATCACATAGTTCGTACACGGGATCAGGAACTAACTCGATTCTGCCATTATGTCACGGCGAAGCTTTAAGACAGAGATAACAAAACCAAAAATACTAAAAATGTGCAAATTTCTTTCATTTAAAATAAGAGGAAAAGGTTTCAGGTTCACCAAATATTTATTTCTGTTGAAATTGTAGAGGGGACAGGAGTTAAATATGTAATTCCATGTTTCGTTTTCGTGTAGATTACAAAAGGAACATCTATTAGTGTTGAAAATCTCAAATGTTTCACCTTTATAATAGATTCTATATTGGTTTAAGCGTAGTTGAAAGATTATTCTTTTTGTGTTAATATCTGAATTGGATTGAATGTAGTTTTCAGGGGAAGGGGAATTTTTAATTTCATTATTTGTTACAAAGGTTTTAGTACTCGGTAGGATTTTTAATACAATTTTAAAGTTAAGTTTTTGCAGTTATTATTTTTTACACATAGGCTTTATTGGTAAACGTGTATATTACCGTTTAATATCTTCTAAAAACCACACTATGCTACTAGCCAATTTCAATTCAATTTTAAATGAACCAACAATGTGCAATCTAAATTTGGCGGAATGCTAATAAAATCCTAATTTCCTTGTTTATACCGTCCATAAAACTTAAAACACAGAAATGAGAAGGTAGGAAAAAAACATTAACTTCCGAAAATAGGTAAATTACTAAGGAAACTCTACTCTCAATTATAATAACTTATACCAAGTTTTCAGACCTTTATAAAGTAGAAATAGCATTTGAAATGTGAAAACCAATGTTTTCATTGAAACTACAAATTAAGAAAAAAACGTCTTAGTTAAAGATTTTAACACATTTTCTCGATTTCTTTGAATTTTTAATTCTGTATCGCGTATAATTTTATGTAGGCTTACATTGTAACGTTGTATATTTCAGACCACAACCGGATGCACGCCAGCGACGTACTTCACGGGGTGTACTTCCTCATCTCTCAGCCCATCCCGGGATTTTGTCAAGTCTCCTCAGACTCCACGGACTCGCCCCTGCACAGGACACTCAGTGAGTGGAAGCATTGAAGGCCGTATAATATTTTCTAAGGATCTGTTCATAATCTGAACCCTTCAATTATTCGTCTCATTCCCAATTCGAAAATTTATCCTTTAGTTCTGGGCCAGTTCCTTATCACCTGGAGTCCAGTGTTTCCCAACGTGGGGCGCACGCCCAACCGGGGAGCAAAAGGATTTTCTAGGGGGGCAATTTGAAAATTTTCAACCAAATTGCCCCTCAGGAGAAGCATGGATCACCAGGTTTTATTTATTTTCCAAGGTTGATTTTCGAAAAAAAAACACATGGGGGCATGGAAAATATAGAAAGGGTTTGGTGGGGCATGGATCGAAAAAGGTTGGGAAACACTGACCTAGACTCATTACATTGACCTCAAACAGAAAGATTTATTCAGTGTAATTTTTACCAAGCATTGAATATTAACACTGTTAAAAAACAGTTCAACCTTTCACCACAAACTGGTTCCAATTTAGCTGCAACCTAGGTTTGGTAACAGATTTCACCAAGTTTTCGGTTTTTTTCACTAGTGAAAGCGCCGAAAATTTAATGAAACCTATTACCGAACCTAGGTAGAAGCTTAATTGGAACCAGTTTGTGGTGAAAGGTTGAACTGTTTTTTTAACAGTGAATTTTAACTTATTTGATTACTTATGAATCTAAATACTTCTTCTAAAATTAATAAGATCAAAAAATAAAATTGCTTCAAAAAGCCGTAAAACTCCATTTTAATCCCCCACTTTTTAAATATACTGAAAGAGATCCATGCTTTTTTAATATCAAACAAAATTTGCGATAAAGTGCTAGTGAAAAGTTTTCACTTAACCCGCATTATACTACGCCCCTTTCCCCCAAGTTTTATATGTGGTTATTACACATCCATATATGCAGAGTGATCTAAACTGGATTTTTTTCGTAAGGATGTTTATTTCACTTAACCTTAGAATGATGCTTCATAAACCGAAAATAGACCAAAACTCGAGTTATATGTCAAATGCTCCTTAAATAAAGATTTGATTGTTGAACTGTTACATTACGAATTCATGCTGGTTACAAGCATATTGGCCGTTTCAGGTGGGAGGGAGGCCCAAAAGCGGTGGCCTCAGTCTCGGCAGGGGACGGTGGAGGTGAAGACGTACATCGACGACGACGAAGATGACGAGGACGAAGACGAGAAGGACGTGTACGGAGTGATGGGCGCGAACATCCCGGCTCTGGAGATTATGGCTCTTTATGCAGCCGCTGCAATGCACGATTATGACCATCCTGGAAGGACCAACGCTTTCCTCGTGGCGACCTTTTCATCACAGGTAACATTAAAACTGATTCTGTTTCTACCTTCTAGTCATTCCCCGATATTTGGATCTTGTGTAGTTAGTTTAATAATTTAATTTTATCATTTTTCCCTTTGTATTCTTACTGGAATAACACATCCCATGTTAGTTAATCTGCATTGATTTCAATACTCTTCATGTGTATAATCTTTCCTACATTTTAGACCCAAAACTTTTATATCAAAAATATTAAAATTTTAAACTTGATGATACTATCTATAAGATATCATACTCTGCCCCCATTTAAATTTAGTTAAAATATATTTTAAGAGGAAATAAATAACCCTATGAAAAGAAATTCATACACACTAGGGGTTTCCCCTTTATCCTACACACATTTAAAGAAAGGAGACTTAAGTTGTTATCCAATACTTTCAATCTAAGGAAAAAAGTAGGTATTAACAATAAGGGTATTTTTATAACCTTTTCTTCTTTTGACATCCTCATCTTGCTGCTAACTCAGACCGAATAGGGGAAATAAAGGGAGCTTTTTTAATGAAAGGAAGTATTAGTTAAAAAGTGATACGATAAAAATTAGTGAAAGAATTAGTAAAAATTTTTTACTAATTCTTTTTTACTAACTGACTAATTCTTATATCACTTTTTTACTAAAAAAGTGATACAGTAAAATTAGTGAAATTACTAGTAAAAAAGGGTTATAGTAAATAGATCTGCTTCTCTCTTATTTAATGTTTCTCTTTCTTTTCATTCTGATAAACTCTTATCTAATATTTCTTCTCATTGAAACTATCTTAACCCTGTCTCTTTTTCTCATACTTTTCATATTAAGTATATCTTAAATACAGGGTGTCCCACGAGAAGTGGCCCAACCCCTTTAACTTTTGAACCCCTACAGATATAGTCATGAAAGTGGGGTCTAGGTATAATAAAGTGACCATGCCCTATCCTATGAGACAACTTTCAACGCCCTCTAGCGGAAACTTTAGGAGTTATAATTTTTATTTTAAAAACTATTTGAGGTATGTGAAAAAAGTCAATGACTAAGTTGTAGAGCAGCATCGATTCAGTAGGAAAAGACACCTTAATCAGAAAAATATCTTGAATGAAACCCCTAAAACGCACGCTGAATTAAGTTGAATTTACGTAGTTTTTACGTCTTAAGACGCTCCTGACGAGGCGAAAATGAGAAATTTTTATTTTTATGATTTAAGTAAATGACTAAAAGTATTCTTAGTTCATTAAATTGAAAATTTCTCATTTTCGGCTTGTGAGGAGCGTTTTAAGACGTAAAATCTACGTAAATTCAACCTATTTGAGCGTGAGTTTTAGGAATTTTATTCAAGATATTTTTCTGCTTAAGGTGTCTTTTCCTATTAAATCGATGATGCTCTACAACTTAGTCATTGACTTTTTTCACATACCTCAAATAGTTTTTAAAATAAAAATTATAACTCCTAATATTTCCGCTAGAGGGCGTTGAAAGTTGTCTCATCGGATAGGGCATGGTCACTTTACTATACCTAGACCCCACTTTCATGACTATATAAGTAGGGGTTCAAAAGTTAAAGGGTTGGGCCACTTCTCGTGGGACACCCTGTATATCCATATTACTACTATTCCCGCTCTTCTATGTGAGTTAGATGTAAAGTGTGAATGAAAAAGAGAAGGTTCTAAAAGGCACTTTTAAGAAATAAGGAGAAAGCTCTAGTAATAATACCATAATTCATTGTAGAGATATAGTTGTACTTAAGGAACTATTTCCCCTAGACACGGGAATAGCAGCGTATGAAGATATTAATTTCAGATAGGGTCCAAATATTATCCAAAGAAATTAAATAGATACGAAAATGATAGACCAGTAACTAAATATTTTCTTGTTGAAGAAATGGCCTAAAATTATTCCTAAGCCCTTCTGCATACATAATAGCTTAAATATAATTTTTTAAAACACTTTTAGATCGGATTTGCTTCTTGATGAAGGCATATTACCAAATACATAAGGGGTGTTGGATTTCTCCCCAGAAACGTTTGTGAAATTTGACTTTTAAAATAGTGTTATAATTAGTTGTTGGTGGCCACCTAGTCAAAATTTCTAGAACGTGATCATTTCCTCCCATAACGCACACCACTGACATGGAAATATCGAACTAAAGTTTTAAATCTCTTTTCGAAACATAAGGGGCAAGGGAAAAAAATTTACTGATTTGTGAGCGATTTCTAGTCATTTCGTTCTTTGCAGGCCGTACTCTATAACGACAGATCGGTGCTGGAGAACCATCACGCTGCGGCGGCGTGGAGTTTGCTCTTGTCTGACAATCGATACAACTGGTTGCGCCACCTGGATGAAGCCGAGTTCAAGAGGTTCCGTTTCCTGGTCATTGAGTTAATTCTAGCGACGGACCTAAAGAGGCATTTCGACATAGTCACGGAATTCAATGCCAAGGTACTCTTACTTCAAATTATACGAGGGAAGAGGAATACTTTTAGTTATTGTGTCTATTTGAACAATGGAGTCCTATATTTTATTTCATTAAGTTCCTACTGAATTAATAAGTATATCCCATAACCAAAATTATCGTTTTATAACAGTAATTGCGTCAAGTGTTTTTGTTGTGTAGAACGTTTTTTTCTCTATTCTACGTAAGGAGTTTATTTATACTAAAAAGATAAAGCACCATTACATCAACTTGTGCACCAGTTCTCTAAAAATACCCTAAATTTTACAATTTTGAAAAATGCATGAATGATGCTAAATGAGTAGGTATGTCGGCATACATTGATAGTCAAAAATATTCAAAGATTTAAATAATTAAATTTATAAATTTTAGAGTAAAAAATCAGATGGTCGGTTACTGGAGTCTCGTGTTGGTTCAATATAACACGCATCATCCGAATCTGCTTGTAATTCAATTTATAAAAAGCGTGTCTATTTTACACCTATATTTACTTTAAATAAAATTTTTTAAAAAGGCAATCTGAAAGCTGATCGCCATGAATTAATTTAACAAAAGGACTACATCATTTAAGCCAAGCGTGAAATGCAAAAGTGTTCTGTTGTTATAATGTGTTCTTTTGTTTTAAATTAGATACACTATGTCTGTATGTTTGCAGATGGCGGACGAGGAATCCCCGTTCATCGACTGGAGTAACGAAAATGATCGTCTTTTGGTGATGCAGATGGCTATTAAACTCTCAGACATCAACGGCCCCTGCAAGTGCCGACAGCTCCACATGCAGTGGACGCATCGCATTGCGGAGGAGTTCTACGAACAGGTGGGCAAAATTTCTACACTCGAATGCAACTTAAGTTGAGCCTGACGTCATGGACACGCGGAAGAAAATCTGAGTAAACAGAAAGCCTGCTGGGTTGCTAGAAGCACTTATTGGCTGAGGAGTTTGAGAGCGAGTTGTACTATTACGCGTTACGCCACTTTAAAAAATAATAATACTGAACATTTTATGCATATCGGGATGAAAAGATACTTAATATACGTGGATTTAAAAACTAATCATTATTCAGAATTGAAGCTCTAAATTTCACTCAAAATTCAGACACCTCTCGGGGGACTACTTTCTTTGGTTGCTCTCAGCATATTTCAGGCTACAGGCTCAAGTTAAGTTGCAACTGAGTATAAGAAGGGCACTTTATTATTATGACTTAATAAGATATGATTTCATTGAAGGGTGTGTCTGTTTGGTGTTGAGAACATGTATTTAATAAAATATAAGGACAGGTAAAAGCTATATTTATGGAGAGAACAAAGCTTAGTCTATAACTTCACAACTTATGGCTAAAATTCTTTAACATCCCTTCTATACCAATGACATTTATTTTATCAATTTACACTTAAATATTTTTTACCTTCCTAATGAGTCTCTTACTAAGCTTGAATACGACCTACTAAACTATACCGCAATAAACTACGTTTTTTATCCATTTTTTAAATTTCCCCACTCAGCTCATCATTTTCAAGAGACAGTCAGTTGTTATCGTATCTACCAATAAGTTATTGAATTTACTCTCAAATGATAAATAAATTGTAAAGTTCTGATACACATCACTACCAAGAACCTTCTAGAAAATTAAACTCATCTTTGTCACTTAAGAATTCTCATATAATTGTCGGATATCAAAGGAATGGCCATGGCCAACTAAATGGCTCATCACAAGGGTCTATCGTGTAAGGCTAAGCGCTCACTAGATACTTTCGTACCGGTGACTGAGACAAAATTATCACCCCGACTATTGCAAGAAGCTAGAGCGCGCATTAGGCGACGAGACTCTTGGCCGATTGCCAAGAATCTCGCCATAGAGATGCAATGCTCTCGAGTGACAGTTATGTTCTAGTCTCAGCGACGGAAGTCTCTAGTGCGTGCTTAACCTAAAGGGGATTTATAAAAACTTTGTTTATGGAAGTAACATAGCTTCAAGTAAGTATATATATTTATATCATGGATAACTATGTTGAAGTTCTTTAAAAAGTACAATCATTCAAACCTGGAAAAATATCTTTCTGACCTTTATATATTTTTATACCTTTTTTGTACCTATACCTTTATACCTTTTGATGGATATTGTAGTTATTTT
Source organism: Tetragnatha versicolor (assembly GCA_024610705.1). Taxonomy (NCBI): domain Eukaryota; kingdom Metazoa; phylum Arthropoda; class Arachnida; order Araneae; family Tetragnathidae; genus Tetragnatha; species Tetragnatha versicolor. The sequence continues at coordinate 36,930,951 of JANDEH010000002.1, read as the reverse complement.
TTCTCTCCAAAGTTGTAAAAAATAATTACATCGTTTCTAACGGACAGGGTGACGAAGAGCGTTCTCTGGGGTTCCCGATCTCTCGCTTCATGGACCGGGAAAACCCTCAGCTGGCCAAGCTTCAGGAGTCCTTCATCGGGCACCTGGTCGCCCCTCTGTGCCGAGGCTACGCGGAGGCCGCCCTACTGCCTGGGGTCTGGATGCGACTCTCGGACGACCAAAGTGAGAACAACTCTTTTCAAACTCAATTAATGCACAAAAATTTCACTATGTTTCTAATGTAATTTTAATCTAATTTCCAATGTGTTGTTAAATGAAAGGAGAATTTCACCATTTATTGCTGGTTAAGCAGACAATAGGTGTAATCTCACAACTCTCAAGCGTCACCTCCAACCGTGGACCGGTTTCGTCCTTGTTAGGACTCATCAGCACGGTATAGGATGGTAACGCAAGAGAGCGGAGGGCAAGTACTAGTCTAGCCCTCCTAGTCTTTTTCAGTTATAGTCGGCTAGACTAGTACTTGCCCTCCGCTCTCTTGCTTTACCATCCAATACCGTGCTGATGAGTTCTAACAAGGACGAAACCGGTCCACGGTTGGAGGTGTTGTTGTTGTTGCATATCTCCGGTGTTTAGCAAAATTTCCAGTGTAATTCCTTTTACTACATTTAGGAATCTCTCTTTTTTGTCAATGCTCTATCGCGAAAAAAGGTTTAAAAGTCGATAGTCTTACGCAATAATTATATTTTCCTAAAATTCAGGACCAAAAGTAGATAACTCTCTACAAAAAAAGGCACTGAACCAAAGAAAAAACACGGGGGTGAATGCTTGAAAGAGTACCTAGGTCATTAGACCTCTAAACTCTGGTATAACCAACCTCACTGGCTGAGGCCATGAGCAGAGATGTTAATGGACGTATGACTGAAAGTCCTAGTCAGCTAAGGTAAAGCCCCTTGTTTCCCCTAGTCAATTTGGTCCTCATTTTATCGATCCCGGAGGGATGAAAGGATGAGTGAGTAGTAGGCAACATGCACTACTACTTCATCACTGAGCTTCTGAATCAAAGAAAATTTTATTGAAAAAAATATTATATTTTAAATACTAATGCTCAACAAGCCCAATAATGCATGGAATGCCAACCCTAGTAGTAACTGTAAAAAAACAATCTAAAGTCTCGCTGGTTGAAGGTCCCAATGTGAGTGAGGAAAAGTTCCTTTATTTTCCTTCTTTTTAAACCTGTTCGGACTATCAGCGTTTTTCAATTCTCAATGCCACAATCATCACTTTTGAGATTATCCCAATGACCTCACCATCTTAAATATCCGAATTGCCTCTATATAATTTTTTCTAGGGTTTTTTGGTGTTCTCTTTCAGAATATAGTAGTAAATTTTGTAGATTTAAAAAAAAAAGAACATTGATATTTTGATACTTTTATATATTTTAATCTTTAAAAAGATGTACAGTTGGGAAAATAAAAAACGACTCAGTTGCGATTTCTGGCGAACCATTTGGGTTAGGAAGACAAATGAGGTGTCATTTTTCATTGTTGAAAGTATTCTTTAACCAAAAAAATTTTCGAGGTCTTAGGGGGTCGTCTTTATATTAAACTAAACACTAACTTTTTTTATCAATAGGGACCCCCAATTATTATGAGATTTTCTGAAAGGCCATCCCTCAAAACCCTTAAATACCCAGTTTCATTCAGATTGATTCAAAATTAAAATTTTTTTTTAAAAATAAAAAAATAATTTTTAAAATCGTGAAATATTTTTATGGTAATCAATTCAGGTAGTAATTTTATGAAGAAAGCCAAAATTTCAATCGATTTCACCGAATAGTTTTTGATAAAAACGAACGGGAAAGAACAATCGCGGTATGCATTCGGCAACGGTATACCGCCCCTTAAGATTAAAAATCGTTTTTATCAAAAACTATTAGGTGAAACCGATTGAAATTTTGACTTTATTCATAAAATTACTACCTGAATAGATTACCATAAAAATATTTCACGATTTAAAAAATTAATTTTTTTTTATTTTTAAAAAATTTTTTTAATTGTGAATCAATCTGGATGAAACTGGGTATTTATGGGTTTTGAGGGATGGGCTTTCAGAAAATCTCATAATAATTGGGGGTCCCATTTGAAAAAAAAAGTTAGTGTTTGGTTTAATATGAAGAAGACCCCCTAAGGACTCGAAAATTTTTTTTGGTTAAAGAATACTTAAAACAATGAAAAATGACACCTCATTTGTCTTCCTAACCCAAGTGGTTCGCCAGAAATCGCAACTGAGTCGTTTTTCCAACTGTACCTTGGTTGTCATTCTATCGTAATCAATTGGCCAAAAGTGATATGTGTCCCTTTTTTCACCCCTGTATTCTATGCTAAGCTGCTGTCAGGAGGGACAAGTACAAATTAATGTTTAAGTTCAGAGTTAAGCAGCACAGCAAATTAATTACAACTTCTTTATAAGCTGATAAATTTGTTGCGAAAACATACTCAGTATTATAGTAAGTGTCGTATTGAAAGTGTAACTCATTGTTATGTGGCTTCTCGCAGGCACAGAAGAGTTATCCGAAGATGACTTAGATCTTCCTCGAAGAGTGGAGGATTGCATTACGGGTAAGAGCCAACCATATTATTCTCATAAATTCTCTGTTACTCTAATAGTCGAATCTTACGATTCCATTCCTTAAAAAGTCATGTTTTCTACAGGTGGGCAGAAGAAACGGAAAGATTCTTCGAGGATACATCGGAAAGCGGTGCACTGCCAGCAGACCAAAAACCTTCAAGACAATTACGACTACTGGATGGCCGTGCAACGGAGAGAAGCGGAGGAGGAGCAGGTGAGGAAGACATGTGTAGGGATCTAAAAAATCGATCGATTCGATTCCAAAATCGACTCCTGAGGTTCGATTCTTTCAATTCTTGGATTCAATTCCTGAGGTTCGATTCCAACCTGGAATAGACTCCTTAGGGCCAGAATCGAAAAAGTAGAATCGGTCTTATCTATTTTAATTAAAAATCAAAGATAATTAGTAATTATTAATTTGATTACTAACCAGTAAAATATTAATTAATTATCGACATTCTAATTAATTAGTGAACAAAATTGTTAATTATCTGTATTAGAAAATTAAGTACGATTCCTAAGATTTGATTCCTGCTTCAAAATACTAATTAGTTATCAAAATACTACTAATTAATTAGTGAACAAAATTGTTAATAACTATCAGTATTAATTAGAAAATTAAGTACGATTCCAAAGAATCGATTCCGTAAAGGGTTCGATTCTTTGGTATCGATTCCAAGGTATTCGATTCCGTAATCGATTTTTCAAAAATATTTAGAACCCTAGACACGTGTTTCTACGTTATTTGGCCTCACCAATTCACTCTAATCCGAAATATGTATTAAGAGTGTAAAAAATTAAGAGCGATAGAGTTAATAAAATGATTATTGCACTGCCAGTTATCATTATAAGTTGATAGAGTAAAAAAGTCCTCTATATCTTGTTAATAGAGGAAAAAAGACAGAGAGGAAGACCCCCAACCAGATAGTTGGGTGACTGGTGTGGAGGACCTCAAAACAATAGGTGTTACCCGATGAACACCACGGGTTAGGGTGAGGTAGGAAGGGCTTGGCGAGATAGCCTTGGCTTTCAGCTGGTTAAAGGATTACAGTTTTATAGTGGCATAACTATAATGTGGTTAGAAGTTAGATACTATAAGTACTATCAATAAATATAGTAGAATCTCATAACCCTTTAAGACCTAGCCGCTCCGAAATCCCATTGGATTCAACCATAATCTCGAGTAGCTTAGGACTTAAAGGGTTATAAAAACTAGCTGTCTCATCTTTTGAAAGATTCGCTTTGATTAAAGTCCTTATGGTCACCAAGTTTACACTATTTTATTACCAATGAATATTTGTGATTTTTTTTGTTAAACCAACTGATGGGCTCTAAAACAATGCCAACTTTGCTACCGTTAACAACTTTTGCTAAAATCAACTCTTTCAAAAGTTGAGACAGCCGGTTTTTATGAGCTCTTACTTTGTAAGCTCTATGAAATTGTCTACATAAAGTTTATTTTCTCAATATAATATTAGCCAGGAAATGTCATTTTCGTCTTTAAAAGAAGTCTTTAATCCTTTGAAACGACTTTGGTTATGGAATCCAAATATATTTGTTGCAGGAATCCAACCTCGGGACCAGGGAGCCTTGTACATAGATTTCAGGCGAACGGCATTCCCCAGGACTCTCGCTAACTTAAGCACACACGCATGCGCACACTGGACTCCAAACGGCGCGCATGCCCAGAAGAATCTCGCGGGACAATCCAGAGCTTAAACTTTGTCGGACATCTCTTTTTCCAAGCAACTCTTCTATTCTTTCTGTGATAACCCACCTCTACGACCCAGAGAGGAGACCCCTCCCGATGGGGGAGGACACCCCCCTGTCCTCTCTCTCTCACTATCAGCCATCTCTATATTTATATATGTGTGTGTGTGGCAGCAGAGATCGGAGACGACTTCCAAAGGGACAGATTCAAAGTGTGCAACATCCATTTGTCTTGGAGAACAAGTTCACGTGTAGGACAACTTCTTTAGGATTTATCTGTGAAAATAATATATCCGTACACGTCAGCCCCTTCGTCACCAAGGACTAGCGGACCGGGGGGCTGACGTGTACGCCGACGATATTCTGAGCTTTTTAACCAATGATGCCATCAGGTATTTGTTTAGTTGATCATCTCCATTCTAAAATGTCCATCTATATTTGTCTATATTTAGGGATTGCTCATTTTACCATTTTAATATATGAATATTTAGTTCACTCCGATGTCTTAGTTGGTATAGTACTCTTGAATCTCTTTGATTCATATGTTCGAGTCCCAATCATCTATTTATTCCTAAAGCAGCTGGCGTAACAAAAAAAAATTAGGCGAAATAAAAAGGTTGAGAAAGGTGGGGTGAAAATGACTAATTTGTGAGCGTTACAAATTTGCATACCATATTTTTACAAATTAGGAGTATTTTATTTAAGAAGGAGAAAATGTTGCATTTCAATTGAAGAAACATATCTACTACTTAGATGTAGTCGTGTGATGAGAGGCAACCGTTGATATAATCATAATCAAAATGTACTCGTAACCCTCTTCGGGACCAACTTTATGGATGATGATTACACGTTTGACTTGTTACAAAGAGATAGTAAAAGGTTATTTAAAGGAAAACTAGTGTAAAAATTTGTTGCAAAATCTTTTCGGAGGAATTGTTTGGTTATGAATTCTGAATTATTCGTTTGAATACTCAGGAAGTATTTTGGATTTAATATTATACACTACCAAAAAAGTACACTATTTTTGACATTTTGAATGTTTACTGAATCTTTTATTAATCTCAAATTCGAAAGAAGTATTCGGGGATGTTTGAATTATTGCGGTTATATTAAGGTGAGATAATCTCACTTAAGACAGTGTTACGGCAGCTTTGAAATATGTGTAATAGATTCCAAAGGTTAGAGTTCCACGGCTGGAAGAAGATTTACGAGCTGTTACTTTTGAACGGTTGTTTTCAAAAGGAACTGTGTGTGTGTGAGTTTGGGATTTCTTAAAAACTCTTAAAACCACTAGGTGACAACCTCATTCCATTACGAGTTGTATTCCAAGCCAGTTAAAAGGAATGTTATTGTACTAACGTCCTACCAGGTTAGTATCGTTTCCAAGTACTTTTTATTTTAGATATTTTTATTTATTTAAACTTAACTTTACGTGTCTAAGAATACTTATATATTCCATCAAAACTTTTCTCATTTTTAGAAAATAGAAATTAAGTACGAATGAGAAAACTGCTTGGAATATTACTTCGGTTGGAGTTAGTTCTCCAACAGGGGTCCCCAAACCCTTTGACTATGAGTCTGTTGGAGTGTCTGGAACACACCCAGTTTTAATATTTAACTTTTTGGGAAATAAAATCCCTGGAAAAAGGTCAGTGTGTTGTATATCTTTTAGGCTTCTTTTTCAAAAGAGTGGCAAAACTATAAATGAAAAAGTTTTAAAATTAGTAGTCAGTGAAATTGAAAAAAATACACATTAAAAATTTCTAAATGATAAGTAAGAAATCATTAGTGAAGAGAAAATTGAAATAAAGCCTCTGAATGGTTTTTTGGGGACTCCTGTTTCAAAGTATTCAGATTATTTGATTATCATCTGCATTCATCAAACATACTCATTAGATCATGGAATATGGTTTTGAGTTCTTGAGATAAAGCATTATTACACGAGCGAGTCAATATTTAAATATGTTTGCTAAACATGTATGCAAAATTGTATCATTATATTTAATTCATTTTGAATTTAGAGGACTTTAACTACAGATTACTTAAAAATGAATTATTCTGCCATATTAGTGCCAACAACTTTTTATTTACCTCTGAGTACAATTTTACCTAAACTTTGGCATTCCATTCAATTATAATATGTATGTATGTACAAAAGAGCAGTATAATAAACCATTCATTGATTTAACTATTACTCAAAAGTAATGAATGCAATCAATTTTTATTCTAAACCAATTTCCCTACGTTTCATTTTAATTGGATTCCTAAAGGACAAAGTGCAAAATATCTTTTACTTTAAAATGTAGAATACACGAAATTTATTATCAGTACAAAAGTTTATACGAAACATAATACAAACTAACCCCTTCTAAAAAAACGTCTTCAATGACGCTAAATTATAGTCCGGAATATTATCCAAACTATTCTTAAGTATGAACTTAATATAGTACAAGTAATAAAATTTTGGTAAAATCATTCTAGAAGGAAGAGCAACTTATTCAAGCAATGTCTATAATAAAACCAACAGAAACAAAAAAACGTAAAATGCAAAGAAAGCCTACATTAAAGCATCAAATAATTACTGAAAGGACTTATGATAGAAAAATCTAAAAACCAGCGTTTTTTCGTACCCCGTACGCTCTGGGCGGTTATATGTAAAGTTAAAAAAACTATTACTCGTAGCATTTAAGAACTTATCCAGCCAAAAGGAATGGGTCACGTGATTTTGAAACACGCCGATTATTTCAGAACGGTAGGAAAAAAGCTGGTACGGCGGATGAGTCGGTAAAAATAAGTTTCTATAATTTAAAATTGCAAAAGAGAAAATTTCAACCAAAAATAAAATAGAAAAAAAACAGAATCTTAAGATTTTTCTCACAGGTCCTGAATAATATAATAACGAGAGGAACGGGAGCCATAATATAACTTTTTGCCCCCTTTAGGCTACATATTTTTTAACCTTGGACCTATTTCATCTTTTTGGAAGAGTGCCCAACCCCATTTCTTTCAGCTGGCTGAGCAATACCCAATTTTCCATCAAATACCCTCGGCGTTTTTCAATTTTCGGTATACATTCCATTCCTTAGCAAAAGAATTCCCCCAAAGGATTGTTATACTGCTCAAAGGATCTTCAGTTATTAAGCATGTACCTGAAAAAGGAGTATATTTTAAATCAACCGAATTAGGGCTTAGAAACAAATCATTCGAAAAGAAAGAGAAAGCAGTCGATGATTCTTTGTGGACCAAAGAATACCTAATAGTTGAAGCAGTAATAATAATAAAAAGCGTTTTATTAGAGGCAGAGGATGCGTCTCCGCTCTCGAGTCGCGGGGTCGCGTCGTGATGTGTTGATGTAAAGTTTTTAATAAACGTCTTTCGCTCTTCCTAACAACTACTGCGTCTCTTTCTTCTTCTTCTTCTTCTTCTTCTTCACACACACACACACCACTCGCTCTTTTCCCTAACACCACACACTCTTAAAACGACAGTCTCAAAACTGAGTAAAAATTACTCAAACTGGCTCCGAATCAAATTTACTCAAATTCGAAAACATGACTATACTCATTTCTGAAAATGTGCATGCTCAAAAATGAAACATCATGAGCTTATTCTTGAGTTAGTGCATGGCATTCTCATGAATCAAGCTAAAGATGTTTCATTTTTGAGCATGCACATTTTCAGAAATGAGTATAGTCATGTTTTCAAATTTGAGTAAATTTGATTCGGAGCCAGTTTGAGTAATTTTACTCGGTTTTGAGACTGTCGTTTTAAGAGTGCAGAGAACCAGAACAGAGAGTCCTTTTGGTGATGATGGAACCCTTTGATGGGGACCCTTTGGTGGTAATGGAAATAAAAAGCAGGGGGTATGCCTTGTGATAGAACCCCTATTGGCGCTGGGATAGCATCAAACGCATGCCTTCCTTGTCATGTCACGAGAGGCGGAGAAATAGGATATCAATCGTTGAATCCTCTAATACACCTTCGTGAGAGACAGATTGAACGAACATGTCACAGCTGTGATCTCCAAATTATACTGTCTAAGCTTCTGTCAATATTATAGACATTTTCAGTGCTGTCCCCTACCATACCATAGTATTTGAAACTAGCGTTTTGGACCCTCTGTTCGGCTTCACTGCAAAAAAATTTTCATTTCACGTATTCATTTCCATGAATTTTTCACGGACTAATTCCGTAAGCTACAAACGAACGCATCCAGTGTATTCTTACGCCAAACGAAAACAGTAAACTTATCATATTGGGACTACAAAAGTATTTTTACGGGGGTTAAAGGGAGATCAATAAATTAAACAAAAAGTTTTACAATTGTTCAAAAATGAATAATAATTTTATAACAATTTTTTCTTAAGGTGTCTGCCTACCTATGGAGGCTTTTTTCAATAATTAAAATGTTGAACTAATTTGTGATTTATACAATTTAATGCCATCTAAAAACTATGAATAATATAAAAAATACTTAAATATTAATTTAAATTTTCATATTATTGAAGAATTCATACAGAATTATGCATTTTTAGGTAGGCAGGCACCTTAATACAGTACAGAGTCGCAAAAATATTATATACAGGCCTGAATACAATACAGATTTCAAAGTGGAGCTAACTCGGGAAAAAACAAATGTCATCATCGTGTTTTCTAGTTAACATGTCTCTCAGGTATATAAAACCACTCAGAGAAACCAAATATTTTTTATTTACATATTAGTATAATTAAATCACATACATAAAGTGAAATAAAATTAAAATTAATCATTAAATAATCCCAGAAATTAACATACTTGCTAAAAACTTCCCTGAAATTTTATTCACTATATTTAAAATTTAGAAATCATAAAAAAGTTTAAATTCATTGAATAAAATCAGTAGTCCATTTAACCATCCATTTTATGCTTGGCTTGTGGGGTAAGAAATAAGGTCCCCTAAGAACTAGGTTTTATCTTATTATAAAAGGAGGAAACAATATTTTTAACTCATCTGGGTTTTAAGGAATTGAAATTAATTTATAGAGATTGTATTTTATTCCAAAACAGAAAAATGTTTTCCTCAAAACTTTATACTTTAGAAAAACTAATTTCTTCTTAGTAATGAATTTGTTTAATACACAATTTAAAAAAAACTAAACAAAGTTGGGTCAATCCATATCAAGTGATCCAGAGGTGGTCGCTCGACCATTTTAGAATCAAATAATTTTTTGAGGGTTGATTCTTATATCATTGGAGAGTCCAAAAACACTATCTTTAATTTTTTATCTTTATTTGATTTTTTATAGCAGCCATCGAAAAAGCTGATTTTTGCGTTTGTAAGGGTTTCTGTTAGCTTTCGTTATTCCTGACTGGTTTAACTTAAATTCATGCAATAAAAGCTATTGTACTCAGAAAGATCCATCCTTTAAAATTTTTGGTACAATTGTTTGGAGAATCGTGTCCCAAATATAGAAAAACAGCCCAAAAGTAGAACTTTAAAAATGATGATTTTTTAATTTTCGAAGGCGTAGTATTCCCAAAAGATCTATATTCTCCCAATGTTTTAGTAGACAATGTGTAGCCTACTTACTGGACTATATTATGAAAAAAAATTAACTCTGGTATTTTGTTCTTTTTTGTTGTTATAGGCCTCCAAAGTTGGAACATTTCAAAAAATCCAAACTTTAACCCTCTATATCTCTGTTGGAACGAAGTTTAAAAATCTGAAATTTTTACAGGTAAACCCTCACTAGGATATCATCCAACTGTAAAAATTTCATTTTTGGTATTTGCTTCCAAGTGGAGTTATGAACCTTTAAAATCTGATGATTACAAAAAAATCCTTACTTTAACCCCCTATATCTCTGGTGGAACAAAGTTTAAATGTTTGAAAATTTCACAGGTTACTCCTCACTTAGGTATTATCCTCCTGTAAAAATTTCATCCTTGGTATTTACTTCTAAGTCAATTTACAGGACCGTAAAAACGCTTAGTTGGGAACATGATAATCCATTAGTGTAACGATACCCTCATTCTTCAGTTTAATGTTCTTGAAACATAACGTCTTTATGGTCCTGTAACTTGACATAGAAGTAAATACCAAAGATGAAATTTTTATAGGAGGATAATACCTAAGTGAGGAGTAACCTGTGAAATTTTCAAACATTTAAACTTTGTTCCACCAGAGATATAGAGGGTCAAAGTAAGGATTTTTTTGAAATCATCAGATTTTGAAGGTTCATAGCTCCACTTGAAAGCAAATACCAAAAGTGAAATTTTTACAGTTGGATGATACCCTAGTGAGGGTTTACCTGTAAAAATTTCAGATTTTTAAACTTTGTTCCAACAGAGATATAGAGGGTTAAAGATTGAATTTTTTGAAATGTTCCAACTTTGGAGGCCTATAACTACAAAAAAGAACAAAATACCAGAGTTGAATTTTTTTCATAATATAGTCCAGTAAGTAGGCTACACATTGTCTACAAAAAACATTTGGAAAATATAGATCTTTTGGGAATACTACGCCTTCGAAAATTGAAAAATCCTCATTTTTAAAGTTCTTCTTTTGGGCTGTTTTTCTATATTTGGGACACGATTCTCCAAACAATTGTACCAAAAATTTTGAAGGATGTATCTTTCTGAGTAAAATGGCTTTTGTTGCATGGATTTAACTTAAACCAGTCAGGAGTAACGAAAGTTAACAGAAACCCTTACAAACGCAAAAATCAGCTTTTTCGATGGCTGCCATAAAAAATCAAACAAAGATAAAAAATCAAAGACGGTGTTTTTGGACTCTCCAATGATATAAGAATCAACCCTCAAGAAATTATTTGATTCTAAAATGGTCGAGCGACCATTTCTATTTTTTCTGGATCACTTGATATGGATTGACCCAGTTATATTTTTCCTTCGGATTCCCAAAATTGTTCTCCCCCTTTACATTTTTTGTGCTATTTTATTCTTCATAGAAAGATACAAAATATCCTATAGATACTTCTTTTGTTGTATTGGATACTGCAGTAAAAGCCTTTTATTTTGGCAAATGTTATTGAAAAAAAAACTACTTCAAGAGCAGTAGTAATCAATTTAAATGCATTGTGTTTTCACCGCAATGCTGTAGCTATCTGTACAACTGGTTTCACCTTCATAGTACACGAAATGGAAGAAAACAACTTTACAAAATGTTTCCGCCGGAATATAAAGTAGGGTTTTTTATTGTTTTTTACCTTTGCAAAGAAATAAACATATTATTTTCCTCTAATTTACTTTGTAGTTGTATTGGGGGACTTGAGTCGAAGTATTTAATTTCTCAAGAATTATTGTTAAATCAACTACAAGAGAGGAATAAGGTCTGGTCTATATAACAACTGGTCTACAAAAAACTTTTATTTTTTGGTGCCGGAAATACTAAAGCTGTTTTTGTATATATTTGGCCTCCTGATTCAGAATGTGTCATCCATTTTTTTACATCAGCTCTAGTTTTTAAGGTATTCTAAAATTACGCTTTTAAAGACTTTTGCTCTACTTCCATACAATATGGTGATATAAAGATGTCAGATGTCTTAAAAAATAAAAACCTTACTCTCCAATGCTTTTCATATTCATTTGAGTCCCAATAGAGCGTTTATGAAGTTTCAGACCCCTATGTTAGTACTAAAGGGGTACCTATAAGGCCCTAAAGTTTTGAAAAAAAGGACTTTTTCAGAATTTTCAAAAAAATATTTTTTAGTTTGCTAATGTGATATACTTAGCTAATATATGTTTTTTAGAACTTATTAAGACAGAATAAATTATTTATACTTATATATAATGTACCTCATAAGACCTATTTTCTTATATTAAAGCGAAAAGTAGTAGTCCAGTTGTCCAGTAACTTTATACATCACCGCATGCGTCAAATCCGGTAGTTGATTTTTTGCAGACTTGTTTATGATGTTGGCCTAATGAATAATCCAAGTTTTAGACCTCGAGCGCCAAACGCAACTTTGTCAAAAATCGAAAAAACCGCGGAAAAATCGAGTTTTTTAAAAATTTTGGTAATTATAACCCTAAAGAATTAGTTTTTGAAAAAACTTTCTTATTACAAAGTTAAAGAAAACAAAATTTCCTACAAAATGCACTAATCAACTTTGATTTTCTGAAGAGTGGTTCTGAAGCTAGAGCGCGCTGAAAAACATCGATTTTTTTGCCTTTCCGCAAAAAAGGGAAAACGCGCACTTCTACCCTCTATAAAATGAAAACTATTCATGTTATCAACAAAAATTTTATACTACGTGAAAGAAAATTTAATTTTCTATAAATAACGTGCTTTACATTGTTATTTTTTTAGAAGGGGGAGGGTGGGAAGCAAAGATCGATAATAAAACTCTCGCGCCTCGCAGACCAAACGGACTTACGCGGTTGTTAATCTGCAATCTGCGCTTTATTTCCGGTATAATACCAATAAAATGGTTTGTTTTGGATTCATTGATGACTAAGAATGCTTAAAAAATAAATTTTTAATTTTATTTATGAAATATCGGGTGTTTTAGGCGGAATTTCGATCAATATTTTAAATTCATATATTAAATTATGAGGGTGTTTTAAGGAACGATTTTATATATTTTTTGCATTTCTTAATCCGAATTTTAAGTTTATTTTCGCTTTCAAAGTCATCTTCACATCAAAAATGGCAAAAATATCAAATTTTTGCTCTTTTTTTAGATTTTTCATCGATTTTCGAAACAAATTTTCCTTTTATGAAACATACCATGCAACTATATTAAAGTACGTAAAATTTCCTATTAGATGCACTGGTTTATTTTTATCTTGCAATGAACGGTGTACGTTTTATAGAGTTTTGAAAAAAGCAAGTTTCCTGTTTTTGTGTGAAGTCAGGAAACAGCAATAATTTAGCGCGCTCTAGCATCAATACCTTTCATCATAAAATCAAAGTTAAATAGTGCATTTTGTAGGAAATTAAATGAACTTTCATGTGGTATAAACTATTTTCCGGTTACTTGTATTTATGTAGAGCTGTAGTGGGGTAAATCGAGCGTTCAACACTTTTTTTTGTAGAAAAACAAAAAAAATCGCTACAATTCAAAACGCTATAAAACGTACACCGTTTATTGCGAGATAAAAATAAACCAGTGCATCTGATAGAAAATTTTAGGTACTTTAATATGGTTGCATGGTATGTTTCATAAAATGAATATTTGTTTCGAAAATCGATGAAAAATCTAACAAAAGAGCAAAAATTTTATATTTTTGCAATTTTTGATGAGAAGATGACTTTGAAAACAAAAATGAACTTAAAATTCGGATTTAGCGATGCAAAAAACATATAAAATCGTTCCTTAAAACACCCTCATAATTTAATATATGAATTTAAAATATTGATCGAAATTCCGCCTAAAACACCCAATATTTCATAAATAAAATTAAAAATTTATTTTTTAAGCATTCTTAGTCATCAATGAATCCAAAACAAACCATTTTATTTGTAATATACCGGAAATAAAGCGCAGATTGCAGATTAACAACCGCGTAAGTCCGTTTGGTCTGCGAGGCGCGAGAGTTTTATTATCGATCTTTGGTTCCCACCCTCCCCCTTCTAAAAAAATAACAATGTAAAGCACGTTATTTATAGAAAATTAAATGCTCTTTCACGTGGTATAAAATTTTTGTTGATAACATGAATAGTTTTCATTTCATAGAGGGTAGAAGTTCGCGTTTTCCTTTTTTTGCGGAAAGGCAAAAAAATCGATGTTTTTCAGCGCGCTCTAGCTTCAAAACCACTCTTCAGAAAATCGAAGTTGATTAGTGCATTTTGTAGGAAATTTTGTTTTCTTTAACTTTGTATTAAGAAAGTATTTTCAAAAACTAGTTCTTTAGGTTATAATTACCAAAATTTAAAAAAAAACCTCGATTTTTCCGCGTTTTTTTCGATTTTTGACAAAGTTGCGTTCGGCGCTCGAGGTCTAAAACTTGGATAATTCATTAGGCCAACATCATAAACAAGTCTGCAAAAAATCAGAACTACCGGATTTGACGCATACGACCCCATGCTTTCAGGCGACAAAGTTACTGGACTATAGGGTCATTTCGCTCAAAAACCCTTAATACCAATAATGGTAGTTGAAACGAATAAATTTCCAATTTTTCAGAAGTAAGTCTTCAAAAAAGATGTCCTTTGTTTTAAAACTGAAATTTCATATGATAAAGATCAGGAAAAGGGAATTTTTTCCATTATTTTCAAACTTAAGGGCTTGAAAGCTCGGGAGCAGTTATTATTGTTATTTCACTGTTCTTTATCAGTTTTACATCGAAGGACATCTTTTTAAGGACTTACTTCTGTGAAATTCGAATTGGTATTAATGCGTTTTTTAGCGAAATGACCCTACTTTTCACCTTAAAATTAGAAAATAGGTCTTATGAGGTACGGTCTACATACAGTATGAATATTTTTTTCTGTCTAAATGAGTAAAAAAACATATATTAGCCAGTTTTATCATTATCACATTAGCAAACTCAAAAATATTTCATTAAAAATTTTGAAAAAAAGACCGTTATTTTAACTTTAGGGCGCTATAGGTACCCCTTAGTACTAACTTAGGGGGCTGAAACTTCTATTGGGACCCAAAGGAATACGAAAAGCATTGGAGAGTAAGGTTTTTATTTTTTAAGACATCTTTATATCACCATATTGTATGAAAGTAGAGCAAAAGTATTTAATGTAAAAGTCTTTATGAACGTAATTTTAGGCTAAGCGCGCACTAGATACTTTTGTCACGGCGACAGAGACAAAATTATCACCCTGGCTATTGCAAGAAGCTAGAGAGCGCATAGGCGACGAGACACTTGGCCCATTGCCAAGAATATCACCATAGAAATACATAGCTCTCAAGTGACGTAGTGTTACAGTCGCCGGCGACAGAAGTCTCTAGTGCGCGCTTAGCCTTAGAATATCTTAAAAACTAGAGCTGGTGTGTAAAAATGGATGCCATATTCTGAATCAGGAGGTCAAATATTTATATAAAAACAGCTTTAACATTTCCGGCACCAAAATGTGTATTGACCAGTGTAATCAATTCAGTAACGGAATGTTTTTACCACAAAGCTTTAGATATCTGTACATCTGTTTTACCTTCATATTACACGATGTGAAAGAAAACAACTTTACAAATAAGTATTTCTCACAGGTATTACCTTAACTCAGGGGTCCCCAACCCTGTGCCCGCGGGCACCATGGCGCCCGTCGATCGGTCTAGGTGCGCCCGCTGCTTGTGCCCAAGGATAAAATATTTCAGTTTTCCACTGTCCCATAAAATTCTAGAAATGAAATAGCAACATTTCAGAATTTCTTCAAGTAAGGCGAGAATAGAAATTTTGGACCTTCAGAATGACATAATCCTCAAAACTATTATCAGATGATATGAGAAATTCTGGAATATAGTTGATAGAAATTAATTTCCATTCTTAAAAAGTGCAGCATATAAAACAGTTTTTTGGTTCCATACACTTATGTGAATCATTTTCGACAATGAATATAATAAAATCAAAAAATATAGATCACGACGTACAGATGAACGCCTTGACGATAGCTTGCGGGCAAGAATTTCATCATAAACTCCCAATTACGAAGCGCTGGCCAGTGAAACGCAATGTATTTTATAAATTTTATAAATAATTTTTATGCTTCGTATGTTTTGCAAGCAATTATGTAATAATTTATTTTACAAAAGAATATTAATACTAATTATATTCATTATGTTAAATTAATTTTAAAAATTAAATTTTTTGTTCATTATATGTAGTGTGTATTAATAACTATGTCCACCAAATATAAATTTATCTTGAAAAAATAAATGGTGCCCCCCGTTCGACCGATATTCTGGTATGTGCTCTTAGGTACAAAAAGGTTGGGGACCCCTGCCTTAACTCTTCTTTTAGAATAAAATAAGAAAAAAATAAGTATTTTTCCTTTCAAGAAAAAATATTTGTCCTTATTCTTTTTTGGTTGTATTGAGGACTGAAGTTAGAGTTTCATATCCCCAAACATTGTTGATAATTCAAGTTCCTTGAAATGAAAATGTGAGGTGCAACTCAAGAGTGTGATCTTTTTAAAGCAATATACTTTACTCAAAAAGTTTTACATTCATTGTATGGAATATACGAAAACAACTTTAAGTAGAATTCCTTATAGCCTCTTTTAAAATTATTTAATTTGAGGTAATCAATTTAAACATAAAAAGGTAATTTTTTAAAGGAATGTTTTGTTTTTTAGACCACAAAATGGTACCCGAGTGACCAAAAGAGAGTTAACTAGCTGTTTTTAACAACGGTGTCCCAAGTTATTGTACTATTTGAATAAAATGCACCTTCGTCTACCACGTAAACGCAATAGACCTCTCTCCTTCAAAAACTTTAATATTTGAAACACGCCTACAAAGTTTCCTAACCAGACGTCTCCCACAACACTATATTAGATGCAATGCTAAAAATTCAAGAAATAAGACGCTCAAATCTTTCTGTTGTTCGTGTTCCCAAAGATCTTTCCTTTTCTTAAGCCTTCTTAATCCTGTCACTGTTTGAAATAGCGTAAACAGGAATTGCATTTTCTGTGCTATTGTAGTGGAAAGATACTTGCAAAACTCTTAGACCGTAAAAACCCCTCAAAGAAGTTGCGTAAAGAGAACGTTTTAGTTTTCCTTTCCGAAAGAACTTCCACTAAGTGAACTTTAGTTACTTTTTTTCTGTCCTTTGATTTTACTCGAAAGCCTTCGCATACTTGGAGAATCTAACATTCGAATTCTTTTAGATCCTAGTTCATAAAAATATCCTGACTTAGAGTTTTCTTAAAAGGATTTTAGTTGTGTCTAATCTTTAATAACATTTGTCTAATCTTTAAATATCTGTGGTTTTTCACGAATTTCATGTAAGCTAAGTTTGAGAAAAGGCAGTAAAAGTAAGATTTCTTTGCAATAATTTTACATTCTTACATACAAAAATCATATTTTGTGTGACGAATTAAGAAAACACGGATAAAAAGAATTATTGCAATGGCAGTCACTTGAGGGAGGTAAAAACTTGTGAACTTTATCCAACAGTACCATTTTTTCTTCAAAATACCAAAATATTATTTGAATGATTAGTACTTGTGGTAACGTAGATATTTTATTTTGCCATGATTCCAAAGTGGTTATTTTTAAAAGAAAAGTATATCCTTTCACTATGTTAAACTTTAAGAAAATTATTTTTAAAGTTAACTTTATGAGAATATCTCCCTTTTGAGAAATATAAAAAATTACAGGGAACATCAGTCTGTGTGTAAAATTTTCTATTTGTGGATTCTTCCAATGTAATGCAACCAAGCTTTTTTAAAGAATTGGGTGTAATTCATGAATATGGAGAAAGCGAAATCTGAATACAAGTGTTTGATAGGATCATTTTTATGTCTATCCACCTGGGTCACTCTAATCTATAGTTTTGTGAAAATATTTCAATTATCTTCCTGACTTTCCTTCATTGGTTAAATCAGCGTTTCTCAACCGGGGTTCCGCGGGGCTTCCTCAAGGGTTCCGCGAGGGATCCGGAAATCTTTTTTTTTCTGGTTTACATTTTAGAATAACCCTAATTAAATTAGGCATCAGCCTGCCAAATGTGAGCAAGTGTTTTTCCGTTGAACATTTTCTTCTGTAGCCCTTGGGAGTTCTACGAAGAATTTGAAAAGAAGATTAACACTAGTTTGAAGGGGAATTTCAAATAAATTTCTGAGGAAGGACCTCTGCCCCCCTTGAAATTTTGGCGCTAATTATATTTCGTCCCCTTGAAAATTCTGTGTTTTACAAGGAAATAATCTTTTCATTTGTAACCCAAACCAAATGGTCTTAAAATACACAAACTCCTACTTTAAGTGGCAAATTTCGAAAAATGTTCTAGGGAGAACTCCCAAACTTCTATCTAAAATTTTGACATCTGTTATAGAGCGTTTTTCCTTTGAACATTCTGCTGTCTCAAGAATATTTTTTCCTTGGGTGTTCTACAAAAAGTTTGAAAAAGGAGATAAAACACTAGTTTAAAGTTTAAAGGGTAATTTTCAAAATAAATTCTGAAGGAGGACAAAATAGAAAGAGAAAATATTGTTGCATGGAACTAGGAATATCAAAACAAGTTAAAACCCTGTTATTTAGGGTCAATTTATCAAAATTTTTCTGGGGGAGGGCCCCCAATCCCCCCCTTTAGTATATGAAATTTTCTTATTTTAAATTTCTTATAATTACTTTCATGAAAATTGAAATTCTACCTAAAAATGCATGTCCAAGATTTGGACTAAACATACCAAAAATGAGTTAAAACCTAGTTTTTAGGGCCAAATTTCTAAAAATTTTCTGGGGGAGCACCCCCAAACCCCCCTTCCTACTCTGAACTTTATTAATCACAATTTTTGTTATATTAAATTCTCATGGATGCACATTTCACATAAAAATGCATTAAAAAGCTACGTTAAACCTATTTTAAATATACTTTTTGAGCGGTTGAGTAATAATTTTGGGCCCCTCCCCAAGAAATAAATTTCTATATAATCCCCTGTTGTATGGACGCTAGGGTTCCCCGGAACTTGGACATTATCAAAAGGGTTCCGTGAGAGTAAAAAGGTTGAGAAACGCTGGGTTAAATGATAGTTTTGAGCACATAAGTGCGACGTGAAATGAGAAAAATACCTAATTTTCAGATTATCGACATAGAAAAGGAAAAATGATTTGGATTTTCTTAATTACTTTTTAAACAACTTACTGTATTGTCTTTCATAAAATTTTATCTCACACAAATTATACAAAAAATATTTTTATTGTAGAGCAATATATAAAAGAAAATCACTTAATTAAAAACACCCTATTAGTTCAAGCTTACATCCATCAGTTAGTAAAATAGTTTTTAGTTTACAGATTCTCTCAATCGAAGCACGGAAACATCTGTTATAAATTTTTATAAAGTTCTAAAATGATTGGCGTCTACAAGCTTCATTGATTTTTAGAACACATTTTGTTCAATATTACTTTCATTTTATTTTTTATACGTTGATTAATTTTTCCAAACAAAAACCTATCATTTTAGTATCTATTAAGCAATTTTTAATGGTTCTTTTAAGGTATATTTATTGTATCAAACTTTTTAAAATTTTTCTTAACTTTAATTATATTTTTTTGTAAGTAGCTACTAATGATTTTCATACAACTTAGTAAATTTGTAATAATTTGATAATTAACAAAAAGGAAAAATATAATTAAATTGTTTTCTCCCTTTTTTTTATGGTTTACTTATTTACTTATTACTTATTTTCCGTTTTTTTCATATTTTTAAACTTATTAATGATTTTAATATCTATTTAGTAATTTTTAATGTTCTTTTAAGGTATTTATCTAACTTTTTAAAAGTTTTCTTAATTTTGAATTTTTTTTTCGTAATTAGCTACTAATGATTTTAATATAATTTAGTAAAAATTGTAATAATTTATTGATTAACCCCTTAACAGTGTCGCCCGAGCTCAGCTCGGGCAACTACTACTTGCAGAATTTGTGATGCCCGAGCTGAGCTCGGGCAGGAGAAAAATTAACGTTTCCCTTTGTGAAACCTAAACTGAGTTCGTTTCGATGATGATAGTGATTTTTCGTCGTTTAAAGATTGTGAGACATCATGTTTGGATAATCTTGTTCCTAATTTAATAAGATATGTGTGCGTAATCCAATACTTTTTATGTGTATGTTAAAATAATTAGTACACTTGTAATTACATTAAAATTTTTATTTTTTTATAAAAAACTATTTTCTAACACTTATAATAATATCAAGAACAAAATTAAGCAGTCAAAAAAATTTTCCATTTTTGGTCAATTTTTCTTAAATAAATGTTACTGTTAAGGGGTTAACAAAAAGGAAAAAGATAATTAAAAATTTTTGCACATTTTTTTTCTCTTCTTGTAAGACGATTAGATTTGGGGAAAAATTTTCTTGGAGAGGACCCCTCTTTTCAATATATAGTAATTGATAGTTTATACACGAACTCCAATTTTTTAATTTTATCGCCTTTCTTCGTACTTCAAAAAACTATTTTTTATTATATTGATGATAGTAATTAGTTTAAGATTTTAACAAAAGTACTTAATCTTAATTATTATACAAAAATACTAATTATTAACTATCATAGAAAAGTAATTAAAAGTAATGAGAAAAATCCTGCCTACGCCCTTCTTGGTTCAGAAAAGGTTTTGAAAAGTCATTTGGAGGACGGATCAGCCTGATGAGTTTACTCGCTGCCCACCAAGCTAGCAGCCTGGTAGCCTGCGCGCTGTACCGTTGAGGGTTCGATTCTGGCCTTGCCCGGGGTGTACTTTCTCTCTTCTGTCTGTTTGGGTCTGTCTTACTTGACGAAGGTTTATAATGCGGATACTTGCAATCAAGCACACAAACCGGAAAATATATGTAAGGGGTCATTCATTAATACGTAAGGATGAATTGACAATTTTTGACCACCCTCCCTACCCCCATATAAGGGTAAGTAACATTTTTAAAACCCCTCCCCCTAAATATATTCTTACGTAAGATTCCATTTCGTTTTTCAAAATAATAAAATGTTAGAAAAGGATCAGTTTTAAACAGTCGACTTTTGACAACTGGAAGATGGATTCAACAGTTTTATATTTTATCTTAACTTAATGCTACTCCAATAAAAAAGATAAATCTGATATACCTTCATTTTTTTAAATTAAAGCTTCGATAACATACCGAGAGTGTCAGCATTTTAAAAATTTTCTGGGGCTATTCGATAGTAATTTGATTAGAATAATTGGAATTTGTTTACATTAACTTGGAAAATCTTACGTAAGAATGGGTTTGACCAAGACCCTCTATATACATGGCCATCCAACTCCGGGTGATGACGTCAGACGTGGGTGAAAATTGCCATGTTAAGTCTATGGAGTGACGTCAAAGATGAGTGAAAGTTATGACGTTGCACGGCCGAGTTGGGAGGCCTTTATATAGAGGGTCTTGGTTTGACCCCCACCCCCCAAGTAAGGGTATGTAGAGATTTTTCCAACCCCCTCCCTCTCGGGACCCTTACGTAATTAATAAATTGCCCCATACAACAACAAGAAAAAACTCAAAAAGGCACACCACATTTTATATATAAAATCATTTCTTAATTTAAAAAATAATTGGAAAAATCACTTGAAACAGCCTGTAAGCCCAGCTACTTTTATTACACAATAATTTGTATTATATTGTATTCTTATTTTTCTATTATTTATGATTTCTTGCTCTTCTGTGTAGTATAAGGAACTCGCATGATTTTTTTATTTTTTATCTATTCTTCACGCAAAAATAAGCCACTACACAAAATTTGAGGCCGATTGAGAAATTTTTCGATTGCAAAAAAAATTATCAAAAATCGTTTTTTCCGAAGCACCTGAAAACGCTTAATTGCAATGCACAGGGACGTCACTAATCATGTTTGCCTTGGATTTCTGACCGTCACCAGAAGTGTCTAGAAGGTAAATATTTAATAAAACACTCATATCGGATACTTCTGAAAAAAGAAATCATCAACTAAAACTTAGAAATTCAATTTTGATTCCAATTTGGCTCGATAGATTCTACGTCACTGTGCATGCAAACACACTTCGCGTTTTCAGTCACGTGTTTTTTTTCTCGACTTTTGAATTAAAATATTTAATAACTTGTGCACTTTTTGAAAAATTGACTAGATATTTCATTTTACTATACAAAAAACCATACGGAACACTTGAATGTTTATGAAAATCTGACACATGCAAGTTCCTTATTTCCACTACTGGATCGTGCGACTAGCTTGTCAACTGATTTTCACGATGCCAGTCAGCGTGTTATTTGAACTTTCCAGTAAGCTCTGACATTTTTACTACCAAATAATTTATTGGGCTTACTAGCCCAAGAATTAGCAGAGAAGTGGATGAAGACAACTTCAGATCAGATTAAAATCATATTTATTTAAGTCCTTTTAAAAACAGTATAGTTCAGTCATAAGAACAGGCGAGAGTGGTGAGCGAGTAGTCACTTGCCACTCAAAACAGAAATATATAGAGAGTTTGGCATTGACGTCAGCCCGACGTCAATGCCTGGCCCGCAGGTAAGATGCGAGAATTAGTGATCGATTGATAGGTTTAGATTATTTGATGGTTCGATTCCAACAATCGGCCCCCTCTCGCAACTTATCTGACGGAAACAGTATAAACATTCCAATTACATCAATACAAAAATCTATGCAAAGTAAATTACAACTTACAGGCAAATTAACAGTCCTTAATTTCTTTGAACACTTTTGCACTTAATTTCTTAAGTTGTTCTTTACAAAGAGCTTGTATAAATACATTAACCATATTTTAGCATTGATGTAGATTAACATTAGGTTATCAGAAACCAAATTCCTTACAGAATAATAACATACATGCTTGGTTATACAGTATTCTATAAGTACATTAATTAATGGCTTCTTGATTACCACACAAAATAACATTTCCTTAATCCCATGATCAGTTTCTACACTGGAGGCAGAACACATTTGATCATCTTCAGTTTCCTCCCCACAATCTGAATCATTTTTAAATGTAATAGACCTAGACCTAGTGATACGACGAGGAATGGGATCCAGGACAGCTTCCACAGAACTTAATTTTTCCTCATTAAATTTAACACTAGATACTTCGGTAATTTTCCCACAGACATCCATATGGATTAACTCCAATGGCTTTGAGGAACGTATCTTGCCTATAGACTTAAAGGATTTTCTTTTATTTTTACCCAAAACGCAAGATTTACAATCTACTTTCCCCTCTTTAAAGGATGGTAGACCCCTAACACTAGAATTTTTACTAGTATTTAATACATATTTAGTATTAATATCGCCTCTCCCGTGCAAGACTCACACAATTGCAAAAGTTGAAATGTCTACTTTACGGGAGCTTGGCGTGGAAGGACTTCTTTATTGGTCGCCAAGTCGAAAAAATAGAGTCAAAAGTGTGATCTTTGGGGATTATTTCCATTGGCGCAAAAAAAATCGCCAAAAACGGCTTTATGTGCTTGAATCTAAAATCGTGGTTTAGCTGGCATATCGAACATCGAAATTTCCTCACTGAATTTAAGCACCTTCGGGTGCAGTCAGTATTTGGGTGGGTGACCACTGACCAATTTAAGCATAGCTGCGTTTCTCTCTTTCCTTGCGCACATTTGCTTTTATTTTTCAGGAAAGGATCTACCTGTTATCAGAATATTGTGCCCTAAATAATAAATGATCATAGAAATATATTTACATTTTTAATTAAATTACGTTTCTTTTATAGGTAGACTTTATTTCCTGAGCAAATTATCATGAAAAACCTTTTTTTAATCGACTATCTGTGCATTTCCTCGTGAGAATTATGCTACATGATCATGAAATACCTTTTGGTTGCACTGAAACAATAACCAGTCTTTGAAATTAAACTCTGGCGATCAGAGAAAATTTTTAATTCATTAAAAAGGTGATTACAAAATTACGTGTATTTTACTTTACACGGGGCATATAATAGGTATCGATACTCTCCTGAAAAGTAGGCAAAAGTTAGGTATGAGCAGAGGAAGAAAGAACAAACCGATGGTGGTAATGCTGAGAATGTTAGGAGGCATGGGTCACACAATCCATCAAAATAAGATTTGCTCGTTATCAACTACTAACTGGATCGAAAATAATTAGCCAGAAGTAGTCATGATTTAAAATCCTGCAGAGCCATTTTCAGCGACTTATTTTGGACCCGATTTAAAATATCACTGTTGACTGGTTATAGCGTATACTCTTCAAATGTAACATTACGTTGTTGCACCGTCAATAGCTATTTACTTCAAGTAATCAAGTCTTGATCAGTTTTGATCAAGTCTTGATCAGTTGTTTAAAGATCTCACGTACTAAGAGAAATGTTTCTAATTTCTTAAAAATAGTAATAAAGTTACATATTTTATAAAATACAGAAAGTCAACCAACTTATTTAAAATTTATAGATTATTTTTAAGTTCAATTCAATTCAATTCAATTTTATTTGATCACATACACTATTTACAAATGAAGCTATTTACACTTTGGGGATTTAAAAATCCCATTAAAGTGAAAAAAAAATATTTGTATATACATATGGAAAGGAAAAACAAAATTTAGGATAATACAAGAAATAAAATAAGAATTATAGATTGGCAAAGGTGTCAGTTGTACATAATTAAACACCCAAAATAACTAAAAAGAAATACCTGGAAAGTCATAAGAACATCTACACTATAAAAAAAAAGAATATTTGTACAAGACAGCACAAGGAAATATTAAAAAGCAGGTACATTTTCAGAAGTAAATAAAAATTGCTTTAACATTTTTTTAAAAATAGTAACCCTGGGTGCTGTTTGAATATCTGAGGGTAAACTATTAAAATATTTAGGTGCTAAAAAGTTAAGTTGGAAATAGTTTTAGCTTTAAATGAGGTTTAATAATTGAAAAAAAAAAAGAAATATAACACTTTTCCTATTTTGTTTAAGAATCTCAAGAAAAATTAAATATTTCTGATAAAATCCAAGTATTTTAAAAATTAAATTGTGCATTTTATTATACACATTCATTATTACGGGCAGAATAATTTCAATGACAAGTATAGGTCCTTTCCAGAAACGTAGGCAAATATGAGATCGAGAAAGGGGAAAAGAACGTGCCAATACTTGGTGGTCACCCTCCAAAGTACTGACTGTGGCTGAATGTGCTTAACTTGAGTTAAGAATGAGCCATGATTCACGCGTTAAAACATAAAAAGCCTTGTTTGGCGATTTATCTTAGCGCCAATTGAAATAATCATCAAAGATTAAACTCTAGCTTCGACTTTATCGACTTGGCAACCTATCTAGAAGTCCTTCCGCGCCAAGCTCCCGTAGAGTAAATATTTCAACTTTTGCAATGGTGTGAGTCTTGCACGGGAGAGGCGATATGACAATAGCGAAGATGCCACAACTCTAAGTCATCATCTGTTTCAGTAACATAATTAAATACGTTATTAGGTGATAAATCATTATTTGAGGAATTGGCATATTTCCAGGGTTTACAGAAATATAATCCATTTACTCGTTTAGCATAGAAAACTTTTTCACCTTCAGGATTATAAACCCAAATTTTGCCCTTATCACCAACAAAACGTGATCCGTTTTTCTCAATTTAGTCCACTGAAAATAGAGTTGAACCTCGGACAAATTGCAATAAAAGGTTTCTCAATGGTTTTCACTTAGGAATGACCTCAATAATAACATACTAAAAATCGGCCAAAATCGGCCGGGGGGAAGTTTAATTTTTTTTAAATTTTTAAAAAATGGCCGAAAAAATATTTCAAAAAATCAAATTATAAAAATAGAGACTTATGATACATGTTTATAGGCTATTTTTCAGTGCTGAATACGAATATACCATTTAAATTTTAAAAAATTTAAAATTTCAATTTTTAAAAATTAATTCAAAATTTGGAAAGTCGAAAAAATTAAAACATCGCTCAAAACCACAAAATAATTGCAAAAGAAATAATTTAAACGGTTTTCAATTAGAAATGACCTCAATAATAACATACTAAAAATCGGCCAAAATCGGCCGGGGGGAAGTTTAATTTTTTTTAAATTTTTAAAAAATGGCCGAAAAAATATTTCAAAAAATCAAATTATAAAAATAGAGACTTATGATACATGTTTATAGGCTATTTTTCAGTGCTGAATACGAATACACCATTTAAATTTTAAAAAATTTAAAATTTCAATTTTTAAAAATTAATTCAAAATTTGGAAAGTCGAAAAAATTAAAACATCGCTCAAAACCACAAAATAATTGCAAAAGAAATAATTTAAACGGTTTTCAATTAGAAATGACTTAAATAATAACATAATAAAAATGGAAGAAAATCGGACAATAAAAATTTTAATTTTTTTCAAATTTTCAATTTTTTTGGCCTCAAAAATTGACCTTTTTAAAAACTCTTGTTAAAAACGTTTGAGGCATTTACCAAGGTCATTTTTCCATGGATGTTGTAGGTATATACCTCTATAACATAAAAAAAAACACAATTGGTGATTAAATCATTAGTTAATTAATTAATTTATAAAAATTAACGTTGAAAATACAGGTAAAATCTTTCAATCAAGTAATAAGGAAAATATTTAGACAATATTTGGTAATAAATCATTTTAAAAATAATTAAATTGAAAAAGGACAAAATATCTTTCAAAAAATTAAAATTTTAAATTAATTTAAAAAATTTAAATTTTTTAAAATTTTTAAATTTTGTAGTATATGCATGTGATACATGTCTCTAGGCTATATTTTAGTGCTGTTTACGAATATCACGCCAACTTTTCAATAAAATTTAAATTAACTGTGGAAAAATTGAAGCATTTTTCTCAATA
Organism: Tetragnatha versicolor; assembly: GCA_024610705.1. Taxonomy (NCBI): domain Eukaryota; kingdom Metazoa; phylum Arthropoda; class Arachnida; order Araneae; family Tetragnathidae; genus Tetragnatha; species Tetragnatha versicolor. The sequence continues at coordinate 36,904,167 of JANDEH010000002.1, read as the reverse complement.
ATTTTGTTTTTTATGCTTCAATTTTTCCACAGTAAATTTAAATTTTATTGAAAAGTTGGCGTGATATTCGTAAACAGCACTAAAATATAGCCTAGAGACATGTATCACATGCATATACTACAAAATTTAAAAATTTTAAAAAATTTAAATTTTTTAAATTAATTTAAAATTTTAATTTTTTGAAAGATATTTTGTCCTTTTTCAATTTTATTATTTTTAAAATGATTTATTACCAAATATTGTCTAAATATTTTCCTTATTACTTGATTGAAAGATTCTACCTGTATTTTCAACGTTAATTTTTATAAATTAATTAATTAACTAATGATTTAATCACCAATTGTGGTTTTTTTATGTTATAGAGGTATATACCTACAACATCCATGGAAAAATGACCTTGGTAAATGCCTCAAACGTTTTTAACAAGAATTTTTAAAAAGGTCTATTTTTGAGGCCAAAAAAATTGAAAATTTGAAAAAAATTAAACTTTTCATTGTCCGATTTTCTTCTATTTTTAGTATGTTGTTATTTAAGTCATTTCTAATTGAAAACCGTTTAAACTATTTCTTTTGCAATTATTTTGTGGTTTTGAGCGATGTTTTAATTTTTTCAACTTTCCAAATTTTGAATTAATTTTTAAAAATTGAAATTTTAATTTTTTAAAATTTAAATGGTATATTCGTATTCAGCACTGAAAAATAGCCTATAAACATGTATCATAAGTCTCTATTTTTATAATTTGATTTTTTGAAATATTTTTTCGGCCATTTTTTTAAAATTTAAAAAAATTAAACTTCCCCCCGGCCGATTTTGGCCGATTTTTAGTATGTTATTATTGAGGTCATTCCTAAGTGAAAACCGTTGAGAAACCTTTTATTGCAATTTGTCCGAGGTTCGGCCCTTTTTTTCGCTATTTTCAGTGGACTAATTACTGAACCAGATATAAGGTTTCTCCTTAACTTAGGAGAGTACATGACCTCACTCAATACAACTTCTGAAACTTGAGTTTTGTTTCTTACAAGAAATTTTACCTTCCCCACACCTACTACTGGACATTGAAGGCCACCTATAGCTAAATTTATTTTTGCATTATTTATCGGCTTATATTCCGAAAATAAACCTAGATCATTACAAAAATGATTTGATGCAGCACTATCAAATATCCAATCTGAGTTTTTAGGGGCACAAGAAACATCACTCAAACAAGTTTCAGTACACAATCCTTCATTTTTAGGATTACAACCTTTCTTAGACTTAAAACTATTACCTTTACTCTTATTTTTACATTTCCTAGCTATATGTCCCATTTCTTTACACAAATAGCATGGTCCAATAATTTTATTTTTAGAATTAATATTCTTATTAGAACTAACATGATTGTTTTATATACAAGCATAAGCATAACTATCAACTTTTTCTAAATCATGTTTAACCTGTTTTATTCTACTTTGCTCTAACAAAAGTTCATCCAATACCTTCTGATCAGCTGATAAGCTTTGTAGAATTCACTAACTGGGTGACCACAGTCCTGCAATTTTCCAACGGTCTGTTTGATTTTTGCGGCAAACATGGCGATATCTTCCTCAGGATTGAACTTGTGTCCGAAAAATTCGTCAAGGAGTTGAACAACTCTAGCTCTGGAACTGGGCTCGAAATGTCCCTTCAATATTGTTCATGCGGTGGCTCCATCAGGTGCGTTGGAAATCAGGGTTCGATATTCAGTATCTACACTGAGATATATCGTAGAATAGGCTCGGTCACGACGAGTTTTATACTCGATCACTTCCTTGCGGCTTGCTGTGGCTTCCTCGAATTTAGGCTCTGTTTCGTCGATGAATGTCCAGACGCCTCTGTCCATCAGGATGACTTTAACATCCTCCTTCCACGTAGAGTAATTGTGGGCTCCAAGAGGTTCAATCGTTCGGCCTTCCATCATCGAGGTTGCAGCTGATCGGAAGTTTAGTCTAGAGAGGCGGCCCCCATCTCGGGCACACGAAAAAGACTTGCAGCCCCCATCACAGGCACGCGTAAAGGACTCGGAAATCTGAAGTGTCCGGTTTTCGGCCCATAACCATTATTGGGCTTACTAGCCCAAGAATTAGCAGAGAAGTGGATGAAGACAACTTCAGATCAGATTAAAATCATATTTATTTAAGTCCTTTTAAAAACAGTATAGTTCAGTCATAAGAACAGGCGAGAGTGGTGAGCGAGTAGTCACTTGCCTACTACTACTAGAATATGCTTTTATTTGTGGCGCCAGCGGCCAAAGGCCGCTCAAACCACTGGATATGAGGCTGACAGGGAACATGTAATTAGGGAAGCATGAGCGCTGCATTTATGAGCTTTTTGAATAGGTGATGGAAAAGACAACACAAGACAGCACAAACACACAAACGGAGAGAGTTCCAGTGAGGGAGGCGAGCGAGGGAAAGCGAGAACACGAAGAACGAGGCAGGTGGCGGAGCCAAGGAGAGGAGGAAGCTGAATGGTGGTGCGTCGTGAGCCTGGAGAGGAGCACGGTCGAATGAAGGAAGGAGAAGCCGAGAAGGAACGCAGGCAGGCGGCACGGATGGAGAGGATACTACTGGTGAAGACAGCCACAGGAGTCGGTCTTTTTAAGCCTAATCTGAAAAGAAGTCACTTGCCACTCAAAACAGAAATATATAGAGAGTTTGGCATTGACGTCAGCCCGACGTCAATGCCTGGCCCGCAGGTAAGATGCGAGAATTAGTGATCGATTGATAGGTTTCGATTATTTGATGGTTCGATTCCAACATAATTTGTATGATATTGTATTTAATTTTTTTATTATTACTTACAATTCATTTCTCATCACAGAATTTACACGTTTTTTTATTCGTTGGAGTTCGCAACTGGAATATCGCTACGGTCGCTACCACAGAGGTCGCTACAAGATTCCCCTAAATAAGCCCCGCCTATTCATTTTAAAATGAAGTGAAATACTACAAAAATTTGCACATGCGAGAATCCGAAACATCGTGAATTTCTCTTCATTTGTAAACAATTGTGATTAACCGGTAAATTTTTCTTATTCAAATATATTTTTTTTAATTTTGAGAAGTGATTTTGGATTAATAAGGGCATGACTATTCATAATCTCATTCTGTGTACCGTATTTTAATATCTAATCCGCAAGTCTCCCGATCAAAATAATATGCAACACGCTATTTATATGATAAAAAGTGTATTCATGAATATCTAATATTAAAACTATATATGTATCGATAACAAAAAAAACGTGCTGTATTATTCTTTAGTTCTGTTCGATCATTTATTCGATTTCTGTTTCCAGAACAAAAATCACGAATTCATGTGTTTGTTGTTAATTGATCGTGTATATTTGTTTTGTAATGTTACATTAAGGTTATATCTTTTAATACAGCTTCCCTCTTGTAAGTTAAAGCTTAGCCAAATTTGGACTTGGTGAAATGAGTGATATTGCTTCGCCAGTTCATGGAAGGAAAAGGGCAAAATGTAGATCAGTATGCAGTTTTCAAATAGATAACAAAAACGCACGTTTTCTTCGTAAGTGCTGCTGCTAAATTTCAAATTTTGATGTGAATTCTTTGGTGTTCAATGTAGCAAACCCTAATTTTTGCATTCTGCTTGCATAATATTTTTGTTGGTTTTTATGGTTGATCTAGAATTTAATTTGATTGCGCATGCATCTTTATTTTGATAGGTTTTCATGCATGATATCCTTTCTGTTGGTTATACTTGGCAGAGCTTTAGAAAGGTCAGCTTTAGTAAACTGCAATAATGGTTGCCAAATCGGTGGGGGGTTTACAACCTCAAGTCATGTTTAACATGTCAGATGTTAACGATTCATTTCCTGTTAAATAGGGCATCCAACTTTGTGGTTGTTATGTCTATTCCTCAATGCAGACACTTTCTGAAGATTTGCCGTATGCTCTTCCACCTTCAGTTTTGTGTTTAAGTTTAAATTAATAACATGATGTATATAAGCATATGATCAATTGTTGCAACTTCTTCATCTTCATTAATTTGAAACTAGAAATCATTTAAAGCAAGGGTCTCCAAACTACCACCCACAAGGCCCTCTTATCTGGCCCGCAGATACCTTTCTATCTAAAGAAGAAAATGGATATGTGGTGTACTCAATAAATTAATATCCAAGATCACCCCATAATTCATTGGATGGTTTTAATTCATGGTTGTTCATTAATTCATGGTTTAATTCATCGGGTAACTCCCGATGGTTTTAATTCATGGGTACCAAATGGATTAAAACCATGCTTTTTTATGGTCAAATTTCCAAAAATTTTTTGGGGGAGGGCAGACCCCCTTTTTGTACTTTGAACTCAATTAATCACATTGATTTTCATATTACGTTCATAAAAATAGGAATCATTTCTAAAAATTATTATAAAGATAGATTAAACCTATTAATTTACGCATAAGAGGGGCTTAAGGATAATTTTAGATCACCTCTCTAGTGGAAAATCTAGCTTGGGGCATGATAATGACTTAATTTTCTAAGAGGACATTTGGGCCCCTCCCAAAATAAATTTCTTTGTGGCACTGAGATATATTTAAAACTGATTTATTTTCAACAATACACCTAAGCATATTTTAAATTTAAAAGTTTCTTAAATGCATGTTTTTTCCTCTCTTTTGTAAATAATAATAAATGTGATTGTTACTTCATTGTTCTTTCAAAATATATAATTGTGAACCCCCATTGAACTACCCACAAGCCGACACTAGTTTTGATTCTTTGTAATTTGACCTCGAGTAAGTAGTCGGCCCGTAACTGCTGTTTACTAGTTAATGCAACCTTCGGGCTATAAAGTTTGGAAACCCCTGATTTAAAGCAACAAAAAATAGCCAAACTAACAGTAAAACCTTACGGAGTGATCACCTTTTCCAATGACCACTTTTTGAAGGCACTAATTTTCCCCCTATTCTCCTAATCTTAGAATACAACAAGATAACGACACATAAATTCTCAAAATCCCTCCCAGCAGTCAGTTTTCCCAATTTACAAAAAACATTTTTCTAGCTGTTATAAAGTTGGATTTATAGTAATAAACTGTATCTCATTCAATACTTTTAATAAAGTTGTTTCATCCTTTCAAATTTCACTTTCAATACATTCATTCCACCATTGGAGGCCATTGAAAGGTTTGATAAGGAATAATATTAACATACATCTATGAATAACCTTATGAAATTCCAAAGAAAAGAAATTTTCTTTTAAAACAATATTGCTGTACTTCAAGCAACATTACTCATACTCCTTGTTGCTGGCACTTTCAATTATGACTTGAAGAAATTTAGCTAACTTTTACTAAACAAAAGTTGGGTGCTTTGTGTTCTGCCGTCCTAAGCTAGAACGTCCTAAGTCCATTTTTCAAGTTTTTAGATAATCGAGTTTTTATAACAATGCAGCCAGCAAATTTAATGAAATGGACATATTACAAAGTAAATTTTTATGGCTTCCTCATGCACATAGGACTTTCTAGACTACCTTAAAAGAGGCGCGTGACCGAGATCTACAAGACCACGTCATTATCTAAAAAAGTGAAAAAATGAACTTAGGACGTTCTAGCTTAGGACGGCAGTGTTGTTATACCTATCTAATTTGTATTATGTTTTGGGATATGGAAAATTTTATACTTTGATTGTGTTTTTTTGGTAAAATCCTCTGTATTGCTAAATTTTTCTGTGTCAAATTTTAATTCATCTATACATCTGTCCTTTTAGCAAAAATGGAAGAAGCAAGCTATGAAGATAGTTGTTCAGGAAGTGATGAAGAATGGGAAGGTGTCGACGAAGAAGTTTCACTTTCTTATCAGACTCTTTGTCTTTTCTGTTCTGAAGTATTTAACAGTGCTGAGTTGATGTTCGAACATTGTCAAGCCCAACATTCTTTTGATATGGTAGATTATAGCTACAGAATGGGGTTGAATTGCATTAATTACATAAAGTTTATAAATTACATTAGGTCCCAAGTAAGTTGGTGGTAAATTTTTCTACTTAGACTAACTATGTTGACTTATTTTCAATGTTTCACTGAAATATACTTTTTTTAGAAGCCATCCCCATATGAAATAAAAGAGTTCTCACTGAAAACATGCCCATGGCTTGGAGATGAAAATATGAAACCTTTTAATGAGTGTGACCCTTTGCTTCAATTTGGTAAAAAAATATAATATTACAAAAATCTTTTTATGTTCTCTAATGTCTATTCATGCCCCAAAATTTGGTTTAGATTTGTTTGTTAAGAAACCAAAAACTCAGAAAACAGCAATATGTCAATTACTGTATTATTTCCAAATATTAGCCAAGAATTTTTGAGAACATTTCTAATTTAAAAAAAAGGGTTAGCTTATATCACTCCTAATAATAATTTACTAGAAAAATACTCTTACTAATATAGTGGATTTAACAAAGTCATATAACTGATTGTATATTTTAAAATATTGACTTATATTCAGGTTTGTACTTAATTTTGAAATTTTTTGAGAGAAAAATCAGTTGCCAACGATTGATATAGGCTGTAATTAAATTATCTTTACAACCATTAAGGTAAATGTGGGTATAGTGGACACTGTACCAATAGTGGCCACATAGCTAGCTGATTAATTTTAAATAAAACGAGTTAGAGGCATCAAACAGCGTCAAAATTCATAGGCATAGTAGATTGTACAATCAGGTAAGCTGGAAAATTATCACCGATACTACAGATCAGCATGGGAAGGATATTTAAATATTTGAAAATAACAATATCGGCCGAGTGACTGACATTTGATTTCGCTTATTGAATCGCGTAAGGCAGGGGTTCCCAACCTTTTTGTACCTGCGTACCACTTCAACTTTTTGAGAAATTTTAGCGTACCACCAACCTAAATATTTTAATAAACGTATAATATTTACTCTTCTAAAAGTGTTCATAGGCTTTTTGAATTAAATTCCTGAGAAAACTTCATATTTAATGGTTAGATATTTGTTTGTTTATAACATGCCTATAATAAAGGAGTAATAAAAAGATGAAAATGGTATAAATTTACAGTTTTATTTATTATACCCATAGGTCTAAAAACATACAAATAGTACAAACTCAGCAAAAAATTAATGATAAAGAAGCGAGTCCGAGTGGTTTCGCCATTGGACTGTCCTCACATTACATATCGACAGCCACGTTGCAAAAGCCTGTAAGAACATTTTTTGGCGAAAATAAGGTTTTGAGTTGTACTTGTTAAAGATGGTCTTGTCTTGCGCACATCTCAGTGCCACCAAAATCTAGGCTTACCATACGTCCGGGTTTACCCCGGACAGTCCGGGGTTTTTAGTGCTGTCCGGGGAAATGTCCGGGGTCGCAATATGTCCGGGGTTTTCACACTTTTAAGATTTGCCAGACATTTTTGTGAAAAATCGTGAAAAAACTCTTAAAAACTGCGTTGTTTCACAGTATCTAACATCTGTATTAATTTGGAGAACTTACTTTCAGTGAATTTTATAATAAAATTAAGTCAATCAAACAATTTTTGAAAAAATAATGTCGAATAAAGAAATAAAATTTGATATTTCTGTTCAATGTTTATAACTTTGAATGTTTTTTCTTAGTTTTTAATCTTTGATGATTTGATACGGTACTAATTAAGAAATTTCAAAAATATGTCCTGGGTTGGACCCAAGAAAATATGGTAAGCCTACCAAAATCGGCCAAAGATGCTTCATAACTTTTCCATGACGATTTGTAATAACCTGTAAGTTGGGAACCTCCCAATCACCAAGCAAAACTATGTAAGTTGCAGTGACGCTGAGGGGAAGCCGTGTCGTCCTCAGAAAAACTATACTCAGTTTCATAGTTGTCTATAAAATGTACAATAAAAACGGGACAGAAAAAGTACAGTTCATAAGACGAAAAATTTGCAGTTTTTTTCGTCTCCTGAAAACTTTGAGGTTTTGCACAAACAGGCTTTTGCAACGTGGCTGTCGATATATTATCGCTTTGACTCACGCGTACCACCTAAACGTTCCCGCGTACCACCAGTGGTACGCGTACCACCGGTTGGGAACCCCTGGCGTAAGGAAACGGGTATTTCGGAACTGATTTTTTTGTATTTATTACCGTTTGATTGACTTTTAAATTTATATTAAGATAAAGAAGAGTGTAAAATTTGTTACTGAATAAAATTTATTAGAAAATATTGACTTTACGAGGATTTATATGGGGGCGGCCACTTTACCAACACATCATCTTAGATTTTCCAATAGTGGCCACCGCAATGGCTTCTAATAGAAACATAAATAATATTTAATTTGAATCAGTTTTTCTTCATAAACTGTTGATTTTGCTTTAAAATGAGTGTTGTATGAATTTTGTTTCATTCTGGCTTTGGGAACCAAGGTTTCTAAAACATTGAATTGCATGCTTAAGGCGATATAGTACCCAAATATATTTTTTTTTAGTTTTTAATATTATAATTTTGATTTTAATTGCATATTTAGTGGGCTAATATTGTATACCAATTCCCCTAAAAAAAAGTTGGATTTTAATAATCAGAATTTAAAAATTTTAAATTTTTCAAAATTTTTGACCATTTTTTAAATCCCTAAGGCTTTTTTAATTATGCATATTTTTTAATTTTTTTTTCATTTATTGATTCATTATATTATACTTCATAAAAATGTGCATGGGTTTCTTTCTATCAATATTACTTTATTTTCTAGAATTTTTTGTAGTAAAACCCCCCCCAAAAACCGGAAAAATTCATCATTTTTGACTTTAATATTTTTTTAAAAAAAATCTAACTTTATTAGAGCTAAACCCATGCACAGTTCTATAATACATATATTTCAGAATATATATAAAAATTTTCAGACATATATTTAAAGTACATAAAAAGCCTTAGGCTTTCAAAATAGTGTAAATACGCAAAAATTCAACGTGGAGAAAATCCAACTTAAAATTTCGTTTCTTCATAGAAAACCCTCATCATCGCATCAGAAAAATGTAAATAACTTCATAAATTATTAAGATAGAGCTCTGAAATTTTGAAGACACATTCAGAAAGATTCATGGTATGGATTAAGCCAATAAAAAGTTTTTTGATATTTTGATGATTTTTTGGGTACTATATCGCCTTAACTCCTCTCAAATCCGCTACAGCGTAGGCTTTGGGCCGGAAACTATCAAGTAATTTTTTAAATAAAGCTAATTTGATTTGATCTAAAATACATTTCGTTGGGAAGGAAGATTTAATTAGAACTAAACGACTATACCAAAAACCCCCCCTCAATTTCATGCATAAACCCCTCATATAGGCAAAAAAAGAGAGGTGTCCACTATAGATGCAAGAGGTGTCCACCATAGATACAATAGCTACATCAAGGTGGCCACTATAGATGCAATTTGGAGTACTTTTTAAAAATTAATTAAAAATACTTTACCCAATCTAATTAAAATTTTTAATGGTAAAATCGAAAGAAGAAGATCCAAATAACCTGAAAATAGGATGATAACCGTTTCCAAGCAAATAGGTTGGTATTTATTAAGAATTTAAGCAAAATTTTTCCTTAAAGTGTCCACTATACCCACATTTACCTTAGTTATTTTTTTTCCAATTGCTTGTTTTCTAAAAATAGGGCACAGGTTTTTTTTAAATGTTAAAATGTTTTTAAATCTACTTTTATAACTTGCCATCTCTTATGTTGTTGATCTGAACAGACATTGAAGATTTCATTCAAGAAAAGTTAGCCGAGAGAAAAGATATTGATGATAATATCACCATACCTCATGCCAAATTTCAAGAAATTTGTCAAAAGCTTGCTGAAAAAGAAATGAAATTGGAAAATGCTAGGGAAACAATTAGTAAAATGAAGTGAGCTATTTCAAATACTCCTTTGTATATAATGGAATTATAGGGTTACTGAGCATTTTTAGAACTTATTAAAAATGATAGTAGATTATTATTAGAAAACATATAAAAATTCTACTATTAAATGTTTTTTTAATTTGTTTATTAGTTTAAAAAATGAATTAAAACACTACTTTAAAGGGCAAATTTCCTAAATTTTTCTGAAGTTGGATCCCCCTAACTCCCCAAAATTTGGCTGTTTATCATATTGGGTTGTCCCATAAGTTCTGTTACTTTTTACAAAGTTTTGTCTTTGAAAATTTTTTATGAAAAACTGGTTATAGGTGGAGATTTCAAATAAAAAGGATTTTGATATATGTATATTTATGAACATAATGTGTGATTAAACATTAAAAAGTAAATCTTCCGGGCTGGTATGCCGTGGTCTATGTTGAATAAAAACGCAAGACGTTTCGACCTCGCTTGCAGAGGTCATCTTCAGTTGTAAGAATGCCTCCAAGGTGGAGGCTTCTTGTTTTTATCAGCTCTCGAGGCGTCGTTTCTCCGATGTGCGTCACAGGGTCTCGTGATGTGAGCGCCGTCACCTGATTGGGCTCTTCCCTCCTCGATGGCGATTGGTTGCTGAGAATTCCGCTCCTCTAGGGCTGGCTCCCGAGATCTCCTGGTGTCGCGGAGTGCGGAATGCCAAATTCTGTTAAGTCTTAAGCCCTCTTCTTTACGATTAAAATTGTTCGTTTCTTTAAAAATCTCGATGGCCTCTCTATGTAGTCTGGGATAATAGTGTGTTGTTCTTGATAACACTTGGGTATCCATGAATTTGATTTGGTGATCACCGTCACTTTAGGCGTGTTCTGCGACGGCAGATTTTTTAACTTCACCATGCCTACAGTGTCTCTCGTGTTCTGTTAATCTTGTTTTAATGCTTCTCCCTGTTGTTCCAATATATGAAGCGCCGCAAGAACAAGGGATCTTGTAGATGCCTGCTGAGGATAAGGGATCCCGGGGGTCTTTCGCCGATCGTAACAAATCACGGATCGGGACCGAGGGCTTGAAAACAGTCTTGATGTTATGACTCCGTAGTAGTTTTTCGATTCGATCCGTGACGTTTTCCAAATAGGGCAGGTAGACTGTGCCTAAAGTTTCAGATGGGTCTTTAGAAGGAGGGCCAAATCTTCTGGGATGGACAGCTCTTTCAATCTCATGATCAGAGAAGCCATTAGCTCTAAAAACTCTTTTTAGATGATGAATTTCGTCTTTAAGGGCTGACGGTTCACAAATTCGATTAGCCCTGACAATCAGGGTCTTCAAAACACCACGCTTCTGGCGTGGGTGATGGTTGGACTCTTTGTGGAGGTATATATCTGTGTGTGTAGGTTTACGGTAGACAGAGTGTCCCAAACCTCCGTCGTCTCTCCGGCTCACCAAAACGTCCAAAAAAGGCAGTTTTCCCTCCTTCTCCACCTCCATGGTGAATAAAAAGAGTTTTTAGAGCTAATGGCTTCTCTGATCATGAGATTGAAAGAGTTGTCCATCCCAGAAGATTTGGCCCTCCTTCTAAAGACCCATCTGAAACTTTAGGCACAGTCTACCTGCCCTATTTGGAAAACGTCACGGATCGAATCGAAAAACTACTACGGAGTCATAACATCAAGACTGTTTTCAAGCCCTCGGTCCCGATCCGTGATTTGTTACGATCGGCGAAAGACCCCCGGGATCCCTTATCCTCAGCAGGCATCTACAAGATCCCTTGTTCTTGCAGCGCTTCATATATTGGAACAACAGGGAGAAGCATTAAAACAAGATTAACAGAACACGAGAGACACTGTAGGCATGGTGAAGTTACAAAATCTGCCGTCCCAGAACACGCCTACAGTGACGGTGATCACCAAATCAAATTCATGGATACCCAAGTGTTATCAAGAACAACACACTATTATCCCAGACTACATAGAGAGGCCATCGAGATTTTTAAAGAAACGAACAATTTTAATCGTAAAGAAGAGGGCTTAAGACTTAACAGAATTTGGCATTCCGCACTCCGCGACACCAGGAGATCTCGGGAGCCAGCCCTAGAGGAGCGGAATTCTCAGCAACCAATCGCCATCGAGGAGGGAAGAGCCCAATCAGGTGACGGCGCTCACATCACGAGACCCTGTGACGCACATCGGAGAAACGACGCCTCGAGAGCTGATAAAAACAAGAAGCCTCCACCTTGGAGGCATTCTTACAACTGAAGATGACCTCTGCAAGCGAGGTCGAAACGTCTTGCGTTTTTATTCAACATAGACCACGGCATACCAGCCCGGAAGATTTACTTTTTAATGTTGATCCCGGCCGTGAAAGCCTTCATTCTTTTATAATGTGTGATTTTGGTAGTTCTCGGGATATTATTTCTTTTCAAAATGGCGGTTTGAAAAAAAGACCAAAAACGACGATTTTCGCGTAATTTTTTACTTTTGTTTAAAAAACTAGGAAGAACGCATAATTCATGGCTAAAAAAAGTTTTACTGTATATTTGAAATGTTTAGATTACGATGTCATAGTTTCAAGATGATTCGATTAGTTTAAGGTTGGAAATTTTGGCTTTAAAACTTCATATATTGGCAATTTCACGTGTTTTTTAAAGCACGCCTATTGTTTTTCTAAGCAGCTGGTATGAAGTAATTAAAGGCAGGTGTTTTTTGAACCATAATGCTTGTTAATGCATTGAATTGATGCCATTAATGCATTGAAAGTACCTTTTCATAATATCATTCAATTGATTTATTTCTAATTGCCAAGGAGTTGTTTTTATTGTAATGTTTTCATATGAAGCGAAGAAAATTGCTTTGTTCGCTGAGCGTAAGTTCAGCGAGTGTAATTGTGATAAGCTAAAACGTTGCGCGCTTGCATTGTGCGCACTATTTTCTGAGCTTAAGTTCAGATATAATTTAATATACTGCATATTTTGAATACTTAGGTCTTTCCTAAGCTTTTTTATTGATTTTGATGCTTTTTTTCGTAAAAATTTCTTTGAAATGACTAACATTATTGAGGTAAGTTTTTGCAATAGATGTTATGTTTGGGACCAAAATTTCCTAAGTTAAACTTATCGAATTATCTTGAAACTATGACATCTTAAACTAAACATTTCAAATATACAGTAAAACTTTTTTTAGCCCTGAATTATGCGTTCTTCCTAGTTTTTTAAACAAAAGAAAAAAATTACGCGAAAATCGTCGTATGTGGTCTTTTTTTCAAACCACCATTTTGAAAAGAAATAATATCACGAGAACTACCAAAATCCCACATTATGTTCATAAATATACATATATCAAAATCCCTTTTGTTTGAAATCTCAACCTATTACCAGTTTTTCATAAAAAATTTTCAAACACGAAACTTTGTAAAAAGCAGGGTTGGCCGGTTTAAACCATTTGGTTTAAACCATTGGTTTAAACCATGGTTTTTTTACCATGGTTTTTTTACCAAAAAAACCACTTGGTTTTTTTGGTTTTTTTAGAAATTATAAAATATTTTCAGGATTTTTTAAAGAAAGTGTTATTAAGTATAATCTTTTGCACAAAATTAAAAGGTCAGATTTATAAAAAAATTGACATCAGAAATCTTTTAATTTAATGGTTTTAATTATTGAATTATCTCTAAACTTAACCTTAAATGCTTAAGTTAAACTTATTATATTTTGCAAGAGATAGTTCATTTATTAATTTCCTTTAAAATGAAGCATTATTTCAAAGAGTAACTAAACATACACAAAAGTTATGTTTTTCACTGATAAAATATGGCTTGGATTTTAATTATAAAAAAAACAATTTGTCTTATTTGTCAGTCATAAAAACCAGTTGGTTTTTTTAGTAAATTAATAAAAACCGTTGATTTCTTTAATGATAAAAACTAAAAACCAGTTGGTTTGTTTATAAACAGATAAAAACCAGTTGGGTTTTTTTACTAAATTAATAAAAACCGTTAATTTCCTTAATCGGATCAATTATCTCAATCATTTATCCAATTTCAATTAACATTAGTTGCTTACATTTCCCTTTTATTTATTTAAAAAATGTTATTTTCTCTTTCTAAAGAAAATTTTTTAAGTTTATAAATTAATCCATATAATTAAGGTAATTAATTTGATTATTTTAACATTTAATAATTAATCAAATGAAATTAATTATCTCAATCAATTATCCAATTCCAAATAACATTAGTTGTTAACATTTCACTTTTACTTCTTATTTAAAAAATAAAATTTTCTCTTCCTAAAGAAATTTCAAAAGTTCATAAATTAATCCATATGTAATTAAGAAAAATAATTTGATTATTTCAACCATTTATCCAAGATAAATTAACACCGTTTTTTATTCACAATAACATTAGATAGTCAAATTGGAATATTTTAAAAACAAAAATTATTTTTAAAACAAATTAATTTAATTTTAATTAACTAATTAAATTAATTAATTGAAATATACAAATCATTTATCAATTATAAACAACCCCTGAAATAAATGTCTCATTTACAGCTCAATTTCAAACATCACTGGTAAAATAACTTATTCTGAAAATAAAATTCTAAAAAAACTTGGTTTAAACCAAAAAAACCTGGTTTAAACCAAAAAAACCAAATAAACCCGGTTTTTTTGGTTTTTTTAAAAAAACCCGGTTTTTTGCCAACCCTGGTAAAAAGTAACAGAACTTATGGGACAACCCAATACTATACTTGATTTCTTTGAACATTCTGCCGCTTTAAATGAATAAATTATATTTCCAATTCTAAAAACACTTATTAGTTAACTATTCATAGCCAAAAATTTGAAAAAAGACATTAATTTGATATTAGTGTTTATAAATTTTTTATTTATTTGTATACAAGAAAAATTGTAAATCCTTATAATTAATATTTTACGTTAATTTTTTTAATTAATTATTTAATAATTTAAAACTTCTATTTGATAGACCTATTTCTTTGTGTGAAATAAGTAGTTAAAAGTGTTTAAATTATTAGGAGAAAAGCGGAAACCCCATTTTCAAATTATTGTCAGGGAAATTTTTTCCTCAGATTCTGTAGCCACCCAATTACATAAATAAATACACCACTTGTAGTTTATGGGTGTTTGATGATTAAAGAGTTGCTTTACTTTTAAAAAAGTCCTATTGTTTATGTCTTGTGTTATTTTGGCATTTTTTTGCAACTTTTTTCAGCACTTTTTGTAAGAGAATTTTAGAAATATTTGAAGGTTTGGTTAAAGTGGTAACTCGGATAATCGAATTTCTACTGCTCTTATATTCATCTGAAGTGTATTATTTCTTTTTATTCTGCCTTATAAAGTTATAAAGTTCTATCGGTAATTTCAAGTTTCATCTTTCAGAGAACATGCTCAAACAATTCTGTTGTGCAACAACCAACAATGTTCATCTGTGAATAATAGGTCTTCTAATGAAGATCGTAAGTCATCTCTTAATGATGAAGACAACTACTACTTCAGTACTTATGACCACTTTGCCATTCATCATGAGATGCTTCAAGTAATTTTGTTTTGTTTTTTATTTCATATTATCAAGTATATCTGAATCATATTCAATTTTTGGCATTAGTGGGACTTTCCAATTAAGTTTTCTCAAGCTTATTATCTTTCATAAGTTTGGGCCACAAAAAGGAGGCAAGCAAGCCATATTATGTTGGGGAAGCTAGTTCTTTGATACATTGCAATTTATTGAAAAATATTCCCTGCACATCCCAAAATTATTTAAAACTAGCTGTTATACCCGGCCTTGCACGGGTGGGGTGTATAAATTTATTTTTTAAAATATTTCTTAAAATACATTAATAATTTTGTAAATTAGCAATATTACAAATCATCCCGGTATCCCAGGAACCTCTTTCCTATCCCAGTGTTCCCGGTATCCCAGGCGCCTCTTTCCTATCCCAGTGTTCCCGGTAATCTTATCCCGGTGGTCACGGTAATTTTTCTAATCCCGGCGTTCCCGGTAATTTTCCTACCTCAGTGTTTACGGTAATTTTTATATTCCGGTATTCTGGGTGTCTTTATGGTAAATTTCCTGTCCGAGTGTTCTCGGTAATTTTCATAACCCGGTAATTTTTCCATCCCGATGTTCCTGATAATGTTTAATATCTTGGTGTCTTTATAAAATAAAAAATTTGAAACCATAGTAAAAAGTCTAGTAAATTAGTATGTCTAGTGAACAAATTAAGAAATTTAAAACCCACTGAGCTATATAACAACAGTGTTAAAACCAGTGTTTAAAACTAAAATAAAAGATCTAGTAAATGAAAAAGTCTAGTGATCTGTGTCTCATTTGAAACAATGTTTTATTTTTAACTCGTTGTATGACTGGTAAAACAGGTTTTCAAACACGGAAAAATAAGTGAAAAAAAAGCAGGAAAAACGTTAAAAAAAGAATGAAGGACTGATTTTCTCTTTATAAATTATAGCCCATGTCCTATTCTGATGTATAAGCTACATTATGGTAAAATTTCATTAAAATCCATTCAGTAGTTTTTGCGTGAAAGAGTAACAAACATCCAGACAAACATTCACAATTATAATAGTAGTAGGATACTTATATTTTGTCGTAATTATACAGGGATGTATTATTATGTTTATATCTTATGATGTGATTGAATCTGAAACTCTCCTAATTTTATAGGATAAGATAAGAACACAAGCTTACCAAGAAGCAATCCAAAATAATCCAGAAGTATTTAAAAACAAAAGAGTACTTGATGTTGGTTGTGGAACATCAATTCTTTCCATGTTTGCTGCCAAAGCTGGTGCTGCTCACGTCTTGGGAGTTGACAAATCTGATGTCATTTTTCAGGCTATGGATATTGTCAGGTTTGTTATTTTGAGCTCTAGTCCTCCCCTCTTAAAAAATTTTAACTATTCTACTCAACTTTTTATATATTTTTAAAATTTTTTATCCAAATTGGATAGAATCATTTCTGATTTAATAGTTAGATTATTTTTAGTTGGATATGTTGCTCACTTTTTAAAATTCCCATTTAATCTAAAATAATTTAATTTTAAATCCCCGCATTTAAGTTGATATTCCATGCACTAAACTTGGGACATTAAATTTAAACATTTTCACATTTAAATTTAACTGAGTCACGCATTCTCAAACTCATTTCACTTTCTCTTCCATCCACCAATGTTAGAATGTGTTATTCTTCATTTTAAAAAAGGCTTCAAATGTATGCTATTAACTCAAAAATAAGATGGATATTGTTTTCATCTATTAAACTTAAGAAGGTTTAAAATATAGTCTTGGTGCCTGTTTAGTTCAAATTCCAAATCTAATCTCATGTTCTGTTTCAGGGAAAACAGGTATGAAGATACTATCGAGCTTTTCAAAGGCAGAGTGGAAGATATGCCCTCTGACCAAGAGAAAATGGACGTCATTGTATCTGAATGGATGGGATACTTTTTACTGTTTGAGGGCATGCTGGATAGTGTGCTTTATGCCAGGGACAAATTTTTAAAACCTGGTGGTTTTATATTTCCTAACAGGTGCACAATTTCCATCCTTGCCGTCAGTGACTTGGGTGAGTGCTGAAACTGACTATATTTTTCCATTAAAGCCTGATTAATTAATTTTCAGGTAATAAAAGAGTGCAGACATAGGATATAAAACTTTTTATTTGTAAATCTTCAGTTGTTATTTTCATTTACTTCGTGTATTTTAAAACAACTCTTATTATAGCTTAGCTTGGGTAATTTAAACTCTAATTTCTTGTGAGTTGTTTAAAAATGATCTATTGGTATTTTTAAATGTTTTTTATTTTTGCATACATGTGATTCCTCTGTCAATTTGCAGAAATCCGCAAATTTGCTAAAGCAAAAATGAAATCCAACAATTCGATTTGCAAAACTATAATTCCACTTTCTTATTTTCCAATCATTTTTTACTGAAACCTCTGGCCGCAAGTGTTGCCTAGTAATAAATTTTAAGTAAAATAAAAAAAAATATCAAAGTAATATGAAAACTAGTTAATATTTAAGGTGAAAAATATGACTCTAGCAAATTGAACCGTAGATCTTGGGAAATTTAGGTGCCATAGAATTTTTTTTATATTTCCACCAATTTATTGTCAGAGTAATAACATATATGTTTTTGTGTAGCATTAAAGGCTGGGTTTGTATACTTTTGTGTAGTAGAAATGCTTATTTATATTTCAGATAAATACAAGGAATTTGTTGACTTCTGGGATAATGTTTATGGATTTAAAATGACAGTCATGAAAAAGGATGTTATTAAGGAAGCAAATGTTGAAACTATCAAACCTGAAACTGTCTGTAGTGAACCAGTTGTAGTTAAAGTAACTATATATTTGAATTCTTTTTTATCACAGAAAAGACTGCCGTACCATCATCAAAATTAGTTATAATTTTTCTAACACTTGTTTATACAAACATCCCGAATTATAGTATAAATAAGCAGTTTTCATTAAAAAAATTTTCCTTTTAACATTTTATTGATACTTTAATTTATAATTCAAATTCAAAAACTTCACTAGTGCTCCACCCTAAGAGTATTTCCATGGAGAATTTTAAAAAATATATTATGAATTTAATCGGAAATCACACAGTTGAACTCGTCTATAAGTTAGTGATTGATAAAAATTAATTTTTAAATTCATAGCTATCGACTGAAGAATCTATAGCTAAATTTATGTTAATCTGTCTCGTTCCAATAACCCAGAAAAATCATATCAGCAAGATTAACCTTAAAAATAGCTAATAATCTGAATTTTTCCAACAAGTTAGAGTGCTCAGAGGCCTATAAAAAAGAAGTAAATAAACAAAATATATTAAAAATAACGTGCAATAAAAAGTAAGCACCAAAAAATTATTTCCAAAATCAACAATTAGAATGTAAAGCTTGTGTCCTTAACAAAACCCAACACCTTATAATGTATGAAGCTGGAATATTAGAAATTTGTTTTTAAAAATAAAAAAGGTTAATACAGTAAACTCCCGTTAGTACGACGTTCAAGGGGATTTGTGAAAACGTCGTTATAAGCGGTACGGTGCTATATGCGGAATTCCATAAAACACCGTTTCGGTGATATACCTAAAACCCGTAATACCTAATTTTACCTAGAAACCTTTTAAAGCAGGATTTTATCTCTAAAATAGAAACAAAAAAAAAATACATATGTCTAAAAACAGAATAAACATTCTTACCTTTACATATTTAATTGATACTATATATCTACAATCTTTACACTCTGTACACGCAATCTCGTATTTTTAATTTTCTATCTGATTAAACAATTTTCCATAAGAAGTTGCTTCAGTTTTTCTTTTAAATAATTCTGAATTAGGAAGGTTTCCATTCTTCCTAAGTTAGTTAGCATATCCTCAGCATTATCAATAACTGAGAGGGACTGCCTCAATACGGCTATCGAATCGCAGGCTATGGAATGCGGTTGTCGAATTGGAGTAGAGGGGATCATTTCCAAGAAATTCAGGGAGTGTTCTGATTTGTCACAGGACAACCCCACGTGCCCTGCAAGGCACTGGTCCTTCTTGTTTTTGAAGGCTCAACGGGGGGCTATTCGGGGAAAAAGGGGAGCGGTTGGGAAAAACCAGTTCTACCATATTGTTCTACGTTCTACTCGCGTTTTCAACGGTTCTGTAGCTCATACATTATTTGAAAGGAACTCGACGACGCAATAACCGGGATTTTTCTCCGGGGGACTGGAGAAAAGCGTCGATATATGCGGGAAGTTGTAATAAGCGGGGGCGCTATAAGCGGATAGTTTTTAATGATAAAAGGCCTATTGGTACCAGGGACCGGAGAAAAACGTCGTAATATGCGGGACGTCGCACTAAGCGGGGG
Source organism: Tetragnatha versicolor (assembly GCA_024610705.1). Lineage (NCBI taxonomy): Eukaryota > Metazoa > Arthropoda > Arachnida > Araneae > Tetragnathidae > Tetragnatha > Tetragnatha versicolor. The sequence goes on along the minus strand of JANDEH010000002.1, from coordinate 36,884,434 downwards.
CGTACTAACGAGAGTTTACTGTATTTGCTTTGGATAACTTTTGAAATCACAAGTTTAAATAATCAAAACATCATTATTTAACCCATGTATGAAAAAAAGTCAAAACACCAGAGGGAAAAGCCTTTATTTTTTTTTAGTCTATAGAAGAAGAAAATTATATTATTTTTTTTCAACCCTCAATTCTAGACTTAATATTTCACTTCTCACTAGATCAAGGCCCTTTATTTATTTGAATACAAAATTACGTTGCAGCCTTTAATATTTTCTAGTCCGAAGGTTAACTAGCAGAAAATTTTACACTCTGTTTTTTATATTTGTTTGTATTCATTAAACTGGGTTTTTGGTAGCAACTATTTAGTTATCAATTATTTACTTGTGATATTTTTTTCTAAATGCATTAGAGTCAATATGTCTTCTTTTTATAGGAACTAGATCTAAGTGTGTGTCAAATAAGTGATACTGAGTTCACTTCTTCTTTCAACTTGGTAATGAATAGAACTTGTGAAGTTACAGCATTAGCTGGCTATTTTGATTCTTTCTTTGACCAGGGATTATTACATAAGGTAAACATCAATTTCAATACTTATATAAATTGTTTGCTTTTAATTTCCATTTCACTCAACATATCTAATTTTAATTTTTTTATTACATTTGCAAATGAAAATTATTAATAAATTAATGAAAATTTTATTGATTAAAACCCTTGCCAAATGTGTAATTTACACTTTTATCATATTCATATTTATATATATTCCTCCCTGCATTTAATTATTTTTAATTTATAGAAGGTTGGAAAAAGAATTAAGTTATTTATAGTGAAGCTGTTGTATAAATAAAATTCATGGACTTAAAAATAAAAAGTTTAACATCCTGAATTATTATATCCAAAAGCATAAGAGATTTATCTCTCTGAAGTATCTTTCTGTAATGAATCTTGTTAATAATTATGCATAAAACAGGCATGTGATTTTTCCGCTAATTAGCAGAAATCCCCTAATTTTAGAGGTGTTGAGAATCGGAATTCTGCTCAATTGTGTGCGGAATTAATATTTAAAAGCAGAAAAAAATCAGAATATTTTGCTTCCTGATCAGTCATAAAGTGTTCCAAAACGATTTAAAACCATGTTTTTTAGGGTCAAATTTCTGAGATTGAGTTAAGTAAGATGAGAATCCTATCTAAAAAGTATTAAAAAGCTAGATTGAATCTATTGAATGGGATAGGGATTTGAATTTGGGCTCCTCACAAAATAAATTTCTATACCACTGTAACTTATCTAGATGCGTCTAAAAAATTTCAGATAATTTCTTTATTGAGCAATCGCATGCCTGATAAAACTTACAGAACTAATTTCCCCTTTTTTCTCTGTTAAGGTTATTTTATCAACTTCTCCCAAATCTAAATCTACACATTGGAAGCAAACAATGTTTCTGTTGCAGAGCCCTGTGAAAGTTAGTGCTGGTAAGTATTATTCTGAACTTGGTTGAAATTGAATAAATGTTAAAACTATTTTTACTTAAATCCATCCCTATTATTGGTGTTATTAAGTGTTTTTAAGCTTCTTCAAACAAGATATATTTCTATTAAAAAAGTGAATACAGTAACGCACCATTTATACGTCTTTCAAGGAACAGGCGTATAAATGAAAAAAAGTATCAATGAAAATATCTTTAATTATTAGGTTTTTAACGCTCCTAACGCAAATTTACGTAAGTACATTAAATTTAAGGTTTTTCTAAAGAAAAATTACTTCAAAACAGTTTTTAAACTGAAAATAATAATTTAATTTTAAAACATTTAACATAAAAATGAAAGAAACACTACCTTTATAGTGCTAGGGTTTTAGCAACGGCTAAGGTGTTTTAGAACAGCAGTTTGATGGTCTCCCTTTCTTTGTGGGTTCATTTAGCGATCAAAAGAATTCTTCTCCTCTGCAGGGGATGCTGGCAACCCCCTAACCAGAGATAAGGGCCTTAAAACTGTAGTGTAGCACATCCCGTTATCAGTTCAATGAACTGTAATGTAATGTGACAGTATAATCTAATGACTTAATGAAATTGATAAGATATTAGCATAAAGCTCTTCTTGAAAATGTGATCTTCATTATTATTAAAATATATAACTTAATTGTAAATGGACTAACTTCAAGATTAACCCTTTAACTGCCACGGAAATGCGCAGCAAGTGGCTCCCCAGTGCCAGCGTTTTTCTCCCGCGCCCGCGTACTTACACTTTAGCAGAGCGCTCGTTTCTTTTTCAACTCGTTAACTACTCAAAAGACTGTTTATTTCGTTCATATAAAGAAATTGCACCCTCTCAATGTATGGAGTACCAGTTAAAACCAGAATCATGACCTAATAAAGAAAAAAATAGTAAAAAATAAGAAGTAAATCAAATCGATCCATTATAAGCATTTTTCTTATTTCCTTGTAGAGAACATATTTAAAAAAAATAAAAATCCATTTTCTATGCAAAGGGTACTTAAACGGAAGTGTTAGACTCAAAATATAGCATAAAAAAGAATAAAAAACTCAAAAAGAGAAACACAGGCCATAACTTAACCGCTTTTATTTTTATCGCTAAAGAAAAAAACACAGTTCAAAATTCATCCCCCCTACTTCAGAGAAATAAGAAATTCCTTTGGAAACACTGTCAAAGTTATTCCTGGTATTATTTTTGGTAAAAACACAATGCAACACGTCGTACTTTTACAAAGCGTAAATATACACCATTGGCACTTAACACTCGGGATTTCCAAACCGTACATTTACGTCGACGGCAGTTAAGGGGTTAAAAAGATTTTAAATATTCTTATCTTCCAAAATGCTACTTTAAAATTAGGGTTATTTTTTTCATTAACTCTGTTATATAATAAAAGACTTTAATTTGTTATTAATTTATGCTTCAGGTGAAGTTGTCAAGTGTGAAATAACATGCCGAAAAAATCGAAGAGATCCCAGAAGCTTGATTGTGAAATTAAATTTTGGACAGTATCAAAATCAGTATCATTTATCCTAATTTTATTAAATTGTGAATTGTTTTAAGTGGAGTATTTGGTAGTGTTTGTTGATTTCTTTATTCCTGTGTTTTATATTTTGTACATTAAGTATGTAAAAAAATACGCACATGCATTTATTTTAATTTTTTTATAATGAGCATCTTAAGTTTAAAATACTTAAGTTTTAATTTTTAGATATATGACAGTATTTAAACTTTGACAAAGTTCATCCAATTATAAAATTAATACTTAAAATAAATTAATTTAAGTTTTTGAAAATCTTTTGCCGGTTTAATTTGGATTGAGTTAGTTTCAATATATAATTTGATTCTCTGTTTTAAGATCTTAAGAAAATATATTTTTTTATTGGAAAAAATGTTTTTCCTAATATATATAATTGCTCATTGTAATTTTTGTCCTTAACTGTTTAATTTAATTTTTTACTTGGTTTTCTAATTTGAATAGTATAAACAGTTTATTTTTGTATTATTAACTCTAACTTAAAATAGTTTCTTTGTGTTAATGTTTAACTTGTATATATTATGTAAAGTACACACAGTTGAGTTTTTGTTTAGGTTCACAAAAAATTATAAAATTATTAACTTTATAATTATGATATGCTAAAATAACTTTGAATATAAGAATAATTTCGGTATTTTTAGTTTTTCTTATAATCCAATTCATCAACTCTTTGCCTAAACCTATCTCAAATACTTCTGATTGTGAATCAAGTCTTTCACACTTAACATTTAGTTCTCTTTGTATATTAAAGTTTAATAAAAACTTACCTATAATGGTACGTTAGTCTTCTTTATCATAGTAAGTATCTTTTACAAAGACTCCAAATTCATAAATAATTTTACAAAAGTATTTTAGCTACTGATATAACTTTATCAATTTTGATCCAAATTACTACTAATTTTTGATTATTTTAAAAAAATAATTTGAGTCTAACACCCTGTATGCTTACCCATTTTATTTTATAAAGTAGGGGAATTTATTTCAGGACATACAAATTCATTTAAGGATTTTTCAATATCTCAATAACTTTATTGTTTTCTTTTCAATCTTAGTATGTCAAAATAAAGGACTAGAAGTGTTCAAAATGTAAATATAATTTATTATAAATAGGTACAAAAATAAGTCACAAAATGCAATTTTATCATGCATGAAGATGTGGTAATTAAAAGTTAAAAATGTTATCTCTGCACCTTAAAACTAATGAAGACATGAATATATCCTTGGTCTCAGCTAGGAAACAATGTGAGGTCCATGCCTCATATTATGTACAATACACTTATAGCACAGTAGATTCCTCTCTTTTTTACTATTTACATATATATTCATATTATATTTCTATATACAATAGAGTTGAACCTCAAGTATCCTACCATCGATTAACCAAATCCTTGGTGTTTTCCAATCAATTTTCTTCATTCCGCATTTTGTTCAGTTTTACTTCTGTCGCAAGAAATTGAAATAAGACATTTAACATTTGGGAAATGCCTATTGTTGATGTTAAATGTTTAAGTGCTAAACATGTTTTTTTCTAATTACTATAAATTCATTTTTATTTACTTAATTTGGGTTTTCTTCATTGCTTTGTAAATTAGAACTTGTTTCCCCCTCCCTTGATTATCCAACCGTTTTAATATTACGATCATTGTCTTGTCCCAAAGGTGATGGATAATCAAGGTTCAACTACAACTAAATTGAAGGTACCTTCAAAAGAAAGATGTTTTTCATCCAATTGGAGATCAGACCTCAGAGCAACAATAAACCAACTCCAAATCCAAACTAATGGCCATATTCACAGATTACGAGATCAAGGATCGACCAGCAGTCAAACTAAACCATATGATCTCCTAAGTCAGTTAATTTAGTCTCACAGTTCTAAGGAAGTTTAAAAGAACTACACAGTGACCTCTCCTGTTCTGTTGTGTGGAAAATTCCTGTCTGTAGTAAATGGCACTCAGATTTCTCCACTGCTTTCCTCATCTAGTGGGAAGAAGGATCCCTTATTCAACTGTCAGGATTGAGAATAATGTGTGGATGGCTTTTCCAAACCCTGGGAGTTATGTATGTTCTTTAAGCACAGAGCAGACTTGGCATAGCATTAACTCATATTTGAGGAGAGTATTCACCTTATACTACAAGAAATGGAGAGGAAGCAGGTTTTCTCTCTGGCCCAAGCACACTATCTTAGGATGACCCCTCTTTAAACTTGAGTGGTTGCTAATGGCAACAACAACTGTCTGGTTCTGCAATGTCGCCACATCTGTTCTGTATCATAGGATAGTGCCATGAAAGGCTGCGTACTGGTATCTCTTTCAGGCGATCAGCAATTGTCATCCCATCCAACAAAGGGTTCAAACGGCCCCAAGACGGGGATACACCATTTAGGGTTCATTTTATGGGGTCATGCGGTTTCACTTTTGTTGAATGGGAGGAATCAGTACGTAGCTTTCCTTGAAACTAACTACCCTTAGTCAGCAAGCACACTTAACCGTCAGAAACCACGTTAACGGCCGTATTTTGTTTTTTCTGATCAGTGGTTAAAGAGCAATCACAAAGAAGGATTCCACCAATCAAAGTAAGTGGTTCCTGCTTTGATTGGTGGTTAACCGCTGATCAGAAAGCACAGAATACGGCCGTTAACGTGGTTTCTAATCTAATACTCCAGCAGAGCAAAAAGTGAAATCCTTTTACTATCCACTATCTGTCTGATTTAGCAACGGGGATAGAATTGAAAATGGTGGCTTGTTGTCTTCCTTCCCTTTGTGCTTTACAGCAGTGGATGACACTGCCATTACGGACATTTATCTGTCTTGTAGTAAGGCATCCAAAAAGGAGATAAGAACTGTTTTGGCTGACGTCGTTTACAGGCTTGCTGTAGCAGTCTTTTTAAAGAGAATACAAGAAGGCCGGTTCGCCTTTGCTCATATTCTTACAGTTATCGCGAGGTTCCAGGCTTGTGCATGCCCTCCTGCATCTAATTAACAGGAACCAAGTCAATCAGTTCTGAATAAGTCTAAATAGACAGGGAAGGCCTCTTCTTCCTATCCGCCCTCTTCTCTCCCCTCCCGAACACCATGCCGATCATCTTGGAGAGGGCGGGGCCGGTCTTCCTGCGCCCCGGCAGCGTCCGCAGCTGCTGCGCCGCCCTGGCCTCCCGCATCAGCGACTGGAAGGCCAGGCTGACGCCCACGTAGTTCTCGGCGGCCGATACCTCGTAGAACTGGCAACGGAAGCGCAGCGAGGCCTCGTGGCCGTCGTCCACTGCCACCTGCCTACCCCTCTCCAGGTCTCGCTTGTTGCCGAGGAGGATGGCGGGCACGCGCAGAGCCCCTTTGCTCAAGCACACTCGCTCCAGCAGTCGTCTGGCGGCCTCGAAGGTGCCCTTGTCGCACACGCTGTACACCACCACGAAGGCGTCGGCCCAGTCGATGTGGTCTTGCAGGCAGCAGTGGTCCTGGAAGGGAAAGTGGAGGAAAATTATTAGGGACCTAAAAAAGCGTTCGATTCGATTCCGGAATCGATTTCTTAGGGTAAAAAGTAGAATCGAAAAAAAAATTATTGGATCTGTAACCATAGAAAAACCTAACTGGAAATTTTAATAAAATATTATCTGGGGGTAGGGGATAGAACCCACGAACTGCCACATGCTACTCAAGCATCCTACCACTGCTCCAACGGGGATTCAACATCTTTAAAACTTATCAGTTATTGAATGTTTTTTCATTGTGACGCATGCGCATTATATCAAAGTATAAAAACCTTGCTGGCTTTGTGAATAAGCTTTTAAAATGCCATCATATGATAGAGTGCGAATGTCTATGATTGGCAGAAGCGTTGGCAATACAATTTGGAGATCACATCTTGGCGAGGTTTAAATTGCCTGCATGAGCGGATTTAAGGGGGGCATGGGGGAGGGGCAATGCCCACCCCAAACGTTTTGAGAAAATTCTGTTTTTATTCGGAAAAATCATGGTTCTAAAGCCATCAACCATGACATAACAATGTCAAAATTTTAAGTCTTAAATAGTTTTAGTTTCACAGGCACGGATGGCCTTCCCTTCGAAAGCGCATTGCTTGGAGTCGGAAGGTCCTCGGATTAAACCCTGCTGTGTTGTATTTTATTTTAAATTTTCGAATTTTTTCATAAAAACTTTAATTTAATGTGGGTATGGGTACAGGAACGGATGGTAAGGTTGGTTAAAGCACTGACGCCGCGAACTATAGGTTCACGGTTCGGTCCTCAAGAATTATTTTTTTAAAGTTGTAAAGTATCAACTTTAAATTAATTAGAAAACCAGCTTGGTTGCAGGAACGGATGGCTTGGTGTGTTAGGTGTTAGTGCACCAGTATGCTGGATCCAAAAGGCCCTCAGATCGAATCTCCCAGGTTCGAGTCTGAGCCTCTCCCCGGGTATAGCACTCGAACATAAATGCAGTTGGGCATTTATAAATTTATTCCTGCCTATTCAAGGGGGGACATATTGTTTTTCCCCTGCGACTCTTAACTGTAACCGTGACGGTTAAATTCTTGGAAAATATCACTATTTTCCAAGAATTTTATGATTTTTGTTGGAAAATTCCAAGCCTTTTACCCTTCTGTCTTCGACGTAAACTGACGATCAATTTAAGTCTTTAAGAAAGAACTAGACAAGTCACCCATCCACTAACCCCACCACCGCCCTGGCGTGTTCATTTAGCTTAATATATTTTTCTTAATTTTATGAGTGGTGACTAAAGCGAAATTACCATTAGAAAAAAGGGGGGTGGATACTTGACCGAGTACTTTAGGTGGTTATATCATCAAACTCTAGTGAACCTAAGTAGAGTTTGTTGCAGAAGACGAGACTGAAAGTCACAGTCAGCCGAGGCATAGCTTCTTGTTTCCCCAAGTTAACTTGGTCCTCATATTATCGATCACAGAGGGATGAAAGGCAGAGTTTGGCTCGCCCAAAGCGGTATAGGCTCGCCCAACCCGGGAACAGAATTCGGGCCTGTAGTGTGGCAGCGCGCGAAATAGATGCACTCCCACTACATCACAGGGCTTTCCACCACAAGGCAGATATAATATTTCAGAAAGATGCTAGACTTAATAACTTTTTCCCAGTTTTAAAAGTGGTGACTGTTATTCCCGTCTAAAAAAAACTATCAAAACTATTTCAGTCGCAGTATATTGCAGTGCCTACACTACTGACGCACTAAACTACAAAAACAAATAATAAAACTGCGTATTTCAATGATTTCATTTAATTTAATAACCAGCTGAATTTGTACTGGGGACCTTTGGACTAATTAACTCTGATTTACTTTCTCTGTTCATCCTAAGTGATTCAGTCCTGTGAATCGCTAATTCGCATCGAAAAGTGAAGGAGTAAAGAGTCAAGTCCCAATTTTCACTTAGAATGATTCCTCCAAAATGAATATCAATAGGGATAAGTCTTAACCCTTTATTTACCGACGGTACTTACAAGTACCGCCAACTTTAAAATTACATATATATCCTTGCGAATATATTGACGATAATTTGCAGGAACACTCTTTCAGTTATCCTCTTCCAGGATAAAAAGCAGCGAAGGTTCTATGATGAGTATTTTAGCGGGAAATGCTAAAATAGATTTAACTGAAGTTGTAAGTTAGCTGTCATTTCGATCGGATTCACATGATTGTCATTTTTGTTCCCTCAAAAAAGTAGTTAAAGTCAAAAGTTAAGTGCATTATTTTTTAAGACTTATTACTGCGATAAAAAAAGCTATGTTTTTCTTGTATTGTGAGAATATTTTAGCACTCCGTGTACTGACAGTACCCAAAAGTATCAATTTAAGTAATTGGCTCTATCGGATTCAATTTTGCAAAGATGATTGTTTTATTTATGTACATCCCTTAATTTTCAATTTAGTGACTCAAAAAAAGTATTGGCACGAAAAAAATTTCAGCTAATCATAATGCGGTAAATAAAGGGTTAATGAGCCTTTAACATACCAGTCACTTTCAATCCCACTGAGGTTTTGACACATCAGAATAATGTGCATTTAAAAAAATTCAAATTGTAAAATAAGCTTGTAAATGTTATGAATTTGAACTTGCAACTTCATTATGCCAGTCAATCTTCAATGCATTACTCAAAGCTTAAGAACTAGTAGCATATTTTAAAGCTTGAATTTATAAAAAAGACGTGTCGAAGGTTTCGAATTGGAACTGGGGACTTCTGCAGTCTTCATTAAGATCAAATCCACAGACCCATAAAAACACTCAAGTTGGTTAGTTTTAATTAGTTGCTTGTTATACACACACTAAAGTAACTAATATATATCTGTGAACTTCAATTTTAAAAGAACCTAGGCTTATTGTTTGAATTTAAACCTTAGCATGCTTTATCTATCGACTTGCACAATATCACATAGTAGAGATAAATTTTTATTTAAAATTATTCGACTGGTGAGCGGGGGTTCTTCGCTAGGTATAATTAGCATTAGCTTTTGCTAAAAAGTTATTTTCAAGGCAAAAAATATTTTGCAATTATTGTATCTTGTTAGATAAATTGTTGGTTGGTATCTCCACACCAGTCCTTTGGATCCATGGGCTTTAATAAATACCCCTGTCAGCTGTACAATCTTTTCTGTTGATTTATTTAAACAATTTTAAAGAAAGTTTCTAAGAACTCAGACAAGAGTTTACAACTGCCCATCCTTTGACCAGTCTCGAATGGTGCGAATGTGCCCAGACAGGAGCTTAGCAAAGGGGGACTTTGGGAATATATCCCCCTTCGAAAGCCCGAACTTATTTTTTCTCCAAATAAATATGCTCAAAATTACTTCATACCCCCTCAATTCTAAACGGTTTTCTTCTGGCTACACCACCGCGTTTTTATAACTCAGTTTGTAAAGTATTTTGCATAGTGACTGATATTATCTTGTTCTTGGGTTTGATTCAAGCTGCTTTAGAAGTTTATTTCTCTAAAACAAATATCTACCCACTCACAGATTATAATAAATAAATCAATGCAAACGTGCCAAGTTGGCCTAGATGAGGAAGTTTGTTGCTCTCCTTAAATTTGCATTTAAAAAGGATTTGAGAAATTTCTGGATTTGCAAGTGAAGTGAAATATAAAAACGAGCTAAAAAGTAAATAGATCATAATGCAGAAAAATGTTTTACGCTGACTGTTTAAACTTGTGGTTCTCAAGAGGTGGGCGGTACTTACCCCAGGGGGCATTGAAGGTTTCTAGGGGTGGGGTGATGATCTGTTGATGGAAAACTGGGTCGCGTTGGTGATTAAAAGGAGGCGTGGTCCACTTTGAAGTAATTTATTAATGATTTGAAATGTTAGAAAACATTCATAAACCCTTAAAATGTATCTTAAACCAACATTTTTAATCAGCTAAAATTCATAAGTTTTCCGGGAAAGGATTCCCCACCTATGAGTTGTGATATGAGTAGATTTAGTCGTTTTTAAGCTGGGAACAGAAAAATAACAGAAATTCGATGAAATTTAAAATGAGAGCATTAAATTTTCTTTTGGGCGTAGCAAAGCGGGAGAGAGGGTGGGATACGCCCCAGATGTAACAAGATGTTAAATTCTAAAAATAATGAAGGGGTAGGTATCCAGAATTAAGTTAAAACATTTTTGATGTCAAAATTTAAAAACAAATTGAAGAGAGAAAGAACCCCCAGAAATTTATACTTCGTTTTAAAATTCTATGAAACTCTACCATATTTAATAAAATATTAGGAAACTCAAGGCAGAAATTTTTAATGGGGGCTCAGGAAAATTTAATACAAAAAAGGGGGAGGTGGTCCCATAAAGTTTGAGAACGGGAAACCTATGGTTTCCAATTTGGTGGTAGAAAGTACCTAGTAGAATGGTACCTAGAAAGAATTGGATTACATCTGCTTCAGTGATTTTCGCGGTTTTGTTAAATTTCCAAGAGCAAAACTCACCACTAAGTTATTAAAAATAATTTCCACTACTATAACTATATAATTTGAAATAATTCGAGATCCCTTAAAAAGGCGGCAATGAAATTTTTTTTCTTAAAACAGAGCAACATAATATAAGTTTTGATTCTTAATTGCAGAAAAGGAACTTTCACCTTGGTACTTTATTTTGGTTAAGGATTTTAAGTTGGTAGGGGTGGGGGGGGGTACTCAACCGGGGGAAGGTTCCCCCGTAAAGGTAAAAGGGGAAGGTTCCCCCGTTCATAATAAAAGGATTATGGAGGAAGGATTAAATGGATGGAGAATCGTCAATAAGAACTCCATAATCACGTTGAAACAACTGTGAAATTTTGCTGTCACCTTGAATAATACAATATGTAACTAACCACTATTTAAAAAAAATATTTTTACCGGTGAGTATTTTCATGTTCCATGAAACTTTTTATTAAAGTTTAAAATATAAAATCACTAAACTAAGCTTTCAAATAAAATATTTGCATCCCTTTTAAATTAAGGTAAATGTGGGTATAGTAGACACTTTAAGGAAAATTTTTGCTTAAATTCTCAATAAATACCAACCTATTTGCTTGGAAACCGCTATCAACATATTTTTAGATTAATTGGATCTTCTGCTTTCGATTTTTCCATTAAAAATTTTAATTAAATTAGGTAAAGTATTTTTAATTAATTTTTAAAAAGTACTCCAAATTGCATCTATAGTGGCCACATAGATGTAGCTGTTGTATCTATGGTGGTCACCTCTTGCATCTATAGTGGACACCTCTCTTTTTCTGCATATATGAGGGGTTTACGCATGAAATTGATGGGTTTTTTCGGTATAGTCGTTTATTTCTAATTAAATCTTCCTTCCCAACGAAATGTATTTTTTATCAAATCAAATTAGCTTTATTTAAAAAAATACTTGATAGTTTCCGGCCCAAAGCCTACGTTGTAGCTGATTTGAGAGGAGTTAAGCATGTAATTCAATGTTTTGGAAACCTTGGTTCCCGAAGCCAGAATGAAACCAAATTCATACAACACTCATTTTAAAGCACAATCAGCAGTTTATGAAGAAAAACTGATCCAAATTCAATGTTATTTAAGTTTCTATTAGAAGCCATTGCAGTGGCCACTATTGGAGAATCTAAGATTTTGTGTTGGTATAGTGGCCACCCCCATAAATCCTTGTAAAGTCAAAATTTTCAAATACATTTTATTTATTATCATTTTATAGACTCTTCTTTATCTTAATATAAATTTAAAAGTCAATCAAACGGTAATAAATACGAAAAAATCAGTTCCGATGTACCCGTTTCCTTACGCGATTCAATAAGCAAAATCAAATTTCAGTCACTCGGCCGATGTTGTTATTTTCAAATATTTAAATATTCTTCCCATGCTGATCTGTGGTATCGGTGATAATTTACCAGCTTACCTGATTGTACAATCTACTATGCCTATGAATTTTGACGCTGTTTGATGCCTCTAACTCGTTTTATTTAAAATTAATCAGCTATGTGGCCACTATTGGAACAGTGTCCATACCCACATTTACCTTACTATCCTAGAATCCATCTTACTAATCCATGATTTATTCAGATGCAAGAGGTCTTCTGAAGAGTGAGAAATAAGTATGCTAAAGTTTTATGGAACACGAAGTTAGTCACCAGTTATAGTTTATGAGAAAAGTTGGTAATTTTGACTAATCTTCAAGACATTACTTCATTAACACAATTCAGTTAAAAAAAATTTTTGCTTCAGTGGTTTCAGACCAGGTTCCCTCCATATACTCCTAGCTCCATGATTAGGCTAAATAGTCCCTCTATATTTCTACATGTTAGAAACAACTAGTTTGAAACATGCGAAAATGCATGTTATATTTTTTAATTTAACGGTCTTTTCATCTAATTTTGGGATGGAATAAGCTGGATTTGAGCTATATCCTTTCGTCAGGTTATGAAGGACCCTCTAAACTTTCAAAATATGCAAAAAAAGTGGATTTCAGAAAAATATGGAATGAGCTGGTTTTGATAGCAAACACCTCAATATTTTACGTGCAGAATAAAACCGTCGCCTTTTTTTAAAAAAAATCACAGTCTTGTACGGAGGATTTTTATTCTTACACTGGGAGTTAATGGTAAAAAGAGGTAGGTATCCGCTGATTTTCTCAGAAATCTGCCCAAAACTTAATCCACAATTTTCAAAACATAGAGTAGTATTAAAATTGACTGCTATAAAGACAATTTTAAAAATTTACCCAAATTCAGTACTTAAATGCTATTTTACTTACTTCACATTGTGACGTGTCTAGTATTTCCACTTGCGTCGTGAGATTGTCGAAATTTATCGTCTGTTTGTATAGGAACTCTGAAAGAAAACAAAGTGTTACTTACAATTAAAAAAATGAAATCATACATTTAAATTTAAAATTAACCTTTTCAGGTTATCATCACAATATTTGTTTCAATACGAAACATTTTTTGTTTTTTATGCAACGAGATAGATTAAATTTGGACATTTTTAACAAATTTATTTCTGACAGGAGCTTTCCCAATCAACGACTTGGTAACTCGCCAGGATTTAAAATTACACAATAGATGAAGATTTTCTTTTTGTTATGCAAGGAACAGTTCTACAGAATATTAGGTAATTTCTCACGAGCAACAACGCTTTTCTTTACTTACGTAGTTTATCTACGTTTTTGAGGTGAAAAGCTAATTTTTACGGCCAGGACTTTCACAAGATTAGTTAATTGGTCACACACGCTTTCAAATCGAGCATTCAAATTCGTTCCAAATACCCAGAACCACATAAAAGCCCGAGAAACACTCTCGAATATTAAGTCCATCCGAAAACCTACCCTTTCGCACTCCCCTAGCTAAGTTCAGTCATCATCCCTTTGGCGAGGTCTTTGTAATTCTCTTCAAAACGTGGCCGGAGTGTGGCAAGCGGGATATTGAAGTTGAAAAAAAAAGATCTCTCCATCTCCCGAGGTATTTCACCACCTCGTTAAGGGCCATTTACATGCAGTGGCGGCGACTCCGTCTGGCGCCTGGCGCGAAGGCATAATCTTTTGAGGAATTTTTTGCCCATCCGAGAAATATGTCCTCCTGGCAGTGCCGTTTCGCAACCCGCTGCATCTAAACCCGGAAATTAAGCTGGGTAAACAAGCAGCCTACCTGTGAGCCATCGGAGGCAAATTGAAACACTATTTGGGTCAGTCAACTCTTCCCTACACCTTTGACTCGATTGACATTTATCTCTCGATGCAGGCGCCGGCCGTTGCAACTGTCTGCGAAACAAAGGGCTGTGGAGACAATATTAAATGTGTAAGGGGATGGTCAGAAATTACGTCAATATAATCTCATGGTTGAGTCTGGTCAGCGTTTCTGAAAAAAATCTCGTTTCTCTCTCCCTCTCTTTGTTTCTGATTTCCCTCTCTTTTTTCACCCTTTTTATATCCTCATACTTAATCCCACCTTCTCATTCTCTTTTTTCCATCTCCTGTCCTTTCTCTGATCTTCTCATTCTTTTGCTCTGTTCCTGTCTTCCGCTCTCTTTCCCTCTCATTCTATAACCCATATTTTCTGGATCCATCACAATCTGTAGCGTATGGGTCATATAGTCACCAGAAAATATCTACATAGATTTTGTTTGGCGGCATGGGGAGGAAACTTTGGAGCACATACTCCTACTGTGCACTTCTCCCTTGCCCGCTAGAGCGTCCTTAGTCTCTAAACTGGCTGGCGAGTCCATAAAGGACATCCATCCTTAGGGATAGTCGCTGGTGGCCATTGGCCGCCAGGGTTTATGAGGGACATCGAGGCAAAAGCCTCGGACGCTTGAAGTAAGAAGTATCACAATCTGTAGCTCCTCGATCTTCTTCCGGCTCTGTAGCTCATATTTTTCATTTCTCATTTTCTCATTAGCTCTTACTCTGTAGTTCATCTTTTTTTGGCTCTTACTCTCACCATATCTCATTCCTTAACCCATCTTTCACCTCTTATTCTTTCCTTCTCATTCTGTAGCCCATCATTTCTTGTTCTTCTCTCTTCCTCTATCTCCTTCTGTACGCCTCCATTTCCGGCCCTTTCATATTCTGACTATCTTTTACTGAGTCATAAATGATAGCCTGATGGTCTGACCGCTCTTATTCACATTCTGTCATTCAAAATATACTCTTTTCATTTTGAATAGGCGCCTGAAAATATTTCCTTCCCCCACCACCAATCGTTAACCATAGCAACTATCCTCGTCAAATTGACGAAGAAGGCTTACTATTGGCTGCGCAAAGAGCGTAACTATGATTAAGCTTCTAGCGAGGGGGAAAGCACTATTTCTCAGGTGCCAATTCTAAATTAACAGAGTGTAGAGCAATACAATCACTAACAAACAAATAGCTGCTATAAAAGACTAATGGTATGAGCGGTATTGCACTTTTGGAACGTTCGAAATAGCTTGTTTCTTTCTGTTGGCCTTCATCTCCAAAATTAGAGTACTTTTGCTTAAATATCTTCTATCCATCTCATCAAAATTTATCTAGTTCAAAATGTTGTCAAGAAATTATTTTATACAAACTCCGGATATTTGAATTCATGGAAAATTATAATACATCTTTTCCATGATATTACTTACAAAATACAATACGTTTTCAAATACTCGATTGAACCCAAGAGTTAATTTTTTTGGTGGCCTTTGAAAATCAGAGCTAGATGAATAGATAGAAATGAGTATTGGTGGATTTAGGAGGAATACTCTGGGGTCAAACTAGAAAATATGGAGGAGGAGGCATGCCGTCTTTGATCACATTGAAAAACTTCTCTTGACCATCCAAAATCTAACCATTGCAAATATCTTTTTAGTCAACACCTTGCACTTCATCATGAGCCAATTACTCAGGAAACTCACGGTGACTCAGGAAAAATCCTTTAACTATTCGAAAAAACTCAGGAAAGCAACGTCCCCATGCCACTCAATAAATCTGCTCAAGTCATCAACCAATCTTTCATTGATCATTCGATATAATGTCCGCATCCGCAATTTGCGATGCATCCCTGACAGACACATGGCCGCTGCTCAGAAAATCGCTCTAGCCTACAGGTTGACCGTTGTTAATTGCCCACCAATATAATGCATTAACTTCCATTAGCATTATCCTAAATTGGAATGTTATTTTGAAAAGGAACTCGAGGAAAAGCGAAAGTGTTTTTATTGTTGCGGAAGGTTTCCTTGCTTAAGTAGAGACATTCGTTTTTATGATGTTCCGTTCGTTGGAGTTATTTGTGACATAAATATAATAATGCCCGTATCTATTGTGAAGAGGTAATTTTTATAAACAATCGTAAAATAAAAATATCCTTGAACGAATGAGATATGCCTTTTCAATTTTTTTCATCTACTTCAAGTGCTATTAATAAAATGAGCTGCTAAAATTAAACACAAAATGTGAAGCACATATTTTATCTGACAGCAAATGATTTAAGGAAATGTTAGATAAGAATATATTTTTTTACCCTTGTCTTTGATTTACTTATTCTTAATTGTAATTCAGTTTTAGGAAATCGCTATTGGAGAAATTTTATAATATAATCTGTCTTCTACAACTAATCAAATCGCATACAAATTGTTAAAATTAACACCTCCTTATGCAAATGCATTTCAATCATTCATGGAGTTTTTCAGGGTTCAACTTTGTCCAGCTTTTTTAATCTTTATTAACGATTTATGTAGCCTTAATTTACACGATAAAATAATAAATTTAGCCCATGATGCACTTCTATATACCTTTCAATCAATCGGAGATTTCAATCTTAAGATGAATGTAGACCTCATTAAAATTAGTAACTGTTTTTTTTATTACCTTAAGACTAAAAATTGATAAGACACAATAGAACCTACAGGATTTTTAACTTAATACAAAATATCCAACTCAGCTGTCCCAATTACCATGATTATCGCTGTAACAATTACAGTAATTGTTGTTGTAAACTAAACACTGATCTAATGATAAAAAGTTATGATAAAGGCATGTCAGATTATAAGAAAGACAAAGTTAAAGAAGTCATGACAGTCAAAAAATAACATTTAACAAAATTATCAAAAACGTTTTAAACATTTTTAAATAAAAATATTAACTTCTCTTTTCTTGTTGAAATGCATATGATATTATAAGACAGACATAACGTCAGAGATGTCATAAAAATAATAACATTCTATATGATTATCAAAGGCATTTTATAAACAATTTTAGATAAAACTTCATTTCTATTGCTATTATAATATTTTACTTATAACACAACCCAAGATTTAATGTTAAGCCATCAGAAAGCTATTAGTTCATCATCACAAACTTATTTCTTCTTAAAATATGTTCCATTACAAACTTTTTTTTATTAAATCTCTGCATTTTTAAAACTTTGAAACTTCGTCTTATATTTTATTTTCGGGAAAGTATTAATTTTCAAAAGAAGCAAAATTAATAAAATTGTGACTTCAATAATAATAATAATAATCTTCAAAATTTGAGCCATGAAACTTAGAAAGAATAAATTATAAAACCTTCAATCAATAAAACTACAAATTTAACTGACACAATTCCATGTGAATATCTTACTATCAAGACACACAATTGTTTTCATGGAGCTTAAACTAATGTATTATAAACATTTGTCAACTTTTCTTAAAAGAAATTTGAATGGTTTTGCTTACCATTTCCTGATATCCTTAGATAATTGTAACATTTTGATACAACTCTATTTATAAGTCTTTCATAAATATTCACACAAGTCTATTATCTATTAAACTACTCTACATTATCAACAATCCAATTAAATCCAACAATTAAATTCCCTTATGAAATCTACTACAGTTTCACTCTTCCAGAATATTCCATAGACATATGTGTGAATGAATTAGCATATTATCCTTAATTGACATCTTTTCACCATAACGACCTTTAATTAGATTTTTCCCATTGATAAGAACATCGTGTTGATTTCACTTCATTCATAAATGCTAATTCGAGCATTAAGATAGCATTTCTCCATCCTCGTTCTCCTTCCACTTCGATCACTGACCTATAACTTAATGGATTCATCCGAGATTATAAGTCAACTGTCATGTCACATCATAGATCGCAGATGGTTGATGGGTAGAATTTCTTTTGAAGTAAATTAGCACTTATTGTGATGTTCTTAGATCCTTCAAGAAGTCAAAGGGTAGTCGATTGCATTTAGCATTGAGCTGGTACTTTTTTCTCTTGCTTTATAAATTTTAGAGTGACATGTCATTTTGAGAAACTGAGATAAACGTATGCAAGCTTAAAATGAAAAGATTACGTCGATTTTGATTATGTCAGTCGGGAACAGGTGTGATCCTATTACTCGAGTTTCACGTGTTACATGTTCTATTTTCAGGTGTGTTTTTAGGTTTAGAATTCACTCATAAGTGTCAGAATTGTATTGAATGTATGGTAAGCAAGTTTTCAATGGTTTTTTACCCCATTTCACTTACTTCATGATTCTGAATTGTCTCAAAATTACTATAGAGCAATATTTGTAGATATTAATTTTCAATTAAATAGAATTTAATAGAAATAGTTTCATATTTAAAAGTAAAGATGTATATGTTACGGGCAATGTGATAAATCGGGTATTATTAATAATGCCCGAAGTGGAAGAGGGTAATGTGATAAATTCAATAGCATTTATCAATGAAATTTATCACTTTGCCCGCCTCCACTCTGGGCATTATTAATAATGCCCAACTAATCACTTTGCCCGTAACATATGTTCAACAACATAAAAAAGTGTGTGTTTGAAGATAGTAGATGGGGCATTTCATAGTAATTGAGAAATTTCGTACAGCTCGTGACATGTAGTTTTTTGTTTCTTAACGTAAAATAAATTTCTGGTGATATATTTTTACAGGTTTTGTTTATCAATATTAATATCAGTATATATTTTGTTGCAAACTAACTAAACTCATTTAGGGGAGGCAATGACCCCCAACTTTTTGAGAAATTCCGTTTTTATATTGGAAAATCATGTTTTCAAATCCATCAGGGACAGCTTGCCCTCCCCCTCAAAGGTTTCCAGTATAACCCCTCAGGGGTCACCACTTAAATCAGCCCATGACTACACTGCATAATAACGGAATATTTGATATTGTCTATATGGATTTTCAACAAAACCAGACGGAACAGGACCTGATGCAAATGCAGGACCTGATGAATTGTACCTGATGATGGACCTGTATTTGAAGGGTCTATTCAGCAGGTAATAAATAGCTAAGGGTTACATTTAATTATTTTTAAGGCAGTTGTTTTTTTTCTCAAACGAACCTTAGAAATAAGTCCATATGATACAAGACAGCCTGGGGTGTAATTTTCATATATAACGCCTGTGAGAGAAATGAGAACCAATGTAGGTCAATAACAAATTCAAGTGCCATTACTCTAGTTGAGATTGCTCAAAGAAGTCAACCGGATCTTTCAAAGTCTTTATTCAAAGTCACTTTAAGATAGAAGAACTTACTTGACACTAGAGTCAAAGGAATTCGATTGTTAATAATTAAAAATAAAAAGAAAGGATATCTCAATTTTAACCCATTTATACGAGTGATTGGCGAAAAAAAGTTGCTATAAGAGTCTAAAGCAAAATTGTCTATGCACACAATATCTTCCACCCGAAATTTATTGCCAGCTGTCAACAAAGAACTAGAAGAAAAAGAAAACGTGGAAATGCCTGTCGGAATCCTCCTGTCTAAAATAATTATAATAACAATCGACTACCGAATCCTACTTCTGATATAATGTGATAATAAATAGGTTCCAGCGGTTCTCATCATTTATATTCCCTCTTAACCCAAAGGAGTGGCTCATATCAACATGTCCGGATGTGTACCTGGCCTCTTTATACAGGTTTCTTAGAAAGATCATAGACATTGGCTGGTCAATACCTTTATTCATAATTTCTGATGCCAAATATTTCGTTAAAGGGATGAATTTCCCAAAAGTTTACATGTAATATAAACTATGTTTAAGACATTTGTGAACTTAAACCTAATTTAAAATTCTTTTGTATAAAAAATCTATTGAATCACGTACGTACATTTTTTAAAGTATTTGTGTCGTCAGTTTCAATTTAAATTGCTTTTAAATTGAAAATGAACCTGCCCGTTGCATTGAAATGTCCTTCCCTGCTGTGAAAACTAATAAAGAAACCTAGTATTTATTCACAAAAGTAAGTTTGCCCCAAAAAAAGAGGAATTATTCCTATTTAAAATTGTTCCGTGTTTTAATTAAGGTTTTAAATTGCTTTTACATGGAAACTACTGGTTTTGAATAGAAATAGTGTCTGTTGAATAAATATTGAACGAAACTTTTCGTATTTCAGTCAAATTGTTAAAAAGTTTCAAGAAAATTTATTTAGGACGAGGTATTGCCTTAAAAGTTTAGTGTGGAACTACTTATTCCAAAGTAATAAAACCAGGATTATTCAGAGGAAACTACATAATAAGGGAACGTACCCATACTACGTGACCCGTTTAGGGGAGGGAGAGGGGTCTTCAAAATAGCCAAATTAATTAGTGAAATTAGCCTAATTAATCCAAATTATTTATTAAAATTATACAAATCAAGCCAAATTAAGTTTTTTAAACTTTCTGTTTGCAAAAAGTGATTGAAAACCGTATTCATGATTTACTACGTGAAAACTAGAGGGGGAGGGGGGGTCTTGGCATATATACTACGGATGGTCACCAAGGGGGGGAGGGGGGTCAAAAGTAATAAAAATGGGTCACGTAGTATGGGTACGTTCCCTAACTTCAAGTAACAGTACTAGGGTAGGTGGGGGAAAAAGGTCGTACTTTGGAGGGATTTTTTTTAATTTCCAAAAGACGGGAATTTTAAATTTAATAATTTTATGCGTAGTTTATACCATTGTTGGCTAAATTTATCCAATAGAAACTATGATCGGAATAATATTCTAAAAGAAATTGTAATATTTATGAGATAATATATATTTTGCGACCTTTTTCTTCAGGTCGTAGGGAAAAAACCCAAAACCCAAGAAAAGGGATCTAAATAAAATCTGAAAAAGAATTTTTCAAATATTTTGCTAAGAACGAATACGAGATAAAGACAGAAAAATGTTTTTTTAAATCTAGTAAATAAAATTACGAATAAAAAAACATACATGATTTAAAATCTTGAAATCATTTTGTTTTTGTCTTTCTAATTGAATTACTTTAAAAATATTTAATACTTCAATACATTTTTATGGAAAAATTTCAGCTTTGATTCACTTAATATTTTTCTTCAAGGCAATTTGAAATTTTGCCCCAAAATGTCATTTTACTCTACAGGAAATTTTTGAAACTGAAACTGGAGGGGTTTTCTTGCAAGAAATTTAGTTAAATCTGATGTCTGAAAAACTATTTTGCAAAACATAAATTTTGTAAAAAAATTATATTGTTTCCACGTTTTATATAGATAGACAATTTTGTTTTAAAATTATATCTTTTTTAAATGTCCCATATTTTGATTGAAGTTGGAAAATGGTTTGCTGCAAATGACTTATGCTTAAATTTAAATAAGACAAAATATATCTATTTCAATCTAAGGCAGTCAGAATTTGATCTTAAAATTAAATTTCACACACAAATTTGTAATAAAAATTCTAGTTGCACTTGTTTTACTCTAAACTCTTTCCACAATTAAATATCTTGGTTTGCATGTTGATTCTAATTTAAAGTGGAAAACTCACATTAGTGAGCTTAGTAAAAAATTACGTTTTGTTTTGGTTAGGTTTCACCACTTAAAAAATAAAATAGACACCAATTTTTTAAAAATTCTGTATTATTCTTGGTTTTATTCTTTAATTAATTATGGTATCATAATATGGGGAGGTGATTACAAATCAAATTTATTACCTTTAATTTCAATTCAAAATAAGTGTTTTTAAATTCTTGAACCTAGGTACTCAAACCCTTTAAAATTTAGAACATTGAGATTATTACCTTTAAGATATAATTTTTTATACCGTGTTTCACTTTTTTTGCACCATAATAAATCGATTTGTAACTTAAAAGAAAACGTATCCCAAAGAAGACCAAATGAAGTGTACAAAATTCCTAGATTTTTTAAAGAAATTTTCTATAAGCATTTTTTCTACCTAGCACCCAAATTTTATAATAATTTGCCCCGAGGTCTCCAAAATATTGAACAGTGTTCTACTTTTAAGCGCGAACTTTTTCTTCTTATTATCAATTTAAACGACATAGACTTTTATTTTTAAATCATTATGAAGCGATAGTATATTTGCAGCAGCCAGACTTTGCCAATGGAAAACAAAAAATAATTAATTTCAATATATTTTTGTTTTGTTTAATTATTTTATTTTATTATTATTGAATCACAATGTATTTTAATTTATATTTAACTCTTAATGTATTTACTTCAATTTGTTCTAGAATTCTTTTTTTTTGTGTGTGTTTTTGTATTGTCTTTTTTTTGTCTTCTCTTTTTTTGTTATTTTCCATTGTATTTTTACTGTATTAATTTCTATTACGCCCGTATGGGATCTTTTGTTTCCCCTGGGCGTATCATATGTTTTTTATTTGTATTTATTTTATGTGTTTCTTCCTATTATTTGTCCATAAAGATTATTATTATCATTATTATCATTATTATCATTCTTATTATTATTATTATTCTTATTATTATTCTTCTTTTTATTATTCTTCTTATTATTATTCTTCTTATTATTATTCTTATTATTATTATTCTTATTCTTATTATTCTTATTATTATTATTCTTATTATTATTATTATTATTCTTATTCTTATTCTTCTTATTATTATTATTTTGACTTCTTAGTTTTTGTGTTAATAAATCAATTTACAAGATTACAACGGCCTGTTGAGTATATCTCTCTATATTAAAAAAAAGTAACAGTGACCGCCGCCGCCGCTGATTTTGAAAATTTAATTTTTGAACCTTTTGAACTCTAACTACGCAAAAACTATTCAAAGGAATATTATGAAATTTTGACCATTGGTAGACAAATGCATGATAATCATTTTCGTTCCAAAACCTAATTAATTAGATAATTAGTTCTGGAGTTATTTAATGTCAAAGTCGAAAATTATTTTTTTCTGCTGCGAGTTCGCCTCCAGCAAAATCTATTTACAGCAGAAACGTGATTTTTTGCATACACATACTCTTAGGCATGAATTTTTGCACCTCATCGCTCTTTTTTTGAATTTCGAATTAGTTTTTGAGTAATTCAATTTTAAAGTTTCGAAAATTTTGACAATTTTTCCATTTTTTCGTTATAAAATAAAAACTAATCTTGATAGAGGTACAATATTTTAGACACATATACAGTTATTTTTTATAAAAATATTGGCGTTTCGTTTTTTAAAAAATTCGAATTAGTTTTAGAATTATTGAGATTCAAAGTTTCAATTTTTTCTTCTCTTTCTGGTCTTTCACTAGGGAAACAGCTTATTTTTATGGGTCTTATTTCTTTAATTTCCGACGATTCACTAGATGTTTACATGCATATTAAAAATTTAAAGTTTCTTAAAGGCTTGTTTTTACTCTAAGTTTGTTGATGATAATTGGTAGACTTGCTTGATATTTTTTTTAAAAACATTTCTATTCAATAATTATTGAAGAAAGAAGAATTGAAGTTAAGAGATGAATATTTTAGAAACAGTTTTATTTTGGTATCTTCGAGGGAATGAATGATTCGAATTAAATCATTTATAAACTAGAGAGATGAGTAGCTTCGGTATCAAAGGAGCATTAACTAAGCCGACGAGCCTGGATTGTTGAGATGAAACAAGCGAGCTCTGCTCGCTAAGATCGCGAAGCGATCTTCAAAGAACTGCGAAGCAGTTCCGGGGGTTGGTGAGCGATAGCGAGCAGGGGGCAGAGCCCCCTAGTCTCACAAAAAAAATTTATCTCACAAGTAAACGTAGGTACTTGAATAACCTTTCAACCGTTTAATAAAAAAGCAAAACAAATTTCACATTTTAACCTACTAAAACAAGGAGTTTCTTAACAGCTAATAGGTCTTGATTTAACCTTCAAAAGGTTTTTCTTTTCATTACGAATATTGAATGAAAGGTTAGGTTAAATTTTTGAAAAGTAATAAACTGCAAGTACCGGAAATTAATGGAAGTCAACAACTAATTATGACTGACACTTTTTCTTTGCAAGAAACTATTTTGAAATGCGAAAACCTGTGCCATTCCGCATGAGAAGAGAAACTGACCAAATATTAAAGATATTTGAGTTCCTAAGTTAGCTGAATTAATAAGATTTTCATAACCACTGGCCTATAGCCACCGAGGTAGAAAGACTCAGTTTCTCCCGCCCCTCTCTCTACAGGGTGCCTTTCTTTTTCATAGAGGGGATGATGAGATATTAGTGTGGATAAAAATAATAAGATGTCTGATGAAAAAGTATTCAATGTGAAAAAAAATTTCGTCTTTTTCTATTTTCTTCCACGAAAATTTTCCGTATGCCTAGAAAACATGTCTTTTCGTGAAATTTTAAGCAAAGAGAATAGTGATTTAATAAAATCACCACTAAAACAATAAATTTTAAGGGGACGCGGTACCTTTCTGGAAAATTCTTTAAATTCATTGTTATTTCATAATTTTTGTTGGTAAAATATGTAATTGCCTTAAATAAAACATAATATGAATTTGAAATTTCTAAAAATTCAAATTTTATGAGTTTTTTAAAAGAAAATTTAAAATTTAAGATGTGTTTTTAAAATGCTACTCCTCCTACAATTACTGACTTACACTCATAATGAATAATTAATTAATAATTAATTATTCATTAATAATTCATTATTCAAATAATTAATTTAATTTTTTTCTACTTTTTATTTGCAAAAAACTTTGTCCTTGAGAAATTAATTTGTGTCTCTTGTGAAATTAATTGTGAAGTGAAATAAAACTAAATGCTCTACAAATATAAAAAAAACAACTTATCTTTTCAAAACATTTTTTTTCAAGCTGAAAATTTTTTTTATTCTAATTTATATGGTCCTTTTATTTTGGCGTTTTCTGTGTTTTGACTTTCGTCTCACTAGCCACTAACAAATGTCTCAAAATAGTGCCCCTGCTGTCATCTACTGGTAGTCTAAAGTGCTAATACGATGAAATGATATATCTATTGTACTTATTGCATGTTGTTGCCGTTTGGAAATGAAAGTTCTAATAGGAAATGGGGAAAATGTCGTGTTGCCAAATGGCATCAGTATGCACTGTAGGGTTAAGTATTGAAAATATTTTCTTTCTTGAATCCCTTCTTAAAAAAGCCCTAAAAATGCTAAAATTCACAACTCAATATTTTTTTTAAAAACATCTACCATGGATATCCAAAAACCCATGCAAATTTTCGTTATACACACTTCCAACAATAGTCAGAAAAAAATTCAAGATATTTGGTCCACGGAATGGAACGATTCGGCTCGGCCGTTTCGGCGCGAGACAAAATTGTTTTCTCCTAATTTTTAGAAGGATTACACTGTTCAACAAATTTGACCTTCAAAATTTTTTCCTGGATGAAAATAGTCATTTCTTATAGATTTTGGGTCGCTGAATACAAAAATCACCATTAAAATTTTCAATAGGATTTTCGGGGAACAGACCCTCCCCCTTTTTACGTTTTCGACGACTAAACTTTAAACTCGATTTTCAGGATCAAGAAGCATTGTTTTAGTCTTCAAATTACCTCCCAGGTAACAAGAAATGTTCATATTAATAAAATGTGATAAATTTATGACAAATGGATAGGTTTAAGGGGTAATTACCCCCCTAAAAATACAAAAAAATAGCTAAAATTATAGAGGTTTCTATACGCTATTTTTTGCTCTTATTTTTACGCAATTCCCCTTTAAAGTGTCCTAACCCTTCCCCAAGGACCCAAATTTAATGGCAATATGCAGCAATAATTTTTAAAGCAGCTGAGGCCCAGAAGCTGAGACCAGAAGCCCCCGCGGAAGAGTTCGGAAGACTTCCAGAATCGCGAAGGCGCTCGCGAGCTCAGGAATTAATATCGATGATTTGAAAAGATTACAAATGACGTTTTTCTTATATTTTGGGTCTATCCTAAGTAGAAACTCTTCAGTTCTTTAAAAACTGACCGGTTTTAGGGAGTGAGGATTCCATGTTTCAAGATGTTAATAGATGCACGGCTGTGGATAACAATTAGGGGGCATCCCCTTAAAAATTGAGGGTGATGGAGGAAAATGGGTGTCATATTTGAATTCAGCAGATCATTTCACACAAGAATCAGCTGAAATTCAGTTAGTGGCTTCAAATTTTTTTTGTACAACACAATTTAACTCTAAGTGTGATATTGAACCCTTCCGTGGGTGCTTTGGGGGCGCTCTCACCTCAACCGCTTTTAGTAAAAACCATTGCTGCATATTGCCATCAAATTTGTGTCCTTGGGGAAGGGTTAGGACCCTTCAAACGTGAATTGCGTAAAAAATAAGAGGAAAAAATAGCGTATTAAAACCTCTATAATTTTTAGCTAATTTTTTGCATTTTTAGGGGGGTAGGGTAACTACCCCTTAACCCTATCCATTGTTACAAATTTATCATATTTTATTAATTTGAACCTTTCTTGTCCCTTGGGGAGCAATTTGAAGATCAAAGCAATGCTTTTTGACCCTGAAAATCGAGTTTAAAGTTATTAAGTCGTCGAAAAGCGTAAAAAGGGGGAGGGGCTGTTCCCCGAAAATCCTGAGTCAATTGAGAATTTTAATGGTGATTTTCGTATTCAGCGACCCAAAATCTATAAGAAATGACTATTTTCATCAACGAAATTTTTTCATTGTTGAACAGTGTTATGAAAGAGTTCTATTTACTTTAATTTTATTTTTGGCGCCGAAGCGGTCAGCGCCCAAACGGCCGCGCCGAATAGTAGTTGACCGTTTGGTCCAATAGATAAAAGCCTTAGCATTTTAAACAATGAAAAAGTGGTTATGAGTAAAAGTGGACTTTGAAGTTTCCATAACCCATAGAAACCTTACTTTCATACATAAAATTAACTACAACTTGGATATTTTTCAACTAAAAGTTTTGAAAATTTGTAGGATGATAGACAAATGCAAATAAATTAGTTTGGATTAAAAAAATATTTTTCGGAATTTTGTCGAAACAGAGGTACCGCGTCCCCTTAAAAACAAGTATTGTACAAGTCAAAATTTTTAATGATAATTTAGTTAGAGGAGGCCAATCTTATTTTAACTTGGTGTGTAGTGTAATAATAATAATTTATAATTAATACCCCTTTTCTCAGAAAAACTCACACCTTATTAAAAAAATTCAAAAACATGCATCCAATTTTTTAATATTATCGATTGGTCACCTATTATTCACTACTCTGGAAAATTCACCTCTTATTAAAATATAAATACATCATACCGTTGAAGGAGATATTTTGTCCTTTTTGCAGCAAATATACATTTTAACTTTCTCTGTTCGTCTGGCTGGGTATATCCCTAATGACAGTCATACTAAATAATAAGGAAAAGTTAGCTTGGAACTATAAAGTGATAGCTGATTCTAATCTGATTTCTAATTGTTCTTCTTCTAATCATGATTTCTAATTTAATGCGTCTTAAACTTAACGAATAGACAATGTTATCCATTAAAAACGTTATTTTTATGCTATTTAAAAAACAATGAATTAGATTTGAAAGATTTAAAAAAACTATCATGTTTATCTTCAAATAATGTTTGATCCTTTCTGTTTGAATTCTAAGCAAACTAAAATATATCCTTCAGTAACTAAGAGGTCATTAAGAGTTAATTGATCCCTATACTCTGTTAATGTAAATAAAATCTATAAAAACATCGGTTTATAAATACGATTTCTGAATTCAAGATGGAATTAAAGTTACAAATCAAGCAGTTACAACATCCAATCAAAACATGTAGTCTAGTTTTAGATCGTTTACATATCTTCTGGCACTTATTTAAACAAGAATTATAATAATTAAAAAACTATCTTCCTGGTGATGGCGAAAAAAAAAGAATATTCCCTCCACCCTCGCAATATCAACATGCAGACATCCAAAATAGGTCCATTAACAGCAAGACACGTCGTCTCTCAAAACTATTAGACTCATTGCCGATGCTAAACACTGCCCGAGCACCATTAATCTTCCAGACAATAAAGCGATGAACGTAGACCGGTTCTCTGTTACTGTTGACAAGTGTTCGGTACGTGAATGTCGTACAAAGTACATGGTAATCTTTCGTTAAAAGTTTTGGTGAAGTTAGTTGAATACAACTTTTATTTTTTTAAACTTTTTTCTGGTTGTAAATGTCAACAGGTGATCACTTTCGTGAGATTTTACCGATAGCGGATTTGAACGTTCTATTCATTCGAAATTTGGGTTCTATTATTTTGATGTCAAGTGATGATTCACTAACTTGTGTTAACTATTTTATTTTGTTAGAGCTGGGGGGTTTTTTGCATAAAGTAGAGGTCTCAATTTTTTTCACTGCGACCTGGATAAATTACACTTTTTTCTTACAAATAGAGAAATGCAGGGAGGTTTGATATCAATT
Organism: Tetragnatha versicolor; assembly: GCA_024610705.1. Lineage (NCBI taxonomy): Eukaryota > Metazoa > Arthropoda > Arachnida > Araneae > Tetragnathidae > Tetragnatha > Tetragnatha versicolor. The sequence goes on along the minus strand of JANDEH010000002.1, from coordinate 36,855,879 downwards.
GCAAATACATTTGAAGCTTCATGTTCATGGTTTTTACTGAATAATATTGAAGGTCTAAATGTGTAACTATAATTACACATTTATACCTTCAAGATTATACAGTAAAAACCATGAACATGAAGCTTAAAATGTATGTACAAAACAGCCCTGCATTTCTCTATTTGTAAAAAGAAGTGTTATTTATCCAGGTCGCAATTTATGCAATGAAAAAAAAAATTAATTATTTGAACGTAATCAGACATGATAAAATTGTCACCAAATAATTTTAAAAGGTTAAAGATATCTTATATGAAATTCAAAACTGTTTTCAAGAGAAATATAAAAGATCTGGTCAAATTAACTTCAATGAATAATCAACGCGAAGTATATATTATTTTCAAAGTATGCAAAATTAAGATAAGCTACCCTTAATTATAAGGACCCCTTGTCATAGAGGTTAGTTATACCAATTTGTAGTTTATTTTAGTCATAAGTTCAAGATAAGCATATGAATGATTAATTTGGAAACTATTCTTACCTTATTATAGTCTCATTATCAAAACAACTCTCGATTTGAGTTAATTTATCTTATTTACATCTACACTTTATCAGTAAAACAAAAGTTGACTGTGAATCAACTATCAAGTTAGAGGCAAAAATCGTAATTTTGACAAAATTTTCCATGGAAAGAAAAAGGCATGAAAAATTGTAGACGCTATTCAAAACATTTTGGTTATTACTAGAAAATACTAGTATAGCTAATACAAAGAATGTTTTTCCTTAAGAGAGAGAAATAGTTATCTACGAAGTTTCAGGAATTTAAACTCAGGGACACTATATATTTATTTTCAGTTAAACTAAAGTTAACATTGAATTAACTGTCAATCTGAGTGCTCAACTCATAATTTTTACAAAATTATCAAGGGTAAGGAAAAGCCTGAAAAAATGCTTCAGATGCTATCAAAACATTGTGAGTTAGAACTAATTCAAAAACAAGCTAAGGCAACTGCCCAATTTTCCTTTTTAAAAATGACTGTTGTACCCTAGGGCGAGAATGAACACAATATAAGAATTAATTGAACTTGTTTTAAGTAATTATTCTACTTCAAGACAAAAAACTAAATTATAATTTTTACATAGTACAGAGTTAAACTAGTACAAAACTGCGCATAATATGTAACTTTAGTACTCTACGTTGTTTTTCATGGAATCTTGTTCATAAAAAATCAAATTCTAAAAGTGTATGATTTGTATATATTTTTTTTATTTTATAATATTCTTCATAAATTAAAAAGGGAAAAAAGCAAGAGTCAATTTGTTCAAAACGAAATTTAGCATACTCTAAGGGTGAACAACCTTTTCTCTTTTGCACTCTACAATGCCGATTTTTTAAACGAATTTTCGAGATCTATGTTAACTACATTTTTTCCTGTTACAACAGATTAGATCTTCCTAAAAATTGCCGCAGTAAAATCATTTCCTACTTTTTGATTACGATTGGGACATGAGGACATGCCAGACATGATGGATAGTATGACGTTGATTGCATTTTTTACATTTACAAAGGTAGAATTGAAATATTTTTTACAAGAAAAAGGTAGTAAAATTATGCAAATTAATTCAATTCTGGGAAGTAAATTTTTCGGTGCATTTAATGAAATAGGAGGTAACTTCACCTGTTTATCAAAAGGTCGAAATTTTCAACATTTAGAAATTTCAATCTACAGCGGCCGTTTCACTTTTTTTTGCAGGTAATTATTTGTAAATTAACTGTGAAATATTCCGTCGAATGAACTGTCTGAAGTTCAAAGTTTCCGGTCACGCTATGAAAAGAAGCTGGATATAAGAATTTTCGACCACAGGAGTCATTGACATTTTCACTCCAAAAGCGAGAAACAACGCAAAAATAGGAGTAATTAACAAAATGGAAATTGGTAATTCAAGACAATTTTCTCTCATAAAACTAAACGTAAAAAAGGGAAGTTAATTCATTCATGAATTACTCGTACACGAGAAGGAACAAGCAAGGAAGGTCCATCAAAAAAGAGGGCAGTAAAGGTCTTAGGCGGAAAGTTAGAAGGACATAACAAAATATGAGTCTTTTCAACTTTTCCGAAACTACTTTAGTTTCCTCCCTTGGTTATTTAAGCTTTTTTATTTTATCCAACTCTTAATAGTACTTGAATATGCATGAGTTCTTTAGACCACAGTTTAGCACTACAGTCTACTATGAATACCAGTTGCTGCAAGGCAAAATAAAAAAGTTTAATAATAGTTTTAGTTAATAAATTAATTTAAAAACTAAAGGAGATAGAGCAAAAACCTTAGTAAGAGTATTGTTGCCAACGTTATGAAGAACTCACTGAAAAAAATTTCATGAAAATATCGTGAATATTCGCGGAGATATTAGCATGTGAAAATAGCCCTTTTTCAGGGAAGAAAAAGTTTGCAAATTTGCTAGTTTTTTTTTAATTTTTGATTAGATTTTGTCTTCATTCAACAAAAACACAAAACTACACCATAACATTCAAAAATTTGCCAATTTACGAACTTTTTCTTTATTGAAGCCTGAAAAAGGGCTATTTTCACATGCTAATAAGGTAAATGTGGGTATAGTGGACATTGTACCAATAGTGGCCACATAGCTGATTAATTTTAAATAGAACGAGTTAGAGGCATCGAACAGCGTCAAAATTCATAGGCATAGTAGATTGTGCAATCAGGTAAGCTGATAAATTACCACCGATACCACAGATCAGCATGGGAAGGATATTTAATATTTGAAAATAACAACATCGGCCGAGTGACTGAAATTTGATTTTGCTTATTGAATCGCGTAAGGAAACGGGTAAGTCGGAACTGATTTTTTCGTATTTACTACCGCTTGATTGACTTTTAAATTTATATCAAGATAAATAAGAGTGTATAAAATAATACTGAATAAAATTTATTTGAAAATGTTGACTTTACGAGGATTTATGGGGGTGTCCACTTTACCAACACATAATCTTAGATTTTCCAATAGTGGCCACCGCCAATGGCTTCTAATAGAAACATAAATAATACTTAATTTGAATTAGTTTTTCTTCATAAACTGTTGACTGTGCTTTAAAATGAGTGTTAAATAAATTTGGTTTCATTCTGGCTTCGGGAACCAATGTTTATAAAACATTTAATTACATGCTAAATTCCTCTCAAATCAGCTACAGCGTAGACTTTGGGCCGAAAACTATCAATTTTTTTTAAAATAAAGCTAATTTGATTGAATCTAAAATACATTTCGTTGGGAAGGAAGATTTAAATAGAACTAGACGACTATACCAAGAAAAACCCCTCAATTTCATGCATAAACCCCTCATATAGGCAGAAAAAGACAGGTGTCCACTATTGATGCAAGAGGTGTCCACCATAGAAGCAACAGCTTCATCAATGTGGCCACTATAGATGCAATTTGGAGTACTTTTAAAAAATTAATTAAAAATACTTTGCCCAATCTAATTAAAGTTTTTAATGGTAAAATCGAAAGAAGAAGATCCAATTAACCTAAAAATAGGATGATAACCGTTTCGAAGCAAATAGATTGGTATTTATTAATAATTTTAACAAAAATTTTCCTTAAAGTGTCCACTATACCCACATTTACCTTAGTATTTCCGCGAAAATTCATGATATTTTCATTAAATTTTTTTCATAGCGTTGGCAACAATACTCTCACTGAGGTTTTTGCTCTCTCCTTAAGTTTTTAAATTAGTTATTAAAAGCTCTTTTAAGTGCTAAACATTTTCATTTGTTAATTACAATTCATTTGTTGATAAAAAAGCAGTAAGGGAGAGTGTTGTTCCTATACGAACGGTTGTACCTTCTGCCACCTCATTTTAAAATTCGGGAAAAAATGTAAATTTGAATTTGGGGTCTATTTTGAATGTAAACAGATTCTATCTAGTTGCTAAAATGAAATCAGCACTTTAAAACATTATTTAAGTTTATTAGGCAAATTTGTTGTTTTTAGATGCTCAAAGTCTTTTTTAGTGCATCACTACATTTATTCTTTTCTCCCCCTATAATTAGGATATGATAAAATGGGATATATGAGGTGAATCCCCGAGATTTTGAATTTTTAGTTTTGGTATTAGAAATCGTCAGATCTCAATTCTTTTTTTTATATAATTTTGAATGCAAAAAGACCCGATGTTGTACCTTCGGGCACCATAAGTGTTGTATCTACGGACACGTTCTTGTGGGTGTTTGTAGCTAATCGGCGTTTTATAATCAAGTTTCATTTAAGTGAATACATTTTAATGCATGTTAAATTAATTCTAACTGGTTATCTATTTGTCGGAGATTATTTTCAAGGGATTTTTAGATGAAAAATCAAATATTTTGTGATCTAAACTACTTTTTAAAATTTTTTATTCTTCTTTGCATTCAGTTTAAAAATGGTGTAAAATCTTCACTTATCGCATTTAAGTATGATGACCACAAAAAACTTAAAATTTACACTGGAGAAGATTTGCGGAATTTATTATCACCAAAGGCTTACATAACTAAGTGTCCATCGAATTGTGTTTTTTTTATCAGATCAATCAGCATGATTGATGAAACTGTTACCTTAAATTTTGATTGAAAATCCCATGTGATTTATGTGTTTCTGGTAAATAATCAAGACTTTTATCATTCAACTTCGTTTTAATGATCATTTAAGATCTAAAACTACATTACTTTAAAAAATTTATTTCCAATTTTCAAAAGGCTTGAAATAGGTTATTAAAAGGTAATGCTTCAATAAAAATGTTCATTTTTAGCTTTTTTCAACTAAAACTTCCCTTTTTAAGGATGTCCACAGGTACAAATGGGTCTGTTCATAGGTACAGCAGGTTGCTGTACCTTTGGACACAAATTTTTTCAAGTTATTAAAAATTATTAAAAATCCAATTTTCAAGATTTTAGCTAGTAAAAATTATCCCCCTACTCACAAAGGTTAGGACTATAGGTTGATGGGCACTTGTGGGTCAAAATGTGGTTCAAATGGTCAAAATGTGATTTTACCCGTCTTGGAAAGCTCCAAACGTGATTTTTGTCCAAAGGTACAATACTCTCCCCTATATTATTCTAACATTCTTCTCTTGTATGTGATGAAATGAATTGGGTTGTTTAAGGTACTTTTCCTGAATGAGGGTGCAAAAATCAGTGACAAAAATATGCTAACCCAAGTTTCATTATGGGTGGAGAAAATATTAATTGATACTCCCCTCAAAGAATAATTATGTCTACGTCACTGGTTAGAGTACTAGATTGATCTTTTAAAAAATGGAAGCTTATCTTTCAAAAAAATGCTCTTAACAATGAAATTTTCAAATATTGTTACAAAAAAAACAATGGAATTCATTTTACAATCACTCTTGAAGAATTCAACAAAGATTTGGCAGTTCTGACTTGACTTACAAGTTCTCATAAAATAATTCCTTCACAATTTTTTTATCATTTTTCACTGGGGACTTAACTATTTGAGTTAAATAACTTTTATGGAAATAAATCTATTTGACTGAATTTTTATTAAACCCTCTACTATTGATCCACAACATTATGAATGCAGAGCGTTTCACCTCTTTTAACTAAAATTCTTATAAATGTCCTAAGATGTAAAATGTTTTATATGTACTTAATTTAAGGTTGGAGGAGAAAATAGTTAAACGAAGATTGGGGGTATTTTTGAATTTGATAGGACATTTAGCCACTTTTAGCCTTTATTCCCTTTTTTCAAACTGACGATAAAAATTAAACATTCGTCTTAGACGCACCTCAAATACCGAAGCGACACAAGCTCTCTCACAAAAAGAGTGACAGATTCTTGACCTTTAGCCCTGAAAATTCTCAAAGCAGCCTTGACTTTGGCCAATTCAATGCTAATGCGGAAGTACATCAGAGCGTTACTTTACATTGAATCTTCCCCAAAAAAGTAACAACCGGGCGTACATAAGCAGATCGTGTCTGGGGTGTCAGAGACTTGATGAATGCTACAGCCCTACGTCCACCCCGGTCATTTATGCACTTCCTGGAATGCATAACATTTCTTAAAAGGAGGGTGGAACGGCCACTTCTCTTGGACAAGCTTGATGTTTCATATTTGTGTTCAGTTTTTGGGCGGGTTCGCTTTTTGGTGGTTTGAATGGGCCGGTGTTATGGTAATCTCCCGACTGATGGATTGGTATGAAGAAAGTGGGGGATAATAAGAAATGCAAAATGGTTCAGACGTCCGTATAATCTGGGGGTGTGATGGATTTATAGGCAGAAGTTGAGAGAGTGAGGGTTTTGGGAGTACCCTTGGATGTTTGTTTATTCAGATACTCTGTTCATTTTGAGCTAAAGCTTGAAAATATTTCCTTTCTCCCCACCACCGATTGGTAACCATAGCAACTATCCTCGTTAAAGTGACGAAGAAGGCTTACTATTGCCTGCTTGAAGATCGTAACTAAAAATTCATAGATGTTTTCAGTGCAAAATGGGGTCTCTCTCTCTTACTACTCTCTCTCTCTTTCTTTCTACTCTCTTACTCTCGCTTACTACTTACCTACTTATAGATTTACTACAATAAAGATGTTTCAAATTTAGCTACAACATTTTATAAAAACTGCTAAGTGGTTGATTCAAATAATGAAGACACTGACTTTAAACGACATTTTACAGCCAAAAGACAAATTTCTTCTACTAATTTAGGTTATTTTGAAGTTATAATTTCATCTTTAGTTAATATTTGTGCTCTAAACCGAAGGCATAACTAACTGAATTTTTAACTTATATCCATATAATTATCACCACTTCTTATTGACATTTATTTACTTTTTTGACTTATTTTCATTCTACTTTATTATAACATATTTGTTTTAACCATCTGGTTTTAACTATAAACTAAGTAAAAATAATATGAATAAAACGTTTTTAAATATTTTTACTTATTGTATTATTACAGTTACCTAGTTAAAACTGAAAGCATCTTTAGGACTCTTTTCTTCCCTACAGAATTGTTGAACTTAGAATTTTTGGAGAAATGTTCCGCCCTTCAAATACAGTTCTTACGTCTCATTAAAGACTTTGAGTTACAGAACAAATATCCTTCCACTTATTCAGCTGTTTTTTTATCTCAAAACATGATTATTGGCTTTGTTCCCTTCTTAAAACTGACACTTTAACAAAGCATTATCGTGAAAAAGTAGGTACACGGTTCACCCTCCACATCATTCAAAAATTTAAACTATTCGCTTTGGGGTACGAAAATGAGTAAAACAAGACTATTCTCTAATTCGAATTCGTGCATTGCGATCCATGAACATACTCATCGTGTAAAGACTTTATCTTAGCACCAATCTGGACGTGAGATTTTTTTTCGGAGGTAAAACTAAAGAAAAATCTGGAGCGATGAACTTTCCCACCACAGGTTGGTTGTGTATAATACAAACACATTTAAAACGGTCTGCTAAACCAACGACTTCACAAGAAGATAAATGAGAATCTGCTCATTTATGTTGGGTGCAGAACAGAGATAATACTGTAAGTGCAATTGGGGCTAAGTTTTAAAAGGAAACTGTAAATACGATTTGAATACTAAGTGGGACCAGTATCGGTCCATCATCGTTTATGGTGACACTCAATTGACATCTCGGTGAGTTTTAATAACCACATAGGACTAAACGTAGTTTGAGGAGCAATGTTTTATCCTCATAAAATATTTATAACTCTAGATTAATTCATAGCTTTCTGTTCTAATCATAGATATTCGAAAAGGATGATGTATATGGAACTTCCAAGAAAACTACATGAATAGAAGGCTTTCAATATTTCTTTTAATATTAATTAATGAGTGCCAATTCTCGTTTATGCATGAATTTAGGTTTTATAAATCAATGGTGTACCAGATTTTCCATACTTAAAGCGGATTTTTTTTCGTTTTGATCTGCATAATTTTCTTTGGGTTTTTCTTCTTCAATTGGCCTTTCCCAAACTAGATTTCGAGATGCAGCTTCCTCAAATCACAATTCAATCATTCTGCGTTATTAAAACTCAGAAATATCATAAATCACACAAAATAATTCAAATCGCTTTATAGATACCCTATTGAGATAGTTTTCCTGATTCTGATGATATATCGATACCCAATTGGCGTAGATTTTTTTCAAACACATGCATTGGAATTAGATAACTGTATAACTTACCTGTACTGGAACTGTATTCTCCAATGTACCTTCTCGTCAGGTATCTAACTGTGACAGCTGAAAAAAAATGAAAAAATAACTACAATGTTACCTTTTTCCCTATCGCATAAAATGTATTAGAAAAGAAATAAAAGACTTTAAAATAATATAAAACTTTGAAGATTTTAATAGGCCCGCGAAGTGGTGTGTAATCTCAGTTATACAATTTGTGCACAAGTTGTTTTTTACCAACAGTGAATAATTATAATGCTTCTAAAATTTTAATGTATGCATTAGCATTTTAATTATTAATTATTTACAATCATAAATTATTTTTATTAAAAATTTATGCTTTTTAAAATTCTGTCTATAACTGAATATCAGCACCACTAGACCGTTTCAGTGCGATCATCTAATGTGTCCTCAATTCTGGGATAAACTCTTTTATAAGTAATTTCCAGTTTTAAAGGTCGTAATAATTCCTTTTTTAGTAAATGTTTCTTCTTATCCAAATTTTTAGAAATCCCATTTCAATGTGTAAAGAAGGAAACGACTGCTTCAAACATTTGTCTTCATACTCACCCCAACCCCAGCTTTAAATTTTCCTTATTATTTTATTTTTATTAGACAAATCCGAAGAACTCTGCTCATAGGATTAAAACTGATCAACTCTTGCTTTAATTGAACGCAACAAAACGAGTAGAGATTTCCTCATATTTATCGAAAACGCGAAAAACTCCTGAATTTTTTTCAAACTGCATTAATGATCACCAAACCATTATAGCTTTGCAATACGATTATAAATTAAGAAATCTCTATCTAGAACGTTCTGACAAACTTGACAAGTCATCATCCATCACCAAAAGGCGTGCAAATCAACTCAATTGACTATTAGTCTATTAAGGATGACGCTTTCGTCTACCGCATCTTTATGTATGCGGAATACATCTACTCCCGAGAAGATGTGAAAACTCACCTGCCGGTAAAAGACGAACCGCTTAATCATCACACTACCGCACTTATTCCAAAATTACATAAGTGCTTCTTCTTCTTCATTATCATCTTACGGATTCCGTTTTGCTGTAGATTGATATTGAGGGTAATTGCAGGAAAACTACTTTTGGGGGCATGAAAATTGCGGTTACGATCGGGAATCAAGAAAATTTCTTATATGTTTTATTTAAGGATACTTTTCCGTTATCTATCCATTTAAAAATCCCTAAGTGATCCTAAATGCCTGGGATTAGAAATATTCCTAAAAATCACAAACCAACCGAATAAAATTATACAGTTACTATCAGGCGCGGATCCAGCACGGCTCCAAGGGGGAGGCACTTTTCCAGATGAGATCCTCTTGTGGTACCATTGGGGGTATGGGGGTCCTCCCCCAGAAAAATTTTAAATTTGACGTGTAAAAGTAGGGTTTTAACTCATTTTTAGAAACGTTTTGAGTCTAAGAGGGGCACTTTTCAACACTATTACCTTCACTTTTTAACCCAAAATGTCAAAATTTTGGGGATTTCCTAAAAATAAATACTGAATACCCCATTTTGATACTAATGGGGTGCATGGGGGTCCTCCCCCAGAAAAAATTTCGAAATAAGACCTGTAAAAGTTGGGTTTTACTCATTTTGAGACCCTTTTTGGGTCTCCAAAGGGGGGGGCACTTTCCAGAGTGCCACACCCTGGATCCGCAAGGGGTTATATATGACTAAAATAAAAATTTGGCAATGTCTAACCAAAATATTTAAAAAAGCTTCGAAATTTTTATTTTTAACGATATGGGTTACGGACTTTAGATAAGAGTTATGTCTTAAAAGTTTCAAATGGAACAGCTTTAGAAAGAGTCCTCCAGTCTCCATGTGTAACCACAGCTCCCACAGCGACATACTTAAGTGTTGCCATGATTTGAGCTGTGGGTAAACATGGTGCCTGGACGACACTTTCTAAAGCTGTTCCGTTTCATAACAGTTAAATTTTGATCAATGATGCTTCATCACTTTTTTGAATTCACAAAGGTCAGTGGGGGAAAAACCCTTTGGGAAAACGCTACTGTCAAATGACCGCAACTTCCAATCACTCCGGGTTTCCAGACCGATTCCCGCACCTAATAATAATGGTCCCGCAAATCGAGTGGGAAGTCATTTTCCAGCATCGCGTCGATGCATCATTTGTAACAAGTCGCGCGAACCTCCCCACCCCAATTACAGAACTAGGAAAGTGTTGCCCCAAAAAAGGGAGCTGCGGAGGGGTGCGGTGGGATACTTTACGGTCGCAATTACGGGCTCCCAGAATTAGGGGCGCCAAAGTGAATCAATAAAATGAAGGTCAAGCGCTCTCCTACGGGTTGCGTCTTAATATGAAGGTTAACTGTTTTTCCTTCTGTAGGATAAAATATGGTTGGAGCCCCTGACAGGTACGCGCTATTTCGAGAAGAATGGAGCTTCGTTGGGGTTTCTCCTATTGTTATTAGTACTGGACAAGGGCCGGCCTTTGGTCGATTGCTGGAAATCGGACCTCACACACCTCGAGAGGATCTGCAGGTACAGATTAACCTACTTGTTATAACAGCTTATAACATTTTTCATCTGAAAATTCCCTTGTATTAAGTTCCTGATTGTTCAGAGTTTCATAAAACAGTTAAGGATTGGAGAAGATGGGATTAGTTCCCAAAATGCGGTTTACTGGTGGACTTATGATTACATGACAAGTCTATAAAGACTTGTTTTTCCAATTGACTGAACCAATATGTAACGTATTTTACAGTAATATTACCAAATACTCTTATTATAAAAAATATATTAGCACCTTCATAAAAATATATACAGTAATGAAAGTTATTACTTTTTTATTCCATGGGCGCACACACACAAGTACAATACCCTCTTCAATAAATAAGTGATGCTCACTTCATTTAGTATACAACACATTTCTTCCAGGTCAAAGTGACTCCAGTTGATGGTTCGTAATATAATAGACGGAAGAAGAATACACCCCATTGTGTAAATTCAAAAACTGGGCACATTCACATTTAAAACTTTGTTAGGTTCTCTCTAGAAATGAGCATACGTATTTAAAAGTAATTTCAATTTCTTTGAATTGCTTTAAACCTCTAAGGTCAACCCGGAATCAATCCTAGTTTAACTAGTTAACCTTTGTATAGCCATCTCAATCTTCCTCTTAATCTTCTTTTACTCTCTCCCTCAATCATTTATTCTTTTTCATTTCTCACACTCTCTAACAATCCTTTCTATTTTCTTACTCATTCAACCGTGTGTTTCCTTCTTTTGGTCTTTCTTCATTCACTCCCATATTCCTTTTCTGTCAGATCCTCCCTTGTCAATCTATACATTTCTTTTCTCCTTCCATCTCTCTATCTAGCTTTCTCTATTTTTCACATTTCGTAGTAAATTGCAAGAAAGAGAAGTTAAGGAAGGCAGTTACATAACATTAATGAAAATAACTACGTAATCTAGGGAATTTTCAATCATAGTCTAATTGTTTTAAAGAAACTACATAAATAAAAACTTGACTTAACGGCACAAAACTTCAACCTCAATGAATATTCATACCAAGCTTATTCTACCAGGTCAATCCATGGTTCGGTTTTCAAGATACCCATCTTAATAACTGCAACCATTTTAATACACCGCAATTTAGAATAATTACACTAATTCATTCCATTCAAGTATCCTGTAATTCATAATAAATCAAACCTCATCACCCACTTCATCACACAAAAGTGTGACCTCTAGAACCTGCATCCGTAGAGAAAGAAGAGACCTCTATGTCCGGGGGCTTCAAAATTTGACACCTCAAAATTCCTCCCAAAAACTCACCATCTGGGCCCTTCCTTATCTCGCCTATTATGCACTGTCAAAGCTGGCTGGGTCACTCGGGTTTCCCAACCAGAGGAATCTATGAAAAATTATATATCCGGCGTCTCTATGTCGCTTTTGCATCATCCTGACGGGTGACGTTAAAAAATGCATCCTCCGTTGTTTCGCAAAGAGGGGTTCTTGTATGGCTCTCCCTAGTAAAGCTGTATTCCTCCTAATCTTACAATTCTTCCGGTTCAGTAGAGAATCCAGAAATTTTGTTCTGAGGTGGGATGAAGAGGAAAGAGTTTCTGGTAACGATATTACATTTATAAGTTTTGTTTGTAGTTAGGGAAGGTGTTTCTTCAATCCATATATGATTAGTTTTTTTTATCTCGTACCTCAAAATAAGGAGATTTTGTGATCTTCCTAGATTCTACACTTGCCATTTTATTTCATAACTACAAAGATTATTTATAATTTTAAAAAATTACTTTTCTATTCGTTGGTCATATTTTGCGAAAAATGCGTCAATAAGCTCGACTGTGAACTTTCAAAAAGAAAAGCATTGAAAATTTTCTTTTCAATCTTGAATTTCCTATGATATTGCATTCACTCAATAAAATTTTAAAAACTTTGATAATCTACATTATTTTTTTTAATTTAACTGCAACAAATTTTTAATTTAAAAATCTACTCAAAACAATAACACAAAAAATTATCTGTGTGAGGAAAAAAGTCCATGCTCTAATAAACAGCGAACAAAATTATTTTTAATTACTCATTATAAATTCCTTATAATTATAACCTTTCATTATGAAAGTAAGGAAATAGAGGGAAAATATTTTTATAAAATTACAGAGTGTGTCTGAAAATGTTGGTGCCAAACTGATTATGCAGATCTGTCAAGCCATGACAAAGATTTTCATAGGAACCCATTTTCGCGAATGTTAACTGTGTTCCATGTGTTCGCCGACGAAGTGGCTATGTTTAACTCTATTATGTGACTAGAAAACTTCATTAAAGGGAGAGGGCACCCCTTAAAACCAATTCATTAAATTCTATTAGCAGAGAAAATCGCTTTTTAATTTGAAGACGGTCTCAAAAAATAATGAATTGAAATTGAGAGTGAAAAGGAGGTGATTTTACTGCAAATTACCGGTGGAATTCAATGAAATTTGGTTTACAGGGGGTTTAAGGAGAGCTCTCTCCGAATATTTAATTATAATTGAAGTTTTCCCGTCGAATTAAAGAGTTTAACGATGCCCCTTCATCAGCAAACTTCGTCCTGTAGCGGATACAGTTCACATTTGCGGACATGGTTTCCTATGAAAAACTTGTTTGTGATGGCATGACAGACCTGCAAGTTAAGTTTGGTGACCAACCTTTTGAGACACCCTGTGTAGAAATTGATTGATCTCTAGGGGGACCCTGAGCCCTTCAACGTCACTAGCCTACAATGCCTTTTGGTGCACAGGGGATAGAATCCCTATCCTTCATTGCATTTCAATGATTTCAACTCTCAACAAGCATAGCCGGGTTTTTCCCGCCACACTCGGCGTCTGAGAGTCGTGGTGTATCACCGGCGCTATAAAAACGCCGTTATTTCGCAACGGAGCCTCAAGTGACCTACTCGCTCGTAACTCAGCACTTCCGAAAACACGGCATTGTCTCCGTGGGTGGAATGTCAAAATAACGGTGCCTCCCGGGGTCGTGAAAAAGGAAAGTGTCCACCTTATCTCGAGATCTTGTTATCTTTTCGAATTGTTCTCACGTCCTTTTTCAGGGTGGAACTCTTTTTAACACCTTTTTTCTCGATCTTTTGGGGAAGGAGGACAGCGTATTTCCCCGAGATAATCGTGAAGTTGTAACGTATTTTATTTTTTCTAATCGATTCGATCAATTGCGTGACTGAACTTTGATAGTCCAAATTGCAGTTTTGCTCGGTTGTTTTTCTGTTGAGGGGAAATCTCGTTAAAGTGTTTTTGAAGCAGGAGAGAGTAAGCATACTACTTCAATGATGCAGTTACTAAAGAGCTGCCAAGAAAACGACTGTTCCGTCCGATAATACTTAAGACCTAAATAACATTATCATCCATCAGTAGCGTCTTTTTCGAGAAGGTAGATTTTTCACAAAGCGTGTAAGCTGTTTGGGATCATGTCAACTTTTATGGGTCATTGGTTTGGCAGAGAGGTAATAAGAAATAAGTGGTGGCAGAGGCAAAGGGTGGTTTTGGTTTACAATCTTTGTTAAAAATCTTATTTGATAAAAGGAACTTATAATCCTAAACACCTCGTGAAATAAAAATATGTGTATTTGTAAGAACTATTCTGTGCTTTTTTGGAGGGATGGATTAAGATGAGATGCATAAAGAAGATGAGTGAGATGAAAAAGATGAGTATCTTGAAGAGTGAGAGAAATTAAAGGATAATAGAGAATGAAAAGGATGAGACGATTATGAGTTGTTGTAGAGGAAGAAAAAGAATACACATACATACATGAAAATATAGGAGAAAAAGATGATGAAAGGATTTAAAGATGAAAATATCATTAGTATGATAGGATTAAAGAAGAGAAAATAGATGAAGATGAAGAGGTAATAGGGGAATGGAGCGATGAGAATCGTGAAGAAGGTGAAATGAATGAGAGAATAAAGAGGATGGAAAGATCAAAGGGGTGAGAGGATTTAAGAGGATAAGAAGGGTACAGAAAAGAAGAAGGTAAAAGGAATGAAAAGTCAACGGGATGAGAGGATTTAAGAGGATAAGAATGGTAAAGAAGAGATGGATTAAGAAGGTAAGATAAATGAAAATATCAACGGGATGAGATTATAGTGAGAATATAAGGGGGTTAAAAAGGATGAGAGAGATGAAGATGAGATAGGATAATGAGGATTGGAGTGGAAAAGGATAATAATGAAGAAGATAAAAAGAATGAATGTATCAAGATGATGTGAGAATCAAAAGGATATGAGTATCATGAATATGTGAGTCTTACTTATAAACTTAGTCTCTGTGGCTCCATCCGGATAGTATACTTGTATGAAATTTTATTTTAAGAATATATTTTGTTCTTAGGGGCCATTCATTAATTACGTAAGGATGATTTTGGCAATTTTTGACCCCCCCCTCCCCCCATGTAAGGGTAAGTAAGATTTTTCAAACCCCTCCCCCCCCTATTCTTACGTAAGATTCCATTATGTTTTTCAAAACAATAAAATGTTAGAAAACTCTCCGTTTGACGTAAATCAAAGATTTTTATTTTTCAACAGATAAGTAATACTCTTGCTGTCAACTACATATAACTATTATGTTATTATCTCTTGATTAGAATAATTGGAATTTGTTTATATTAACTAGGAAAATCTTACGTAAGAATTGGTTTGACCCCCCCACCCCCCAAGTAAGGGTATGTAGAGATTTTTCCAACCCCCCTCCCCCTCGGGACCCTTACGTAATTAATGAATGGCCCCTTAGCTCTTAAATTTCTACTGCTTTTGGTCAATTTCACCTAATACAAACCGAATAGTTTTAACGATTAAATTTAAAATAAAACCAACCATCCTTTGCTGTTTCTTTATTATGCGTATTCAAAGAATCACAGAAACTATGAGTTTCCTTGTCAAATCAAACGGCACAAGACTTAATGTGATAGGAATCTAAAACAAAATCTGGGTTAAAACAGACGCGTTTTTCTATATTTAGATTTTATAGCATTGCAATGTTTTAGAAACTGGAAAGAGATAAAAATCTGTTATTAAAATGTGATTTCATTTATTAAATTCTCATATGTTGTTCTTTAATGACAAGCATTTAATATATACTTTAGCTTCATAGTTTATAAATCACTGTAAAATACGTTTTCTAAGTCTATATGCTAATTTCTATGATTCCAATTTCCATCTTTAAATAGGTTGTTTGTACTGAAGTCCCCTTTTTATATTATTTCACTAGTCATCATTAGAAATAAATAAGAAATTTAAAATTTCTAATCATATTCCAAGAATAAAAGCAAAAATGAAGCAAATCCATAATTTGAAGTCCTATTAACCCATCATTTTTTCCAGTTTTCTAAATCATGTATTTATAAATTTTTCTTTTAAGACCTTATTTTAGAGAAATTGGTAGTTAAAAAATAAATATTAATTGAATCGCCAGTTATAAAGACTAAAAATGAAAAAAATTACTTTTCGTGCTCAAAAAAATTATCAAAAGTCGCAGGGGGAAGTTTAAAGTATCGAATTTATAAGGAAATTGATTAAGCTTTTTCTTTAAACTTAAGCTTCAGTATTAAGTATATACCATACATTTTCGGACCTGGAAAAAGTTGTAACCTTCCCCCGAATCTAATAGAATTTCCCCAAACCTTATGTATTGCTCCTATGGAGCTGGCAGGGGATTCCCCCGAACCAGTCCAGGTTTGTAGGTTCGGGCACTTTTTCCAGGTCTGCACATTTCTTTTCTGAGCATTTTGTGAAATTTTTATATTTTTAATATCATTTATGTGACACTCTCAGGTACTGGACGGGCCACTGTTCCATTTTTCGAAACCAAAAAAGAGGAATTGGAAGATTCTCGAAAAAAAACACCAGATTAAATCTTCCCAGCCTTGTTTTCAGAACAATTCATTTATTCATTTAGGTTACCTTATTATTTCCTCATAAATCTCTTCATAAGGATGATTCATTACAAAAATTGGCCTTATACATTTTAAACACCTCCTACTGTCACGGACTCACAATAGGAAACGTACAAAGCCATAACCATCCGTGAAAACGACTAATGGGAAGGCACAAAAGGTCAATGAATTATCTTTCCATTATCTTCTTCAAAATGGCCGTTCATCCCACTTCCTGAGGATCCATCACTTAATCCTTTAGCCTCGTGGAGGAACTGGATCAAGAAGGATGTGTGCCACGAAGAGATATACGCTCACAAATTAACTTTTCCGATTGTTTTGGACTGATCTTCAAAAGCTTGACAGGCAGCCGAACTAAGAAAGCCATTAACGGTTTTTCGCTCCGCCGCCGGCCAAACAAAACAAGTTGAGGTGCAACGCCACTGCTGCTGCTGCTCCGCCAAAGACCAAATAAATAAATGCATGGGCAGATGGTTAGCGTAGCAGTTGGGAAGATGGGGATAAAAAAAGATCGGAGAAGTCCGAGAGATCCCGATAAGGATCGGCCTCGACCTCTCTTCCAGTGTTGTGATCACGTGATCCCGCGGGCACGTGAGTGAGAGGTTTGTTTTGTTTCTCTGGCGTCTGTTGTTATTGTTTGTGTTGATATTGATCTTTTGACAAGTTTTGGATGGGAAAAACTTTGTGGTGAATCAAGGGGAGGTTAGAAGGCAGGGAGAATGTGTGTTAAACGTCGTTCAGATTTTGTGAACTTTTAACATTGCTTTTGACGTGAATTCACGATGTCAAGAGGTGCTTTTTAGATGAAAAGTGACCTCTAAATGTGGGGAGGTCTATTCATATGGAAACTAGGGGGTGGGGGAATGAAAACCGTGTGATGTTTGTGCAATGCAAAGATTTGAAGTGATACAAAAGATTGTTTCCAATAAAGTTTAGATATAGTATTTTGAATTTTCATCCGGTTGTAAAAAGGTGAATGTTGAGTTGAAAAGTCCTTTCTGAAAAGACGCATCAAATTCTTATGCAAACGTACTGCTTCAGGTATGGAAAAAGATCATAAGACACTTCTTGGAGAGGTTGAAAAGAAAATAACCATCAGAGTTCTGAAAACTTTAGCTTTCTACGAGGTTTTTTCAAAAATATTTCGCATACATTTTTACCATAAACATACGAATCCTGTTTACTTAAAATTTTCATACATTCTACTCACAGTTTAAACTTTATAGTTCTGTGTGCAAGTGTCAAAATTGAACAAATATTGCCGTATTTATATTGAGAAAATAATTTGAATTGATTAATTTAGAATGTGGCTCCATTTCAGAACAGTTCATTTCTTCGTTCACCATTGGAAGTCTTCGCTTTC
The DNA here is from genome assembly GCA_024610705.1 of Tetragnatha versicolor. Lineage (NCBI taxonomy): Eukaryota > Metazoa > Arthropoda > Arachnida > Araneae > Tetragnathidae > Tetragnatha > Tetragnatha versicolor. The sequence continues at coordinate 36,837,894 of JANDEH010000002.1, read as the reverse complement.
TCACAAAAAGTTGTGCACATAACTGCACTACATCGTATTTGAAGGTTATAAATAGAATTTACGTACACGTTGAAGACGACTCTATTCTTTTGTTCCATGAAGACATTGTTATACATTCGATTTCTACGTACCATATTAACATAGTTACACTATTATTTAAGTAAGTTAGTTCTAAAAAATAGTCACTAAGAAAAGAAACCACAAGTCATGTAATACACTGATTTTCCTCCTAAAACACAAAGCCAGACCAGATTCATACTCCCTCCTTTACACAAATGAGGTATTATTTTTAGCTGAAAGAAAACTCTCCTCCCATTCTAAATCCTTTAACCTATTTATGCAGATGGTAACATTACCTTCTCAAACAGTGTTACATCGTTATTTTTCATAAGTGCACATCATATCCCCCACCTCCAAATGCAAACCAGTGTACGTAACAACCATTAGACTATTCATTCAATCCCAAAAAACACGACTTTGGAGCGTAAGTAAATTGCACTTTCTCCCGCATGCCCTACTTCAAGGTACGTCCCGTGGCTCTAAGATTATATACTTGCCCTTATAAGCCGTTACAGGGGTTTTCACTGAGCAATCAAACATCGCAATCCTCGCATATTGCGTAACGCGGTTGCTGAACCTCGGTTTGCATTTTGAAGATGTTGTCTGAGGATACACGGTAAACACGAGGATCTTTTTATCTGAGTTTGCCATTGTTTGCTGAGATACTAGTATTCCTCCTTGAAGAGGATGTAACGCAAATGGGTCACTCCGAGAGGGGGGACTGGAGATCAATTACCAATTTTTTTTTGGGTGGCAAAAAAGTTCCCGTGTTTCCTCGTCCCTCCCTTTATTACCCTATTTGCAAGACTGACTTATCATGTTTGCTCGCGGAATTTTCTTAGGCTTTCGACGGCACAAAGCCTTTTTGAACACTGAAGATCTAGAAACCTTTGAGAGGTTTAGAGAAAGTGTCAACCTAAATGAGGCGTGTGTTGTGTTAAGGCTATTTCTGGAGTGGAGACTGTCTTGGAGGAATTATCACGTGAAAAAAAGAAGTGTAAAGTTTGGCATTGTTTTTACTTTTTTTTATGTCGGTTTGATTTTTCTAGTGGTATTACAAAATCATTAAGAGATAGTGGGGCACCTTGAGACATTGCACTTTTCTGTCAGACGTAATTGAAACAGAATTGAAATAATTTCCCACCCACCCAACAACCCCGATGTGTTCCCTCCGGATATATTTATATTCCCCAATATAAAAAATTCCACTTAAAATTATGTAGTAGTTTTGAAAAGACCATGCAGAAAAACCTAACGCGAGTTCTAAACATGCATCTGATTTTTTAGCTCGCATGCCCATACAAAAACTCCAGGCCTGAAACTATCTGCCAAACATTGCAGCTAGGGATCTATACAACCATTACCACCAAAAAATCTGCTTCTCGTAAAAAAATTCAGTCTCATTACTTTTTGGACAGACCTTGTAACTCTTAATTGTTGACGCTAAACTGTTGATTTTAACAATTCAGCGATATTTTAATATTAAGCGTCCAAAATACTTTGGTGATTCTTAAGGTATATAGATTTCCCTCGTGCAAACAATCCAGCCCTCAAGCGTTTACATTTCTGTGTTATAAAGTTTCCAAAAGAAATGTTACGTAATAATTTTGAGTGTAATTAGACCATATCTGTCACGAACCGAGATTACAATGATAGAAACATAGTCATGGGAAATGTAACTGATAATAAATAAATAAGACTACATAAGAAATTATTCCATACATTATTATCATATAGAATATCTTCCTAATGGTAACTTCATGCAAATGAAAGAACGTGAGGAAAAAGCAAATGAAAAGACGGGAGACAATACGGAAGCCAAACCGAAGTTGTTGGAAAAATCAACAGCCTGTGTCAATTCAAACAAAGTGTGTTTGAATAATTCATTTGTATTATAATGTGTGTTTATATTATCCTTTCAGTCAAAGATCGCTACTAAACGTTGAAATCTTTTTTTATTCTAGGGTCTACAAACTATGGTCGTAGGCCGGATTGAGACTTCTATAAGGCAGCTCATGCACCATTCTATATTGTTATTACTTTGTGAAAATGCTTGGACACTTTCCGATTTAAATCCAAGAATAGTGAAAAAACAGTTTTGACAACTTTACTTGGTCACACATATATTTTTTTACAAATTCTTGTATTGTTTCTTTTAATTCAATTCTTTCCAATTTTAGATTTCTTTCAGTTTCTAAAGATCGATACTAAACGTTGGAATCTTTTATTTGGTTCTGGGTTCTACAAACTATGGCCGGGGGCCGTATTCAAACTTCTATAAAGCAGCTCATGCATATTACGTATATAGTGAAAATGCTTATAAACAAACATACCGATTTAAATCCAAGATAAGAAAAAAGCTTGCTAATTTTACTTAGTCATATATTTCTTTTTTGAATTCTTATTTTTCCTTTAATTTAATTCTGCTAAATTTGTTTTAAAAATATATTATCTCTTTCTTTTTTTATTTAAGTATAATTTTACACAATTTCCATTAACTTTAGGTATGCTAAAAGATTGGTCATTTATTACTGAACTACGATAACAACTTTGCGCATCTTCTAATCTGAGCTTTTTCACCCGCCATACTTCCGAAATCTTAGTTTAAATTCTTCATTATGATAATTTATCTAATTTGAAAAATCTTAAAAAAAATGCTTGAGGATCAAACAGCCTCTGTATTGAATCAATCAGTAGACATGTTTTATGAATGAAATAAAAAATGAACTTTACAATAACAGACCTCACAAGTAAAAATAAATATTCCATAAGGGTACAGTGCTTGAAAAAGGCCACTTTTCCGCCCCAAAAAAAGACTTATTTTGACACTCGAGGGAAGAGACGCCCAGGGACCCAAAGAATCTCGAGAATCCATTCATATTTATGAAGCAAACGATCCTGCAGAGAGGGGTGGAGGATTTATTTTATTTCAGGGATCAGGGGGCATTGTTACCTTGTTATTGCAGCCGTTTACGTAATGGGCTCAACCACCTGAGAAGATGGTATAGAAACGCCCTCTGTGAAGTTGTATAGCCAACTGCACACATCTGAGAGTGGAGGGACAGTTTAAAATTTTTTTCCTTTGGAATATCTGGGACCTGATCTCCCCGAAAGTTATTAATGGTGGTGAGGAATTCTGTTCGGAGGTGTAGTGGTTGAACTGCTTTCCATAAATTAACGGAAATAGTTTTTTTCCTTCCAGCAGATGGCTCGAAGATTTAGAATTCCCATTTACCTGGGTGGACTAACTCAATAAACGAAAAAGAACTTGCACTCTCAAAGAGGAAATATTTGCCAAGTAAAATTGAATTCCCTTTTATATTTTAATATACGTATAAAGTAATTTTTATAAGAAGTACTACTTGCAATATCATCATTCAATAAATACTATCATATTGTTCTTATAGTTATAAACTATTAAATGTGCAGTTTCTAAATGGAATCCTTTATGTATATTTAAAATCAAATGAAATTTATTTATCAAAACAATTTTATTTATCAATCAAAAAAACGAAACAAAATTCAACTATTAATAATCTCCAAGGGTCACGTGATCTATGATTCCATTCTGAATTTTTGGAAAAAAACTCAAAAAGGGAATCACTGAACGATACGAACTGTTGTATTGAGAGCTAAAAAAAGGGTTTGCGAAAGGGTTATTAAAAATAATTAGACATAGGCGAGTTTACGGGAGGAAGGCTTAGGGGAAGAGCTCAAGTATATTTCTTAATTTAAATGGAGTACGAAGGTACCAGGGAAATCAAGGACAGCGTATACCCTCTAAGGCAGTGTTTCCCAACGTGGGGAGCACGTCCCACCGGGGGGAAATATGATTTTTTGGGGGGCAATTTGAAAATTCTCAACCAAATTGCCCCCTAGATGGAGCATGAATAACCAGTATCTATTGACTGGGGGGACATGGAAAATTTTGAAAGCCTTTGGTGGGGCATGGACCAAAAAAGGTTGGGAAACACTGATCTGAGGTATTCCTTCTCACGCCTTTGGTACTAGATCACATAGACTAAGCTCTTTCATAATCCAGACTGACTTGAAGTTAGAAGATCAATAGTTGAGAAAAACTGGGTTGACCCTGTTTTTAACCATACAAAAGATTGGAAATGAAAGATAATTCTCTACTTTTAAAAATGGAACAAAAAGTGCTAATCTTTTAAAAGGAAGAGATAATAAACAGCTGTAGTTATTTAAAAATAATAACAACTATGATACAGATATTAGCTGGAGGTATCGGCCACTTCTTAAATCTACAGGATACGTACTTAAAAACAAAATAATGAACTTGAAAGGTTCCACACGTGTAAAACCCATCATTATGAAATAGCTTTTTTCTTCTTATTGCTTCGAATTTCAAAGAGGAAGTTTGCAGGGAACTTTCGAAAGGCCTTTTTGCTCTAAATACAACAAATAGCCATTGTAAACACTGCCCTTCCTGACACACGAGCAATTCGATCGAATGGCTTTCAAGGATTTGAGGAAGTCCAACTCGATCACTTCCCACACTTACGGCTTCACAACAAGGCTTAGGTCACGTAAAACGATTACAAAACAATTTCACGCGTTTAAAACACCATATCATTTGTCAGGCTTAAAACGTGACGCCCGGCGCCGTTTAACAACTAAGTATTAAAGCAGGGATGATTGATTCTTAGTAGATGGTGGAAAAAAATATCTCCAAATTAATTTTTCAAGACACGTGTGAGGTGTTGAGGGGAAAGGCCCACACGCTCGTTTTGTTTCCCATTCTCCTTTTTGTTCGAACTATTTGCGTAGCACACCGCTGTGCTGAAGACCGTTTCCTGCATCTTTTATCATCCCTAAAATGGCAGCACAAACACGATCGGATATTTTCATTACTCTCGAGGAAAAAGAACCAACTCCATACCCTACGGAACTGGTTCGTTTCGGAAGCATCAAGGCGGGGAACAAGGTCCATAAGAACACAAAAAACGTGACTAAATGTTTTGATAAAAAGCCATTTAGGAGTTAATTGGAGTTTCAAGACAAAGAGGTATTAATCTCTGTTGGAAGCAATCTTCTCCTGGCAAATTATATCCCAACTTCAACTGCGTCTTAATCGGTTGGGAAGGACTCCTTGATCTTTTATTCCAACATTTTTATAACAATTGAATTAGGAAGCAAGCTTGAGATAGGCTTCTCAGTAGAAGTGGACCAGTCAGGAAGTCTTCAGAATGTTGTTTTTAATTTCGGTTCGCAAAAGCTCATACTTTTTTGTGAATAGTATTAACCCAAATAGCAATGGGGCTCAACTCAGAGAAACAATTTAACTGTCCCATTCGAATCTTTCAGTTTGTGCAACTCCCACCATTACAATAGGAGAAAATATCTTATTCAAAGTTATTCTCCGGAAAGAATATTAAAAGTTCGAAAACGAGTTATTCATATGTTAGATATACAAACAAATCCCTTCTAGTTTTTGAATAAAAGCAGTTATCGAGTCCTTTTTTTTTCATCTCAAAAAATATTTCAAAATAAAATTTTAAATCTCTATGCAATGAAAAGGAATACTTTCTCGGTGGTTTTTGGGAGACGACTAAAAAACTGAGACACGCACAATTTAACCTCTTTTTGTAAAATATAGAAAGATGGAATTTGCATCGCATTTATAAGCTAATTTATTCCTGTTGTTTGTATAGTCAAAAGATTTGGAATCTCGACGTCTGCGTAAGACTTTTCCCATTTAGCAAGAAATAAAGATTAAAACTTATATTTAAAGGTTTCTTCCATTTTAGCTCTTTAATATTTAATATATTTAGGATTCAGTATTCTAGGTTGGAAACTTCAGTAATTTGTGTACTTTTTTTATTAAAGGTTTCATTAATTAACTTACATTCCTTTAGAGGAGAATAACGCACAAATATCACTTGAAACAACTTGACTTTAAGTGTACAAAAGAATTGCTCATGCTTCTGGAGATCAATTTATTACTTAAAATAACTTTTATAGAATGTATAAAGTAATCAGTATTAATTGATATGTTATGTGTAATTTAGTATGAACTTTATTAACTCATAAAGTACTTTTATAATTCTTATCAAAGTCCGCATTCCGAATTTCCCGTTTCCTGATTCCCTGATTTCAGGACCTTTTGCTTAACGAAACAGTTTGCTTTAGGAATCCAGACGTGTGTCCAAAACCAACACTTATAAATATGGTTCCCATGGTTTCAATCGCTTTTGACAACCCCCTTCCCACTCCTTGTCAAAAAAAAATCCCTCCACTTTTTTTTGCAAGAAGGTTTAAAAGTATAACGAACCTATTATTAAAAATTTAGGACTTAAATAAAATTAAAACTATTTGAATGAAACTATTATGAATTTCAAAATAACTTATTCAATATTTAAATTTAATTTTTGCTTAAATTACTTTGACCAAAACCTCTGAATCCAGCTTTATAATTCGACTACAGCCCATCAGCCCAAATATATTTCACTTTGATAACTCAGCCCTCTTTTTGGTAGATACAAAATATTTTACGAAGTATTTTAATGTCTTTAATAAATGAGCCTGAGCAACACTCATACCTCTCCTCCTTGTCAGCAAAAACAGGCAAATAGCGACAGTATTATATAACATATTCCGATAATCGAATGATTAAAATGAAAGTATAAAATATTTACCAACTATTTCACTCGTGAATGTATCGCAAATTCTAATTCAAGATCCAAAGTTATGTTGTCTAAATTGTGATCTATATTACATCCCAATTTCACCAATGGAATCTCAACAATCAAAACGACCATCCTACAAAAACGATTGTAACCCAAGAGAGGCTATCCGTTACAGCTGCAGTTACGCAATGTACTCTCGTCTAAATGAATGATTACCTCTCCTCAGCAATCCAAATAAATTCAGCGGGACAGAGATCAAGAGGTATTAATATCAATCTTTCCATCCCAAACATTAGCAATGAAAAAGAAAGCTAATTCCTTACAGGGTGCTCTGGGCGGGGAATGAGACCCTCTTATCGATTGCTTGTCATTTCTCATCCCTGCGAATTGCCCGAGCAGAAGACAAATGTTCTCTGACACCGAAATGATGCACCTTTCCCTATGAACTAGGCCATGGGGTATTCAATTCATCTGGATTTAAATTAGATAAATATCATTTTTGAGCATGTGGAGTACGGTGTTTCATTCTCGTTTGCAATTATATAATAAATACCCGAAGACCTAATGTTGTATATGCTGTACCTAAACCTGAAAAGGCTATTTTTTTTGTAAAAATGTCTTTTATCTAGCCCCTAAGTTCTTTAACTTATTACCTTTAGAAATTCAAAATAGTCTAACCAAACATGCATTTAAAAATAAATTAAAATACTTTTTGTTTTCTATTGGGGACATTTAAAACTTTTTTTTGATCTTGCATTATTATCGTAATTATAATCAATTCTTATTTTTTTGCACTGCTACTAACCTTACGACAGATAGTGAACCTATAATTTACGACACCCTGTTTGCCACTACTAATTTCCTGATTGATATTGTATTTATATTTTTCTCGTTTTGTTTTCATGTAATGTTCACTTTTGTTTATAATATTCATTTGTTGGAATTTGGTTTTGATAATTTTTTTAATATCGAAAGATACCCGTGGAAAAGTTGTCTTATGTTATGAAAAGAAGAACTCAAAGAATTTTTAATAGAATTTTTTATCTTAAGGTTCAATAACATAAAACTTGATGTTTTCAAACATTCTTAAAAAATTAGCTTTTTTTAAAGATTTTAAAAAATTTCATTACAAGTTCAAAGATTGAAACTTTGTATATCGAAATGCTTAATCTATGTGTAAAATATTACAAAAGTTCAAAGTCTAAAAAAAATAAATAGGAACTACGAAACAATTTAAGTAACTAAAACCCCCACTACGAGATCTAATACAAAGGGTAATTAAGCTATAAGAAAACTTTTGCTTACAGAAAAAGTATCATTTCTTTAAAAAGCGTGTTCTTTTGTAAATTCTGAAGACAACATGAAATACATTTTGGTCAATAAAGCTGCATTAGGCTTATTTTTCTTACTTCACTAGCCCTGACGCGCTAGACCCGGGCTTCGCCCGGGTTTCACTTTTTTTAATAAATATCATCTGGTGCGTTAAAGATGGGCTTCGCTAGTCCATTTTTTCTTGAAATTTGTTCTGGTGTGTTACAGATGGGCTTCGCCAGTCCAAATGGGGAAATAGTTAAATAAAGGACCCATTTTTATATTTATGCTACAACAATGGATTTTAAACTGCAACAATCGAGAATATGCCTACAACAATTAAAGTTACATCTTCTCTTATTATATTTACAACAATGGGGGTTTCATGAAGTTAGGTATGAAATATGGGTTTTTAAACATAAAATTGACCAAAAAAGCTGTTGGGACGCCTCGATTTTAAATTATTTTTATTCAGAAACCTTCCCTGGAGCGAGTAGATCAACGTGGTATAGTTTAATAGTTAATGTAGGTTCGAAAAGTTTAAAACTATAAAGGACATACATACAGACAAACATTGATTTTTATATATATAGATTTGTAATTAGTAATCTCAAAATTCGTAGCATTTTCCTGTCCATGACTAAAAACATCACGTCACAAAAATACTTTTAGCAACAAAAATAGAATATCCCTTATTTTTTTCAGCACTTCCCAAAAAGTTTATCCAATTGTGATCACGCATTAAAGTAGGCGTTGTTGAAACCGCTACATTAAAAAGAACGATTTCGGTAACATTGGGACATTAACCCCTAGAGGTGAATCTTGAAAGTGCAACTCTTCGGAACAAAAACACTCCTTTCGACCCACAATTATAACACCTTATCGCAGTTTTGTGGAAACACTTTACAGAGCATCACACTCATTTCACATTATTCAAAAATAACTTTTTCGATTTCGGTCGAAAATGACCCATGAGGAGCGATTCATCATTAACACTTGTTCGCATAATGGAGAGGAAGATTCCATTATTCATTCTCTCGGAGGCGTGTCCACCAAGGAAAATAAACTCTCTCCTCTCGGAATAATAAAAACCGCGTATTAGATAAATTTTGAAGAAAAGAAGAGTTTAAACGGCTGAGAAAGAGAAAGGGACGAGTGACCTAGTGACCGACGCTATTTAGGGATTTTCTCTTCTTCGACTTCTTTGTGTGCTCGCTGGCTGCTCGAACGTTGATCCAATTTTGCCCACGCCGAGTTGGATTTCGTGGGGGAAATTAGACGGGGCCCCCCCACACCGTGAAGTTATTGTTTAGATAGATAGAGAGCGCTTTGTATATAGTATATGTTTCCATAGTAACGACCGTGGTCAACATCACTTCCCGTATTGTAGTTAGTATTCGTCGACTAATGTCCTGATCCAGCAGCTTCTAAAAGGCGTAGTAAGCCAAGTATACTAAAACTTCTCAAACAAATAAATGTGGTGAAAAACAAGTGATCCAGAGGTCGGGTTTTAGGGCAAAACTAGTTAGGGGTCGGGGCAAAACTTTACTTTTTTTGGTTTGTATACCAGTTAATAGTTGAGAGATCATTTGACCAAAATATTGTTTTATCATTGCGCGTTTTTTGTTACTTGGTTGACTAACTCTTCTGAAGCTACATTCGCCCTATTTTTCTTTTTTGGCGTTATTTGGTTTTGGCACACATCGAAAGCCATAGAAGAAACTAATACCAGCGACGCAAAAGGGATCTACAGGATCATTCACACTGTTTCACTTTCACAGTGCATCCTGAGTGATTCACTACTGTAAATCGTTAGTTTGCTTAGAATAGTGTTGGAGTAAAGAGTGAAATGCGGCAATTCACGTTTTTCTCTTAGGACGATTCCTCCAAAATAAACGCAAAAGGTGATAAGTCTGAATAAGCTTGAACTGAAGATCCACACAACCACCTACTACATTTTCTACCTTGGCCGCTAAAACAACGATTTTCTTCTGTAAATACTGGTGGACTGGAATTGGCTAAAGTCGAATTGGGAGTGTTCAACAAAACACAATTTGAAGAATAGAAAATTTCTCCGGTAACAACAGAAAAATCAAGATGCATAGCTGCCGATTTTCCAATTTTTCTGGAGCTTTTCTCATGCTTTTATAGTTGAATTAAGCTACAAAATCATCCAATTGTTTTTACGCAAATACCACTTTATATTACATTACATTGAAACAGTTGTATAATACTACAGTTCATTTTAGACTAGAAATCTTGATTTAAGGTCTATAAAAACCGGAAGTTATGCAGATGGAAAAGGTAGTCTCCTCAAAACCCCCTGTTTTAAAATCATCGTAATTAAAAAAACACCCTATCATGGGAGAAAAAAAAAATTTTCACTGAATGATTTGACGTTTCTTTCTATCATTTAAGGAAATTATGCCCGTTCCTTTTTGCGATAATTTTTCTAGTACTGAGAGAGAACGATTTTTCCACCTCTACTTCCACCCGTTTTCAGAACACTGTTTCGTATTTCCTTTCGTCTTTTCCCATCTCGATCTTGACACGCCAGGATGCCATAGCAAAGCTCTCTCTATAAATATTACTTCTATGGTCCCCACCACCCCACCTGTTCTAGCCCTGGCGTTGGGGGAGAAAGGTGGAGGGGGTCTGCTTAAGAAGATGGATTTGTTACATGGTTTTGGAAATTTATGGTGCTTAATCATGTCAAGGTTTTTCAGCGTGGATTTAAAGACTGCTTGTATGATTGTGAGCGTTTCTATGTTAATTTAAAGAGGAGGCAATCAAGGGGGGTTGAGTGTGTAAGTTGATTAGTTGGTGGTTTGATTGGGGGTGGGTGTCACTACTGACCTAATTCCAGATATGATATCAATTAATAATATTAATAAAAACATTTATATCGCACTTTTAAGAGGGATTAAGCCTTCTTATTTCTCCAATTTTTTAACTCATTCTACCCAATATCTTCCTTATACTTTCCATTTTTCTGTGTTGTTAAGATTCCTTTTTTCCTAAAATATTGACAGTGTTTAATGTCCGGTTGTTTTTCTTTCTGTTTTTTCGTTTAATTTGTTTTCCTTTAATCAAACATTCTAAAATTAATCAAGTCATCAGATTGGGGTGTAATTTAGAAATATTTTTCTATAAAATTAAAAGAAAATAAAGTAAATAAGTACTTTAATTAAAGATATTTCGTTTAGAATATACTCTTTAAAAAATTGCTATTCAGCAAGATGATAATCTACGATACTTTTCTTTAGTTTTTGAATTCCTCTTTACAATCACTCTTAATTCAGATTAATTTTAAAATTTTATACTTAAGCGAACCTTCACTTTATTCAATCTCATTTCATTAGTTTTTCTGAGTTGTGATAAGAAGAAATAAAGCGTATTTACATGATTAGTATACTAATCATGTTTACTTGAATATCCTGCATTAAAAGTTTTATTCAGATCACAATAACCACCGATATTTTGATAACAGAAAACACCCCGTTTCAGGTACGTTTTATTTATTCTCGACGTTTTCACGATCCCCCCTTTTCAAGAGAGAGCCCAACCTATCCCTCTCTCGACTACCAGACGGACCATTAAAACAACCGTAAAACCACTCTTCACTATTTCACTAACAAAATAGTACTTGAATTCTGCGCAGTTTCCCCTGAGATGTGTGGCGCTTCTTTATTTATTATTGAGGTCATTTCGTTCCCGCCGTCCTCATAAAAGCACCGAAAAAGCAGAGGTCATAGTTCAGAGGTATTAGGCCGGGTGTAAAAGGTGGGTCCTCGTAAAAGTATCGTCTGGAGGAGAGCGTTCGACAACTCCCTTTGATATACGCCACTATTTTTGGAACGTTTTTCCAGTGGTGATTGGACCACGGGAGGTCCCCTGCAACTAATCCCCGACTTTATGCTGGGGTCGTTTTTCAAAAATTGATTGGATAATGGTTTTTTGATTATGCTGCACCGGTGTCAGTGATGGGGAATTGTGGTTTTATGTGCCCTTTGTACTATAAACCGGAGAAATTCTGTTTTTTCCTCTTAAAAAGACCTTAATGCCCTTATTTATCGATAATAGTTTACGGTTTTATCTTCCTTTTCTAATGAGATGGGGTGCCGGTGAAAACAATTGTGGGGAGAGAGCTCAGGAAAAGGAAAAGCGTTTTTCGAGAAACACAAAGGTAAAAAGTATTCGTTTAATTTCAAGAGATAGTTTCATGTTATTTTTTCAGGTTTTTTAAGTTAAAATATCATAATAACCAATAAAATAACCAATGCCCTAAAGATCAATAGTCAACTTGATGTTGTTTCTACTGATTTTGCAAAGGCCTTTGATAGTGTAAATTTTGAAACTTTACTTTTAAAATTATTAAACATTGGTTTTGATCACAATTCACTTGAATGGTTACCCTCTTACTTAACAGATAGGCTACTTTATGTGAAATACAAGTCTTCTTTTTCCGATGCCTCTCATAGCACCTCTGGTGTGCCCCAAGGGTCCATCCTTGGCCCTCTGCTTTTTATTTTGTTTGTAAACGATATAGTTTCTGTTTTTCAAACATGCTTACTTTTTGCTGATGACTTAAAAATTGTTAAACAAATATCTACACCTGATGACCAATTTATTCTACAAACTGAACTTAACAATCTAAATAACTGGTGCCTCCAAAATAACCTTTTACTTAATATTGAAAAATGTTTTGTTATAACTTTTACCAGAAAATTAAATCCCTACTATATAATTATACAATAAACAACACTGTCATTTCAAGAAAACCCAATATTAAAGATCTTGGTGTTATCTATAGATCAGGTTTTAATTTTAACTTGCATATTCGTGAAATCACATTAAGATCCAATAGAAATATTGGAATCCTAAAACGATCAACATCTTATTTTAATGATAGTAATGTAGTGTTTAATCTTTTTGCTGTTTTAGTTCGCTCTATCTTGGAATATGGAACTGTGATCTGGAATCCTTCAAGCAAATATTTAATTAAATTAATAGAAAAAGTACAAAATAATTTTCTACGTCATATTTCTTTTAAATTCAAAACCTCTTTTGACCAACCTATTACTCTAGAATGCAGAAGATCATTAACCATATTTAAGTTTTTCATTAATATTTTAAAAAACAATATCGATTGCCCTACTGTACTACAACAAATAAGTTTATACGCCCCCTGCTATAATACAAGGAAAAAAATTCTATTAGTTAAAACTTTTTATTCAAAACAATACTTTGAAAATCAATCTATAAACCAGTTTATAAAAATAGTAAATAGCTTACCGGATCACAGCGATATTTTCTATGATAATTTTGTCAAACTTAAAAAAGATTTTCTTTCAATTTATATTTATCTTTAATTTGTGTATTGTATGTATTTTATATTGTACTTGTATGTATTTTATATTTTACTGTTGACCTACCATGTAAGGGGATTTTTAATCTGTATGGTGGATGAATAAATCAATAAATAATATGCATTAAAAAGTAAATGGCAAAGAATTTATTGCTTAATAATATTACTCAAAGACAATGCAAATATTGTCTTTCTAATAATATACTTTAATTAGAATCACAATTATGAAAGAGAAGTTTCTTTAATGTACAAGTAGATTATTTTTCTTACATTCATCATAAATCTAATAAAATAACATAAATTTGAAGCACTATTCGATAGTTTAAGGAAGATAAATGAATCCCTCTTGCTCATTCTTTATCACATTCCCAATTCGTGCTTTCATGTTTATTGAAAAAATACTCCTGAAAACAACCTAGCCCTATCTAAAGTGTTGACAGACGAACAAGAATACAAACAAGTTCGAATTCAAAGCACTCATTACAAACAACACGTTCACCAACAATCATAATTCCCTTCTAAAATTTCGAAAGCGATGCACCCAGCAGATCCTTACAAGACTAAAATAACAGAGCGCGCAAGCAAATACTTTTCAACAACACACGCCCAACAAAAAAAGTCTTTTAAATTACAAACCAGACCAACCTGGATTCCTCCTCCAACCAAACAACAAAACTCTAAATAAAATTTGCACTTTCCACCACTGACATGTAATTATGCAATTTCGTTCGGCAGCAAAAGCGTGGTGGAACTGCGAGGAGGGGGACATTACTCCAAACAGAATTCAAAGGTCGCATCCCGAGATATGCTTTTAATTGGTGATTCGTTACCTTCAAGAACGGGTTACGGTGGGAGACTAAGTCCATTTTCACCCCGTCATTACCACTTCTCGTCTGCCCTTCGCTCCGTCGAATGTTAATGGTCTCTCATCCCTCTTTGTTCTTCGGCACCTTTCTTGGTACTCTTCGAGAGAGAGGAAGGCTGTTTTTTTTTGTTTGCCAGGGCTCGGTGATTGCACTTGTAGAGGAGTTTGATTTTGAAAGTTCAACATACTGAGGGAGTGTTTTGTTATGGTATATTTTTATTTGCAAAGTTCACTTGTATCCTTTTATTGAAGCAGCCAAAAAATGTTTTTTTAGCTTTTACAGTGAATTGCCTAATTTGTATGGTCAATCGCATATTTTCACGCCTTCTTTAGGTGCTTTAACACTATATTCAAATTCAAATAAAATTCAAATTTATTAACAAAAGAAAATTTAACAAAAATATAAAATGCAAATATGAAGGTATCACACAATTGAACATAATAAAAAATGGAATGGAAATTGTAAGTGATTTCCTAAAGGAGCCAAAAAGCTCTTCCATGGGATCATAGATTATCGTGGTTATAAATATCATTAGAAAAGAAAAAAAATGGATACCTAAAAGAAAAAAATGGGAGGGGCTATATCTGTAGTACAGTAGTATTTATTAAAAATTAAATTAAATTATTATTGAGTTTCATGCGATATAGTCTCACAAGTTATGAGGACTATCTCCCTAATAGTTCCTTTTTGCCAAATTTTTATTTCTTTATGAATAAATTTACTACTAAACAAAACTTTTGATTTTGGTATTTAAGTTTAAATAATTCCATAATTCAAGAAATAAAATTATGTTGCTATAACCCTGTAACTGACATGGCTAGACGCCGGTGGCTTGAATCGCCGTTCAAGTATGAATGTTTGTTACTATCTCTCTCTGTGGAGATGAATGAATGTGCCCCCCATGTGGAAAGGAGTTGTGTAAGAGCCAAGTCACACCTAGCGACCATAAAACGCTACTGCAATTAATCAAAAAGGGGAAAAAGCATGGAGTTCAGCCTGAGACTCCCCCTATCTTGACAGGAATCTTCATTCCTCTCAAGATAGGGGACTAGGATTTCCCCATGCTTTTTTATGGAGATTGATTGCAGTAGCGACTATAAGACGCGCAATGTGTTTGCACACCTAACCGTCAAGTCAGACCTACCGCGCGACCCATTAATCTCCATAAAAAAAGCATGGGAAAGCCTAGTCCCCTATCTTGACAGGAATCAAGATTCCTCTCAAGATAGGGGGAGTCTCAGGCTGAACTCCATGCTTTCTCCCCTATATGATTTACGATTCGGGCGTTTCGAGACGCTTGTAGTGTGGCGCGAGGCTAAGAGAGGATAAGAGGAATGTGGAGAGAGGATGAGAGCGGTGAAGATGGGGGGTGAAGAGCGGTGAAGATGGGAGAGATAAAAACGAAATGGTAGAAGAGGATAAGAAGGATGAAGATTATGAGATACATAAAGAGGTTGAGAGGAGCAAAGAATACTAGAGGATCAAGAGGATAAGATAGTTGAAAAGGATGAGAAGGAAGAAGACTAGAAGAGTAACTAAGATATTATGAGGACGAGAGAGAAGAAGATAGTTAAATAACGTAATGAAAGGACTAAAAGGGTGAGAAGATCATGAGGATGAGATGGATGAAAATGGGAGGTATAAAGGGAATGGGAAGGTTGAAGATGAGAAAGATAAAGAAGAGAGGGATGAAGATGAATAAAGATAAAGATAATATAAAAAGTATGGAATTATTATGAGGATTAGTGGAGTAAAAGGATGGGTAGAGTAAAGAGAATGATTGGATCAAGATGCTAACGGGAGGAGAAAATTAACAGAATAAGATCTTTAGAGAGGATGAAAGGATGGAAGAAAAGGAGATAAGATAATATGAGATATCAATAAAAGTGGACAGAAAAGGGTGACAGGGATCAGGAGAATGAGAAAAATGAAACCGAAATGAGTGAAGGAGAATCTGATAGATAAGGAGAAGATCAAGAGGATGGTCAACACATAATGTGGAGAAGACTGGGATAAATAGGAGAGTAAATTTATTTGAAGAGATTATAAGATCATTTTCCCCCCCATATTTTTTTAGTTTATACACTTCTCTTTAGACCTCTCGATAAGGTCCTATCAAACGTAGATGTACATAAGATCCTTAAAAGAATAGAAGATCGGCGTTGAAGAATGGAATTTGGTGGAATGAGGTATTTGCATGAGTGAGGGATTTGCTTGATTTTATACTTTTTCGATACATTATGGTCTAAAACTTCCAAATTTCTGATTTTTAAGTTCAAAAATGTGTTTTAACTTTTAAATAACTTAAAATTCAATTTTATTTTTGCCAAAACGTCAGAAAAGTCACGTTATCAGAAAACGGGCTTCTATTGGATGTGACGTCACAGCGCATGAAAACCATTGTGTTTTCTGTTTTCACGTGATCAGAAAACGGGCTCCTATTGGATGTGACCTCACAGCGCATGATTTGTGATTCGAAAGTGTTTTCGCGCCAAAACAAAAAACGAAATTTCAAAAATTTATATCTCAGAAACTAGGCTACGAAAATACATGATGTAAACGTCATTCTTCAAGGTTTTTTATCTACTATTTTAATAAAATTTAATCCCAAAACGTGAGAATACCTCATTATGTAATTGTAATACTTCAAAACTAATTAAGAAAGTTTTAGCTGTTTATTTATTTCTAACTGAAATTATTGACCAATAATAATAGACCTTTACCCTAAAATTATTTTACCTCCTGTCCAATTATACTGTCAAGTTTCAGGATTTGTCCATAGCATTTCCTTTCCCTAGCAAACCAATTCCGTCTCTAAATCAATTCCCAACTCCTTCCGTCTCTTAAATTTAGAACCGAGGAAAGCGTCGACAGGGAGAGGACACTTTAATTGTCGTCGCCGGGGACTTCCGAAGGCAGTGATTTATGGGGTCCACGAAGAAGTGGGTCAGGAATGTCCAAAAGGGAAAGTCGGCCATCCGTCACAGGGATTCACTCTTCCTGACCCAAGGGTCGTGGCGCGTCACGGGAAAGGGGTCGGGCTTCGATCACGCCTCGTGACGGACCCCGAGAGTCAAGGCTCCGATTTCCGCTGATCAACATGGGCTGTCATCGGAAATGTTGCGGAAGAAGATGGGTATGTTTAGTAGAACGTCAGACTGAGTGGTAGTTTGTGGTGGCATGAAATTCCCTCCGGTCGTCGATGAAAAAAAAGAGGACTTCAAATTATTACGTAACACTTTTAGAGGAGATATAGTCATGGAAGGTGTGACTGATTCTGAAAAAGAGGGTGGGGATTATAATTTTGTGACATTGTACTTTTAAAATTCCAATTCCTCTTTTTATTATTGGTGAATTTTCCGTTTTCTTTTATTTTTTAGATGGTTTTCTTTTAATTTCAAAATTGTGATGTAACGAAAGGGTTACAGAAGTATGAATGTTTGCAACATTGGGAGGGTGATCTAAAACCCTTAAAAATTGTGATACTTAATTTATGAATGGACCCTTAGGATAAAATCATACATACAGTCAGATCATATTTGGCACAAATATATCGACTTATTGATATGTTTAATACTTAAACCTAACAAAACAGGAATAAAACAAAATCGTTGGGGATATTTATAATTGTGAAGAGTCATATTTTTTTTATTTCAATATGCTTCTTTTTGTCTTTTTTAAGTAATAAACTAAATTTTGTTTAAATAATTTAGTTTTCTTAGTTAGTTAATTAGTTTTACTTAGTTAATTTTAGGTAAGAGTTTTATGGTTTTTTAATTGAATTAAGTTTAAATTTCTATTGTAAGCAGAAGTTTTTATGCAGTTGACTTAATTAAATATTATTGATGCATTATATGTAATATTAATGATTCAGCAATATCCTTATTCAGCTTCAAAAAATAATCTTCCCCTTGGATGGATTTTTTATGAATGATAGTGCTGGTAATAAATGTGAAAATAGTGTACTAAGTAACAAAACCTCGAGCAAGATTGAAAAATAGATATGTCTTTGACCTAAATATTACCTGAACTTAATTTGAGAACGATAAAGTTAATAGGTTTTAAATATATTCAATGAGTAATTTGCTTGTTGGATAGTAAGAAAGCTAAACAAATCTCAATAACTTAATTACTGTAGTTGATATGATTACCGAGAACATCATTATAAATAAATGAACCAAACTTTTTAATAATACTGTACTTGTAACTTTAAAAACAAAATAAAACCTGTAATTACTGTCATTAGGTTATTACTTCAATTATTAAAAAGATAGATATAAATTACATTGGTTTATTAAATGTTCAAACACACACAAGCCTAATGACTTTATTCACTGTCACTTAACCAGTGGTTAACCAGCAGCTAAAGAAAGAAAAGGTGCTTTTTGCTCTGTTTGGTGGAATCCTTCTTTAACCGATGGTCAACCGCTAGTTAGGTGGCAGTGAATATTGCCATAAGTGTTTTGACTGAAGAGTTGTTCGATAAATATTAGTATGTACATCAAAAACGCCTGGAGGGCTGAAGAAATTAAGATCACACAACATAAGTAGAAATTTTAGGTATTTGACGTGCTTAATCCTTTACTAATTTCCATAAAATATTTATTAGGTCAAGAAATGTGTGAAAAACCTTCTAAGCAAGAAAATTTTCATAAAATATTTTAATTAACTCACTCAAAAAATGAATAACGTTTAAGAATTTGAAAGGTACTATCCAATAAAAGAAATTGTGGATAGAAAAAGTGTACCTTGATGACTCCATTTATCTGGAAATTAATTACTTCTATCAGACTTATGCAAAATGGTAAGTGGTTTTTCAGTCAATTCGGTCAATATATTGTACAGAAACTATTCAAAACCTAATTCCAGTTTTATGCTTGGAGATTCTTTTCTTATCTTATCAAATCGGTATTTAACCTGGATCTGATACACAAAAATCTCACAACTCAATTTTCTAAGTTCGTAAGTGTTTTTAAAACAGTTAGGTTTTTAGTTACTAAAAGGAAAAATAAAGAAAATTGAGCAAAACGAATAAAACTTAAAATTTTGAATGATTTTGAGTTTTTTAGAACATATTCATCAGCTCTTAAAAGTTAATTAACCCTAGGATAAGTTTTAAATATACATGGTTTTTGTGCAAAAAAGAGACATCCCCGTAGGAAAAACATTACTGATGGCACTATATTAATGGCGTCAAACATAATTGTATTGCCTTTAGGTCTTGATTTTACTCAATAAACTTCAATGAAAGCCTGTCGGAGACTCGTACCCAGAAGTTGTCTGTTTACTCTTCCTTCCTCCGTCTCACTTTCAGGTGAGTTATTTGATGTTTGGTGGCCGCTTCGAGGTCAATGGCATTCGCGAATTAAGGTGACCGCTAAAAGAGACACGTTTCGCAGCTACGGTGAAAAAAAAGCGTTAATGTTAATTTTCGCTTCTGAATCCTCAGGAAAGTGCCATGGAACACGATGACATATTTACTCAGAGGAAGATAGAGTGAACCAAATGATGATGGTTCTCGTTTTCCATTCGAGTCAATCGACTCCAAAAAAACACAGAGTTAGTATTTAATCAACCTTGTGTTTATAAGCGACTCCGTCCATCAACACATAAGTTGCAGTTGTAAAAATTCAATTAAATTTAGTTTCAATTGATTAAACTGAAATTCGTTAATAGTTGGAACGACCGATTAGGTATAGGAATAAACTTTCCAAACTAACTTGCAAGAAGTGCAGCTCCTCACAGGCCTCACCTAAACATCTGCTGCTATGTATGACTTCAACAAGACATCAAGAAGATGACATCTATAACGCCTTGTTTCCCACACCTTGTTTTCGACTTTGTAAAGATTTTTGGCCTCATGGTCTTCATCTAGCCTGCGGCTTGATCAAGTGGAATAAGTCTCACTACTACGACCGATTAAATGTTAAATTAGTTAAGTGAAGAACACTACAACAACCAAAGCTTTGTAATTCTGCAGATGCTTAGTACACAAGGAAAATCCTGTTGCAGGTGCAATTTTAACTATTGAAATAATAAATTTTGATAAGGGATCGTTTTTGTTATTTCATTTTAAGAACCCTTAACCAACTCATCTTCATCAGGAAAGACTTGGGGAATTAAAGGGAAAAGGAAGTTTGAAAATTTAATCCTTTTAAGTTATCTTATAACATTTTAATCCTTTTTTTATTACAAAATACGCTACTTCATTTTATACTCAAGGTAAAAAGTCCGTAAGAAAAAATATTTCACGAAGTCATGCATCTGTGAAAATTAAGTCCTTAAGAGAGTGAAAGCTGTTGTTATTTTCTATTCAACAATAAATTTATTAGTACGTCAAAATATCAAGAAAAAGCACATTAAATATTCATAAAAAACACATCCAATTATTGTTTACCACAAAGAAAATAGCAAATTCTATCAGATAATCAAACACCATCAAAGAAAACAAACACATTTTACTTTTTTTCACAAGGTGGTCAGTTAAAATGAATCCCTGCTCAACAATTTCTCTTTCATTAAAGTCTCTATATAAATGTTTATATGAAAAGTTTTTTCCTCTACATCACGATTTTTCTCTCAAAACAATTACCCCGGAAATACCCATTCCCTTTTCGAACGATGAGGGCCAACTATAATTCGATTAATTCAGCCCCACTGCGAAACGGAATCCACCTTCTACAGATCACGAAACGTTATCCCCACTTCTTTATTCTAAGCATATCTTAATGGGTTATCTCCGGAACCGTTTTACCGGATTCTTCTTGGGCGTGCCACCGCCAACCCCCAAACAAACAAACCATTCAGCGAGAAACATCTCAACTCACCTCTAAGAAATGAACTCGGGTAAATTACCTAGACGTGCTTTTGGAAGTGGAGGTAACGAGCGATGCTGATCCTTGCAAGCACAAAAGGGTTCCTTAACTCTTAACTTCCCATAATACCCGTTTTCGTTTAGTTTTCTGACAACATAAATACTCAACATTGTGTTTAGAAAGATCTCATCAGCAAACTACTCTACTGAAGTTCGCGATGGAAAATGGGTATGAAAAGAATGGTCTCCTTTAATATTGCTGGTATAGAGCATTAATTATTTTATATTTGTATTTGGAGATATCTTAGGAAACCAACCTACCTCTGAGCAACACATGTTTATAAAAACCGTTTCGTTAAACATAATAATAGATGTTTATTTGTTCTTGATAATTTCTTTTATAAAAAAACATTATTCTAATATAATTTGATAGCCTATTTAGGTACATAAAATTGTACTGTCAAAAGTATTAATTTATTTATTCATGAATAGCTTTAAAATCTTATTTTATCGATTTAAATTTAACTAATTAGTAAATTGATAAATGCACGATGAAAGATTCTAAATAAAAAGACATTAAAGGGTACAAAAAAATGAAAAAGAGAGTAAAGGAAATAAAAATGAGAGATTAGATAATTTGGATGTGACATCAGATGCTACTTAAAGATTAAAGCTTAAAATTATAGCTTAATAGCTTATAATAGCTTAAATTTATAACTTAATAATAAATTAGTAGCTTAAAATTAAGCTTAAAATTATAGCTTAATAGCTTATAATAGTTTAAATTTATAACTTAATAATAAATTAGTAACCAGTTAAAATAGTTGATAGTCTCGTATAAATCATACGAGATCATCAAAACCAAAATAAATTCTATCTGGTCGAATTCCAAGTTTATGAACCCTATCAAATGCTACCTTGTCAAATTCCAAAAGTAGAAAATAATGTAGCAATTTTAAATTTAAAGTGTATTTAGTTGTTAAGCACTTTACTTCTAAGTAGCAAACAAAGTATAGCTCACAAAATTAACCAAATGGAAATAATTTTCTAGTAAAACTTGTTCTCTCTATTCATTATATTATGTTTTACGATAATTTTATATCATACGAGATTGTAAATAATCTTTTCATGCTAATCCATGATACTAAAAGATGTATAAAGATTGGAGAAAGAGAGAAACGAAAAAAAAAGAGAGAACAGAAGGAAAAGGAGAAACCCTACAGACTTCGAGTAAAAACCCATACGAAAACGCAACCACAAAATCGACTTCTCTCGCTATAAACTCATCCCATCTTTCCAATTTCTCTTTCCTTGATGGGGGGGGAAAAGAAAGTGGCCGGTCGGAAACACGAGACTCGCTCTTCCTCGGTTGCGAAACCTCCTGCTCGCGTCCCCAATGTCAAACGGCTATCGTCGGCCAGGATCTTGTATGCTCTGACAGGGGAGCAATTTAGTGCAGGGTAGTGCAGGGATCACAGACGGGTAATTCGCGTTTGCAGAAGTACTAAATAGATTTTCCCCTTCACAATGAATGAAATCAATTACCGGGCATGAGATGGCTTGAAAATTCTCAATGCTCTGGGATTGCCACCAAATAGCCTGCCTTTTAATTTGTGATTGAAGTGTTTTTCTTCGTAGTTTTCCTGTGCTTTTCCTTTCTATTTGTCTAGGAAGAGGGAGGAGTGGTGAAAACACCTCGTCTGCGAACTGCCTTGATCTATTTATAGACTGCTTAGGTTTTTTCTCGGAATGCAATGAAAGTATTTTTGGTTATTTAATAAAAACAATCAATTATATCAACCAGATACATAATGATCACGTTCACATATTTGTTCGAAAGTTATCGAAAGAAGTGATAAGTGATAGCCTATATTTCAAAAAAATGTCAGCCAGAAAGCCCAACAGATTATTTAATCACAAAAATATCGATCATTTACTTCTTCTCCCAATTTAATAACCCTTCATTAAAACATTTAAAGTGAAAAAATTTACACATGATACTTCAAAATTAATGATAACTTTTTGCGCGAGTTTCACTTCATATACAGGGTGTATCTGAAATGGTGCAACAAACTTTCAGGGATGATAGTACTCATCAAGACGAACAAGAATTGGTATAGAAAGGGGGTCGCAAATGAGTTTTAAGGGGTGAAACCCCGGGGTGAAAATCTGCCAAAAAACTTGCATATTTGTGCAGGAAGAGACACAATGGTTCGATTCCGGTAGTTATTTTGTAAAACAACTTCAAATATTACTAAGCTAGTTTTCCCACCAGTAACACTTTTGCAGTCGACAGGAAAAAAAACTTCGCCAATCCGTGATCGCCAAACACTTTTTTTGTGATTCTTACGGAAACTCAAATTTCTATGTAGTATTACTATTGACGATTAAATGATAGCTTGGTTGGTAGCGTAACAGTCTTGCAATCGTAAGACTGCGAGTTCTGTCCTACTGTATGAAGTTATTCGTTCTTAAATTCATATAATTTTTTTTTCAAAGATATAGTTTGAAAGACATTGCAACACGTTTTAAAGTATTGAGATTTCATTTGGTCCCTTTTAAATAAAATTTTTTTAGCTATACAAAATAAGGTAAATGTGGGTATAGTGGACACTGTTCCAATAGTGGCCACATAGCTGATTAATTTTAAATAAAACGAGTTAGAGGCATCAAACAGCGTCAAAATTCATAGGCATAGTAGATTGTACAATCAGGTAAGCTGGTAAATTATCACCGATACCACAGATCAGCATGGGAAGAATATTTAAATATTTGAAAATAACAACATCGGCCGAGTGACTGAAATTTGATTTTGCTTATTGAATCGCGTAAGGAAACGGGTACATCGGAACTGATTTTTTCGTATTTATTACCGTTTGATTGACTTTTAAATTTATATTAAGATAAAGAAGAGTCTATAAAATGATAATAAATAAAATATATTTGAAAATTTTGACTTTACAAGGATTTATGGGGGTGGCCACTATACCAACACAAAATCTTAGATTCTCCAATAGTGGCCACTGCAATGGCTTCTAATAGAAACTTAAATAACATTGAATTTGGATCAGTTTTTCTTCATAAACTGCTGATTGTGCTTTAAAATGAGTGTTGTATGAATTTGGTTTCATTCTGGCTTCGGGAACCAAGGTTTCCAAAACATTGAATTACATGCTTAACTCCTCTCAAATCAGCTACAACGTAGGCTTTGGGCCGGAAACTATCAAGTATTTTTTTAAATAAAGCTAATTTGATTTGATAAAAAATACATTTCGTTGGGAAGGAAGATTTAATTAGAAATAAACGACTATACCGAAAAAACCCATCAATTTCATGCGTAAACCCCTCATATATGCAGAAAAAGAGAGGTGTCCACTATAGATGCAAGAGGTGACCACCATAGATACAACAGCTACATCTATGTGGCCACTATAGATGCAATTTGGAGTACTTTTTAAAAATTAATTAAAAATACTTTACCTAATTTAATTAAAATTTTTAATGGAAAAATCGAAAGCAGAAGATCCAATTAATCTACAAATATGATGATAACGGTTTCCAAGCAAATAGGTTGGTATTTATTGAGAATTTAAGCAAAAATTTTCCTTAAAGTGTCCACTATACCCACATTTACCTTAAGTGTTTTTTAAATAGAAACATATTGATTAATTAATATCGTACTTTTAGAAGTAAAATACTAACACAAAATGTAGAATTAGAGATCCCTGCATTTTTAATTCATTATTAGTACTACTTATGAAATTATTATGCACAGCTTTTAAAGACAACAACGTCCTTTAATCCTTAGTCTGTGTAAGAAGCACTCCCTTCTCAGCTGTGCAATTGCTCGCAGTTCCGCACACAATGGTCTGGTCAATTAAAACCCTGGATAGAACAAGCGTAGCACTCGCACAAACCCTAGGAGAGTTGTAGCTTACTCCAATAAGCAATGCATGAGTACTGCTATCGAGCTAGCTGCTGTGACACCGTAAGGATTCATAGCGATAATAAACAAGAGAAAATTATTTTAAAAGTGGTAGATTGCCGCTGAGCCATCCAGCTGGCTCGTTTTTTAACGTGAAGAAATTCAGCATTTTGAAGATAATGCCTACAGTCTCAGTAAGAATTGAATAAAGAAATTGATTTGTACAAGAAATTTGGAGAAGTGGGGAAAGATTATCAGACTGATGGCCAAGCGAAATCGAATAATTTTGATTGAATAATTTAGGAAATGATAGAGCGATTGGAAAAGCCATGGTTTGTTAGGTAGGAGGAAGAAGGAATTATGCCAAAAACTGATAGCTGAAGTTTTAAAGGAAAAATAAATTTAAACACAAAAATTGGAGGAGGGGGTGAAACATCACTAAAATAGTATTAATTTTACTAGAAACTAGTTTTAATTAAGTCACCACTCTGTTAATTAATTTTAAATGACTTTGTCTGTGTACTGAGAATGTGTTGTACAATCCGCTACTAGGGTGTCGGCGCGTTTGAGCTCATAGGTTAAAACAGCATGTCTGTCCTCGAAGGCGGATAACGTAAACCCCTTATGGAAAGTGTCCGTACTACGTAACCCATTTATTACTATTTTTGAACCCCTACCTCCCTTTGGTGTCCACCCGTAGTACATGCCGAGAACCTCCCATCCCCTTCTAGTTTTCACTTTGTAATTCATAAATGCGGTTTTCAATTATTTTTTACAAACAGAAAATTTTAAAAATTAATTCGGCTTAATTTGTCTAA
This sequence comes from Tetragnatha versicolor, assembly GCA_024610705.1. Taxonomy (NCBI): domain Eukaryota; kingdom Metazoa; phylum Arthropoda; class Arachnida; order Araneae; family Tetragnathidae; genus Tetragnatha; species Tetragnatha versicolor. The sequence goes on along the minus strand of JANDEH010000002.1, from coordinate 36,812,085 downwards.
TCCTAATAATTAATTTGGCTAATTTTAATAATTAATTTCAATTTGGCTTAATTTTGTCGTATTGACAAGAGGAAATTGACTACGAGACTACCCTCCCCTCCATCAACACAGGAATACTAAAGTGGCCGAGCTCCCACCCCATCTCGACCGTGTATTGCTCGAACTTGTAATTTTTTTTAGTTTTGTCTTGTCATGAGAATAGTAGTTATAATTATGTAGTCACATCTAGAATAAGATAATTTAAAACTGTTAAAAATGCTTAGGTTTTTAAACTCTTTTTTTTATTAACACATATGTTTCATACAAAATTTAAGTCATCATTACATTTTCTTAACGGATGTTTCACAAAGAGCTCCCTAGTTTTAAAAACTAATAACAAATAGACAAAACAAGATAAAAATACCCCGTGATCTGTAATGTCTTCTTTTAGACCAAAGAAATTCTTAACACAATTTTTTTAAATTGGTCGATCAAAAAAATTAGTACATGCCAGAACGAGATTTTGTGAAACGAATGAAAAGCAGTCCTTGAAATCCTTATACATTGTAGGGAAATAAAATTTACGGAAGAAACGATTTCCGAATAAAATGAGAATCAAATACTTTGTAATCTAATTGATCGTTGATTTAAAAATAGGGATTTCAAGGATTGCTTTTCCTTCATTTCATCAAATTTTTTGTTGCCAAATTTTTTTAAACTATCAATTTTCATAAATTCGTGTAAAAAATTTTAAACACCTGTCAAAGTTTTGCGTTGAGACAAAATGCGATTTAAAGCATTGTAATTATATGAAAAAAATTACCGTAAAGAAAAACACTACAATTTAGAAAAATCAATAAAAATTCTCAAAATACTGTTACACATCCTTTATTTTTGTCCGATTTTTGGACCTCAACCCATAAAACCCCAACCCACATCCTTTAATAGTACTCTTTCCGTGTATTGCCCAAAAATTATTGACATGACAGAATCCACAATCTTACGATTGCGAGTTAAAAGATTCCGGCTCATTACTCTATAACAAGTTGAGCTACCGTTTTAAAGATAAAATAGGAAACGAAAAAATTGCGCCAAATGGCTAATAAGTTGCCAAATTTGGTTGAACATGCATTAAAAAAGAGACTGATCGAATAAATCTTTCGCTACTAAAAGATAACTTCCTGAAAAGTTACAGTTAAAATTTCTTTTTGCAAGTACGGGTTCTAATTTTTTGGTGTTAAAAATTACGGAATCGAACAATTGTGTCTCTTCCTGCACAAATATGCAAGTTTTTTTGCTGATTTTCACCCCGGGGTTTCACCCCTTAAAACTCATTTGCGACCCCCCTTTCTATACCAATTCTTGTTCGTCTTGATGAGTACTATCATCCCTGAAAGTTTGTTGCACCATTTCAGATACACCCTGTATATATTTTACTGGGCACAAAAATTAATTATAGCACAAAAAAGTATTAACACCAAATACAATTTAAAATAAAGCAAAAAAAAATATAAACTACCTTAAATGTTTCTAACTATCAAAATATTTACATATTTCACATTCAATATTATATTAACATAAGCGTTCTTATTTAATCTAAAATAATAAATAATTATATTCTATATCAAAACTAGAATTTATATTTCCATAGATACCTTAGGACATTAACTGATATGTACTTAAAACTTTTTAAACTTATAGAAATTAAAACCTATATTAAAAATATAAAATCTATTTCATTTGAAAGTGTAAAACAAAAAGGTAAAACAAAATAGAAATGAAAGATAGTCCAATCTAGTTGTATCAAACACCTCTTCATCTTACAAACCGATACATTTTATACTTTCTAACAAATGAAAAAATACCATCATACTTTAAAAGGGGTGTGTATTTTTAAGAAACAAATCCCTACCGACAAAAATAACCAACTACCTCAAAAGCATATTTTAAAAGTTTTCATTAATTCTGATGCAACAAAAAATTGTAAAAAGAGAGAAAGATGTAAAGATAGTTCGAAATTCCATGATAGACGGAAACAAATATCAAAGAAATATATCTGAATCTGAAATCCTGTAAAGTTAAATTCTTGACCTATCTTCATACATAAATTTGTCAAATGTAACCTATGTGACCGTAATACATTATCCTGCAATCTCTATGTCACAAAAGTCACAATCGCATTAAAATAAATCGATTCATTGTTGAGTCCTCACGCTTTCATGTCTTTTCGGAAGAGATGTTGCCACCAAGATTAGAAATTTTTCTCTTATCAAGATGAGAATCTGTCACCTTATCCATCAGTGTCAAACAACCTTTTAAGTCTGGATTATTTCTTTCTTATTTTATTTCTAAAATAGGTATCGGGAAATTGCAATGTCTGTGTTGATCCCAGAACAATCTTTGAAATTGAGTGTTAAATTTGTTGATATTCAAATTAGGTGTGAATTTTCTGTTTCTTGCTGTTTGTTACGGTGTTAAAAGTTCAGATAGATTCATTAAATTTTACATTATTTAAAAAAGAATATGTGCGCTGTTTTTCATTTCACTTGAAATTGGATTGTTATTTGAACTTTTTAATTATTTTTTTCAACTATCTCAATTTAACTTAACACACATATATTAACACATTGTTCTTGTGAATAAAATTTATAAGAACTGTTGGATAACCTTCAACTTTTCCAGGAAAATGAAGGTCAATTTAATACGGTCATTGAAAGAATAAGAAGTAATAAAAGCTCTAATATTTTTCATTTTTTAAATATCATTTTATCATAATCTCTATTTTCTATTGATTTGAAAAGTGGGACGTGAAAATTCTTAACATTTTTGACAGGAAGTTAAAAATAACATACATCTATGAATTAATTATTAGCTTCTTGGCATCAATGTTTAAGATTGTTCCTTAAAATTAAATTGATATTTGAAATGGGGGAATTTAATTAAATTTTAATTGCATTACAAAATAGTAGATACCTTTTTGTTAAAATGATTAAATAGAAAATGATAAATAAGTGAAAGTCTCCTTTTTAAAAAACTGTTATCGAAACGAAAAGTATCAATCTGTTCTGTTTGTCTTACTGCTTCATCCAATTAATATCATACCGTTGATACTAAACTTTTTATGGTAGTATCCCTGATAAAAAGTGATGAAATTTATTTTAAAAACCTTTTAAAAAAACCTTTAAAGAATATTAGAAGTTTTTACACTAAAAAAAGAATTTTAAAATTCAATTACATTTTAGTGTCATAACCAAACAAAATACTAATTTTATGTTTTTGCAAAAATACACCCAGAAACGATTTGTACAAAGGCTTAACTTTTAATAAAATAATGGAGTGTAAATTAACAAGCATATCGCAGTATTTTCGATAAATTTAAATACTCATTTTAAAAACCTTGCACCAGGAAAATGGATTTCCTATTTATTTAAAAAGATAAATATTTGTAAATTAACTAAACAACACATAAAATAAACCAAATTAGAAAAAATTCATGAAAAGACATTAAAGTAATTATTTACATAGTACTTCTTTAAAGCAGTTAACGCTTATTAAGTGCTAATACCTTTTGATTTTGATCCAATTTCGCGGTTCACTTATTATTAAGATCTCAAATTGGGATGCAACTTCACAACGAAATTACCTATCATACACGGTTGTTTCAAACAAGTGCCTACTTAATATGCAGAGTATTAAACTTTAAATAGGGTTAAAAAATTGTTCTGCGTTGCATTATATTTCTCGAATAAAGTTATTATATTTACAAGAATTAAGCCTTAAGAGCATATAATTACACCACGCCCTTATCTTTTGAAAATTGCTGATTACATGGTGCTGTACATTCTCTATGCATTTGATTATGTACCATGAAAACAGTTTTATTTATATAATGGATACGATTAAAATTCATACTTATTGTAATTATTGAATATTATACTCGTTTAAGACTTCTATTTAAACTACATACTATGATGATTAAAAATAAATGATCTCTTGCACATTTTATTTTTTTGCTTTTACAAATAGAGAGTAAATTTGTTCCACCTTTCATTATTTATGTTGCCAATTTCCTATAGTAAATCTTATTTAGGTTTTAATCGACCCCGCTACGTTATACTCGTAAGTCAATATTATATAGTGACAACTCAATACATCTTTAACGGTATCAATACATCATTTTATAATTTAGCCTTACGTTTAAAACTTTTTGACACACTTAATCGAAAAATTTATGTCAGATTTAAATTAAATCAATCAATCATTAAAAACATTAAAAAGCAAGATGTAAATATTAAATAATTTGTTTTAAAATATAATTTGATTTATAATGATGATGATTATTATAATATAATTTGTTTGAGTTCAAGAACAATAATAATTTTTTTGCCAAATTTTGGTAGATGAGACTTAATTAATGATGAAAAGGACATCATTATGTAAGTTTATGGATTACGAAAAATAATTTCACATTTTTAAAAATTAAAATAATTATTTTTAATTTTATGATTTTGAATATTTGTAGCGGGAATAAAATTTTTCCTTACTTATCAAGATTTTGAGGAAATGAAGTTTGTGGTATCAAGACTGTACAGTAGGGTTATGATTCTATGAACTTTTGCCCATGTTAATTTTTGGTATTATTTTCTTTGTATTGAGGAAAAACCTTGCGCACACCCAACATAATTTCACTTTCTCACATATACCAATGACATCACCTAACTTAAGTTTCCTCTGGTCTTAAATGCCTTTCCAAAAACTGGATACAGGAACCATCGAGCCATTGATGTGCCTCGATCCAGTATGGTGGCCGAGCGGGCTGCTAATGGAAGAGCTTCGAAACATTTGTAAAAGTGGCAAATTCCTAAACAATAAGTTTATAAATTATAATATACTTATTTAACCTCTTTTTATGACTTAATTTATGTGTTATATTCCGCCTCAAAAAAATTTTATTAACTACCTTTCAGCCCAAAATCTTATAGGTGCGCAAGATTTTTTCACAGTTTTCAAAAATTAAAAGGTAGTTTCGAGAGTTATCAACCAATACTCATCATTTACCACCACAGGCTTTTAAATATGAAAAAAATCATAACCCTTAGTGTACAGTAATACATTAGTTAAATATTTCCCTAAATTCTGCAGAAAACTTTAAGAGTTTGTTTTATCTAAATTAAGGAACAAAATCATTTGCTCCCCCAAGTTCATAAAAATACTAAAAGCATCAAAGAAATCGTGGTTTGGATTAAATTTATAGATTTTTCCGTTACTGTCTTTGAAGTAAAACAACTTTAAGGGAAGAGGAGGCACAAGAGCAATTCTCATATGAAATAACGACGAAAACTAAATAATGTAGTTATTTTTACAGCAAAACAAGCTTCTTTTGAAAAGAAAAGGTAAGAAATTGAAAATGGAGTTTCTTGTCTACAGGCTCGGACTGGCCATGCGGGCATTTGGGCAAATGCCCGGTGGGCCGCTACTCATTGAGGGCCTTTTGTGGGCCGAGTTCAACCAAAATATTTTACAGTGGTATGAATAAAAAAATCTTGTAAAAATGAATCCGCACTCCGCAGGAATTTCCAACTAGCGGCCAACGAATTATTTTTGTGCAGCCATCAAACCATTAATTTGCCAGCATTTAAATTCATTAATGATGGGGTAAATTACTGAATTCAAAAACGTATTATATTATTTAAAATATTTTTATGAACGAATTTTCCTGGTTTCATCTTCAAAAATTCTACGATATAAAAGGAGCGAACCTTTTCGGATGTCACCAACTATACATTATTAACAATTTCTTTTAATATTAAATTCGTCAAGATGGAAATTCTTTCTACCCGCTGAATTTACCAACAAAGAATTAAAAGTCTGTGTATAGAGTTTATTTAGAATGTTTCTTAGGGGTCAATTTTCAAAAGAATTTCTTGGGGAGGTACCACGATCCTCCTCCAAAATTTTTCATTCTATGAAGTTATATTTTCCATGAAAATATGAGGCGGGCCAATTCAGTCTTAAAATGCCCGGGCCGAAATTTCTTCCCAATCCGGCCCTGCTTGTCTACATTCTTTATTGAAGATATTCTTATAGTAGCGTATTAAATTGATTCTTAAATACTGCAAATCATTAACAAACTGACAAAATGTTTGACAAAATTAAGTAATAGAGAGAAGAAAAGAAAAGTTAAGAGATTGGAAAAAATAAAGGATAAGTAAAAATTTGATAAAATTTACTAAGCAAAGTATCTGTTATGCTTTCAGAATATATTAGAACGTTAATATACACTCACTTCCAAAAGTTAAGCACGGAACTGTTTTTTCAACCCAACACCTAGTAGCATTATTTTTCTTACATGAAAATCATACCACAATATGTTCGTTGTTGTTGTTGTCGTGTGCCACTTGGAATACCCAAGCTCCATAAGGATTTAAGGCAAAGAGGGGTGCGGCTCCTGAGAAAGTGAGGCCCATAAATGGCAGGAGTCCGACTGCTGCCTCATGATATGATAGATGCTGCCACTATCCATCGCCACCTCCACAATTTTGCCATGTATCTGAAGGGGAGAGAAATAGTCTCCAGACACCTGGACCCGTGGTAAACTGCGCCATGACGGACCACAGGAATTTCAGACCCACAGATTTAACGAGCACGTACTCTGCATATACTCGGTGGGTCTTTACATAGCCTTCTAGAATGAAGAGGCCTGGTCAATTCCGCGTCTCCGGCCCAATGAGTCATGATTCAAGGTGTCGATAGATTCGCTGTGAGTGGCTGTGAGCGTACGCGCGAACCTGGAATAACCGCGCTTTTCTATTGTTTCCCGGGCTCTTTTCACACCCATATTTTGACTATGTCTGAGCATTGCTGTGTGCCTGGATGTAAGAGTAATTACACAAAAGGTGCCAGCAGTGTGAGTGTTTTTTCCTTTCCGAAAGATGAAGAAAGAAAAAAGTTATGGCTTCGGAAAATACCGAGAGATCAATTCGCTTTATTAATACACATTGTAAGACAAATATGTTTTTGTAAAGTAAAAGTTTTGGGGGTATTATCTTGCCTCCCAAAAAAACAGTTTTTTAATAGATATTAATAATTTAATTAAATGTTATGCTTATAACTTATTAGATCAGTTATTTGCGTTTCATGTTTTTACCTTTTAAAAGTTTATAAATTTTATTGACTGAAAATGGAAATCACATTTATCCGTTTCAAATATTAGATTATTCATATATAAAGGAAAAGGTTATAAACCCCAAGGGAGATATAGTATAGTACCAGAAAGAGAGAGAGCGGCTGATTTTGAATACTCACTTGATATTTAAATCCTATTTAAAGTTACAAGGCGGGGGTTAATATGGTTAATATTTATCTGTGTAAGGATTAATAATATTAAGATAGGACATGATCTATTAGTTGTTAAAATAAAGACAGGATTTTTGTTATTATAAAACGGAAATATTTTATTTAATACGCCGCCTGGTTCAGCTAGCTTCGAATCTCAACTTAACAGCAAATTTTCGAATGTTAATATTGGTTTGAATGACTCAAAAACGAATACAATCTAACCAAACATGTTCATTTTATAATACAAGAAGTAATTTAACTGAAATTATGGCGAATCTAATCGAATAAAGCTCGTGAAAGTCGATCGTTCTCTGAGCAAGGTTTTTTTTTAAATCCCATCTATCAAAATATTTCCGCGGTAATGTAAACATTTTCACTCAGAATCATTAGTATTCGTTTCCTACATCACACACAGGTCTTTTTTCTTTTTCCGATCATTTGTTTGTGATTTATAGCAATTTTTCCCCTCCAAAATCGACGCGTCTATGGGAACGCAATGATAGCTTTCGTCGGAAGGTATGACTCATCATTCTTCTGTCACGGCCTCCTCGCTCTAGATGGCTATGGTCTTTAGCGGTGTCGGGAATCGATCCCGAAGCCGATGCCTTAACCACTAGGCTCCCCACTGCCTTAGCACTGCACAATATGTTCAATTGGTGGGAATACAGGGCCAGAGAACAAATTTTCCCTACCAATAACTTAAGGGGGTAAATGGGCCCTCCATTGATAATGGAGTCCCATTACACATTTGGAGCAGTGATAGAAACGTCTATGTGAGAGGTGTTTAATGGAAAATTTTATGTTTTTTCTAAAGAATATTGTTATTTCTTATCTCAACGCATGTTTTCAAACGGGTGTGCTAACTTTAAATGGATTTTTTAAGGTTTTATTGAGAGATATCGGTCTAATCATCATTTTTGGCAAGTTTTAGTCTCTGGGTCATTTTTGGCAAGTGATATCAGACCGTCAACCATGTTATTTAGTAGCTCTCACATGTGCTTGAATGCGTTTAGGTCTGCGAACCCAGAAAATACCCTTATTCTTTCAATATCGTTACTTATGAAAAACTTTAAGATAGCCAAATAGTGATTTTTTGCAGCTTTTTCACTCTTATAGATAAATCCTTGACCCAAAATGTCTTCTAAATATTCTTTGGAAAAAACATAAAAATTTTCAGTTAAATGCCTCTCACATGGACGTTTCTGTCACTGCTCCAAATAAGTAATGGAACTCCATTATCAATGGAGGGCCCATTTACCCCCTTGAATTATTGGTAGGGAAAATTTGTTCTCGGGCCCTGTGTGTCCCACTAGTTGAACATCTTGTGGTATTATTTTCATGTATGAAAAGTAATTCTACTAGGTGTTAGGTTGAAAAAACAGTTCCGTGCTTAACTTTTGGAAGTGAACATTGGTTCGATGATATTAAAGAAAATTTACAACACCAACTCCTTATTTTTCTATTTTATGAAATATTTTTCAATTTTCTATGAAACTTATCTACCTTATAAAACAAAAGTGAACAATTAACTTGCAGTATGAAATTCATATAACCATGTACAAGAAGAATTCAATTCTGTAACCTTCAATGACACAAAAAATTAATACTAGTAAACCATCATACTTTAAAAAAGCAGGAAATGACAAATATACGCTAGACACAAATTAAAAGTTTTTTCTCGTAAAATTATTAAAAACTCCTTTTAACCACGAAAAAAAGCTCCCGTTATCATCCAACCTTTAAATTAACAATACTGAATACAAATCAGAGATAGAAAGCACGAGAGTAAACAAATATTTCAAGCCTTCACAATGCAATCATTACACATATCTCCCACATCACACACTCCAAACAACTCTCCATCATCTCACCGTGACCTCCAAAACTAACACTTTAATCCAATCAAAAGAAGGATTAAGCAACAACAAAAAACTCTTCACTCACCCGACTTTCCGACTCCCCTCGCTCCTATCACGAGCACCTTCAACCGAGTTCCGCTCAAATTGGTCATCTCTCTCCTCCTCTTGTCCTCTTCCAATCCCTTCTCTTCCGAAAAACGATCCTCACTCAGAACGAACCTCTTCCAGACACCCCTCCGATCCCGACTGAGCCGGCGAGTGAGCAACAGGTGACTTTACTACCCAGGTTGATGCACCTCCCCGAGTTGAGTTGTAGGATCTTCGCTCTTTCTTCGAACCCGTTCGTTTCCTCCTCGACCCCTTGTCCAGGTGTGTTACTCCGTTTGCTGCAGCGGTCAGTCCCCATTACGGCTTTTGTCTTTCGAATACTTGACCCCCCGTTTGGAACAGATGAATTACGGTCATTACCGATGTCCGGAATACTCTTAGTGCCTGGTCACATTCGGCGACTAGAGTCGCTCAAGTCGTTTAGATCAGCGTTCCAAATTGGCGGTGGTCCACTGGTCCGAGACCAATGAAAAACAGCTCGGACCACTAAGATTAGAAAACCACTAGTCGGACCAGTGGCGAAAAAATATCCCCCTCTCTAGTTCTGGCCACATTTTTTTTGCTGTGAAAGTAATTAGAAGCTATATGTTAATTAGTGCAATAATAACATTTTATCAATAAAAATACTTAATAAATTATATACTTTAAACCATATTTGTTTATTCAGTTAATCAGTTGTTTAGTTAAATTTTTCAAAAAATTAATTATTGGTATTCACTTAAAGTGCAATAGTTACTTTAAAATTATTGATACCCGTCCTTTTTAACTTGGTGGACCAGTCGTTTTGGCTGAGGACCTGCAGGATTAGCAAAGTAGTGGTCCGCATGACCAGTTAGGTTTTTTCCAATTTCTAACGCCGGTTTAAGATCATTATCAAACGGAGAAGAGAAAGAAAGGGATTTGAGGGGAGATGTGCACTAGATGCGGTTGGAAGCTGAAAGGATGACACCCGTTTTCCTTCGCTACAGGAGTCACCTCTAGTGCATTGCCCCTCAAGTTCCTTCTTTCTTCCCACCGTTTCATACAGATCTTTATGACTTGAGCGACTAGAGTCGCCTAGTATGTCTAGGCACTTACAAAAGGTTAATGTTGGGGAATACGGAGTGATTTATTGTTCTTTATTGGGCATAACGTCTTCTTCCCAAGTCCGTTTGAGTTAACTATTATTATTTTTCTGTGAGGAAATAATTGAATATAGAGTCGGCCGAACCCGTTCTAAAAATAAAAGCATTATTCACTCTCAGAAAGCTAATGTTTGCATAATAGTTTTTTGCTTTTTCAATAAGGAGGAGCGCAGTTAAGTGTTTATTCCCTTTGTGTGGGTTTCGTTAAGCTGGTGGTCACGTTTCTATTATGTTTGTGTGTTCTCCATTACTGAGGGGATTATAAATTCGAGGATCTCTTTTCCCCGTTTAACCCTAGTGTCACTCTAATATCTTTATTTCTAAAGAACGTTTTCGGCTCGTTTTGAGGGCACTTTTTTGTAAGAGGAAGAATGAACAAAGATCGTTATCCTAAACTTTTAAGAAAAAATCAGATTAGTAATGTTCAATTAATATTGGACACGCTGTAGAATGAGAACACTTCCTAAAGGGTATTCATTGTACAAAGAACATGGATGTACTCTGTAATAACAGTATTTTGTCAAATAAACAACTTAGAATCGAGAATAGCTTTGTTAAGTCTTTTCCCCAATAATTATCTTTCTATGGTAAGAATATAATTTTTTTTATAAACTTTAGTTTTAAATTTATCTTTGGATGTTAGTTTTTATTCTCATCCATAGTAAACAGTTTTAAAAATCCTTGATCTTACCGATCTTACTAAGTTGCCAAGACCATTTACAGACAACTTAATAGCTTTAACCATTTTATTTACCCATAAAATAGGTTTTTTTTAAATAAAGTTATATTTTTACTTGAAATAACTTAAACAAAATGTGGACAGTAAAGATTTTGTATTGGACAGTATTTTTACAGTATTTGTGTACATGCGGTTCAATAACGCTTAATCATACAAATACTCCAATCCTTTTAGACCAAGAGTTCTGCTATCAAGTTATATTATAATACTCAATTTTTATTACTTTAGGGTAGAATGGGGTAATAAGAAACATTTTAATTTGCGGCTTCATGTACGGGCCTAAAAATGCATAATACTTTATTTACTTCCATACATAATTTAAATCTAATAAAAATTTCATCGTTTTAGAATAATTATTTCAGTGAGTGAAGTTAATGTGGGCAGCAAAATCATAAACTTTCAGTCAGGCCTTTTCAACTATTTCAATTTATCTTTTTTGATCTACTAAATTCTTTTGGGATTATTTAGGGGATCTTTTTAGGAGGTAAAAGATGATATATAATTCACTTTTAGTTCTTCAATTTAGGGTTCGGGATCATTCTTAAAAGTGCCCTGTTTTTTATTGCCCCAATTAAACAAAACTATAGGGTAATAAGAAACACTAGCATTTTATCCATGAAATTTTATTTTTATCGAACTTTTTCTCTTTATTAGATTAATATTTTATTATAATAATATTTTTATTATTTAATTCTTGTTTCATTTATCAAGTTAAAATTTTAAATTCAATTAAGTTTATTTTTACTTTATTTTCATGAAAACGGTGGGTAGAAAGACAACTTTTACTCTCCATTTCAAAGTTTACTGAATAATTTATAATTAATTCAATCGACATTTTATATCAATTTTGTGTTTTAATTTAAGTTATGGTGAGTCTGAGTAAAGTAAAATATTAAGTCGTTTTATATTCTATTTCTTAACAATTAATTAAAAATAATATTGAAACACTGGGAGCGTGTAAAAATAGGTTCGAGGGTATCGTCATAAACTTCCTGAACCATTCAAACCTGAAGAAAAGAGGTAGCGCTGAGTTTATAAGGAAGAAGTGGAACCAACCTTTAAAAAAAGTTTGCAAAAAAATTGAGTTGATGTTGGGGAAGAATATCCTATCAGTGTCACAAAATAAAATAAGAGAAACACTATTTAATTTGTTTTGTCATGATTTTCAAATATTTTATATAAAAACTAGCTGATTTGCCCGGCCTTGCACGGGTGGAGTGTATTTATTCCTTTTTTTAAGTTCTCCCAAGTTTATGTCCAATTTTTCGTATCACCAATCACCCCGGTGTCCCCAGTACTTTTTCATATTCCCGATAGTTCCCGATTGTTTCATTTCCGATTTTCATGTTCCCGATAGTTTTCATAACCCGGTTTTCCCGGAAACTTTTCATATCCGGGTGTTACCGGTACCTTTTCATATCTCGGTGTTCCCGGTACCTTTTCATGTCCCAGGTTTCCCGGTACCTTTACATACCCCCGGTTCCCGATAATTTTCATATCCAGGTGTTTCCAATAATTTTCATCCCGGTATTCCCGGTTCCTTTTCCCCATCCCAGTTCCAACTGTGACATCTCATTCCATCAAATATTTATCCTTTCCATGTGATAAAAAAATCACATTGAAATCATCTCTTTTTTTTAAATCTAGTGTTTAAAATGTACCTTTTAAAGTGTACCTTTTCATATCCGGATGTTCCCGCTACCTTTTCATATCCCGGTTTTCCCGGTACCTATTCATAACCCGGTGTTCCCGATAATTTTAATGTCCCGATGTTCCCGATAATTTTAATGTCCCGGTGCTCCCGATAATTTTAATGTCCCGGTTTTCCCGATAATTTTCATAAACCGGTGTTCCCGATAATTTTCATCCCAGTTTTCCCTGTGCCTTTTTCTCATCCCAGTTCCAACTGTGATACCTCATTCCATCCCGATTTTTTGTCTATTAAACATTTATCCTTCCTATGTGATAAAAACAATCTACTTGAAATCATCTCTGTCATTTGAAATCCAGTATTTAAAATCTTAAACAGAATTTTCTTAAAGTATTCCCGCTATCCTTTAAAAATTCCGCAAAAAATAAATTTCAAAAATAAAATAAATTTCAAAAATCCCTCGATAAAAAGTTATCAAGTAAGCTTGTCTTCTTTTTAATAAAACCAACTTCTTTAAAAGCTTCTCTGAAAGAGTAAAAACAGATTGCTAGTTATAATAAAAATCTAGTGATTATAGTCTAGTAAACCAATTCCGCTATGAAGCAATAAAATTTTAGCTCTGTTTCCTTGAAAACTTTTAAATTCTTGCTATTTAAATATATTTATTTTTGAGAAATTAAAATCTTAAAGAAAGTGAATTAATTATTTTAATTTACTTCGGTTTTCTAAAAACTGTTATAATATTTAAATACAGATATTCACACTGTTTTTCTTCTTAAATTTTGTTGTAAATAATAAAATATGTATAAATGTTAATCAGTTATATTCATTCAAGTGCGGCAAGACGTCGCCTTAAGATAGAGAAGTAAACCCAGCATTTTATGCATTTCAACAATGTATAATGTTATTTCAATGGGTAAAACGGAGTCGAAAAAGCGCCGAAAAACAGGGAAGGAGTCGTTCGATTTTAAAATCGTTTCTTAGTGCGCGTCTAATGGCTGAGAGGAAGGTCTCTGTCAAATTTCAAGCCTATCGGTCCGGCAGTTTTGGAGATTTCGTGATGAGTGTTATGAATGAATGAATGAATGAATCAGTCAGTGGTATTTGGATTTTATATATATAGACTAGCTGATTTGCCCGGCCTTGCACGGGTTAAGTGCATTTATTCCTTTTTTAAAGTTCTCAAGTTATAGGTATGCCCGATTTTTCGTATCACCAATCACCCCCGGTGTCCCCGGTATTTTTTTCATATCCCGGTGTTCCCGATAACTTTCGTATCCCGGTTTTTCTGGCATATTTTCATATTCCGCTGCTAACGGTACTTTTTTATATCCCGGTGTTCCCGGTACCTTTTCATATCCTGGTGCACTCGGTACCTTTTCATTCCCCGGTGTTCCCGATCATTTTTATATTCCGGTTTTCCCGATAATTTTCATGTTTCGGTGTTCCAGTACTTTTTCATATCCCGGTGTTACCAAAAATTTTCATGTCCGGTGTTCCCGTACTTTTTCATATCCCGGTGTTCCTAATAATTTTCATCCCGGTATTCCCGGTGCTTTTTTCTCATCTCAGTTCCAACTGTGATATCTCATTCCATCCTGGTTTTTTGTCTATTAAAAATTTATCCTTTCTATGTGATAAAAACAATCTAATTTAAATAATCTCTGTGATTAAAAATTCAGTGTTTAAAATCTTAATCGGATTTTCATAAAGAATTCCCGCTATCGTTTTAAATTTCTGCAAAAATTATATTTCAAACTAAATAAATTTCAAAAATCCCTACATAAAAAGTTATCAAGTAAAAGACTTTAAAAGCTTGTCTTCTTATTAATATGACCAACTTCTTTAAAAGCTACTTTGAGAAAGTAAAAACTGATTGCTAGTTACAATAAAAATCTAGTGATAATAGTCTAGTAAACCATACCCGCTGTGAATCAATGAAAATTTAGCTCTGTTTACATGGAAACTTTTAATTCTTGCTATTCTATAAATATATTTATTTTTGAGAAAATTAAAATTTTAAAGAAAGTTAATAGTTAATTATTTCAATTTATTTCCAGTTTTCTGTAGTTGTTATTATATTTAAATACAGATATTCACACTGTTTTTCTTAAGTTTCGTTGTAAATTATAAATTGTTTTCAAATTATATTTTATCAAGTGAGGCAAGACGTCGCCTTAAGATAGAGACGTAAACACTGCAATTTATGCATTTCAACAATGTGTATAATGTTATTTCAATGGGTAAAACGGAGTCAAAAAAGCGCCGAAAAGCAGGGAAGGAGTTGTTCTATTTTAAAATCGTTTCTTAGTGCGCGTCTAATGGCTGAGAGGAAGGTCTCTGTCAAATTTCAAGCCAATCGGTCCGGTAGTTTTGGAGATTTCGTGATGAGTGTCAGTCAGTCAGTCAGTGGTATTTGGATTTTATATACAGGGTGTCCCATAAATAATAGGTCACACTTCTAGGGGGGATAGTAGACACCTAGACGAGTCAGAATAACATAGGATTTGGGGGTCCCAGACCAAATCCCAGGGAGTTAAAAATGGAGCGACACCCCAAAAAAATTATTGAAAAATTAAATTTGTAGAAGAACTACTATTGGTAAAAATTTAATTATGGTCTCAAAAATTGTGGTTTAATATGATCTTTAAATTATTTCAAGTCTTCAGTTTAAAATTTTTTTATTACAAAAAAAGTTTAAAAACCACAAAAAAATTTGAAAACTCTGCCAAAACTTAATTTTGTATTTTGAAATCCTTTCCTTTGATTTAATAATCTGAAAGATCATAGTCGAAAACCCTTAAATCCAAAGTGTCACGTAAAAACCATCAATATTAAATGCTCGAGAGCCTGTTAAAGCATGGTTTAAGTCCGTTTTTTGCGTCCGCAAAGTGCCGTTTTTGAAACGGCTATAGGAAACCACTTTGCGCACGCAAAAAACGAACTTTAACAGGATCTCAAGCGTTTAATATTGATGTTTTTTACGTGAAACTTTGGAATTAAGGGTTTACAACTATGATCTTTCAGATTATCAAATCAAAAGAAAGGATTTCGAAATACAAAATGAGGTTTTGGCAAAATTTTCACATTTTTTTGTAGTTTTTTAAATTTTTTCATAATAAAACAAATTTTATATTGAAGACTTTTGTGATAATTTTAAAGATCATATTAAACCACAATTTTTGAGACGATAATTAAATTTTTACCAATAGTAGTTCTTCTACAAATTGAATTTTTCAATAATTTTTTTGGGGTGTCGCTCCATTTTTAACTCCCTGGGATTTGGTCTGGGACCCCCAAATCCTATGTGATTCTGACTCGTCTAGGTGTCTACTATCCCCCCTAGAAGTGTGACCCATTATTTATGGGACACCCTGTATATAGATATAGCGTTGTTTATAACTTTCAACTCGTACTTTTTAAGACTAATTTTTAACTGGGCATTTATCGAAATATTTTTAATGAAAATTTTTGAAAATTACTGGGGTTATAAAATACTCTTTCAAGATTATATTAATACCTTCATTTGATTTTTAATTGTTTAGTAAAATAACTGGCTTGTTTCTTATTACGCCTCGTGGGGTAACAAGATACAGTCGCTTAGGTGTAGTAAGAAACAAGTAAAAATTACCTTTCCCTGTTACTTAGAAAATGCATTATATTTTCAAAGAAAGCTGATAGTATAAACATTCTGTAAAAAAATCAGCTTAAAGGAAAATCCCGTGGAATTTTGAATGTTTCTTATTACCCCATTTACATCTTATTACCCCACTCTCTCCTACTTTGTTTATTTATTATTTATTAATTTATTTATATTTTTATTACTTTGTTTTTATTATATTTACTTTAATTAAACTTTTTCACGTGATTATTGAAAAATATTATTCATTAGAAATGTACTAATAGAATATAATAGAAAGTAAAACGTTATGATAATTTTAAAAATTTGGAAAGAATGAAATCAGAAATTAAATATACTGTAAAATCAGAGGAAAACAAACTAAATAAAATTTTAGGTTGCATAAAAAAGGAATCTATTTTTCTTTTTCACTAAACTTACTCTGATAGACTTAAGCCAAAATTAAATTTTTAACTTAATGAATGAAATTGAAAAAATAACACAAATAAAGGAAATTATAGTTGTATTTTCAGAGTTAAAAACCTAATAATGCGCTTGGCTTAGGCATTTGTTCGTAGATTACTCAATCACTTTGATGATTCAGGAACTCTTCTCCAGAAAATTTCACCAATTTCTTTCATAAAATTGTGTACTCAAATTAAACAAAACACCTTTATTATCATACTGAATTTACACCCTCCATTAAGGTTAGATGGAAGTCTTCATTCAATATCCGGTAGTTGGAAAAACTAGGTTTTCAGAAACGTTACCTGGAACTTAAAGTTAAAAAAAGTCGATAGAAATAGAATGTCCTTTTGAACGGTTTATAAGAAAGATAATTTACGTTGGTACGAATAGTTAGAAGAAACTTCAAGAATATTTCATTACTGTATATGTGAACTCTTTAATTAAAGATATAAAGTAAGAAATTATATACAATCTTGAAAAGCTAAAAGGGGTAAGAATTATAAATATACAGGAATTTAATGTAATCAAAAAGTATTATTTTGAGCTTCCCAAAACGAAAATAGCTCACAAAGTATGTGTACTTAACTTAAAACATAATGAACCTTAATACATATCTTAATGAACCTTAGAGAGATACCTTAAATACATGGGCGTAGCCAGGGGGCAGGGGGGCGGCTGCCCCCCCTAAATCCCGAATAATTTACTTTTACTTTACTTTTAGTTAAGTTAAAACACAGTTTTTTAATGTCAAAGCTTCAAAATTTTTCTCGGGGAGGACCCCAGACCCCCCATCAGTATTTAAACATTTATTATTCACACTATTTTGTAAAAATATCATTAAAATCAAAATTCTACCTAAAAATGTATGTCCAAATTTGGGTTTGTGTGTACCAAAAAACAGTTTAAAACCCTGTTCTTAAGGTCAAATTTCCAAAACTTTTCTGGGGGAGAACCCCCAGACCCCCTTTAAAACTTTACTTATAAAAACTTTCTTACATAAATTTTTCTTGGACACAAACTTGACCTAAAAAAAGTGTTGAAATGCTACATTAAACCTATTAATATAGAATATATAGTAGATGGAAAGGGCTGAAAAATATCCATGGCCTTATCCAAGAAGGAGGGGTGTTGACCCCCATTCCAATATTATTATGCCGATTATGTTAGGTTTTGCCTTGAAAATTCTGAAGATTATACAAGGAGATTATACACCTCGATTGCAACCTAAATGGTCCCCATCCCCAATGTCCAAAAAGGAGTAACAAAACTACTTTTTAGTGTCAGATTACAAAAACTTTTACCTCAAAAACAAAAACCCTCATTGTTTCTACTTACCCACAAAACTTTTAATTATTTTCATTAAAGGTCAAAAACCCCTCTCGAAACAATACTGTGGCTACGGCTCTCTCTCAAGGGGCTTTAAAATAGTGTTCCACTAACATAAAAAAGTCGACCCTGCTTCCCCCCCCTAAGTGGAACCCTGGCTACGCCCATGCTTAAATATCTTCATAACTTTCAATCAACTTCCTAATAAATAGTGTAAGTCTGCTCTCATTAGATGCTGAAAAATTAGAGGATATATATTTAACAATTCTTAAATTCAGTTGAATCCCACAGTTTTATTGATAAATATATATGTATACAAATACTGAAGGATAATATACAGATGATTGAGACTACTTACACAAAAAAGGACTATAAGAACCACAGACGGAAAAAGAGTATTAAAGACTAAAGTAGTTAATATTCTATATGACACGTTTGAAACTGATTTCACAACTCGTCAACTATAATTTTCCGTGTGTGTGTTTAACCTATTAGTTAATATTTAAATTTCATATCTCAACACTCAACAGGCGTGGATGAATATAAATAGAATTTTAAACTATCTTATTCAAAAAACACAAAACGTTAAATCTCTGATCAAATCTCCATACAAATTTTAAATAAAATACGACTACCATTAAGTATTAGTATCCTCATGACATAATTCACAAAGATTTAGTATTTCATAATAAAAAGCAAAGCTCATTCCAGACTACTTTGTAGAGAATTCAGACTAGTTCAGTCTGAACACATTTAAATCTCTCTTTAAAGCCGGTAGCGAATTTTAAACAAAAGTATTCATATGTAAATGTGTTCTCGAAGTACAAAGAAAAGTAAAGTCAGTAAAAGTCTTAAAGCTCGTCGCTAATAGTTCAACGTATCTTCAGAGTCACTAAAAATTCTGATCACTCTTCCAAGCATCTGACTAGTGTCATCACAGCAACCGTTTATCAATTTTATCTGACTTTCCTGTACAAGTTTTGATGATTTCTCTAGGAAAGTAAGTTCTCTTTCTTCTGCTTGTGGAGATTTTAATTGGGATATTAAACTTAAGTCGTAAGAAATGTCAACGTTTCGTCGACCATTCCAAAACAAAAAAACTCAGACTGGTAGTTTGATTTTTGATTTACTAAGAATGTTTTTCATAGTAGATTTAATATAGGAAGATGTTTATTTAAATTCACGTGAAATTATAGTTGATAAAATTTAGTGGTTTAAAAATCAAGCTGATATGTTAAGGCGAGCTTTAAAGTGGTTTAGTAAAGTGAAAAAAAAAATTCCAACATTTTTATACAGTAATCTTCATACCTACCCTAAAAATATTCATTTGGAAACCTGGTTTTTAATGTGAACATGCTTTAGAAGAATTAAAAAAGACCAGTGTGTTTTAAATATTAACGAAGCATTTGAAGTAAAAATCTAAGTTTCTAAGTACTTAACAATTTTAAGTGTGTCGGTCTCATGGATTCGATTTTAGCATAACCGTGAAATGAAAAATAGCTAGTAAATGCTATTGATATTGTTTTAACTCATTGGTTTAGGGGTTTAGGCTATTGTTGGGGGCATCTGACACTGATTCCAGTGACGTCACTGGCAGGGTTGGCAGGTTTTTGACATGCGACGGTTTTAACCGGTTTAAACCATGGTTAAAACCGTCATGTCAAAAACCTCCCTGTCAAAAACGTCAAAAAGTGTCAAAAACCTAATTTGTAAAAAAATTATGAAAGAAATTATTTAGCAGAATTAGATAGACTTTAATCAATAAAATTTCATAAAAATTCATCAAATTTATAAGTTTTAGTTCAAATTTTAACTAATTACCTTGCTTAATTGGATGTATTTTTAATATATTTTTTATTTCTTAGCGAAATGCTTTAGTATTTGGAGTCTATTTATGCATTTTGCTGCAAGGATTTCAAATCTATTTTTATTTTTACAATCTGGATATTAGATCAAAAGTTATTTCATTTTAAAGTTTTTTGTGTCACAATATTTCCTTTCCACTCCAATCTTCCATTTCTCTCACCTATACTTAGTGATTGGTTGTTTTACAACACCTGTTTTAAATAGATTGGTCCATTTAGTATTCCTTGTAATATTTGTTTCCCCACAGATATGAGTGATTTTTGGACAGTAGAAAATAACTGCTGCTAGAACAGTTGTTCTAGCTCAGGGGTTTCCAACTGGCGGCCCGCGGGCCGCATGCGGCCCGCCGGGTCATTTTGTGCGGCCCGCGAAGCTCTCTGAAAACCCTCCAAAATGTAGCTTCAAAACACTTTTTGGCACACTAAAATTCAAATTTTTTTCGGGGGAGAACCCCCGACCCCCCCCCCCATATACCTCTTAGATTATGGACTAGCTTAGATCCTTTTCTATGGTGCAATAATTAAAAGTTTGAAGTTTTGAGAGGTCGTTTGTAAAACCTGAAATTCCCTTGAGCGTAGCAAGGGAGTATGAAGGCTTTTATAACTATTATCATGAGGAGGGACAAACTGGAGTATACAAAAATTAGGTAAAACAATCCTTTAAGGAAAATTTACAAATATTTTCTTGAGGAAGACCTTTTCATTTAAGTAATATTCAGAATATTATATATTTTCATTATTCCTACGAGTTGTATAAGAGTAAAAAAATTCATATATCCTCTGGAATCGTCCCTCTTTTGCTGGAAAAGTTTCATATTGAAGACTCTCACCCCAAAAAAATTATCATCGTTAAAAAGGAGCCAGATTACTTTGCGGCCCGCCACTTGACTTGTGATTTCGATTGCGGCCCGCGAGTACTTAGAAGTTGGAAACCCCTGTTCTAGCTGTTAAAAGTCTGCTGTGTGTGTGTGTTTTAAAAGCCCTGATTTCCAAATTTAAAAATGAATCGAAATTAATATTTAATTATAATTCATATTCAATGTATACTAAGGAGGAACATAATTAAACAAAAACAATGCTATATCTTGCTATTATTAACAGCCTTCTTTTTTATTTTTAGCGTATTTAAATTGTTTTGGGGTTTTTGACGGTTTTAACCGGTTAAAACCTGGTTTAAACCTCTGTCATGTCAAAAACTAGTTTTTGACGGCTAAAACCCAACCCTGGTCACTGGCAGTGGAAGTAATTGTCTAAATGACATGCCAAAGCTTCCAGTACTATTTTTCGTCGAAACCAATAAAACTCAACATTTACTAGTTCCCCCCCCCCCGACTAGGCCTTATTTTTAAAATTTTACTCAAAATTTAATCATTAAACTAGGTTTTGGAGAGATCAAGTATAATCATTAAATTCAATAACGTCATGCACATAAGACCGGCCCATAGTCCAAGTCCAAGTTGGAGTGGATTGAGACTTTTGCTTACTCCGAAGAGCCGCTTCGTCTTCTTTCTCATTTTCTTCTTTCTTGTTTTTTAGTTATTCTTCTTTCTTTAGTTGTTTACTTTTTCATATTTCTATGGAGTTTAGAAAGGAGGACCGGCCCATATAGTCCAGTAACTTGGTGTCAAAAAAGGGGTATTTCAGGAAAAAATACAGTAGTTGTTTTTTCAACGGTTTTATATGTTTTCGAGGGTGCTGAATCCGAATCTAAACTTTGCATACAAAATTTCCTAGTGCGTTTTAAGAAAATTCGAAAAAACCCTGAAATTTCACCTCATTTTTTGTTTTTTTGTTTGTAGAACGGAAAGTATGGGTCTCTCATGAAAATGTTAAATACAAAAAATAATGAAGATAAAACAAGCTACAAAATTGTCAATTACAACTTTTTTGTCAGACTAATAGTTTGGCAGCTAGAGCGCGCTGAAAATAGGGCATATTTCGCTCTGGCGGCGAAAAATCCAGAAAATCAACTTGCATCTAAAAAAAGTATTTTTTTCCTATTGTGAATACTAGTGAAACTTTGAACTGAACTAGTGTTTTAAATTAATTTTAATAGAATTAATAGAAACTGAATTTTTTATTGCCTAAAAAACCTGCGTTTTGGGGGAGGAAATTCCTAAAGAACATTCATTTTATTCATAATTATTGGGATAAAAAGTAGGATTATATCATGTAAGACATTATTAAAGTAGTTTATCTTAGTTATCTAAATCAAAATCTGATTCCAAACTATTAGTCTGACAAAAAAGTTGTAATTGACAATTTTGTAGCTTGTGTTATTTTCTTTATTTTTTGTATTTAACATTTTCATGAGGCACCCATACTTTCCGTTCTACAAACAAGAAATCAAAAAATTAGGTGAAATTTCAGGGTTTTTTCGAATTTTCTTAAAACGCACTAGGAAATTTTGTATGCAAAGTTCAGATTCAGATTCAGCACCCTTAAAACATATAAAACCGTTGAAAAAACAACTACTGTATTTTTTTTCCTGAAAAAACTACCAAGTTACTGGACTAAGATTCACAAAATTACCAATTATACTTAACTTTTAAACCCCAGGTGTTTTTGAAATAAGTGATGATTAAGACTGCCAAAAATGTGTCATACTTCCTAGCATAAATTACTACTAATACTTTTTTAATTTGAAAAATTACATAATATAATTGACTCTATCTCAATTTCTTTTTTTTTCAGAGACGAATTTTTGAAAAATATTTAACGGCATTAAACTTGACTACTATGCAGGGTGTCCCATAAATAATGGGTCACACTTCTAGGGGGATAGTAGACACCTAGACGAGTCAGAATCACATAGGATTTGGGGGTCCCAGACCAAATCCCAGGGAATTAAAAATGGAGCGACAACCCAAAAAAATTATTGAAAAATTCAATTTGTAGAAAAACTACTATTGGTAAAAATTTAATCATGGTCTCAAAAATTGTGGTTTAATATGATCTTTAAAAGTATCCCAAAAGTCTTCACTTTAAAATTTGTTTTAATATGAAAAAAGTTAAAAAAACCACAAAAAAATGTGAAAATTCTGCCAAAACCTCATTTTGTATTTCGAAATCCTTTCTTTTGATTTGATAATCTGAAAGATCATAGTTGTCCTTAGTTGAAATAGATCATAGTTGAAAACCCTTAAGTCCTAAGTTTCAGGTAAAAACCATCAATATTAAACGCTTGAGATCCTGTTAAAGTTCGTTTTTCGTGTGCTTAAACGGACTTAAACCATGCTTTAACATGATCTCAATCATTTAATATTGATGGTTTTTGCGTGACACTTTGGACTTAAGGGTTTTCAACTATGATCTTTCAGATTATTAAATCAAAAGAAATGATTTCGAAATACAAAATAAGGTTTTGGCAGATTTTTCACATTTTTTGTGTTTTTTAACTTTTTTCATAATAAAACTAATTTTAAAGTGAAGACTTTTGAGGTAATTTTAAAGATCATATTAAACCACAATTTTTGAGACCATGATTAAATTTTTACCAATAGTAGTTCTTCTACAAATGGAATTTTTCAATAATTTTTTGGGGTGTCGCTCCATTTTTAACTCCCTGGGATTTGGTCCGGGACCCCCAAATCCTATGTGATTCTGACTCGTCTAGGTGTCTACTATCCCCCCTAGAAGTGTGACCCAACATTTATGGGACACCCTGTATACGCAAAACGTAAAATTTTTAATGATTTTAAAAATATTTTTGAGGCATTACATTGTTATAGATTATTTAGGTGCATAACTGGCTCTTTTTCATAATGTACAAGTGTGCCCTAGTTCCATTTATTAAAAACACTGAGATTAGACCTAAACGATTTTATCTATAATATGTGAAGCCAAACACAGATTTTTTTTCTGTAGAGCTATCTAAACTGTCATAATATTTCATAGCAGTTCTTTTTTCACTTACACTTTCGTAACCTTTCCAAATCCCCCAGAAGTGTTTTCACACCTTTTAACCAACAAAAATAATGAAACACTAACCTGCGGATCATCCTACAGAATACAGATGGACCTCTGATGAGGAGGTTTGGCAACCTTGATCCACCCTTCCTTCTCTGGGACGCTGCAGATCATAATCCAGTGATAAACCTCGACCACCTGTTAGGAACACGGCTTTTCTCAACTCGTTTCTAATCTCTAGTGTGCCCTCAGAATGTTGAAATTGGGGTTCTTTATGGTCCTTCGGCTATTTTATTCTCGAGTAGAAAAACTAAGCTGAAGTGTCTAAAGAAAAGATTATCGTTTTAGGTAGGCAAGCCTCTCAAAAAAACAGTTGAGAAATCATGCACTTGGAGGGAATTAACTGAACTTCTAATCATATGCCATAGTGTCGTAAATCATATATCACAAAAAACAAGATTAAAATAGGATATAATTTGTTTTGATCTAAAATCGTAAGTAGAGGTACAACTATAAAATGTTTATGGTAAAATTTAATTTCGTAACTATTAATTATACCCCGTTCGCGCGCACTGCCAGAATAAAAATGCCCCTAAAACTTAACACTGAATTGAATAGTATGACATTTATGCCTAATTTCTTAATTATTAATTAATATATAGAAGCAGGGGGCATACATTTTTAGGGGGGAAATTATAAATTCAGCTTATTTCTTTTTGTGCAATTTACAACATACATTCTAAAGTTGATTTGAGCACTATCATTTTCTCAAAGATGTCTTTCTTAAAAATATTGTTGATTGTGTTGGTTTCATTCTTAAAAATTATTTTGAATTGTTTGCAAAATTAATTTGTTATCAAAAACTAATAATTTGAACCTAAAAGTAGTAATTTGAACCTGGTAATACTATTTCAAATTTTATCAAGTTTTCCTTTTACATTAATTTCACTATACAATAATTTAGAAGACATTAATACGTACTTGAAATAGCTCTTCATTTTACTGCTAGACGGCAGCACAAAACATTGAGAGAAAAAGTGTCATAAGGTATTGTTGAAAAAACAACTTTACTACAAGAAGCAAAAGCAAGAGATGTTCTTCATTTCATCGAATGCATGATTTCCTCTTCAAATATAAATTTTCGAATTACCTTAAATTTTTACAACTGCTTTTGTTTTCTCCATACATTTTCTTATTGTTTTCTCAAGATTTCCATCCTAAAAGTATACACATCTGTTATCAACACTTTTAAATTATGACAGAAAACCACGATAGAACTTCATTAATTTATTCTAATATATAAATACCTAATATATTATAATTTAATATAAGTATAATCAGTATAATGGGCAATACCACTATTTTTTTTTATTTTTTTATTTGGTTCAGATTGAATAGACAGAAATATACCTTCAAAAATTTTAACTCTCCGATGTATACTTTTTTTTAAAATCGAATTCAAAGTTTGCGTTTTTTTTTGCGCGCGAAATCAGCGATTTTCGCGGGTAAAAGTTGTGACGTACATTTCCTCTTTACAGCTCAGTAGCGCATTGCCGCTGACTGGCGAAACTGTTCTAGCTGTGCTTATGAGCGCGCTGGATTTAAAAATATCGTACACAATGGCGATTAATTATTATTGCAGAGTCCCGATGTTTATTAACAGTTAATATTAATTACCCAATACAATTTTTTTCGATTACCAAATGATCCTGTGCTACGTAAAAAGTAGCGCAATGCTATGAAACGCGATCCTAAGAAAAATAATTGTATAAAATTTGAGAAATCACAATGTTACGTATGTGAAGATCACTTTGATGTAATACTATGTTTTACACAAGTAATACTATGTTTTTTTATGTGTTAACACACAGATTGCATTGATATCCTTAATTTTGTTCCTTTTGCTGTTCTATGTAGACGTTTTAGAAATCATAGTTTATTTGTTAAAGTTCTTGCTAAATCTAATGTCATTGAAAAATTTCACTTATACAAATTTAACAAATTATATAATGAGTTCTCGAAAGATTTAGATATCTTTAACATGAATTTTAGGGTTTTTAAAGCTATTTGTCTTCAGATTTTTAAGTAATCCTTGGTGTTCTTAATGTATGTTTGTACTTTTCAGAATTGTATATTTTTCTTCACCACTGTAATTGGATATTAATCTGTAGTATGTGTGTGTTTTAAATAATAAATAAATAAACACTAAAGCTTCATACAAGGGTAGTTTTGAAATGTACTCGGACTCATCACCTTCCTTGGGATTCGCAGTAATTTTTTTCTGTAATTAAAACAATTCTTTGTAAGGTTCTGATTAAATTCTTATGATGTTCTGGATCGGGATATAGCTGTTGGCGAAACGGCACTGGCTGGATTTAAGCGCGCTCATTTCTGAAATTATTCTCTACAATGGCGGATTATCTATATTGCATAGTCCCAATGTGTCCGAACTCGGCAAAGAAAACACCGAATAAAATATTTTTTCATTTGCCCAAAGATCCTGTGCTGCGTAAGAAGTGGTGCAAAGCCATGAAAAGGGACCCTAAAAAAAATAAGCCGATATCTGATAAATCGCATCGTTACGTCTGTGAAGATCACTTTGATGTAAGAAGTCACTTTGATGTTGAGACGCCCATGTCTATTATTCCTCAAACTATTACTCTATTATTACTTTAATACACTATTCTAAAATTATTCGAGTTATCACTCTTAACCAGAGTTCTTCGAATATTAAAATTCGATTAATAAGATTGAAGAGAACTTACCTCAGAGCTTTCACACCACGAATTTCTGCACTGGTGAAGGAAGAACTCTCGGTGAAGAATAAGGCCATCATAAGAGAATCAACCTTGGGAAGGTTGTCTGATTGTGCCTTCACGAAGTCTTTGTCCATAATGACAATAAATTAATTGAACAAAAAATGCGATATAAACAAAGAATATAAACAACGCAACAGTAAACTAAGCCAAGCCAAAACGAAGCGAGGCAATTGTAAAGGGGAAATGTACGTCACAATCACAGCAGCCAATGGGAGAACGATTCAAGTAAAGGTTCAAATTCCGCGCTTTTTAATCTTAAATAATTAAGAACATAATTTTTTTTGGTTGTTCTCATTCAAAAAATCGAATTCAGAACAGTTTTCTTCATAGGAAAAATATATTATCATTGATATTTAAAAAATAGTGGTATTGCCCATAGTATGACATGGCATATAAATTAATAAGAACAAAATTAATTTTTGTGTTGCCATTTCCATCTAATAAATATAATAACAAACTTTTTGATTAAGAAAAAAAATTCATGCTAGAAAATTAACAGTCATTTTTAGTGACGACCAATATTTTAATTTAGCAATTAATAATGAAGCTCCAATGTTTTTATCGCCATATATTAATAAATAAGGTAAAAAAATCATTAATTTAAACTTAAAATAAAACAAAATGGCTAAAATATGTTTTTAGAAACCAGAAATCCCTTTTCTCTTAGTATCGTACAAAATGTTATAGATCAAGCCCATAGGATTTTGAAATCTTTCATTTCCTTTATTTTTGTTTTCATGAATGTAGTAATCTCTATTTAAAATATTTCTCAAAACTCTGTTTATTAGAACATTTTAAGTAAAAAATACATTTAATGCTATTTGAAACCTTTAATACCATTTGATTAAAAATAGACTTTACATAATTATGCTTATCTTATAATAAACCTCATCTAACCCTAACACATTAAAGTTTTGCTATGTGTTCTAGGAATTGTACCGTAAAACGGGATGAATCGGATTACTCTTGGGGAAAGT
This sequence comes from Tetragnatha versicolor, assembly GCA_024610705.1. Taxonomy (NCBI): domain Eukaryota; kingdom Metazoa; phylum Arthropoda; class Arachnida; order Araneae; family Tetragnathidae; genus Tetragnatha; species Tetragnatha versicolor. The sequence goes on along the minus strand of JANDEH010000002.1, from coordinate 36,784,304 downwards.
TTTTTAAACTATTATAACTCCCCTTGTGTTAGAGTAATAGAATCAGGATAAATTCTGACTTATTCACATTGTTTAGAATTTGTTTCAGCCATTTGAAATTATTTTACGATAATGACTTGGGTTTACCACGGCTTTGAAGTTGAATACAAAAAAAGGTCACAAAAACTTGTGTGTCTGTCAAAACTTTTCTAATTTCACCAAAAAAATAACTTATTTTCCTCAATTCTTGGTGCCTCCTGTATGCTCCCAATATTATTTTTAAGATTTCTTTGCAATCAAATTTTGAATAAGTAGTAATTCCGATTTTTGCTGAATTTTTTAGTAAAACAAGTCCAATCTGACTACTGATGGGGGTGAATCGTATCAGTCCTAAAAATGCTTGGTTTTATACCTTTAGTCCTTCTTCTGGTTTTCATTGGTTATTATCAACACCTACAGTCATGATTCGATATAATAGGGGCCATGAGAGATTATAATTCCCCTCATTAGTATATTTTCCTAATTTATTTCGTATTTTACATTGGAGAAACATCGTTCTTATGATACACGTATTTTTAAGTTAATTTATTTTAGAGTAAAATGTATTCATTTACCACATTAGACCATTTAAACCCTAAATTTAGGTTCCTATATAAAGACGTCAAAATTGCATTTTTTCAACAAAAACTGGCAGTGATCCGATTCACCCTCAATTCGGGGTGAATCGGATCACGGCACTTAAAAAAATTGTGTAAAATCAACCGTTCAAGATCATTCAATTTTTTAACGGGTTCTAAAAGTATTAATTGGGACTCGATTTATTCTTTTTAAAGCATTCCAAAATCTTTATTAGAAAATTTTTGGCAACAGTTCAAATTTTAAAAGTGATCCGATTCACTCCGCTTGTATTATAGGTACAATACTGGAAAAAAAAATCGACTCAGACCCTATATCTCCGGAACGGCTTGTGATACAAAAACAAATAAGGTATCATTTTTCATGATTTGAAGTATTCTATATACAGAAAATTTTTCAAGTTCTTAGGGGGTCGTCTTCATATTAAACGAAGCACCAACTTTCGTTTTTCCTATGGGCGACATCAAAGATTTTTCCAGATTCTGAAAGAGCACCCTCTAAAACCCCCAAAAACCAAGTTTCGTGTCGATTGGCCCACAAACAAAGCCAGGAGGGGGGTTTGAAAACTTTGGTAATTTAACTTCAAAGAGGAAAGATTGGCGACAATTGTTTAAAATTCTCTAGTAAAGTTTGAACAGATTTGGCTACTTATCTGTGTTTTGGCACAATTCCTACAAAAGTTAAAGCAGATTTGGCTATTTATCTATATTTTGGCGCAATTTCGTCTTCCAATTAGAATACCCTTAAGTGGTAGCTCACTTGGTAGAGTAACAAGCTCGTGATCACTAGGTTGCAGGTTCTGCCCCGCAATTTCGCATGTCTCTTTGTTCAAGGTTAACCTATAGGGATACAGGCAAACATAAAGATGAATAGATGTTGAATACTTTTTTTAAAATCTAAAGCCTTTAAAACAAATTTATACAATTTTTATTGCCGTTCGTTTACAAATAATAATAATTAATTGAGAGTTATTTAAAATTAACATTTTTTTAATTCTGGAAAAAAGGGAATAAAAATTTAAATAAAGATATTAAATAATCACGCTAAATTTTGAAAGTGGTTTTGTTGATAAGAGCTAGAAATTTAACCAATTAATGAAACAATAAATCAGGCTTTTGCGGCTCAAAAATTCCTATAAAAATACTTAAATACAGATAGTTTGATTGATTTTTTGAGGTATTTTTAGCATTAATATTTAATCGATGTTTCTAATAATTTTCAATTTCCACTTACGAAAACTTATATTGAAAAATTAAGGCAATTACAAAGTTTAAAATTGGCTTATACATATAGGAGTAGAAAAATTTTTAAATACTGATTTTAATGATTCTGCAGTCATTTTTTTAGTAATTTATTACGCGAGTTATGTTTCATTAGGTTGGATACAGAGTTTATTAATTTTTAAGGATAAACATTGAAGTTTCTGAACCTATGTGCTTGATGAATAAGATACCAAAATATAAATATGAAACATGTTGATTAGTCAACCATTAATTTCAAAGTTAATAAACTTGATGAATTAAATTAATTAACTTTAATCATATCGACGATTTGGAGCTTCTTGATATTTTAAACAATTGGGGTTTTAAGGAAAAAATGAAAAATGCATCATCACATCAAAGGCAAAAAGTTTATTTTATTCATCTTTGTAAAGTTTTTAATAATTACCATAAAGTGAGTGAATGAGTGAGTGAGAGAGAGAGAGAGGGAGAGAGAGATAATATTTTTTAGGGGGGAGGGGAGTTGGGAACGTTTTTTACTGCCGAAAATATGGGGGGGGGTGATTGGAAAGGGATATTGGAGTTTTATTTTAGGGGTTGGATATTTTTTTTTCTGTTTGTGTTTTTAAATTTGAACGTTAATTGGCATGCTGATTTTTCTTGAGCCTCAATAAAAATCAGCATATTAATTAATGTTAAATTTTTCAAACTCAACCTGTTTCCCCCCACAAGTCCCTATTTCTATTTAACCTCATCTATCCCAAATAAACTAGTTTAACGTTTTCAAAATTAGTTTCCAAATCCGATACCGGTAAGAACCAACGATATCATCCACATATTTGGTGACAATAGCGGATGGATCTATCGTTCTCCCAATTCCAGGTTGGATGCAAGAAACGATTGGCTTTGACTATAGCTATAAAAAATAACATTAAATTAAAAAGTGGTAGCTAAATTGTTATTATAGTGTTAATTTTTTATTTTGTAGTCACCACTATTTTATTTATTATTAGTTAATTATCTAAGTCAACTTTTATTCCAAGCATTGAGCCCTCTGGCTGCGTTGGGTAGATTTAATACGCTGCTTGCCTTACCTCTGAAAACTACTGTAGGGGTTGGCGGCTGGTGCAACCCTTGGATGTGCCAGTTAGGGAACGTACCCATACCACGTGACCCATTTTATACCCTCCTCCCCTTGGTGACCATCCGTAGTATATGCCAAGACCCCTCCCCCTCTAGTTTTCACGTAGTAATTCATTAATACGGTTTGACATCATTTTTTGCAAACAGAAAGTTGAAAAAATTAATTTTTCTTAATTTGTCTTATTTTAATAATTAATTTTGCCTTATTAGTCTTAAGTTGGCAAATTTCAATAATTAATTTGGCTTAATTTTGTCGTATTGACTAGAAGAAATTGACTACGGGACAAACCCTTAAGCCCCCCTCCCCCCTGTGACCGAGCGTGGTAATTTGAAGACCCCCCTCCCTCCCCTAAATGGGTCACGTAGTATGGGTACCTCCCTTATACGCAAAGAGATGGTGTTAACCCTGGGGTGCATCATATGGGAAAGATGATATTTGTGTCATGGTTAAATTAATTCATGTCTTGATAACATTTAATATCAAAGATAAAACGTTGAATTTCTTTTAATAAACAATGCATGTAAGAAGAGACCGTCCTTATTAAGCGACGACTTTTCTTGACCTTAGATTTTATTTAAAACCACCAATATCTGCATGAAATCTGTCATGAATTCGAATCCTTATATCGAATACTCTTTTTTGAAACTTTATTCGCGTAATTGAAAAACATTTCAAATTTAATGCAGGTGAAATTTTTAGTCGAATAATTAAGTATTGTTTCAAAAGTAAGTGTTAAGTATTGTTTCAAAATTTTTTCATCTGAAAAAATTGTATTTTAAAGATTTTTAATTTGTAAACTTTTATTTAAAAATATCATCAAAATTTAAAAACAAATAAAAAATATTACATGCACAAAAAATAGGTTAAGTTTCATTTTACTGAAATTAATAGAGTAAAAAATAAGAACTTATTAATTCTAACTCTATCGGTAGTTTAAGTTCGAGGCATACACAAACTTCCAAAAGCAAAACAAGAACACGGAAGCTATGCTGTTCGAACTTGGCTCTAAAGATTTGCGACCAGGCACACTAGCCGTTAGGCCACACGGCTACGTTCAACATCAAGGTTTAAACAATAAATGTGTTGATTTCAGTTAGTAGATTATGGTTACCGTAAGGTTACTGTAATTTTCATAAGTTGTATGTCTTTGGCGATATGAGATTGGCGCAAATTTTTCTAATTGAAATTTCCTACAGTGTGCGTGGGGCTAATGGTTGTAAGGATCAAAATCTATGAAAAACGAGATTTCAACGTAAATTCAACGAAGTTCAAACCCCCCTCCTGGCTTTGTTTGTGGGCCAATCGACACGAAACTTGGTTTTTGGGGGTTTTAGAGGGTGCTCTTTCAGAATCTGGAAAAATCTTTGATGTCGCCCATAGGAAAAACGAAAGTTGGTGCTTCGTTTAATATGAAGACGACCCCCTAAGAACTTGAAAAATTTTCTGTATATAGAATACTTCAAATCATGAAAAATGATACCTTATTTGTCTTTATATCACAAGCCGTTCCGGAGATATAGGGTCTGAGTCGATTTTTTTTTCCAGTACTGTACCTTTTCTTTATTGAACAATCTAAAATAACAGTTTTTTATTTTATGGAACTATTTTAAAATAAATTGAATACACCACAAGGTTTTTGTATGATTGCATACAGGAGTGCTATTAACAGCAGGTTTGTGTTATAGACTGATGAAAACCAGAACGGTTAAACGTTGTTTCATTCTGGAGCCTCCGCAACCAGCAAATAAAAAGGTTTATGGTATACATCACAGTTTATATACACTTATTTCCAACAAAGTCACAGTTATACATAACAGAAAGTTGCAGTTAACAGTTTTAAAGAGGAAATTATTCAAATAAATCCACTTAAATAAATAAGAAAGGGTAATACGAAAAGTTTATGATGTACTTTACTTACTAGCTGTTATACCCGGCCTTGCACGGGTGGGGTGTATAAATTTATTTTTTAAAAGTTTTCTTAATATACATTTATAATTTTTTAAATTAGCAATACAGTCAAGTCCGCTTAATGTGATCGCAATTGTCCGAGACTAAACTGATAACATTATCCGATCGATAACAATAAGCGATCTCATATAAAAAAGCAGCACACAGTGTTACTAGTTACTAGATTGTTTGCTTTAAAATCAAAATCATGTAATCGTAATAAATGAATTTAGAACTCTATTTTTAAACTAGGAAAAATTTTAAGGGGAAAATATAAGAGTAGTTCAGTTAATAAAATTAAAAAAGGTCTCTCTTTTTTTCCGCTCCATTATATCCATCCACTCCAATAAACCACTACATAATCTGAATTTCATTAAACAAGGGAAAATCAAAATCTCTTGGAACATCTGCAAAGCGTGGATCTTGGTGTTTCTTTAACCAATCACAAGTATGGATTCAGACCACCCCATAACCGTTTTCTTTCAATATAATATACGGAATGTTTTATTTTTCTTACCCTTACTGAATTTCAGAAAAAAGAAGGGCCAGATGTTCTCATGGAGAAGATTTTTACTTGTAAAAATTGACCTTCAAAATGAAACTCGAACCCAAAAGCGGTCGTTTTAAAGGGGATTGGACAAATTTTGATAATATTAAGCGGATTGATGATTCATAGTTGATCACATTAAACGATGTATTTTACATTAAATTAAATAGGAATGATCGGGACCTGTCGATTCCGATAACATTATCCGATTGATAACATTAACCGTGATCACATTAAGCGGAGTCGACTGTATTACAATTCCTCCCGGTATCCCAGGCGTCTCTTTATTATCCCGGTGTTCTCAGTTATTTCCTAATCCCAGTGGTCCCAGTAATTTTTCTAATCCCGGCGTTCCGGTAATTTTCCTATCTCGGTGTTTTTGGTAATTTTTATATTCCGGTATTCCCGGTGTCTTTATGGTAAATTTCCTATCCCTGTGTTCTCGGTAATTTTTCCTATCCCAATGTTCCCGCTAATTTTCCAATCCCAGTGTTCCTGATAATGTATAATATCTTGGTGCCTTTATAAAATAACAAATTTGAAACTATAATAAAAAGTCTAGTAAATTAATAAGTCTAGTGAACAAATTAACAAATTTAAAACTAAAATAAAATATATATTAAATGAAAAAGTCTAGTGATCTGTCTCATTCGAAACAATGTTTTATTTTTAACTCGTTTTCCATGAAAAAATTTGTATTTTTTTCAATAAATATATTTATTTCAAAGGAAAAAATCTTGAAATGGAGGAAATGTCCACGCCTTCGGTGTGGTTTAAAAGGAGATGCGGAACACACATACACACACAGCCACAAACGTTTTTATTTATATAGATATTAATAAAATTGTGCCTAGTAACTACAACACTGGTACTAAAGTTTTCTATTATTCGCTTGCATGACTATTAAAACAGGTTTTCTAACACGGAAAAATAAGTGAAAAAAGCAGGAAAAATGAAAAAAAAAGAATGAAGGACTGATTTTCTCTTTATAAATTATAGCCTATGTGTTATTCCTATATAAGCTACGTTATTGTATAATTTCATTAAAATCCATTCAGTAGTTTTTGCGTGAAAGAGTAACAAACATACAGACAAACATTCACAATTATAATAGTAGTAGGATTTATTTACTCCTCAACTTACAGCAGAAAGAAATAAAATATCTCTGTTTTCTTATAGTGGGGACAACAATTTTTCAAATTTCATTTATTTCGATGAAAAATATTTTTTCGAAATCTGATCATTGGTTAATTTTTTTTGTCTTCCGTACTACACACTTTTACGAAAGAGTATCGGCAATGGTTAAATCCTTCCCTTTGAAAGTATTGATTGGTTAAAGATACGGGCGAAAGCAGAAGTAACGTCACGTAGGCCATATCTCCAATTCCAGCGAGCGTAATTTTTGAAAATTAACTAAAAACTAATGATAAAAAAATCTAAAAATTTGAAGAAATGTGTTTTATAACTCTTTCAATGATTTCTCATAGTCGAAATCTTAAATTTCCACAAGTGTTGTATTTCCTATTCTTCCACATTCCTAAACAAATTACGATGCGTCGCAAATAAATTTCACATTGAGTAAAAAAAGAGTTCAATCTTAAATTCATTTTTATTTATTTTCTTTTAGAAATATTATAAAAATTTGATTGTTTAAAATTTTTGTTATTTTTTAACTCTTTACAAAGCACAAGGATATTTTTAAAACTTCACACTCTATAAACGACAGTTTCAAAACTGAGTAAAAATGACTCAAACTGGCCCCGATCCAAATTATCTCAAATTTGAAAACACACATGCATAATATACTCCTGTTCATAAAAAATGCAACACCATGAAGGACTTGTTAGATTTTGATGAAATTTACACAGCAAGTGATCTTTGTGGATACAAATAAATGATATAATTTTCAGAACAAAGGAATAAAATTTAATATCGAAAATCGGTGTTTAATGTCTTCCATACGCGCTGCAATGAGAGCCTCTATACGACAGGTCATCGAATCATACAAATTGAAATTTTGACTGAGGAGGTGATTTTCTTCTAAGATTCATCCCAAACCCAAAGTTTGCCAATATTGGCAACATAACAAGCATTTTAAGCATGAGGACAAACCAACGAAACTTTAGTCGAGCTCCATAGGTGAAATTTTGGATGAAGAAATTTGTCGAGAAAGAAACTGTCTTTATTGAATGTAAAGTAAGTTTGGAACATTCCAAAAAACATGTGTGCGGGATTTGTTCTGATGAATTACTGCTTCAGGATCGCTTCAAATGTAGGGTATAACTTTTGGCTCCAAAAATATTTTAGAAATTTTTTTAAGAAATGAGATTGCCCTCATTTTTTATCTAATGAGGTTGCCCATGGTACCCAATAGTGCTCCAGGTCAAAACACTTCTCTTCTTCACCACAGACTCAAGATAAAACACTCCAAAAATTGCGATTTTCGGCATAGCGTCCAAACCCAATTTAGGTGTCATGTTAACCAAAATTGATGGGGGATTTCTTTAAAAGGACCATTTGTTATCAGTAATATTGCGAAAATATTTTTTGTGGATCCCATGGTAGCTTTATGCACTGATGGAATTCCATCGATGGAGCGCTATAAAAAAAACGATACTTGGTGAATTTTGGTGCAATGGCGACCGATTAACTGATGAAGCAGACAATGATAGACCTGTAACAGTATTCTAACAGTTTGAAACATGTCGAAAAGTCACGCAATGATCCGGCACTGCCATGCGAATGAAGCCTCTTTCATCCCGTGCTGACGTGACTATAAGGGGTCTAGACCCCAATTTCCAACTCGCCTCACCCTTTTTGGACCTCTGCTTTCAAACCCATATCAATATTGTCCGGTTTCCCTTCATCTGAACAGCGGTAAAACAGTGTGAAAAACATCCCTCCGGGAGGCCTAACATTAATCCTCTTTAAAACTCGGTTAAATTTTCATATGACATCCGTTAAGGTCTAAGGGGTATAATAACATCTAATGACAAGATAATCAACGGTAAACAACTTTCTTACAAGCCCTTAACAACCCGTTACAGACCCCCAAATATACGAATAAATCAGTGGTTGAGAAGACACTGCTCAGCTCGCGCATGCGCTATAGCTCTGAATTTGGTATCATTTGATAATCAAACCATAATAAACATACCCTGAAAATTTCAAGTTGATCGGACAATTCCTTCTTGGTGTTGCATTTTTTATGAACAGGAGTATAGTACTCATTTTTGAAAATGTACAGATACTCAAAAATAAAACTTCATGTACTTACTCATAGTCCTAATTTTTTAATTCGTCCGTGGCATTCTTATAAAGAGAGTGCAAAGTGTTACAGTTCAAGACCCTCTATATAACCTGTATATAGAATAGAGGACCAACCGAATAGAGGTAGTTCCGAATAAAAGCCGTGCAACGCAATTTTGAAACAACCTGTATATACTGCACACACTTAAAAGACGCTTGTATTTATGGTCTTAGTAAAACAAAGTACAATGCACTACAACGACTGTGCTTCCTTTAGATAATCCAAGAACCAAACTACATTTTTTGAATGATTTAACATAACTGATACCAAGTTGGAAATAATTCAAATGGGTCGTGTATCTCAGAATGATTTACACAAACCTGAGTTAAAAGATTCCTCAAAAACTATGAATGCTTACTGTGTCTTACTGGTTACTCATGAGAAGACTCCCACAGAGATCCGTTGCATCACTGTCAAAGTTAGTTAAATTTTACAAAGAAAGTGCTTATTCCACAGGATCTCAACCGTCTCCATTTGAGATTATGTATGTAGTACTCAGTGCAACGTTCGGCATTCCTTTCGTCAGTTAGGACGGAATTAGACCTTTTGTGTAAACATCGCAGAAGGGGTAGACTCGATAAATTGAATTATTTTTCTCCATGTTTTTTTTCTCTCTCAAGGGTTTCAAGTTTCGTGGATCTTCATAACCTTTTAAAACTCCAGCCGGGGATCAATTAGATGCAAATACGTTTTAAACAGTGAAACGGTGATCATATTATGAGTGAATTGATTCTGCGCAGTGTCTGATTTGGCTGTCTTTAAAACCCATGCCTGTTAGCCGTTGTAAAGGAATTTTACTCATTTTCCTTTTTTTTTAAAGAGTTTAATCCGTAAAATCCCGTCAGAACCCCAACTGAGCTTAAAAACCAATAAACTAATTGAACTTATGTGATTAAGTAGCATTTATTTGGCTTAATATAGAATAATAAATAGATCCTTGAATCTTAGTAAGAGACACAATAAGAAAGGAGGTTATTTAACGTCTCCGAAATGATGAGTGGGTTCAATTCCGTTAGAGTTCCCGCTAAACATCACCAATCTCTTTTGAATGCTTAATATTCAAAGATAAACCTTTTTTTATTTTTAATGATAAACTGAACAGTTATAGATCTAATTAAACATTTTAATCTATGAGTTTGAAATTATTTAGCAATATTTATACTTTTTGGTGTCCGAAAGAGATTGGTGATATTTAGCGGGAACTCTAACGGAATTGAACCGATGAGGGTATAGTATTATAATCACACAATACTTTTTAAATCAGAACCTATTATTTGACTTAAATAATTAATCAGAATCACGTTGATTGAATCACAGATTAAAGATCCTTATGAAAAATAAAAGTACTCAGAATATACCAAACGATAAAAAATTCCAAATCTATATTGGGGGAAAAACCTTTTAAAATGACAATTAGATATTCTCACTTAAGGTCAATCATTTTTGCCTAAACAAACTTTGAGGAGTTTTTCATAAAAGATGGTCATTTCAAGATTGAATTAGTGAAAAAAAACAATTACAAAATCCCCACATTCTCCATCACGTGATCTCCCCATGCCTCAACAACACTCAAAGGGGCGACATCTGTCCTCTCGTGTCTCCCCATCAAGAGTGGTGTCTCCAAGGTCTAGGCCTTCCTCTGACGATCTTCGAGGATCATCATTACCACTAATGGTCTGTCGATGAGGAGGAGCTTGTTAGGCTCGGATTCCCGGAAGGTCACGGAGAGGAGGATTTCGGGAAATTGTTAGTAAATACTTTAGTAAGGAGGAGCTGACAAAAGAGAGTTAAATGAGATGAGTCGGTTTGAGGTTTTTGAAAGGACGAACCAACGATTGGTGAAAGTGCGGGGTTCAGAAAACTGTTATGACTGAAAGAGTCTCTCAACTAATGGACGGGAATTGTTTGTGTCGATAGAGTATAAGTTTCGTGCTGAAATAATCATTAAGTATAGGGGAGAGTGTTGTACCTATGGACAAAAATCACGTTTGGATTTTTCTAAGACAGGTAAAATCACATTTTGACCATTTAAAGTGCCCAAAAAACCTATAGTCCTAACCTTTGTGAGTAGAGATATATTTTTTATTTGTCAAAATCTTGAAAATTGGATTTTTAATCATTTATAATAACTTGGAAAAATTTGTGTCCAAAGGTACAACAACCTGTTGTACCTATGGACAGACCCAGTTGTACCTGTGGACACCCTTAAAAAGGGAAATTTTAGTTGAAAAAAGCTAAGAATGAACATTTTTATTGATGAATTGCCTTTTAATAACCTATTTCAAGCCTTTTTAAAATTGAAAATAGATTTTTTAAAGTAATGTAGTTTTAGATCGTGAATGATCATTAAAACGAAGTTGAATGATAAAAGTCTTGATTTTTTACCAAAAACACAAAAATCACATGGTATTTTCAGATCAGAATTTAAGGTAATAGTTTCATCAATCATGCTGATTGATCTGACAACTTCACTGATCCAAAAAAAAACAATTCGAACGACACTTAGTTGTGCAAGCATTTGGTGGTAATAACAATAATAATTTGGTGGTAAATCTTCTTCAGTGGAAATTTTAAGTTTTTTAATCATCATACTTAAATGCAATAGGGTGCTTAGGGTTTTACACCATATTTTACATTAAATTCCAAGTAGAATCATAAATTTAAAAAAGTAGTTTATATCACAAAATATTTGATTTTTCATCTAAAATTTACTTGAAAATAATCGCTGACAAATAGATTACCATTTAGAATTAATTTAACATTTATTAAAATGTATTCAGTTAAATGAAACCTGATTCTAAAACGCCGATTAGCTAAAGACACCCGCAAGAACGTGTCCGTAGGTACAACACTCATGGTGTCCGAAGGTACAGCATCAGGTGTTTTTGCATTCAAAGTTCTATAAAAGATAAAATAATTGAGATCTGACGATTTCTAATATCAAAACTAAAAAGTCAAAATCTCGGGGATTCCCCCATATATCCCATTTTATCATATCATAATCATAGAGGAAGAAAATAATTAATGTAGTGATGCACTAAAAAAAACTTTGAGCACCTAAAAACAGTATTTTTATTATAGAAAAATTAAATAATATTTTAAACAGCTGATTTGACGTTAGCAACTAGATAGCATCTGTTTACATTCAAAATCGACCACAAATTCAAATTTACATTTTTTCCCGAATTTTAAAATGAGGTGGCTGAAGGTACAACCGTCCGTAGGTACAACACTCTCCCCTATATCCTCTATTTATAAAATTAAGTTAATGACATAAACCTTACATTATTTCAAGTATCGAAACTCGTGGAAAGAATCAAAACTCATACAAAAAATAGATGTATTATTTATTAAATGTCTAAAAATATTTTATTACAGCATTACTCTTAGAATTAATTTTTTTAATGTGTACGATGGGATATGAAATTATTTATTTCCTAGAATTAATTTCCTTAATTATTTATTTCCTAGGGCTCGCGCCTGTAGTTGGTCGACTTAAGTTGTATTTGTATAATTTTTGATGAATTAAAAAAACACGGAGAAATGTTTTTCCTCTTATAGGTTCTATATTCACCAGAAATTTTTCAGCTTAGTTAAAAAGGATTTTTTTAATTTAAATTTTATTCTTAATTGAATTATACAGGGTGTCCCATAAATAATGGGTCACACTTCTAGGGGGTATAGTAGACACCTAGACGAGTCAGAATCACATAGGATTTGGGGGTCCCAGACCAAATCCCAGGGAGTTAAAAATGGAGCGACACCCCAAAAAAATTATTGAAAAATTCAATTTGTAGAAGAACTACTATTGGTAAATATTTAATTATGGTCTCAAAAATTGTGGTTTAATATGATCTTTAAAATTATCTTAAAAGTTTTCAGTTTAAATTTTTTTATGACAAAAAAGTTTAATAACCACAAAAAAATGTGAAAATTTTACCAAAATTTTGTTTTGTATTTAGAAATCCTTTCTTTTGATTTAATAATCTGAAAGATCATAGTCAAAAATCCTTAAGTCCAAAGTGTCACGTAAAAACCATCAATATTAAATGCATGAGATCCTGTAACTGTTAAACTATCCAACCATCGATTGAAACCATCTGATCAATGGTCACCACTTTTTCCGTTATAGTCGGCTAGACTAAAAGCTCTCCCTCCCGAGCAAATTACTAATTTTATGTGTGTAAAAAAATTCTAAAAAATACTCAAATTTTATGACAAAAAATCAATTTATTAAAACAGATAATAGAACATGTATATTTACATAAGATCCTTGATCACAACAAATGAAAGACGCCATCAGCAATCGGGAATAAATTTACATATAAATAGACATAAATATTTACAGTTTGTGTGGTCAAGGAAACTACTAGAAACATTCTCTTATAAACAACAGTTCTCTATAAAACGTTTCATCTCAGATTTCATGACGGAATACATTTCTAAGAAAAGAGAAATAGCTTTTCGAACATTGAATTGATGCTTGGCAAGTTCTAGTAAAGCGAACAGGTAGGAATACCAGCTTAGAAGCTCTATTTTAATAAGCTAAGATAGTTCTTATTGCTGAAGAGCATTGGAAATGATGAATAATTAGCATTTCTTATACTAATCCTAAAGAAGAAACAGTAGAAAGAGAGTACTCGTTAGGCTTAACGGTAATAATTCTTTTAAAAAAGTCTATTATCTCAGAAAACCGCATTATTATCTTTAGAAATGAAACTTCAGGAAGAAAATTTTACTTGTACCTTAAAAAAAGTTAAAATTTTAAGTTTACATGCAATTTTGAACTTATTTTCATTTAAATCATCGTTTGACTCTAATCGTTAATCCCAACAAGTACCAAGAGGTATTAAAAATTTTTGAAACAACTATAAGATAAAAATTATCAAAAAGCTAAGCTAGGAGCATAATTAATTAACTGCAATGTAAATTTTTAAATTCACAAATTTGATCAGGCATTTACCTTTAAAAAAAATTTTAATTTACTGGATATGTTTTCATATATTAAGTCAGCACATAAAAAAATAGAAATATTGTTTTTCATTGATAAAATCCAGATGTTTTTAATGTTTATAAAGTTATCCTTTCTTAAAATCTGTGCGAATTTGAAAAATCGTATTTATCATTATAAAATCCCTTTTATATTTAATTTTTTTCATATATTTAAATAATTATATATTTTAATTTATAAGGCATATAGAGTAACTTTGAATCACAGATCAGTATAGATGTCTGTCTATATAACAATTTAAGTTCAGTTTACAATATTAGTTCATCATTAATAAATTTTTATGTTTGAAAAATATATTTCTGTACCAAATATTTTCAACTATTAAAATATCATTAGAAAATTCTTTGGCACTTAGAACAGTTGGGGCTACAAGCAAGGATTTTTAATTGGCAAACCAATCCAACAATTGGTGTGAAGGATCAGCTACCTAAACAACATGGTCCAAAGTAACAAGCAAAGGCTATCATAAAAGACAAATTGCATAGATAGGCTGAATGGAATACATTTTTGGATTCAGTTTCGAATAGGGTACCCATGTGTCTTGGTGGTGCCAATTTGAGTGATAACTTTTTTTTTGGTGCTAACCTTCTACTCTGCCCATGGTAGCTTAATACGCTACCATAAGTTTAACTTCAACTTCCAGGATGTTTTTAAATTATTGCAGCAATAACTGCACCTTCAGATTATTATAATTTATTAAAGTTTAAGTTCAGTCCCCAGTTATATATTTTTGTAAGAATTTTGAATTAAAATTTTTAAATAATAAAATAAAATATTATTTGGCCCCCAAACTACATGAATAAGGCAAAAAAATCATTTCTGTGCATAGTTATTTCTGGTAGTGTGCATTAGAGTGTTAAGCAAAATGGTGTTTGACAGCAACCAATAACGGGTGGTACCCTATTCTAAACTATCCCCATCTTTTCTTTGGTAACGGAGAAACCATCAACCGTCTCGCTCTTTGGTTACAAAAATACAGTATCATCATAGGAAATGGTCGTTTGATACGAACGGAGGTAAAATACCACAGTCAGAGCTGCTGAAGCTGTTCAGATGAGAGAGATAGAATCGATCGTTCCACGGGGTTCACACATTCAATGACTTAGTTGCACTCATCGCAGAGTCGGTGGACTCCCCAGAGGTGGAGGCCGAGTCTCATAAGGACAGAGAAGGCCGCTTCTTCTGGCTGTGGTGGTCCAGAGCGCCCCCTCGTCCGAACATGGCGCTGAAGATCTTGGAGACGGACACCTTCCTCCTGGAGGTGGTGTTGGTCGGCGACGAGTTGGCGCTGGCCTTGGCGATCGCCGCGCACGCGTCAGAGAGGACAGTCCTGAAGGCGTTGGCGACGTCCTGGTAGCAGTCCGCCGCAGAGACTTCGGCGAAGTAGGCGTTGCCGAGCTCCTTGGCGAGGTTTTGGCCCTCTTCGGCGGAGACCTCGCGGATGTGCTCCAGGTCGCTCTTGTTGGCTAGCAGCAGGATGGGCTGGCTGCGCGACATCAGGTTGCGCAGGCAGTCCGCGGCCACCACGAAGCTGCTCTTGGAGGAGATGCTGTAGACCACCACGAAGGCCGAACACCAGTCCAGCTTCTCTGAGGGGATGGAGTCAGTCTGGGGAAGAAGAAAGGGAGAGGTTAGTCGTGATTTTATTGAGCCACATAACACAGCAACATACATAACACATTGTCCCGTTCTATTTTAAAAAGGGGTGAAGTCCGAAATTTTCAAAAACAGGTGGTTTTGCTGCTTTGACTCTCAAATAGTCCGATACATTTAAAATAAATAAATCTTCTCCTTAACCTTCTACTTTCAAGGTAGCAAATATACTACCAAAAATTGAGCTTTAATTTTTTCAGGTTATTGCAGGAATAATTGAACCTTTAGGTGGTATAATTTATAAAGTTCAGGTTCAGCCCCCAGTTTCAAACAAAAATTGTTTAAATACATAATTTTTTTTGGTAAGTGGGCATGTTTACTTTATTTTACCTCTTACTTCATGAAGAAGGCAGAAAAAATTATTTCATAGTTATTTCTGGTGTTGGGCATTAGAGGGTTAAATAATTGAACTTGCGTTTTCCGTTTTTAATGAAACCAAACGAAAAACTCGGAATTAGGAGAAGTGACCTTTTATACCTCTTTCAAAATCAACGGTACAATTAAGGAATTAAGTTCATAGGAAAAAACAAACAGGTCAATTTAAGAAACACACTTGAAGATTATTTAATCACTGCGACTTCAAAGACAATGAATTCCAATGAAAGACTATCATAATTTTGCATGAGAAACATGCTTACCCAAGTAAGATTATTTTAAATTTGTCATTAAACATGAGAAAAGTCTGACACAGTACAAAAACAAAACATCGTTTACTTTCGGTAGCCTTAAAAAGTTCAGACAAACCTCCCAGAAACAATGCATTACATATTTAGAACGCATTACGCATAATCGTACGTCAAAAGAAAGTAAGGTTATCTCGGACAGACGTCAATGAAATCTAACGAGCGCATAACGCGACGTTTTTTACACACCCCCAGGCACTGAAATAGTACTTTAAAACTCCAAGAATTGTCTAGATGCCAAAAAGTATGTTTTACTATGCATTCAATCTCTTTCCAACAGGTGTCTCCCAGACAGCCTCAGGTAAGTGTGGCGACGTCATAACACAGTATTCTGCTAGACAGGATGCAGTGCACTAACCGCATGTCCCCAGCAGAGATCCACCAAATTCCTGGAGATCCTCCAGAGGAAACGACAGCTAATCCGGATCGTCCCAATCGAACGGACATGTCTCTCTTTCTCTCTACCCCCTGCACGTGCTTGGCCCCCTCCCAAGCCAGCTACAGTCTCAACAGGTCCATTGTTCAACCAAATTGATTTGGCAACGGCGACATCTACATAGCTCAGTAACAGCTCGTAACAATCGTCAAGCCAAGAAAGCGATTCGGGAGGAAGAAGGTGGAAAAGACTGGCGAGTGATGGACTAGCGTTTTCTCAAACCTAATTGCCGCTCCCCGCCTTCCAGAGAGAGGTAGTCGAGGAGAGGACCTTAATATAGGCCGATCTACTTTTCGAAAAGAGTTGGGGAGTGTTATAACTCACCTCCGATTTACTCGGTACCCTTTCGTTAGTTGAGTTGCTGCTAAGAATAAGCGGAGATCTATCCCTTTTGAAATACGCGCGTTGTCTCTTTTATCACGAAGACATAATGTTTCTGAAGGTTGGGTAGAATGAAAGTTCAAGCGAGGGGAAAAGTAAGCGTGTAAAGCGCTGCTTAAATTGAAAAAAAGTAACTAGGTCACCAGAGGACTAAGTAGATACGATATCAGTGAATCAGCACTAATGAACTTTTCAATCAAAATGCGTACGTGCGAATCTCTCTCTTTAAATAAGCATAAGATGGATAGCTGTAACTGCAAATTTCTACCCATGCTTTCAATTAACTTAAGCTAAACCTTTAGTAAATATCATACAATGTACTATTCTTGGCTCTTTAGGAGGACCAGTATTACAATGCAAACTAATAAATATTTAGTACTACTTACTTGATCCCTGGATGTGTCTAGTATCTCCACATCAACAGGAGAACCAGTGACTAGTGTTTGAGAACAATATAAAAGATCTTTTTGTGAGCTGTATTCCCCTATGAACCTTTGTGTCAGAAACCGAACAGTTACAGCTGTAAGAAAAAAAAAGAAAGGTTAGAAACACTAAAACTTAAGTTTGCACTTGAGATAAATATTGCAAGCAAATACATAATTAATACATTTACAATACTCCTGGATTTTTCCCTAGAACTAATATGGAATATTTTATACAAAACTTTTTACGAACCTTTTTTTATGAAAATAAAACTGATGGAATTCCCATAGAGGTAGGAATTCCATTCACTTAAATTCCACTATATAAATACCGGCTGGAAATCTATTTTATGAGCGAAAAAATTTCCGCAGCTCTTCATTCAAGAATTCGAACAATTCAAAAAGAAATTAACACTTCAGAAAGAATTCGGCAGACGATTACAACTTGGCTAAAGAGAGCGTGCCTCGAGTGCCCCCCGCGATTCTCCGTCTAGCTATAGCTAGAATGCGGGTCTGTGGAAGATCCTGAAATAGAATAACCAAGATAATTTTTTAGCCAGTTTTTTTGGAAGATTTTTCGTTCACCTGTCGCAAAGGCTCGACTATCAAATATGTGATGAGCACGCAGCGAGGTAACGATCTAAAACGATTTTTTTTCTTTTTCCTTCGAGAGTGCTTTATCACAGCTTCAGCTACTGCTATTAGATATTATCTAGAATGGATGAAGCTTTGGAAGGGCTTACTTTTCTGTTTTCTTGGTGAAGTAATTACTTCATTTCCAACTTTACTTGGACTTATTGTTATGTAAAGTGGAAAATAACATGATGATTGTCTTTAAATTACGGCGGCTTTTTTTTCAATTGCAAGGTGTAGTAGATAATTGTTTCAGTTAATGAACTGGGAAATAGAAGTATGTAAAACTTTTAAAGCACTACCTTGTTAAAGTTATCACTTTGCACACCAAAAAGTATATTCAGTTCAAAAAAAAATTTTTAAGTGTTAAAGAAATTTAAATAAAATACAAAGAAAAAGTAAAATATGTTAAATAGAATTGCATACTTTTTTTAAATTGAACCACAAAGTCATTAAATGTTGCAGGGAGGGGTTTTGGAAAATATCAAAAGCAATATGGAGAATTTTATTTGAAATTAAATTACACCCAATCTGGACAAGGAAATACAAATACACTACAAAGGGTATACTTGTCTTGTAAGTACTAAAAGAAGGAACTCAAATTATCCAACGGTAACTGAAGTAAATCGTTTCAGTGTCGTGTGAGAAAACGTTAGTAGACAATTTTTTTTCTCAAAACATATTCTCCTTAGCAAAGACAAGGTTATATGACTTTGAAAACGCTTTCATGTCAATTGAAAGAGATCTAACTCAACGAAGGTTTTAAATCTGATCTGAAGCCATGGACTAGATTCCAATCCGATGATGACAGAGATCCAATACTTGATAAAAGCCAAGAGGTAAAGGACCCGAAAAATGTCAACCTCGAAAGAAATGACACAGCAAATCCAACGACGGGGATTTTTTCCGCAATGCCCCGTCAACAGAAGAAGAGTTCATCACATAATATGGGCCATGACGGAGAAAATAACCATCAGATCCTGAGGTGAGGAATGGGGTTAGGGCTTATACCTGAGTGTTTATACTCCAGGTCATGAAATAGGGCGGCTGGCACATTGTCAACCGACCTCCACAGTCCATATCGTTCCTCAGGGTCGGTTAATTGGCCGCTCAGGGCTCGATGGATCCGGTGCCTTGACCCCCTTCAATCGAAAGTGGAGTCGTCAGTCTTCGAAGTTCGGCTCTTTTACTCTTTTTGTGGACCTTGCAAATGCGAAAGAAATTTTGGGGTAATTGTCCTACATAGGTATCATACTTGGAGAGTTCCATTGTCTTTTAGTGAGAACTGTGTCTGTAGTTCCAAGGTTTTCGCCAAGTGACAAAGAAAAAATGCTGTCTAGACGAGACTCTAAACATTGCTGATGACCTTTTGTAATAAGTGAATTTTAACTCTGTTTCAAATATTTCATGAAAAATAATGCTTTAAAGGACTTGTTTTGATATTATAACTCTTTGGAAGTGAGAGAGATGATGAGAAAATGAATTAACTGTTGTCACAAGTAAAGATTTTTTGCAAAAGTATTTTTAGAGAATTTCTCTTATCTTTGATCCTGAATTTTAAAAGGAAAGAAATAGAAAATATATATACACAAGGATATGACCATTTTCTTTTTGAGCAGAAACTACCGTTTGAAAATGGCTATCTTTTTTAGAGGTTTAATACGCTGTATTTGTATGATGTTACTCTCATGAGTTAGTAATTTGTAGAATACAGAAGTCAACATATTTACACTTCTCTGTAAACATTTATGTGAGTCTATAAATGGAAAGTGCGTCTTTAACAGTTCCCTTTTCTCTCACTTTCTTTAATTGACATTTATGACTCCATGGGAATATCCTCCAGCCCCTTTAAATTCTTCCAAAATGACCCATAACATTCTATTCAAATTCCTGTAACTACGTCGCCATTTCCAATAAGGCCGCGCTTTGTCCGAAAGCAACCAATCCCAGATGGCGAAATTTTAATTGCTAAAAACTTATTATTCCAATCCTAAGGACTTCTTGAGTGCGTGTAGTACTCGAAACGTGGGTCGGTGTGACGTCACATTTCGAACCAAATTAGAACTCCGCCTGAACAGAGGGAATGAATCCCGAAATAGAATTTTCTTTTGACTGAGATTTCTTTTGTTGATAAAGACTTCGATCATATGAATGAAATTTCACCCTTAAATGAAATTGCAAAAGTTTAACTTTTAATTGCGAACCAACCATGTCCAATTTTTTAAAGCTAATTATTACGTCACTCGCTCCCACTCTGGGTGGAGGTTTTTACCCCTTTTCGCTTAGGTAATGGTCCGTTTGAAGACTTGGCATGCTCTTTGCTGATCGCGGGGAAAGCTGGAAGTGACAAACTCCAGACGAATATCATGTAACTCGCGAATTAGGATCGTAACTTCTAGCGATAGCATATTATTTTGGAAGGGACAATACTTCTTGTCACAAACCAGACCCATGAAAAAAAGGATTAAAAAATTGTTTTACTATTTTTAGAACCTAGTCAGAGGGGGAAACTTAACTCTACGTGACTGTTCACCTTTATGCATGCGTAAAATTCTTAAAAACAGATAAAAAAATAGTTCAACGAATTCATTAAAGCCGAAGAAAAGTTAAACGCATGTAAAATGAATGTTAAGCTTGATATTCTTTGAATAAAAACTACTATAAAATAATGTTTTTTTATTTCCTTGATGTAGGGGTTTATTTAAGAAAAATAGAATTGGCTAATAACTAATGAATACATTAAGAGATTGAATATGACTTACGTGGGCTTACAGCAGCGATTCATCTTAGCAATGATTCATTCACACTTTTAAAATAAATTACGATTCAAATGTAGAGCTATTTTGAATTTTACTTTAAATTTAAGTAATAATGAATATTGTAACGAAATTATGGTAGGCATATCCATATTTTAAATGAAATGTAAATAGCTTAAAATAATATTCCAAGTGAAAAATCGAGGGGCAGAGTTCTAAATTAAACCCATAGTGTCTTAAAATACAAAGCTTAAAGAAAAACTTTTATACCTGCTGATTTTTTTAAGATTTATTATTATTTTTAAAAACACCAAGCCGCTCCTTGGCTTGTGTGTTCTGTGTTCTCTAAAAAAAACTCTGGAAAAAAGGTAGCCAGTTTTTCCCGCTCTTCCTGACTCATCACAAGATTTCATTTCAAAACTCTTCAATCTAAGTCAAGAAAAATAATTATTTTTTTCTCTTTCACAGGCAAGCTCTTTGTTGCCACGACTCCTCCCACCCAGTCACGTGATACTCGCGAGAAAGAGTGATCCCTAAACAATGCGCTTTATCCACATAAAAAAATTCAAAAAGTGACGCAAGCTGCCAACAACTGGAGCAAAAAGACGCCACGGACTCTCGACTACAATTGATTTGCGAATCGGAGAAAGTCGCCAGTTTTTTTTCTATGATGTCAAGTGATTGGGGATTTGAGAGCACGGAGAACAGCACGAGGCGTGTTTGGTTGCGTGGGAAATCCCTTCCAAGTTGGGTTAAACGGGTTTTCGTTTTCTTGTAAACACTTGAGAAGCCTCGACTCTTTTGTTTTAAGGCCCTTTTGAAAGGTGAGGTTCGGGGATTGAATGTTTTTTTCGGGTTCCCATGAAAATGAAACCGATTTCCTTTATTATTAAACGCTTTTATTCTACTTGCTTTTGGCGGCGTTTTACGCGTGGAATTTTAAAACTCGATTTTCGGGCACTTCCCGATATGTCAGGGCCCCGAAACTTTACACATCGGTGTAACCCTCATGATACTCCAATATCCAACCATTATCTAGTCAAACAACCAAAGGATTAAGTTAATTAACGAGTATTTTTAATTAACAGAAAAACCAGAATTTGATACCTTTCCCAAGGGGCTATTCTCCCTAAACCATGCACAATTGTTTATAAGGCATAACTTCATCATATTCAAAAGTCAAAACGAGAATTGCCCAGTAATTACGATAATTATAGACGAATAATCACTTTTTTCTTTCTGGATGCTTGTACATAATATTTCAGGCACTTCCAAACGATATAAAGTTCTGAAACTTTGCACCGTGGTGGAAACTCGATGACAATGCAATATTCAATCATCAACTAGTCAAAACCTCCGTAATTTAGGTAATTAACGAGTGTTTTTAGTTATCCTTTTAATTCATATTTGAGACATTCCGTGAAGCCAATGGATCCCAAAACCTGTAAGATAATATACTAAGTATATAACTACAATATTTAATCTTCAAAACGTGATTTTTTACCTTCTAATTAACAATTAAGATAATTAGCGATTTAAGATAATAACCGCGAGAAAGAAATCGCCAGAATAGCGAGAAATCGCCGAAAATATCACCGAAAATCGCCGAGAAGAAAAATATGTTCTTTTATAATTTATTGACTACTGAAAAGACTGGATGGTACTGTTTGCTCCTTGATACACACACACACACACACACACTAACTATGAGTTTCTTACGATTGTTTTTTTTATTTTATTGAATGCTTTCTTTTTATTGTGAATCTTTTTGTTATCGATGGATTTCATCGGTGATTGAGCGGATGCGAGGAATATATTCTTTGTGCGAGGTATTTTTCTTGCTCAGCTCTGTTACTATAACGTACCCAGCAAAATTAAATAGATTTTAAAATTAACTTTGGAGTTGATTGTCCTGCTGAGTCGTCAGAGGATTGTTCTACTTTGTCAGTTATGTGAAAATTTTTTGTTATACATGAAACTAAAATTCCATCCTAACATAACATTAATTATGGTTGAAATAAATACATTTTTTTTGTGAGTTTTTGTTAAAAAGTACCATGACTAAAAAGTAGAAAATAAAATAAGTAAAAAAAAAAGATTTTTTAAAAAACGCTTTTATTGAAGTGTTCTAAAAGGTCAAAAATAATTTTTTCGGTTTGACAAATAATTTATTGGGAAGTAGAAAATAACTTTTTGGTAAGTAAAAAAAACTGATTTTCTAATCACTAAAAATAAAAGCGTGGGCGCTAGTCATTCTTAATTCACTATATATTCTAACTTCTTTATTCTATGTTCTATGACGTTAGATTTACAAATTTCTCATTCATGAGTTTTGAGTGGGATGGATTCACTTTAAATTCTCTGTTAGGTATTTTTATTTATATAAAATTATACATAAATGCCGACGTAATGGCCTGGTCGATAGAGCATCTGACTGATGCAAAGCCGTACGTCTGGGGTTCGAATCCCCGTTTGGCAAGGATGTTAGTGTCACTGTCCTGTAAAAAAAAATTAAATTTAAAAAATATTAAAAATTACTAGCGCCCACGCTTTTATTTTTAGTGATTAGAAAATCAGTTTTTTTTACTTACCAAAAAGTTATTTTCTACTTCCCAATAAATTATTTGTCAAACCGAAAAAATTATTTTTGACCTTTTAGAACACTTCAATAAAAGCGTTTTTTAAAAAATCTTTTTTTTTACTTATTTTATTTCAGAAACAAAATGGTTTGTTTTGAGGGAAGGTGAAAGTGTACCCGCAAGCAGCAGAAGTTTTTGTCATGTGTCAAAATTTCGTATATCTAGTTGCAGTTACGTACATATTTTGTATGATGATCTGTGCTCCAGGACCTAGGGTACAGCCTAAATGAGAGAACGATGCTATGGAAATTAGAGTGCAGGTCATCTTAAAAGTAAATTTTATGTTTATTTTCTACAAATACAGAGAGTAAAGTTTAAAATAAATAGTTTGAGAGTTATAATAAAGAGTTTATTTTTTGGATGTATTTGGCATTAGTTTTTTCCATAATCCAATTCAAACATCTCCATATAAAGTTTAATTAGAAAGTGGGGCCACATTGCAGTTTATAAAGTTTAATACTAGTAACATAACTTAAGGTAGCTATATTTTATTGTGTATAAAGATCTCAAGCAACATAATCCAAATAAATCACGGCTCATAGTTGTACTTTATGTCTGCAACTTAACGGTTACCTCTCCTTAACGATTGTCTTCAACATAGAAATTTCTAAAATCAACGCTATCCCAGCCTTTCACATAAAAAAATAACACCCATAGAACACTAAGCACCCATGTTTTACAAATTCTAGTGTCAGAAAAAGCATCCCCACCAAAACAAACATTGAGATCTTTTAAAAAAGATCCTACAGAAATCCTCGTCTTGGGCTCAAGTTATACATAGCTTCGAGATACCCCGAGGAATTACTTTTTTCTTTTATGTGAAGGTCATACAGCAAGGAATGTTAACGAGGATAAGCACATTTTCTGGGGAGCTCCTAAACAGAAAAATATCATAAAAATCTGACGTTTTCGGGAGGTTTGGGAGCATTTTTCTCCACCCTGCTCGACTAAGATAGATAGGGAAGGGGGATTTATCAAAATAATACATATTTCGCACTTCCTGTG
Source organism: Tetragnatha versicolor (assembly GCA_024610705.1). NCBI lineage: Eukaryota > Metazoa > Arthropoda > Arachnida > Araneae > Tetragnathidae > Tetragnatha > Tetragnatha versicolor. Next base: position 36,759,902 of record JANDEH010000002.1, on the reverse strand, counting down.
TACATTTTACGGCTGGTTTCTAGCAGAGCATTTAACAGAGGGAGAAAAAAGAGAGCTGTCAGCTGTTTGAAGGATAACAAAAGGAAAATGACGATTCTTGTGTTTTCTCCGCCAGGGCATTGACCTCGGTTGCAGTTAATTCTGGAAACTTTGTTTCATTGCCGAATTTCTTCCAGCTCAAGTGTTTGAAAGTAGTATAAATAAAATACTTGGAAAGCAGAAAAGTGGAAATGTAGGATAAATTACAAAAAGTTACAAGAATTCATGAAGGAAGAGAAGGATTCAGTTTCAATTTTACACTCATTCAAAATGAAAAGGATGAAAACATTAATGTCAAAAATAAATGGTCTGGCGGGATTTTCTTCCCGTGGTTTGGCTTTCAACCAGATAGAAATTCCTATCAAAAATAGGAAAGTATCATTTACCACCCCCAGGCATTTTACCCCGAATCAAAAAAAATAATAAATACTTTAATTTTTATTCCCAAGACTCATAGGTAAAATCAAATTAGTTTTTTCCTGGCGTTCTGGAAGTATTAAGACACTTAAATTATTTCCAGAAAATTACTGGTGATGTATCACATCGTTTCATCAGATATGACTCCAGTAACAGATTGAGTTGGCGTTAAGCCATCCTAGCATTAGCTTATGTTTCGGTAATCTTACGGTTTATTTAGAATATTAAGAGCAAATTTAAAGCTTAAGTAAATTTATTTTCTCTCCGAGTGGGTAAAGAATATGTTTAAAAGTATTTAAGTCTATTTGTTTAACTATTTTAAAGTTGGGATTTGGAAGACTTTTTAATGCAATTGTTAAAATTAGCTTTGTGATAATTTAAATTTTATTATTTACTTCATTTTCTAGGAAAGTATTTTTAATTTTTAGTTATCTTGGGGGTGGAAAATAATTAGTTATTTTTAAAAAATGCGCTTTTGTTTAATAAGCTTTAAAGAGTCTTATTACTGTCAGAAATACGAGTTTGTTAATTCGACGTACTTGGTTTTGAAAAGAGTTTCCCAATTTATTCATGATAAATTTAGGCATACAAATTAATAATTAACTCTCTAGCTAAACTGCTGGTTTAGCAGAATTTTCAGGAGGGAAAAGGCTCAATTTAGCTTAGGGTAACTATATCCTTCAACTCCAAATTTTTATCACCAATGCAGCAGCCCAAATTGATGTCTGAAAAAGTCGGATAATGTAGGAATGTCCAACCCATTTCTCTTCCTTCCGTTAGTGTGAAATGGATTTGAAAAACAACAAAAATGTCTCACAACCGGCGCCATCCAGTTCCTCTGACGTCAGAACTCGTAGATGAGAAGTAAAAACGTGAATAGAGAAGAGAGAGAGGTAAAAAATAACGAGATACGAGGTGGTATAAACGGCCAAGGCCGAGCGGTTCTGCTACCGGAATAAAGGATGAATGACGAAAATTACGGAGAACCACAGATGGTGTGGAGCTTCCGTCCCCACTGGAAAGGTTTTAATTCCAAAGCATAACGGAGACTAGAGATAACAATGCATTATTGGCCAACTGGTTGCTTGTCTTGGAATGTTTCATTAATTAAAGAATGGTATTGAGTTAGGTAATACAGGAGTTAAATAAAAATAAGGTCTTATTAAAGCCAATGCATCTCAAACAAAAGGTTGCATTTTAAAGTAATCAATACATACTTTAGTATCAAATATATTTTATCTTTTAAGCTAATAACCTTTTTAATGCGTTTTAAGTCACTGAAGAAAGGTTAGTTGAAAGTGGAAAGATATGTCAAAAGATACAAAGATGAACAAGAAAAATATTAAGGGTTAATGTTTTAGTTTTTTAAGGTTAATAAATGTAACATTTAAGGCTATTGAAAAACACATGTATTTTTTACAATAATTTTAATTTTAAGTGAACCTATAAAGTTTAATACAAAAATATGTAATTCCTACTCACTTTTCAAACATGTTTTGAAAAATATAATATTCAGGTATGTTGTTTAAATACATATTTTACACAGAAAAATTTCTAAATAAATCTAAGGTTTTGAAACCTTTAAAAGCATCAGATTTGATCTTCGTTATTAAAAAAAAACCTGTTATCTAGCATGGGCAGTGCACATGCAAGGTAACAGCTTAGACAATAATTAATTTTTGTCAAGTTTAAATCAAGAATAATTTAATCGATAACAGAAATAAGAGCTTTATAAAGATTTTTAAGCTTTTTATACAATGATATCTTAAAAAGGGAAAACTTTTAAGGAACTTATGAAATTTAAAGAGCAAAAGAATTCGACTTCTAGTTAATCATAAGGAATCTACAGAAACATACATGATGTTTTCCACTAAAGTACTTAGAATAAAGAAAAGTTTCGTCCGCCTTTATTACAGTACCTCTAATTTCTACACTCAATCTCTTTACTATACAATTTTAAATATTATATTAATGATCAACATTAAATTAAATACCTCTATCATGATAACACAATAAATTGTATATAATGAGCATAAACATTAAACAATACAATACATTAATATCAATTCAATGCATTCAATACATTAATATCAATCATCCATAAAAACACCTTGGTTTTAACGTCCATCACATTTTTTGCACCTTTCTATGGAAATAGCGACGATATTAATAAGATAGATATGTTGGCTCATAAATAATAAAAAAGCATTATACTAATATCAATAAATTTTACTTTTCTTATGTGGCAGTAATTTTCTTACACTTAGAGTATGGCATTTTTTAGAGACATTTTTAAATAAGAAATATTGTTTTGCAGGTCATACTATCATGATCATCCTGTTTTCATGGAACTTTTTAACTACAGTCATAGGGATGCAGAATGTGATGATACAGATATATGATGTTTTTATGGAAGCATATGGAGCAATTGATACACTTTAGGAAATGCAACTTACCAGACTTTCCAACTTCTTGCGCCCCAAGCACTAAAACTCTCACACAAGGTGGGGGTGCCTTCTGCATCATTTTGTGCGACGGGAGGAGATCTACCGAAGTACTCCACGAAAAAAAATAATAACGGAACAGTCAAAAAGAGAGTTATTGATACTGCAGACAAGAGAACAAAACTCTGCAACACGAACACGATGGAACCGAACCAAAACTACAACAACCACAATAATAACAACAACATCCAAAGAGGAGCAGGGAGAGAAAGGAGCAAGAGATGAACACTCCCGCTCTAGGCGAAGATCAACAGCTGACTGATGGTATGGAGCACCATGGATTTGAACAACGTAACAAAATGGCCGAGGGGGGAGGGGAGGGGAGGGTGGTCGATTCGGCGACCGCGCGGCGCGTGCTTCTGGTGCGGAGCCAGACGTCGCCCCGCGCTTTCTTCCCACGCCGGTTGGGGCTGCGGTCGGAACAGAGTTGCCTTTGTTCGAAATCGATGTTCGAACAATTGGAGTCGCGACGGCCGTCGAAGGATTGGGTGCCGTGGTCGTGGGTGGTTGCTACAGAATCGTTTGGGTTTTTTTTCGTCGTCCCGTTTCGATCCTCGTTGAGATGTTATTGGGGCGATGATTGAGACAAATGTTGCCAATTAATTGCGATTAAAAATAAGGTCTCGTGTTGTTGTTTTTTCAAGGATGGAGAATGGAGCTGGTGTCCGAAGAGGGTGATGATATTCAAGGTCGGTGACAATCGATTATTCTGAATGAGCACTGAATGGAGACTTTTTCCCGGGTTCCTGGGATTGGGTAAATTGAATCTCTATTAGAGGATTCGCGTTGGGCTTTCTCCTCATCAGAGTCTATATTTTCTGTAAGAACAGTATATGCGTTTCTTTAGATTCATTCTCGATTGATTGATTGATTTGGGGCTTATTCATTTTTCTGAACGGACTCTTAGATTTAATTTGAGATCTGGATGGGTGTTTGTGCAAGAGGAATACGTTTTTATAATCTCCTTTTCTCTCAAAAGAGTTTAAATAATCACTGAAAATAACCACCAATATTTTTAGAAGGAATTGTCAGGCAGTCTATTCAATGCATTTGCATAATTCATCACCATCGTTTACCCAGAATAAATTTAAGGATTCAGTATACAATTATTATTATTATGGTAAATGATTATTATGTATGCTTCGGTCTTGTTCATTGTGCAAAAGAAGGTCCAATTTACCAATATAAAAGTATAATCTTAGCTCACGATTAAAGAGCAAAATAGTCAAGTAATGAGAGTACTAAGTTATGAAACAGAAAAACGGAGCTTACCAAATTCTTTCTGTTATCTTTCAACCAAAACATATAGTTCTACTGATTCGAAAAAATTTGCTCCCTAGGAACACTTATTTTACAATGTGAATAAAACACATTTGCCGTGGATAGAGGAAAAGATCCTTTTTTGTCAAAAATAGCAATGTGAAATCCTGAAAAGAGTAATGGGGAAAAAAGCATTCCATAGATCACTCTATTCACAAATAAAGTTTGCGAAATTGCCGTTAATTCAATAAACCACAATAAAACAAATCAAAATGCTTTTCAAGCGCTAAAAACGCGCCTATGACGTAAGTAACAAACTTGGTTATCAGAAAAAAGGCCAAATAAGTTAGTTATTATTGATGTTATTTAATAGGATCAGCAAGTTAAAAAATAAAATAACACTCTGCTGAATATGCAGCTCCCTAAGAGATTAAATAAATAAAGTAAGCAAGCAAATAAATAAATCGCGTGACTTTTATTTTCATTCAACATTTTGTAAATTCATCTTTATGCATATCGAATGTTAAGTTTACGGCACGTAGATATTAAGAGTTGAAATTCTCTTTTTCTAATTTATTAAGTCATCGGATATCAGGAAATTCTAATTAATACGAGTATTTTTTTGTATTGTAAATTTATTATCAATTTTTTAAGCCAATCCTTTTTATCCGTGATGTCTTAAAATGTCACTCTGAATCTGTATATAAATGGAGCTTGATTAATGAGACTATCCAAACCTTAAAAATCGATAAAGTATCATAAAAAATATCCATTGGCAAATAAACAGGGTTTTGATGCAATAACCTGCATCATTAATTTAGCAAAGGGTCAGAAAACCAGGAAATCGAAGGTTACGAAACAAATATATGACCCCTATTCGAAATATTCCCTAATGCTTCCAAATTAACCCCACGCAGAGACCGCAAGAGATAAAAATAATTACGAAAGGTAGGGGAACAGACCACCTGCTCTGAACTCAATTAGTTCAAGATGTTTACTGAAGATGCACCTCTGTTCCGAAATCATTGCGGTTGCGGTAGAGGCTATATCAAACCAGCCATGGGAATAATTGGCTTATTAGCTAATTTTATATCTCATGACGATTTGCTATTACTGGAGTGCTATATTTTTTTGAGGGGGTTGTTACACATGTTTAGGAAAACTTATCTCACACAATTGGTCTTATAAAGAATTAATTTTAGTTTCAAATACTTTAGAAAACAATGCTTCCCAAGAAAAAATACTGCACACTAAGAAATTATATTTTGATATAAAGACCCGTTTTAATAAATTAAGCCAATGAACTCTCTTGTACTTTTAGATTGTAATTTCGTTTAATTAATTGTTGGGTTAATTATTTTGTTTTTAAGAGTCTCATATGTAAATCTCTTATTCTTATTTTTTTCATATAATTTTGATGGTATATATCATCATTATAGAAACTGATTAAAAGCATTTGCTTTTGATGTTAATTCCCTTTTTGAACTGATTCTATCATCATGTTCTTCAAAATGATTTATCTAAAATGAAAAGTAGCACTCCAGTTACTCTATTACAAATTCTTTAAAAAAAACTCCACCCGAAAGCTATACATTATTTCATTATCAATCTCAGATAATTCTTTTGATATTGTAACAATCAAAAGAATTATTTTCCAATTGCGTCTGAATCAAATTCAAATTTTCTTCCAAAATAAAATTGTCTCAACTCTAACCCTTTTGCAATATTGAAGAAAATGAAACCTGGAATCACGTATTTAACTTCTTTCCTCTCTATAATTTTGATACAAAAATTTATCCAATTTAAAAATACTTTCCTCTCTTTTTAACTAAAAGTCTTTACAGTTCAATAATTTTTTTTCCAATTTCTATCTTAAAACTTCGCCGAAACATATTGCAGAATCGAGTTAGTTCGACGATCCCAACGATGTTTCTCTTTGCTACTTGTGTCTCTATAAAGTGTATTATTGAACGTATTTTAGGGGGTTTTTTTTATTGCATGACTTTACATGGATATTTTTGGTTTTTACCCTTTTGTTGCTATCTTGTATATGGACAGTTTGCCCATTACAATAAAGTACGTCTATGTCTATCGTCATATTTTAAGAAATAATTCGTATAAATAATGATTTATTGTCACTTCTAAACAGCTGTATTTTTATCCTCAAATATTCTGAACCATTAAGATCAATTTTACAACTTCTTTCATGCAACTTCCATTGAAGTTTTCTATAAGTTTGTTTTCCTACATATCGAATTCACTCACAGTGAAACCAGTTCTACAGGTTGCATAAAAAAGCTGCTCGTTTTTCATTTTTTGAGATAAGCACAAGTGAAGGATACGCTATGAGGAGTAGGTTGCATACGAATGTATAACTCAACTCATTGTAAAGGATGGTTGAGAGGGGCTTTATAAATGGGGCAAATCTAAATTACTTTTAGTAATTTCTGATGTGTAAGATATGATTGCAAAGTTTTAAAGTGTTTTAAAAATTAAAGTTTTAACTGAATTCTTAGAAATTTTATTGTTAGGTGCTGTTTCGACTCTCAAATTTTGAGGGTCTTTCTTCCTTCATAGATAATGTAATATATACTGAAAGTGTAATTTAATGTTTTCATTCCAATTAATAAAACCTCTGGATAATAAAAATGATTTACAAATAGGATTTTAGTAAGGATTACTATTCGGCTGTAACCATAATTGAAATGTCAAACAAAAAACATTTATAGATACTTTTATGAGTACATAAAGATAAAGAATGAAACAAATCTTGATCGGTGTGGTATCAGCTGTGCTATTTCCAAGGCTTCAGTAATAATATATGCTCATCTCTTGATGTTTTGTTATGATGTGCACTTAAAAGGATTATCTAAAATAAGGAGTGTCTCTTACCACTGCCATTATTTTCAGACACGTATAGTTTCAAACATACACTTTTTAAACATGCAACTAAAGAATATCAACAGCTTTGCTTTGTCTAAGTGTCACGGCTCTTTTTGGGGTTGCAAAAATCCAAATGAATGAAATGTGCGTAGTAAACACTTGATATTTATATATGAACTTAGCCCTGTTTTTTAGTTATGAAATAATCTTCTACCATCCTCTAACACTAATATTTGATTTCTTTAACGTTTTTGTTAACAAAACTTACTTTGTAAATAATCTTTCGACACTTAAATACCATCACTATTACTTCTCATCCATCTCCCACCTATAACAATTACTCCCCACTCTTTCATTTCAACACTCCTATCCATTCAACCCTTCATAAAAAAACTACCTGCCAGGCCTTTGTTCTAAACCAGTCCGCGATCTACCTTGACACTCTACAGGTACTTAGTGACTCATCTCACTCTTAGAAAACGCTTTCCCTAAAAAAAGAACACCCACTTCCAAAAACCTCCTCTACTTCCCAAAAAAGGGTTCGGAGGGGTGGCCTGAACACGTGGGGGCAGACCGTTTCGGAGAGGATGAGTATCCCCAACAATGGAGGTATTCAAAACCGCGCTTTAATAATTTCTTAAAAACCCTGCTTCCGTCTTGCTGCAGTAGGGCTGTCAACATGGGAGGAGGGTAAAAACAAACAGCGCAAATCCACTTAACAAGACTTGCCAAGAAAAAACGAGCTAGTGAGGGTTGAGTTAGAAGCTGCCTGTTTTGCCACCAGCGACTGGCGCCCGTTTCGTCATATCGGATCTATCTGTCGTGATGGCGTGGAGAATGTAAACAGTCGAGAGATGCTTAATCATTCTTATCGTCTTTTTATTTTGAAGTTTTCATAAGCAGCGGGTTCACGTGGATCGGCAATCGCGACGCGAGCCTAACAACGCGTAGAAAATTTCCCTTCCCGTTCTTCTCATTGGTTATTGGCATCACTACGTACTAGCTACGTCATCATAAAGGAACTGTTCACCCTCGTTGCTACGATCGCGCCGCTTTACCGAGTCATATAAATTTACCATAATGCTTGGCTTTTCCAACGGGTTTATTTGAGAGTCCAGTGAGTTTCTAGAACGGTTGTATCTTTCATTGATATTTCTATAGATGTAGGTTTTTGATAAATAAAAAATAACGGATGCGAACGGGGTTGTTATAACTACTGGTGTATATTTAACCACAAAAATGATGTGTGAATCCGTATGGTGGGATGTTTTTCGGAATATCAGTTGCGGATATTATTTTCATTTTTTACAGCTGATTATCATGGTAGATGGTAAACTTTAGGAAATCAAATCATTAAATCTGATAATTATATAAATATAATAAATTATAGTTAAAAGTTAGTTAATTATAAATATAAATGTTATTTTAACAACTATCCCTCATTGTATAAATCTTTTTTTTAAAAACTACTAAAACTTATTATTATTATAACTGTTGAAAATGAGAAAGTAAATAAAACCTCCATCTTGAGAAAATTTTTTCGTCCAAATACACGATTTTGAAATTAAACTTTATTTTTCATCTATTTATCATTTTAGGACCTTCATTAAATGTGAAAACAAACTGGATTTTTTAATCAAGAAAGTGACTAACATTCTCATAAAAGAAAGTTCTATGGGCCATTTTCAACACTAGCTTACTTTAAAGTCCAAATTTCTTTTCAAACTTAAAACTTTTTTAACATTAGTTAAATTTATAAATTCCGTATTATTGTTCTCTGAGACATCAATATTTCTGTTCTAGGTATTTTTAAATTAAATATAAACGTAAAATCCATTTGTCATACACTTTTTCCTGAAATTAGGTATAAAATGCTACACTATTAAAAAATGTTTTACCCCCGTTACAATACAAAACTAAAATAATTCAATGCATTTTTAAAGAAAAATTTGAAAATCTTCAGATAATGAAAAGAATTAAAAACACTTTCCAAATTAACTTGAAGTCTAAACTAAATAAAGCTGTAGATTATTTTTAATATCACTGGACTAATTAACTATACTTCCGAATTTAAAATTTCTAAAAAATGTTTATAGTGAAAAATACAAAAAGAGGGAACTTTATGTTGAATAAAAACACCTTACCTAGCTAGAAGATAGATAATTTATCTAAAAATAAATACTGTTTTTGCGCAGAAGAAAAAAATTTGAACGAAATGTTTGAAATAAACAATGATTTATTTATTTATTATTAAGCACACACAACAGGTCAGCGACCCAATTACAGTGTGGAGAGAGAAGAAAAAAACATGTACTACGAAGTACTAAAAAGAAATGTACACTAACAATTTAAAAGAACAGAACATTCATTTTTAAAAGTAAGAAGAGACATATTAAAAATATCCAAGTTAAAACCAATACAATATTGTATATTCTATAAAATTTAAAAAGACAGAAATTATCAATATAATTACGTTTACTGAGAGTATTTTTAAATAAATGATGATTCCTTAAAAATCTATTGGGCACAGAAAAATTTATGCTACTTAGTATTTCATTACAATCAATATGATTATTACAAACTTTATAGAAAAATAAAATACATGATAACTCTCGTCTAGACTTTAAACAAGGAATTTCAAAAATATTGAGCAAATGCGAAGAAGATAAATCAAGAGAACTAATATGAAAGGTCCTGTAATATAAGTACCTTGTAAATTTGGTTTGTACCTGTTCAATAATTTTAATTTTATTGTTATAGTAAGGATCCCAGATAAGACTGCAGTGTTCTAAATTAGAACGAACAAGACTGCAATACAAAGACTTTAAAGCTATTTGATTAGAAAAATTTGCTGTCTTGCGCTTATGAAAACCAAGAACCTTATGAGCTTTAGAAACAATATTATCTATATGCTGAGATAAATCAAGGGCAGTATTAAATGTAACACCCAAATCCTTAATGACAACATTACGCAATAAACTGCTATTATTGATCATGTAAACATAGTTTAATGGCTGAGACCTATGTGAGTAACTAACTACACTGCATTTAGAAATATTTAAGAAAAGCCTATTTTCTATTTGTTGCCAATTTTAAAGCAGAAACATTTTTTAAATTATGTGACAAATATGACTTTCTCTTAAATAGTATACTCGAAGCATAAAAGTCACTAATAGATATTATTTAGAAAAGTTAGGAGTTTTTTAAACTTTCGTGTTAATACAAAATGCATTATTATTTACAAAACTTATAAATGGTTAAAATGTAGGCTTTATTTTATAATCATAAAAATTGCCTTTCAAATGAAACCGAAAGGATATCCACAAGTGAAAGAGTGTAAAGTTGATTTTGAATTTTTTTTCATCATAATGGGCAATACCAGCATTTATTTTTTATTCGATATAGGTACCCTAGAGTGGAATATACGCGTAAAAATTTTTTAATACAAATACAAATACAAATTAAGTCGACCAACTACAGGCGTAAGCCCAGCAAGGTTGGTCCAGTCTTTTTAACTCAAACTACCGGAATCCCAGTATTTGTCAAAGTCTGTACGAATCAGTTGTGACGTACTTCTATCCTATACAAAGACAAAGAGCTTGGCGATTTTAATTTTAAATATTTAATTAACTAAATTTTTTGAAACTTTTTATGTGGATTTTTGGATTTAGATCTATTTCCTTTACTGGAAAAATGAATTTTTTCTGTTTAAAAAAAATGCCGGTTCATTCAAACGAACGAAAACAATGCAGCTACTAGGTTTTTATTTTATTCAAAAAGGCTGTTGCATAAGGTTGATAAATGTCAGAACTAAATATCCTTTTCTTGGGTACAAATAAAATCAAATGTTTAAATAATTCATACTGTTATTTTGTTATTTTTTGAATGAAACTACAATTTGTTTCTGGCTGTTTCTGTTACCCAATGCGTTGGTAGTAATAATCACCAGGAGCACACCAACAATCAACTCTGGTTCTATTTAAGGAATTAGTGTAGCAAGTGCACTTCATATTTCCACAACATCCTGATTTATCATGACTGCATTTAGCCTCCAAACCAATGCATCTAGCTCTGAAAGGAAAATGTAGATAATTTTTCAGAAGTCACATATTTGCAGTACTATACTATATATTCTTTTTACTCTAAACACAAATATTTTCTATTTAAATACATCTACAGTGTAAATTTTAAGTCATAATTACTTCCAGTAAAATGTTAAATTTGAATTCATTTTAAACAAAGAAAAATTACCGAAATTATTTGATGTAATGGAAGTTTTTTCTGTTGCATATTTTTAAATTTCAGCATATAGGTGATTTTATTATCATAAATATCTTTATAACTGCACTTGAGCTAATAATTATCAATGTGTCTATGCTGTTACGTATGTTATTTGTAAATATAACTATATGATAATTATACATAATTTATTTATTATTTTATTTAATTTATAACTTAATTTGTGTTCTAAGTTGCATTTATTTACTTAATACAAAAAAAAACAAAGTTTGTTTCTCAAACTAATTTTATCAAGTTCGGTATTTTTATTTTTCAAGAAAATAACCACATACATAAACATTTTGTTTAGTTTAAATAAAACTGACCCAAGAACCAAAATTTGATTGAAAGGATGATTGAAACAGTTTTAGAATTTAAGTACGTATTAAATAAACAAGAAATGTTTTGAAAGGAAGGATTTTTTGTAGGGATAACTTTACGGACAATTAAGGGTGAGGTGATGATTTCACAAAAGTGTTTGCAACTTAAATATGAACTCATTCGCGACTATAATATGTGAAAACATTTCATTAAAGATTCAAAACCAAAGGAATTTATAGCTCTAAAGCAAATAGAGTTAAAATCTCTACTTATAATGGAATTTTAACATTTTTAAAAATTGATTAAGAAGGGTAAAGTTAAAATATAAAAGAATGGTAGAACGTATGTATTTTTTAATTTACACTTTCTATGAATTAGAAAAAAGAAAGAATTTAAGAGAAAAGAGGAGTTCTTTAAATTCCCTAAAAACATTTTTAGTAAGTGTACAAAAGCTTACCTCTCGGATTCGATAACATCTTTGTCATTACTCTCTCCTAAAAAATTAAGTTATCTACTGAGACTTAACATTGTTAATAATACTATCTTATACTTTTTTAATTCAATACTCTCTCCCATGTTATTAGTATAAACTGTAGGTATATTATATTTCATATCTACTAAATGCTTAGTTTATAGGGTAATTTTATGCAAAAGTTTTAAGTAACATATTAATAAGTTCTACATACACACACTTTTTGATGTTTTGAAAATTTTCATCTGGTTTTAAAATAGAATGAGTAAAAAATGCTTAAACTTTGACATATGAACAACAATAAAACAGTCTATATTGAAATTTTTCAAATTGTATAAATGAATATAGTAGTTTAAAATATACTGTATTAGTATTAAAAATTTAAAGCTTTACAAACGAGATATTTTGAATCTATTATAATTTAATTACCTTCAAATTTTGCAGATACGTATGCAACTCCTATTACAAAAACCAGGAATAAGACATAAAACTTCATTTTGACTGAAACAAAATGCAAAGAATGATTTTTTGTTTTGAAAAATTCATGGTTTTATACAAATATCTATATATTTATCTATCAACAGCATCAAAAGCTCAATCATTTATCATTGATCGTAGTATACTACAATTTTACAAAACATTTTAAGTAGATCAAAAAATTTACACTGAATAAGAAAAACATCCTTTCAGGATTTAATGTATTTATTAAAAAATTAACTAAAAGGTAATTTCCCATGATTTGTTAAGATTGTTTTTACCTAAAGTGTTTCAGAAAAACAGATAAATTAGATTAATTTTCATCAGATAAATCAATAAAGATGCATTCCATATTACTCTTAAAGCACTTACCTTTAAGATGACTATAGATATGAAAGTGATCTGAGATTGTTCCGTTTTTATAGTCTTCTTCTAGTTATTCAACTGTCAACTGTGTTACATAGTAGACTTATTATAAGTTTTTGTATCCTTTAAGAATATGTGAACATCAATCATTTAAGTTAATAACAAGCATTGTACTATTAGGTTTTATCTTGTAATATCTTAGCTACCATAATTTCTTTTTATTGTTTTATTGTATTGAATGAACATATCGTAAATGGCAATTTTTATTGAAATAATTGTTATTTTATTTATATATTAACTATCTGAAAGAAATAAAAAAGTCCGGTTAATTTTTAAGTATGCAGTACCAACCTCAAAAAGAAAAAACATCGTTACTATTCGCCTTTTTATGTAGTGGCTTACATTATTTAAACAACCAACCTCATATAAAAATCCTTCTTTATGTTTTTTAAATAGAGAAATATAATTGTTTTTATGAACAAAAAATTTTTTTTGAGTAAACAAAGCATTTCTAGTTAATTATTATCAGCACCAGAAAGGGTGAGGCAATCATTTTCTTGAAATATTAGACCTTTTCATTTAATTTTGTTGTGCAATTTGTGTAATGTTAAAAACTCCAAAGTTTGTATAAATTTTAAGGGAACCAGGACGTCCAAAACCTTCAAAAATTCGATTTTTTAATTTTTATTTGATAAAATAGTAGGTTTCATGACGATTCCAAAAATGTATAATACATATACCTTTAGGACCGAGATCCCCCAGAAAATGGGGGTACAAGATGTAAACAATCACCACCACTAATGTTCCATTTTAAGTTCTTTTGCATTTTTCTCAAAACCTGTTTTTCTGAATTCTAATCAATGAAATTACATGAAACTTGGTACAAATATTCGTTTTATATAAGTGCATTCAGTGAATATCATTGTATACAGTTTATGTTGCAATAATTTTTTTAATTAAGCACAAATACGAGAAAAATCTGCTGTTTTTTGCTGCGTTTTAAAATTTTAAGTTCAGCATTTTTTTTTTTAAAAAGTATTCATTAAATTGTTTTAAAAATTAGTTCACTAAATTGAATATACATTTCTCTACATGGAAACCTATTTATTTTGCTAAAAAACAACATAGAGTTTTCTATATGCTAACCTTTCTAACCCCATTCATCGGAACACTCGTATGATAATATACTTTTTCGACTTCCTATTTTAAAAAATAATATGATAATATATAATTAATTTTTGTCATTTTAGGATGACAAAAGACTGTTAGTTAACACAACCAATTTTTATTGTATTTGAATAACTTTTACTATATAATTTCGGGTCTCGAAATATTGTAAAATTAGCGTATTTTGCATGGCTGAGAACGTCCTGGTTCCCTTAAACTTTCCCAATACGTATAAAGTAGTTCTTTTAAACAAGATCTTATATTTATATACTCGATTTCAAAAAGTATTTAATGGAGTATAAAAACTCAAACTAAACACAATTTTCAATTTGACTGGAATAAGCACAAAAATAAATAAATTTAAAGGATCCATCACATTAAAATGTACTTTATAGTATTTTTCAGAATGCCAACTTTGAAAAATATTTTGTTAAGCTAATTTGTATAGAATGTTTTCAACTTAATGATCGACTTCTAAATTTATTACATTAAAAATTTATACTTTACCATTAATGTGAAAATGTTTTAGATAGTAAGTATAAATGTTACGGGTAATGTGATAAATCGGGCATTATTAATAATGCCCGAAGGTGGAGGAGGGCAATGTGATGAATTCAATGGCATTTATCAATGAAGTTTATCACTTTGCCCGCCTCCACTCAGGTCATTTTTAATAAGGCCCAATTAACCACTTTGCCCGTAACATATATATTTTGTTAATGGATTAAATGTTTACATATTTTTTAGAACTTTCCCTTCCTTTAGATATTATTTTCATTTACAAGTCTGACTCCTTCTATTAAACTTTCAAATAAAAATGAATTTATTTTGTTAATTTACAAAAAAAGACAGAAAAAAAGAAAGATTTAATTTCAGTTTTTACTCAATAATAGGAACACAATTTTTGATAGTAAAAAAACTCTAATTCGAGTATTTAAGACTATAGGCTAACACCATTCTACAAGTTAATATCTTTTAACAACGGGTAAGAAAAAGGAATGTATGAAAATCATCTATCAGCTGAATTGTAAATGGTTAGAATAAAATAGTCGTGAAATCACATTATGTACCCATTCAATCTCAGATTGTCATTTTGTGTGGCATGACAGGTGAATGACCGTTTTGAGCATTTTCTTCAGATGTTGACAGAAAGAATATCGCTAGAAAAGAACAAAGTGTATCAAAAGATACTTATGAAAGGAAAGGCAAGCACACAGATATAAGGAGTTGGTGACAGTAAACTGAATTAATGTAGCAGTTACAAAGTCTGAGGTTAGTTTGATTTTTATAAAATAGTTCTGCACCATTCGTTGCCTACTTTGATTTCTTTAAACATCATCTTAGTTTCATATAATTACCATGTTTTAGGGATTTTAAATTTTTGTCTTAAAAAAGCTCTAGTTTTATAACAATAATTATTTCAAGATAGTAAATTTTCATTAAGTTGATTCTTGTGAAATTCTTATCTCAATTTATTCTATGCAAACTTACTATTAAAGTACTAAAGAAATCAATTGCTGAATTTATTTTGCTTTGGAAATTTATTCTTGGCGCTTTCTCTTATTTAGCCAAAATGAAGCAGGTTTTACTGTCACTAATTTTTGTAGCTTGCATTGCCTACTCTCTGGGTATGTGGAACAAAGTAAATGGTAAGTAAACTATTTCTTCTGCAGATTATAATTTAAATGAAAACTATAATCCATTGAATGTTCATTTTTAAATCTAGTTCATTGCTATAAGTTATCTTACTATTTGTAATAAAAACAATGATATTCGCACTTTTTTATATTGTTTTAGCATTAGAAATTCTTGAACGAAATAAAAAATGTTCTCTTTCAGATTACAACACTCAACCAGAATATCTTCGGTAATTATTTTTTTAATATTCAGTTGAATAAAAGGGCTATAATTTCCACCTGCAACACTTTTATCAAATAAAGTATAAATTTTAAAAACTTCAAATATTTTATTCAAATGATTAAAATTTAGAATAGATTAAAATGTGTAGTTGGATAAATAACTCTTTAGTTTATCAATAAAATTTAGAAAAATGTGTCGATGTTTGAATATATGGCGCTCATAAAAACTTGGTGATATTTAGCGGGACCTTTAACGGAATTGAACCAAAATTTAATAGAGTATATGTTCAAGTGTTTTTAAATAATATCTACCTAGATAACTTATTATATAAGACCAAAGGTGTTTCTAAGGGCATCAAAAGAAATTTAAATATTGTTATTGAAACTGTATTTCGGAGGTAATTTTGCCCTTTTCTACTCATTAGAGTATTAATCGGTAGAAGACTGGGCACAAAAATCTATATTGTACTCAATTTTTCATAATTTTGTTATTTCGAAGGATTTTGAACTGTCTCATATCTTTCCATTAACCATTATTGCTAATAGTGACATGTTTACTTCCATTTTAAACTTGAAAAATAAAACTAGCTGCTGTTTAAAAATGATCATTATTTAAGTTAAAGAGTAGTTAGAACTAAATCCAAATCTTAAGTTTAGATAGAAAGTTAAATAATTTTTGTTAATTTGTTATTTTTTTGTTATTTTGTTAATTAATAAAACTGTTAATTTATATTGTTATTTTTATTTGTTATTTTTTATGTTCAACTGTTTATGGATAAGTTTCCATACAACTGTTAATTTAAAGCCATTATAATACAAACAGAATAGTCTTTATATGTATATTATTGATCCACAAGATAATGGTTATAAAAATTTAAAAAATCTATGGGAAATTTTGTGTTTATAAAACAAATTGTTTGTGGAACACCCCATCTGACTATGAGATCTTTTCACTTTCTGTGTCTAACTTTCATCCTCGGAATTTTTATAGAAAAATACATACTTCACTTCATCTCATTACGATACACAACATACATACGTCAATATAATAGTGTCTTTAATAAATAAAAGTATGTTATTATTTAAAATTTATAATAGTTCCCCCCTTACCCTTCCTCTCTTTTCATTCAGTGAAGAAGACGGATGCCTTACCGAAGAACAGGAATGCACGCATAACAAAAATGGATGTTGCAAATCTGGTGACATGGGGGACTTCAACTGCGACTGCTACAGAAAGAAGTATTTCGACGGAAAACCTAGACCAGACGTAGTAAAGTGCTGGTGCAATCATGAAGGGAATTTCTGGGACTTCGCCTACAATGACGTTAGCTAAATAATGTTAGCTTGTAATAATGTTAATAGGAAATTTTGAAAAATATACATCAACATAATGCACAAATATTTTTTGCGTTTAATAGAGAAATATAACCCATTAGAAAAAGTATGTGTTGATAGTTTGATATGATTTCAATAAATAAATTTTAAGGTAAACACTGACCGTTTATGTGTCCATATTTTTACTTTTATCATTCATCTTTTTCGTATTTTATGATGGAATATTTTGAAAAAAGATTATTCATAATGTGAAACATTATTTATTCAATTAATAAAAGAATTAAGGTATAAAATGCATAGCTTTACCTCGGAAATTTCCAAGATGACTAAGTGAATATACATTTTTTTCATTTGTTATAATTTGACAAAAAATATTCAAAACCTTTTTCTAAAAAAGGATATATTGTTAATGCTGTAATTATTTTTAAATAATAATAAAGCATTAATAATAGTTTATAAAAATTTCTTTTACAGGTTCAATGAAATATGAGTATAACGAGCTTAATTAACATTTTAAAATGATGCAAAATCTTATTAATTAGCATAATTATTATAATTTTTATTTTGAAAATATACTGATTAAGAGATTTAGGTGCAAAATAATAATTATAATGTACTAAAATCAAACCTTTAGAAGGAAAAGTTATTATAGTATCTTATACTATAATATAAAATCTAATAGATAAAGATTAAGTCAAATAAAAAAACTAAATAAACTTACAAAAGTTATCTTATTCGTGTAATAGGTTGTAAATTCCATAGACTTACAGCTGTATTCACCACTAACTTGACCTAAATTTAACCTAGAATCAAGCTTTTCCGACAACTCTGGCTTAAAACTTGCTTTCCTTTTTCGCCTACCTATTACATAGAAGTTTTGATTTCAGATTAGCGATGAATACGGCCGTTAATAAAATAAACCCCTAACATATTCCATTTTTCAAACTTTCTATTAGATTTGAACTAAACAAAGTAAAAATAAAACCCCTTTCTTATTTGATTTTAACACGATGTCTCTGGATAGGGGAATTAATTGATTGAAACTCCTACTTAGTTCATCAACTTGTGATTCCAAATATTTTTGAGCTTTATCTCGCAATAATTCCAACTATTATTCTCTGAAAAAAGCATGTATTGTTTATCAATCTTTTCAACCTGGTCACTTCAGCCTGAAAATTACTGAATGATAAAGATTTTCTGTATGGCAAAAAGCACCACAGCCTGCCACTGCAAGAACTCTGTGCCAAGAATCGCAATTTTTTAATGACAGACGCCATTTCCACCTGTGTTTAGGCGACGGACGACTTGCTCTTTTTTTCTTTGAATGAACGAATGATGGAGCGTTTGGGTTTGTGGAACATTCGGCTTCCGAGGAAAGGGTGCTTAGCTAGCGTAGGAAGATCCGAAAAATGGTGAGACATCCTCTTGCAATCCCATTCAAAAGGATATCGGAGATGCTTTTCAAAAAAAAGGTTATGGAGAATTTCGTGGTGGGGTTACCTAATGGGTTTAAACGCCCCCGTGTTTTGTGAAGGTGATGATACCGCGAAAGTGCAATTATAGTAAGTGCTTTGGGGAACTTCAATTAGCGCGTTTGGATTCAATATTCTGCGTAAATTGCATGTAAATATTTGGAATTGGAATATACTCATTATCACTCAGGTATTAGAAAACAGGAAGTGGGAGAAATTTAATTTAGATGTTTGGGTTGTATCCAAAGTAGCATACAATAAAAAATCGGTTGCTCACTTCAAGTTTAAAGCTTGGAAGGATTTCAGAAGAACTGTGAAGAAAAAGAAGTTTCCATGTGGTTCGAAATCTATCATTCCTACTTTGGGAAAACAAAACATGAAACAAGATAATTTTTCATCATTTTTACAAAATATGAAAGATAGAAGCTACCTTTGATGTAGCTGAGAGCTATGGGGAAAGTCCAACCACATCTGAAACATTAGCAAGAAACACGAAGCATACTTGATAATTTCTAAATTGTGACGAAAAAAATTTTATAAAATAAGCTTTGTATATTAGTTAGTAGAACTTACTCAATATAAGAAATATATTGTTTAAGTTCAGAAAGTTTTTTTTGCAGTTAAAGGTTTCTAAAAAGTTATATTTACTGTTCAGCGGTATATTTTCTGTTCAAATTATTTTTAAGGAATTGTAATACTTTATTTCTTATACTATGCCTTCTATACATTATTATTTTTAGAGTGGGTATAAAGAAAGTCTTAACAACACAACTTATAACTCAACTTAACATATTATTAACAACATAACTTAACATCTTATGAACACAGTCAACATAAGATCACTTATGTTGAATATGTTCATTTGTGTTACTAATATGATACTATAGATTATTTTTAATAGCAGAAAATACAATCAGTAAAGTGTAGTTTTGCATGTCTTAAATCCAGTTATTAAGACAGTTTAGCAGTTCCTGGCTACTCAAAAAGCGTTACTACATCAATGAGGAAGTTGCATGATTTCTTTTTTATTTTTTAATTGATTCTTCTTGCAAAAATAAGCAACTACTTAAAATTTGAGGCCGATCGAGAAATTTTTCGATTGTCAAAAAAATTAACAAAAATTCCCTTTTTAAAAGCGCACGAAAACGCCAAGAGTTAGGGATGTGACGTCATCTTACGATAAACATTGTTGTAAAGCAATGGAGTTGATGGTATGATTGTTGATGTCATCATACGATTTAAACAATAAACGTTTTCAGTCACGTGTTTTTTTCTCGACTTTTAAATTAAAATATTTAATTACCTGTACATTTTTTTGGAAATTGACTAGATATTTCATTTTACCATACAAAAAACCATACGGAACACTTGTTTGTTTTTGAAAATCTGACGCAATCCTTATTATTAAGAGTAATACGTATTATTTTGTCACTTTTTCTTTACCATTTTATATTTTCACGTAATTAATTCCTTTTAAATAGTTAATTTATTTTAAATTAATAAATTAACTTCGGAAGTGTATTTTGCATTTCTTGCTTAAAATCCTTTACCATAAAAAATATAACATCCAATCCAATTAGAATTAAATAGCATTTTTATTTCTTCATATGATTATTTACATCCATGTTTTAAAAACTAAATTTTTTTCTGAATTCAACTATGTTTGACTTAAATCTTTGTTAGAAGAGACCTTTGGTCGCCATCTCTAAACAATGCATCCAACAATGAAAGTCTTTAACCATTGTAAAAGACTGCAATAATAAAAAAGCAATCAGTAACAATTCGGTTCTGAAAATATCAACAATAGCTGAACTTCACTTATTGAAATGAAAGGTAAAATCTATGCTTCATAAATTTGGAACTCATTGAGACAAAGCAAGTCATTTTTGCAACCAACTGAAAATTTTTAGCGCAGTAAGTATATCATGCTTTTAAGCAATTACTTTACTTACTACTTGAGTTTAAGAAAAGACGTAAGTAAATTCTGATATTTTTTGTAAATCTTATCTTCAATTTCAAGGATTTAAATTAACTTTTCTTTTATAGGGTTAAATATCTATTTTCAAACAGTTGATCACTATTTTTAATTTACGTGGCAAAATGTATCAAATATCTTTGCATAGCTGTTAATTTGAATTTCTGAACTAATATGCTATAGCTATTGATAGATGTTATTTCAGTGTTAATAGATGCAATTAAAAAGCTTATAAAACATAACTAAAATTCACAGTAAATTAAATATAATTATTATAATTGTGTTTTTGTTATAAACATTTATCGTTTTACCTTTGAGTGAAATTAAAGCACATGCATTATTACTATTATTATGAAAACAAAGAAATTAAATTGTGGAAAAAAAGGAAGTATTAAAAGAAAACTGTAAATAACACTGTCTTATATAAAAACGGTTGTGTACCTACAGATATTTCAATGTAAAAATTAGAAAACAAACGCATCCAAGCAATAGCAAGATTCTTTAATGAAATAGTAGAATAACAAAGAAGAAAATATTTCTCCCCCTCCTAAGGAATTCACAAGTTAATATGTAATTAAGAAGTATTAGTACCGAAGACGTAAAGAGAAGACAAAGCGACAAATTTCGTCAGAAAATGTCTCAAATCAATCTTCAACTCAACTCAACTGAAATAGTTGGTCTCTATTGTATGTAAACTGGTGGTATACGTAATTGGTAACGAGTAGCCAGTTCGTTGTATACTATAGTTATGTAAGTATCAGAATTTTAATTACCTAACCAAATAATTAATCTAACCAAAATAAATACGCATCAGATTAATTTCTTGTAATTATTTTTTTTAATTCATTCAATTTCAATTCTTTAATTGAAGTGAGTCTCAATTCTTTTTTAAGTAAAATTAGTATATTCTACTTCACATTCAGTTTAAAATATTGTACAAATCTATACCACTACTATCGCATTGGTGTTGTGGTAACAAAAATTATATTGTTGATTGAAAACAGTTTGCTTAAGTTAATACCACCAAATGTTGGTTAAACTAAGCATCAATCTATATATTTTATAAATTATTCCAGGTTACATAATATAAATTAACATGATCAATATGAAATAAATTGATTCAATATAAATATGAAATTTTCATGTGCTTTATATTTTTAATAAATTAACTATTTTAAGTTCCTTTAAATAATCATATACACTAAAATTCCTTTATTTAAAAAATAATAAATTGCCAATTATGAAATACGAGAAAATTTTCAAGAAAGGATTAAGTAAAAATAAAAAAGTTCGTTTAACTTAAATTTAAAAAATCTTTATAACTTTTTCAGTTAAAACTTTACCTTTTCCCATGTGTGTGTGTGTGTGTGTGTGTCTCAAAACTTTGTCTATTAGTAGGTACAACAGCTTGTGATGTTCAAGGATACAAATTTTGTCCAGTTATTTATGACTATTACAACAAAAATTAAAAGCCCTCAAACATATTTTAATTAAAATTGGAAATTCGTGTCTATTTTCAACTTTAATTAAACTGAACGGAATAGATAAAAATGACTCATCTCAAAAGACCTTCTTCAAAGGAGAATTGTGAAAAAAGCATCAAAGCACAGTTTAATTAAAATTGGAAATTGATGTATATTTTCAATTTTTACAAAGCTGAAAGAAAGGAATATACAAGTAACTAACTTAAAAGACCTCTTCTTGAAAGCAGCATTGAAAAAAAAGCATCAAAGCATAGTTTAATTAAAATTGGAAATGGATGTACATTTTCAATTTTAATTAAGATAAAAGAAAGGAATACAAGTAACTCATTTCAAAATACCTTCTTCAAAGGAGCATTAGAAAAAAGGCATCAAAGCATAGTTTAATTAAAATTGGAAATTGATATACATTTTCAATTTTAATTAAGTTGAATAAATGGATACAAATAAATCATCTCAAAGACCTTCTTCAAAGGAGCATTAGAAAAAAGGCATCAAAGTATACTTTAATTAAAATTGGAAATTGATATACATTTTCAATTTTAATTAAGTTGAATAAATGGATACAAATAAATCATCTCAAAGACCTTCTTCAAAGGAGCATTAGAAAAAAGGCATCAAAGTATACTTTAATTAAAATTGGAAATTGATATACATTTTCAATTTTAATTAAGCTGAAAGAAAGGAATACAAGTAACTCATCTCAAAAGACCTCCTTTTGAAAGGATATTTGGGAAAAAAAGCATTAAAGCATCGTTTAATTAAAATTGGAAATTGATGTATACTTACATTTTCAATTTTAAATAAACTGAAAGAAGGGAATACAAGAAACTCATTTCAAAAGACCTTCAAAGGAATTATTAACGCATCTCAAAAGACCTTCAAAGGAATTATTAACGCATCTCAAAAGACCTCGTCTTGAAAGGAGCATTGGGAAAAAAGCATCAAAGCATGGTTTAATTAAAATTTGAAACTGATATACATTTTCAATTTTAATTAAGCTGAAAGAAAGGAATACAAGTAACTCATCTCAAAGACCTTCTTCAAAGGAGCATTAGAAAAAAGGCATCAAAGTATACTTTCATTAAAATTGGAAATTGATATACATTTTCAATTTTAATTAAGCTGAAAGAAAGGAATACAAGTAACTCATCTCAAAAGACCTCCTTTTGAAAGGATATTTGGGAAAAAAAGCATTAAAGCATCGTTTAATTAAAATTGGAAATTGATGTACATTTTCAATTTTAATTAAGTTGAATAAATGGATACAAATAAATCATCTCAAAGACCTTCTTCAAAGGATCATTAGAAAAAAGGCATCAAAGCATAGTTTAGTTAAAATTGGAAATTGATGTACATTTTCAATATTTATGAAGCTAAAAGAAAGAAATACAAGTAACTCATTTCAAAAGACCTTCTCTAAAGGAGCATTGGAAAAAATCATCAAAGCATGGTTTAATAAAAATTGGAAATTGATATACATTTTCAATTTTAATGAAGCTAAAAGAAAGAAATACAAGTAACTCATCTCAAAAGACCTCCTTTTGAAAGGATATTTGGGAAAAAAAGCATTAAAGCATCGTTTAATTAAAATTGGAAATTGATGTACATTTTCAATTTTAATTAAGTTGAATAAATGGATACAAATAAATCATCTCAAAGACCTTCTTCAAAGGAGCATTAGAAAAAAGGCATCAAAGTATACTTTAATTAAAATTGGAAATTGATATACATTTTCAATTTTAATTAAGCTGAAAGAAAGAAATACAAGTAACTCATCTCAAAAGACCTCCTTTTGAAAGGATATTTGGGAAAAAAAGCATTAAAGCATCGTTTAATTAAAATTGGAAATTGATGTACATTTTCAATTTTAATTAAGTTGAATAAATGGATACAAATAAATCATCTCAAAGACCTTCTTCAAAGGATCAATAGAAAAAAGGCATCAAAGCATAGTTTAGTTAAAATTGGAAATTGATGTACATTTTCAATTTTAATGAAGCTAAAAGAAAGAAATACAAGTAACTCATTTCAAAAGACCTTCTCTAAAGGAGCATTGGAAAAAATCATCAAAGCATGGTTTAATAAAAATTGGAAATTGATATACATTTTCAATTTTAATGAAGCTAAAAGAAAGAAATACAAGTAACTCATCTCAAAAGACCTCCTTTTGAAAGGATATTTGGGAAAAAAAGCATTAAAGCATCGTTTAATTAAAATTGGAAATTGATGTAAATTTTCAATTTTAATGAAGCTAAAAGAAAGAAATACAAGTAACTCATCTCAAAAGACCTCCTTTTGAAAGGATATTTGGGAAAAAAAAGCATTAAAGCATCGTTTAATTAAAATTGGAAATTGATGTACATTTTCAATTTTAATGAAGCTAAAAGAAAGAAATACAAGTAACTCATCTCAAAAGACCTCCTCTTTAAAGGATCTTTGGAAAAAAAGCATCAAAGCATGGTTTAATTAAAATTGGAAATTGATGTACATTTTCAATTTTAATTAAGTTGAATAAATGGATACAAATAACTCATCTCAAAATCCCTTCTTCAAAGGATCATTGGAAAAAAGGCATCAAAGAATAGTTTAATTGAAATTAAAAATCGATGTACATTTTCAATTTTAATTAAGCTGAAAAAAAGGAATACAAGTAATTCATTTTTAAATATCTCCTCTTGTAAGAAACATTACAAATTTTTATGTCAAATTAGGAAAAAGTATAATAAAATAATAAAAATGAGTGAGTGATATAGGGTGAACCGACCAGTAGTTGACCACCTACCAGTAGTTGACCAATTGAGCATAATTTTGAAAAAAACAAGAACTGTTGTGTGTTTATTTCGAATCTGTTGCGTTGAAAACATAGCTGAAATTTTATTAAAAGCTCATGCATAGTGTAAAGTTCTAGTATTGTTCTTAAAAGACACAATAAAT
Organism: Tetragnatha versicolor; assembly: GCA_024610705.1. Taxonomy (NCBI): domain Eukaryota; kingdom Metazoa; phylum Arthropoda; class Arachnida; order Araneae; family Tetragnathidae; genus Tetragnatha; species Tetragnatha versicolor. The sequence continues at coordinate 36,734,659 of JANDEH010000002.1, read as the reverse complement.
AGTTAAAAAAAGTTATCAACAAAGCTTCAAAGCATGCGCTCTCACTACTAGCAATAATGGTATGGAGTATTTAGTTCAATCTCAAATCATCCAGCTAGGTTTTATTCCAATATTTTATTGATTGATGTATTTAGGTCCTATATGTTTAGTTGAATTAAATAAAACTATCATTATTTGTATATTAACCATTTAATTTGATATTTGAGGGGTGGTCAACCACTGGCTGTCTAGAATAGAAAAAGTGCTAGTATTTGACCAAAGTGGTCAACTACTGGATTTTATTTGCTTTTAAGATTTCTTTTTAAACTAAGAGCGATCTTAAAGATTTTTACCTGCAGTACAATTTTTGCTTAGATTTACTGTAAAAAAAAGTTACATTTCCAGTAATTAACCAGTATTGTTAATAGGGACTCTTTATTCAATATACCTCTTTCATTGGTTCTTCAAATTTCCAACACCTGCGCTTTTAAAATATGTCGCTCCTCTCGATAAGCCCTAAAATACGTACCTAAGGGTAGTTGGCATACGCATTTTTAGTTTTTTTAGATAGCCTTCTGTAGTAAACGGTGGAATCGAACGGTTCGCGGTGCAAGCGCTCGCTAGGTGGCCTAGGTGGCAAATCGTGCTGGTTTACAGTCTGGTTTTAAAAGGTTAAACAATAAAAAAAATTGTTCTACTTCTTGCTTAAAATATATAAGATTTTGCAATACATCTTAAAAATCATTATAATTACTAATAAAGTAGATATATTTTTTCCAACAAAATATATTTTAAATTGACAGTGATTTAATATTAATAAAGTATGAGAATTAATAAATAGGAACAATTTTCCGTGTTCTCTTCCAGAGTTTAATTTATTGATTGCTGATTGAATAAAGCTTTTAAGAATTTTCTAAGACGTATTCAACAAATGGAAGAAATTTTAGTAGGATTGGAACAGTTGGTTTTCAGATCATAGGATTTTCTGCCAAAAGACACGGGTGTTAATAAGAATGGAATATTAAGTTCAAAATTTTTATACCATTCAATAAAACAATTGATTTTTTCGCTTAAAACTGTCAAGAAAAACTATAAACTTAAAAATTTACTAAAATTTGCCAATTCTTAATTTTTGTGAGAGAATTTTATAATCATCAGATTGAATGAAAGTTTGTGTAAGTGTTTCTGAAACGTTTTCTTCAAACGTCTCCGTTGCGTATTTTTTTCAGCCAACTTACCCTTAGCCCTGTTTTAAAGAAGTGGGACTCGAATAAATAGCTCTTTTGCAAATGATAGGTTGCGTTGTGGATCAGTTGGTTGATTTGTGCTTGAGCTGTATATTTGATTTTTATTCTGGAAATGGTGAATATGGCAATGGTCAATTACTGGAATAATGGTGTTCAAATACTGGATGTAGGTGGTCAACTACTGGCAAAATCTCAATTAATTGCTTTTAAAATAAATTAAAAAAATTCTATAAAAATGAAAGGAAAATGATTATTAGTTATTATTCCTCATACTTTCATTGATATTAAACCAGTGTCAATTTTTTTAGAAAAATTTTTTTCTAAGAAAGAAAAATAAAACTTGGAGGAATTTCCACTAACTGGTCAATTACTGGTCGATTCACCCTATTTTCTATTTGAAAAATAGAAAAAGATGAGTCACGAAAGGGAAATATTAGGGGAGAGGAGGGAGGAAGGGGACAATTTTCACTAAATATTTTTTTATTCATTATCCCCTGCTTATTCATAGATGCAAATGGTTGGATAATAAACTTACATGTTTTAACTTAATTTTTTAAAAATGTACAGTTCTTAAATGTTGTTTAATTTTATCACTTTTGAGCATTCAAATTAACAAGAATTTTGTCCCATTCCTCCCTCATGGGTGGGAGGAGTGGGACATGAGTATGGGAGGAATGGGACACTTTTGAAAAGTAAAGAAAATTAGTAAAATGTAATAATGAGAAAGGGCCTAGTATTTTACCTACTATTCTTTTAACCTTTGCCCACATTTTTAAACAGCTTTCAATTTTATATCTATTATAGAATAATTTTAAAAAAATATTTAGTACACTTGAACTCTTTCCCATGGTGTTAAGAATCAAAAATTGAAATACAATGTAATACTTGGAATTGTTTATTCAAGAAAAAAAAAGCATTTCAATTGAAGCGATAGAAAGCTATCAGAAATTAATATTTTCAAATTTTGTTTACATTTTTGCAGATTTTGTTTACATTTTTCAGAGTGTCCCATTCCTCCCTCCACACATTGCTTTTAAAATATAACTTGTCACATAAACTATGCTGGTGTTAGGCTTTATGAAATTGCAGATTAGCATACATTATATCTTTTAGATTACAATGGCATTATATAATGTTTGTTCTACAAATTACATGAGAAATGAAATAAAACTCAAGATAGACTGGATATTAACTTTGGAAGTGGGAAAATCAAATTTTTACAACTATAAACAGAAACTTGCTGCTGGATAAACTAAATGAAGGAAATAACAAGAAGCTATAAGAAGGCCATCTAATGACCAAATTGGAAATAAAATAAACTGATTTATTTTTCCAGAATTTCAGCTGTCCCACTCCTCCCACTGTCCCATTCCTCCCTCCTCTCCCCTAAAACTAAATCAGGATGAAACATTTCAGCAATTTTTTTAAAGTAAAATATTTTACCTAGAAAGTTTCTTATTTGAATAAACTTAAACATCCTATACAGTTATAAAAATATAAAAATCAATGCATCAAAATATGTGGAGCTTACAAGAGATTTCAATTTATAAAGGTCTTGTAAATTAATTTCTTTTGTAGTTTTGGAAAAATTAAACAATTAAAATTTGCTAGAATTAAATACATACTTTTCACAAAATAGCATCAGTATTTTTGCATCTCAAAGTGACCTTTATAGGACTAATTGGATAAAAAACCATAATATAAGGTTATAGAAAAAAATTTGAAAGGTTATTTAAATGTTAGTCATTTAATTTATTTTGACTTTCAAGTAATTTCACAGATATTTTGTATTAAATACATATTATTTTATATGATCATGTACTCATATAGGGTAGTTTTTTGTTCAATTAGTCACATACAAAATTTGGGCAGGATTTTTATGCATTTTCTTTAGCAGCCATTGAATTACCACTTTTTAGACAATCATCCATGACAACCATCCATTTACATAATTTAGATTTTTTTTAATCTTAAAAAACCTAAAACGTTATTATCGTCTCAAGGTCTCTCTAAATATGTAGTTTGGCGACAACAAAAATACACTGAAAGTTTATGCAGCGCAAACCATAAAATCCTTACACAAACTTTCACTCTTCTAATATCCGTTTCCTTATCTCAGAACGTCAATAAATCCACCCTCAACAGCTAGACGTTATATCTCAAGCTTAAGTCGGTTAATGAAAATACTTCAGTGTGGACGAAGATCGTAATTTCACAGCAGTGTATCCTATAAAGGAACTTAATGACAAAGACAACCTTTTAAGAGTCTTCTTAGAGGCGCCTAGCACAAATTTATAAGCAGTTCTCTTCACCGATGCACTCACGTAAGAAAAAAAACTTCCCCTCTCAATCTTTCTCTTCGGAAGTTATCTCCAATCCCCTTTCTCATAAATCACGGGAGGATTACTATTTTCACGCATTCCTAATGGATTCGTTCATGACCTAATTTTCCTAAGCCAAGATTATGCAAGTCTACGGTTAAGCGAAAAGAAAATCTTTGAAGGGGATAGACGACACATTTATGCTTGAACCTGATGGAAACGGATCTCGCTAACACCCCTTTTCAAAAGAAAACGAAATCGGGGAAAATAAACATGTCGGGAAAGGCATAATGTTAAGAACCCATTTTCATCGCCAGCTGCCTTTTGATGTATCACTGTTGAACAACAGCTAGCCAGCTAAAAAACACCAGACCGTATTTATTTACTCGACACCACTAAAAAATTAACTCTTGGCATCGGGTGTAAATAAACACTCGGCGCCAGAACTCCATCACCCTTCTCTGTTGAGAACAACACCCAGTTTTTCCACTTCAATTACGATTCGGTATTTCACCTTCAAAAAAATTACTTTTTCCCCTCGCGTCTTTTCGCCCTTTTATTTTCTCGTCGCACAGCTTGGCAAATAGGCAGCCTTTCGCTTGTGTCGTGAGTTTTTTCTGGGGAGTTGGTTCGTGCCGTGTTTTTCTGTTTATCTCTGCGGTTGGAAAAGTCTCGGTTCATTAATGAAAATAGCAGCATCCGTGCCCTTGCTGCAGGAGTGCTTTTACTGAGCTTTTACGGGTTCTCGACGATTTTTTCGACATTGAGATTTGGTGGAATGAGAAATATTTTTGGGCAGGTTTCGGCCATGAGGAAGAAACTTCCGCAGCGGAAAACAATCTCGGATTTCAGGAAGCCACCATTGCCAAAACAAAAACGATTTAAATTTTTTTCACGGGAATTCTAAAATCTAGTATTTTTTAAGAGAATCTTCAAGGAAACTAGTTTTGATTTTAAAACTTATCGAAAACGTCGTAACTTTTCAATATAACACCCATTCATCTCAAAGAGATTTTCAATTGCAATTGCCTTCAATTGCAGTTCGATTAATCCTTTTCGTATCATCTTCTTAATTACGAAAATCATAATTAGGTTCTCTCAAAAAAAGAGAAAGATAGTTAGTTCTTTAAATTTATTTCCCTTCTCATTCACGTATTTTCTACCATAGCACAAAAGATTTCCACAGGAATACTAACAAATCACAATTGATTCCTATTAATGAAATATATTTATTTTAAACTACTGTAACTTGATTTAAAATGTCTTACTTAAACTCAAAACATTTATATTTTAACAGTGACCCCTCCCTTAAAAGAATACATTCAAGTTGAAATGAAATTATCTTCTATCCTTTCCTTCACAATCCATTCAATGTTCAAACATAAATTGCGCAGCACAATTAAGCAAATAATAATTTCTGCTAAACCATTTTCAAAAGGATCAACTTTTAATAACTAATACAAAGAGAGATAATTCATTTTTTAGACATTTTTTTAAAAGCAATTAAAAATGCAATACCGTAAAATGGGTAACTCTTTGGCCCAAGAGGAGTGTTTTTTTTTCACATTAAAAGTAATAGCTAATTGAACTTGACAAAGTCAGTGGTTTATATTATCTTTAACATATTCAACTGTAATATAAACCGATTTCAAAATGTGGATTTAAGTTTTAAATCTTATATATTAAAATAATTGGGTTTTTCTTTCGGCTGACCGCCAGGCCGAACAACTCGGTCTCTATCGAAAGCTTTCCACCCCTAGATGAGCCAATAATATAACACGTTCCACCAAAACCTTCTATTTTAAAATTATGCGTTCTTTTCACTTTTCTCTAATGTTAACTCTATGGAGAAATTCCTTTCCCCCGGCCGCCAGGCCGAACCCCCGAACCGATTTAGACAAACTCAATCTTAATCGAAAGCTTTCCACCCCTAAATGAGCCAATAATATGTCACGTTCCTCCAAAACCTTCCATTTTAAAATTATGCGTTCTTTTCGTTTTGCCTCCATGTTAACTCTTCAAAAATTTTCAAAAATGAGTAATACATGCATGTTTTCAAATTTGAATAAATTTGGATCGGAGCCTGTTTGAGTGCGTGACATACTCAGATTCGAGTAATTTTTACTCATTTTTGAGACCGTCGTTTTAAGAGTGTATCGCCATTACCTGCTGTATGGAAATAGTTCCGAAAGGGCACTTGTTCCCCTTGCTTTCTCGTTTTTACCCACTCAAATAGATATCCGATTCCCTCATGAAAGAAGTCGTAAACCCACTCTAATTTAGAAAAAAATCCATTCAAAAGTATTATTTGTAAGAGTAGATTCCAAACATTGCACAGAATTAGTTCAATTTCAAACCCCCAAAGAAAACACATTCTATTCTTAGCAACCAACTGTCAACAAAACCCAGAAGCAATGAAAGCCCCCAAGTGTCCCACACACAAAGCGAATAAATCATAACCGTATTTGTTTTAACCATTCCATTCTATAAAAAACCTTCCCCTCGGCATTCGGATTCCAAGACCCACAAGTGGCCATTCTAATAATAACTCTCCACTTTCCCTATAGAAAACCTCTCATTGTTCCCCAAGTGTCCCAATGCTCGCCCAACGATGTCAATTGCTGGAGACATTATTCTCTCTTCGTTGTTATCGTTATGATTTTTTTATTCGCGACCAACCCTCTCCAAAAACGGCAGACGACTTCGAGTCGCCGGAGCTGAGCTGTCTCACAATGTTTTGCTTCCGTTAATGACGTACTACTTGTGGTCGTGGAGGAAGCTTGTCGCGACGCGTCGCGCCAAGGTGTGATGTCCACCCTCTTGAAACCACTTGACCGAAGGATGAGGGATTTGTTGCAGCGTTTGTCCTCAATTTGAATATTACTCACGCCTATCTGGAGAGGGTTTCGCCACTTGTGGTGGCAAAAAAAGCGGATAAAGATATCGCGTGTAAATAAACAGAGATGTGGAATTTCGAGAGAGAGTTGTAGAGAAGCAAGGTTTTTGCCCTTTTGACGATATGCGTATTTAGATACTTAATGGCTCAAAAAGATAATGACTTTTGAGGATGTGTGTGTTAATTGGCCAACATTGTAACGTTCCTATTTAGTTCTGAAGTTTCCCTGAAAATATAGTCTTTTCATTATGTACTGTATTGTTTAATATGCTTATTATCATCTTTTTTTCTTTCAACATAACCTTTCTTACCTTTTACTTTAGAATGGAGAAGAAAAAAGGGGGAAAGGAGAAATGAAGAATCACAAACATACAATGCATTCTTGACAAACTGAATTACTCATGTTATTTGAACTTTAAGAATGAATATATTAATTGAATTCTGACCTCAGTATTTTTAAAAATAAAAATGAAAGTTTTTGAAAAAATTAAGAAAATTCTCAAGTTGGGATCAAAAAAATATTTTCTTAATCAGAACAAAGCGCATTTATCTACAAATAGAAATTACAAGATGGAGAAGATATCAAGAAGTTTTCTTACATTTTTAGACAACATGCAGTACACTTTTATGTATAAAAGTTAACGTTCATAAAAATTCGTTGAGTATTAGAAGTTGAAAAAATCCAAACTTCTATACCTAAAATGCCAGAGTGCACAAACAAATATTTTCTATTCCTAGGCTTCGGAGACATAAACATCGCGTTTACTGTTTAGACAAAATAAAATGTCTTGGACCGAAGGATAGGATATCATCTCTTAAATTAGATTAAAACATAACTCAATTTTTGGTCATTTTGAGTCATGCATTAATCTCTATTTACAATTAAGTGTCTACTGCCTAATCGACTGAAATAATAGTTATAGAAAAAAATAAACATTTAGCTCGCATCGATCAAAATAGTTTCTTTTTATTTTGGGAAGAAAATAATAATAGTTTTAGTTTAAATAATAATTAGTTTAATAATTATTAGTAATCAATTAGTAATAATTAGTTTTAGTTTAAATAATGAATAATAATTTTAATATAATAGTTTTAGAAAAAAATAATCATTTAGCTCGCATCGATCAAAAGAGTTTCTTTTTATTTCGTGAAGAAAATCAACGATGCGTCTAAGCGGCGAGACGAATATATTCAGTATGACGTCGTTTAGGAAAATCCTGCTCAAGCTTTTCCATTGCAATTCTTCTCAAATCTCAGCTCGAATCGAAGTGGGAAAAGAGAACGAATCTCAGCAGACAGATGTTCGCTAGGCAAGGCACCTGGCTCGGCGCACCTGGCGGGGGAGCGAAGACCCCAAGCAGGGCGCGTGGCAGCAGCACGCTTCTCCCGTCATCTTGACCTCGTCCCTTCCATCAACCCCACGTGGATGCCATCTGCCGCCGCCTTTGTCATGCACCCTGCCTCTCTCAGCTGCCGGTGCATTCGGATTGAGAAAGACTAGAAAAGTGCCCATATATTGAAAAGGGAGAAAAGATAAAGCGGATGAATAAACACGTTTTCTTGAATGAGTTTTGTGATCTTTCCATAGAATCAGGGATGTTGCTTGTCGACAACTATCACATCAATCCAATAGGATATGTTATGTTAGGGTGGTCCTAATTTTTCAAACTCGGAATTTCTTCGGTCGCACCCCCCAACTTTTTTACTTAAGGTATGAAATGAATGTATACCAAATATTTTTCAAATATTTAAATATTAACACGTGCCGCAACGCGATTGAAGTTAGAGTACGGTAGATGCGCGGGACTCCGTAACACTGAGGGAGGTATGCCGGCTCGATGCGCACTTTCCGCCGCAACAGTGGACGCTGCGCGGGCGTTACGTTCTCAAAAGATCACATCTAACATAAGTCGGTATCTTCATGTATTTTATGATAAACTTGAAAACCTCCTACACTATAATTATTGCACATATTTTAGGGTGAAATTCATTATTATATGTGGATTCCAATGGAGGATTTAAGGTAAAGTGGATGATTTTCCAATGAAGGTTGAAAACTTTAATATCATGTTCAAAACAATAAAAATTAGATTTTAAACGTAATTCATCATAGTTAAAGGTTTGATTTGAAATTTACACTGAATTTTATAAGCCTAAGCTCATATAATACATTTTATTGTTCTTAAATTAGTGTTAAAAGCGGCCTTTGGAGCTTGCGTTACTACATCCCATGGACCTACATTTTTATTTAAACGTTTTGAAAATCTTGGGATGTTATCTATAAATCAAAGTACCCATCAGGTATTAAAAATGAAGTTGTAAGAAACACCATTGATGGAAGAGACAAAGAAGAAATTCACAAGTTGGCTAAAACAAAGCTCTAACACCAATCGAAAGATGACTACCAAAAGTTTCTATGGTTGACAATAGCACTTTTAGATTATTATGAAGCTAAAATGATTAAAGTAAGTCTAGTAATTTAATGTCTAGTAATTTATTGCTTAAAGATATTTATATTTAGAAATGAGGGTTAATTTGGATAATCCAATACTACAAGGTATGATTATTATTGTTAAGCTATACATAAAGGCCTGGTTTGATGTGCAAATGGATCACAAAGCCACATTTCAAGAATTGAAATTCGTGAGGGACCTTTTTTCTACAGAGGAATTAATGAAAGTATAATCTAAGGCAGCATGAAAGAAAAAATTAGTCATTGCCTTAAATTAGAAAAAATTGAAAAATTAGTGGACAGTTGCCTTAGCCTTTTTTGATGAGTCTGTCCCCACAGAGCAATTTCCAAATAGTTTAGAGGGAAAGAATCTACCCGTGTGGGGTGGTTGCAAATTAGTTTTGTAGAACTGGAAGGACTCTAAGAATAATCAAGCCAATTTTGTGTCAAAATTAACTGCAAACTGTTTTCAAAGGTTTTTAAGTTTTCTTCAAAATTTATTTCTAGGGATCCTTTAAAACGTGTGAAGATTATTGGAGGTTATCAGGAAGGGTTTAAAGTCGTCAGTAACTTATCTGTTGTAAATAGTGCTGCAGAAAGGAAAATCAAGCTTTTTGAAGAATATAACGGTATTTTAACGCATAATGAAGAGAAAACACAATACCTTTAAAAACTGTCAAAGGCTATAAAAGCCAATATCCTTCATGTTTAAGCATTTTATGTTTAAAAAAGTATAGAAATATATTGAATTATACATTTTAAATAAATTTGATAATTTTTCAAAGTTTTGAGAATTTCGATGTTTTTTCAGATTTTATCCCTTTTGCGGCACGTGTTAATATTAACCGATTCGGATAAAATTTTTACCAGTTATTTACTACCATATAAGGAAAAAATTTAGGGGGTGCGACTTGAAAAATTCCGAAAAATTTTTTTTACCATTATACTTAGGACCACCCTAATGTTATGTATGTAAAAGTCAATTAAAACAGTCTGATTTATAAAAAATCTAAGACTTTGCATTCTAATTTTCCTAGTTTTCGAGAAAACTAATTCTAAGTTTGAAGATAATATCATTTCTACGGATACGTGAAATGATTGCTTTCAAAAATCTATTTGGAATTACAATTCTTCGTTGTGGTATGATGAGCAGCATCACTGTGGCTCCTCTAAAAAATGTAATTTAGCAAAAATTATTTTTTAAAAAAGCACATTGATGTTGTTGGCAGGTTGATAAGGATAGAACAATGACGAAACTTAATTAATAGTAAACTACTTATGGAATCTTTCACTTAAACTTACCACTTCAAAAATTTCTCAATTTTATTGATTCGATACTGCTTCTTCCTCTCATGAATGTGTTCAACCCTTAAAAAAACATTTTAAGAACCAATTTTAAAAGTGACAGTAATTTCTTTTTGCAAAAATATCACCCATGCTGTTATATTTTTTGTTTATTTGTGTACCTAGGTTACACATTATTTGTGTACACGCAAATTTTTAAATAATGAGTATTATCCTACCGAGGATGTGGTGAATTAAATATTTTTTTCCTTTTAAGGGGGAAGTAAGTTGAAGTATTTTACTACGTTGTGTTTATGAATGAAGGCACGTTTGTACAGCGATTAACAAAGGCACTATTATCCATGCATCAGTTACTTAATCTATATCCCATGACACTGTCTGAAACCCCAAACAAGGGAGTCAAAATTAATCTGATAGTACACCCTGAGCCTGAGTTTATCATATCTTGCAGGCTCGTAAGAGGTCTTTAACATATTCTGATGGGGAGAAAGTAAACTTTCAATAACCTTTAACTGCACACTGCACAGTATGTAAGATGAGGAATGTAACTTTATAAGAATCGGCCACGAAAGATGTGGTTACTACCAGCTACACGTCCATGACATATTGAATTCCTTTTATAAATGAGGAAGTTGCATGATTTTTTTAAATTTTTTTAATCTATTCTTCTTGCAAAAATAAGCAACTGCCCAAAATTTGAGGCCGATCGAAAAAAAATTTTATTGCCAAAAAAGTAACAAAAATCCACTATTTAAAAGCGCGCAAAAACGCCAAGAGTTTTGGATCATCGCATGTTGACGTCATCATACGATAACCATTGTCGGAAAGCAATGGAGTTGATGGTATGATTGTTGACATCTTTAAACATTAAGCGTTTTCAGTCAAGTGTTTTTTTCTCGACTTTTAAATTAAAATATTTAATTACCTGTACATTTTTTGAAAAATTGACTAGATATTTCATTTTACTATACAAAAAATCATACGGAACACTTGTTTGTTTTTGAAAATCTGACAAATGCAACTTCCTTATTGATCAATAATTTATCTTTCAAAAATCTAAAAAAAAATACACCTTTTTCATTAGTAAAAATCATGAGTCTTAAAAGTTAGTAAAAGAAGTTTTGCACAACTTTGGAAAAATAGAAAAAAAATGTGAATGAAAATTGTAAAACCGGTCGCAGAAAATTGTTTTGTTTTCTGTCAAAAAATTGTTTCAAACGGGGATAGTTGTTTTCTTGAAGGATTTTGAGTGTATTGAAGGATATTTTGACAGTAAGGATAATTGAATATGTTATCTCTAAAATAGGAGAGATAATAACTATCACTGTAAAGAAACAAATGTAAAAAAATCATTGAGGAAAGTGATCAGTGAGTGGTAATATAGTGACTGTAACCATTGATACGAAAATACTTTTGATAAGCAATTTTCTAATTATTTTTACAATATAGGTAGGGTATTGGGGGTAAAAACCCGCACGGGGCAAAACCACGCACCGCGATTTTTAATTGTTAATAATCTATTTAAAAGTTGAAAACCAGGTGGTTGGTTTGTCTTACTGTGACCTATCGTTCTACGAAAGTTCGTACCCCTAAGTCACTCACGAGTTGAAAAAATGCTGTTTGTTTTTCATCATTTTGATGTAATTTTTCTGATATTTTACTTAAACATAACATAAAATAGGGCTTCAGAAGAATTACAAACAAATAATCCAATGATAAGATAGCATTTGAACTTCACTTTCGTCTTGAAAGAATTTCCTTAACATGTCTCTAAAAATAATAAGGCTTGTTTTTCAAAATAAAGTGAAACGGGGCAAATACCCGCAGGTGTTTTGGGGCAAATACCCGCATCTTCAAAACTTTGGGAATTCTCCCCAAAAGGAAATTAGAACCTACAGGATCCCTAAAAAGTTGAATAAAGGTTTCCGAGATGTCAATCCTCAAACTGAAACCCTTTTTTCTCCCCTTTGAAAGATATTGGGCACTTTGAAATGAGTTGCTACAACAGATTGACAATTTTCATTAAAACGGATTATATTTATGTTTAATATTGTTGGTTCACTTAAAAATATTAAAACAATACATTAGAAATCCATTATTCGCGAGCGGATGATCCACGATTGCCACGAAAAAAAAATTCAATGATGAGGGTACATTTTAGACGAACATTAGAGAGATTTTAGATGTAGAGCAAATAATTCTACTGTACTGTACACATTTTAAAAGTTTTACATAATATGTTTTTGTACAATGAAACATAGTTTTTATGCTGAGATATTTTGTTTCGGTGTTTTCACCTCATTTTTAGTCTTTTTTCGGGTTATTCGTGATTTTAGCTATCCACGGTACCCTTGCCACCCAATTCCGCGGATAATAGGGGCTCTACTGTATTAAGATGATTATTTCTAGTGTTTTTATAATGAAACATTTTGTTTATCCATGTTTATTTCACTTGGACACGAAGATTCAAAAGTGCGTGTCTTTGCCCCATTTTTCGAGGAAAAGACCCGCATTTTTTTTTCAACTAAATTGTCAATTTCTCTTGAAATACTATCAATAAGAGTATAAATTTGGATTGGTTTTGTAGGTAACATCTCAATCTAACACCTCCAATTGAAATTTCGGGATTATCTACCCCCTTTCGATCACAATGTTAAAAATACTAAAAACTGCGGGGCTTTGCCCCCACCTACCCTAAGTGTCTGAAAACAAGTGTTTTAAGTACCTAACATTACAACAATGATTAAACACCATAGAGGAGATATAACTGTTATATCTCCTGTATGTTAAACACTATAATTTTTAAGATTTCACTTATAAATTAGTCTTTTTTAATACTAAAATCCCACAAATACAGTTACTTTCTATTTTTACTTGCATCTTTGAGAGGGGGGAGCAAAATTCTGATAATAACCATTCTTACACAATTCTGACGAAAGTACTTAAAATGAAATATTTCAATATATTCAATTGTAATAAAATTATCTTACTCCATCTAACTACTTACTTATATCAATGTAAAATTACCTAGGTTACAGCTTTCTATTGCTTCTGAAAAAAAGTTGCAAATAATAGTAAAAACCCTTAATAGAAGGACATTCAGGGAAGTGTCGCAATTCGTAAAATGCATGTGAAGGGGGACACCGTGCCATGATGAGGGGCGAACAGCCGTTCCACATCTGTTTGGGGGTCCAAACGGGATCATTTCCCATACCATGCGGAATAGATCACAGAGGATATGAGGGAACTATAGGGAGATGGAAATGGAGAGAGAGGGAGAGGAAAAGAGTCAGTTTGGATTTGGAATATAATATAGAGGAAATACGTTAACTGTATATTTCTTTCATGTTTTTGAGCATTCACTGAGCGAAGTCCTCAGAATTCTCATTAAAGTATATTTTTCCCCATTTCAAAATGAAATATCCAATAAAATCCCTTCTTTTTCTTCTTTGCCACAAACTACTTATTCATCGCATTCCCCATTTCAAGCATAGAGCTATAAGAGTTCTAGCATCTTTGTAATTTCTCACTAAATTCATAAACGCTTTAGAATAAACTTTTTACACTATTTTTAAGTTATTTAAAAATACAAATAGCATAGTAGTATGTGGACAAGAGAAAAATATCTAGAGACTAAAAATAATAAATATATCTTAATTGAAGAAAACTGTTCTTAAGAGTTAATCTAGAAGGGATTAGCTTTTTGGTACGGATTGGGTATGAAACTAAAAGATGCTTTTGTAGCATCTTTTTTATGGCAAAATTTACACTCATTCTTTTTTACGCTTTCGTGGAAAAAGCTATTTATCCTTCATCATAATTACCAAAATTAGTGCAGCATCGTCAACACTAATAATTTCTCTAATTAAGCCATTAGCGAAATAGGTCAGATATAAGTGCTAACCTACATTTTTGTGGATCTAATGTTAAAAATCTTGGGAAATACAACCTCACTTTAAGTTTAGTTTTTCTTATTGCTGTAATTACCAATTAATGTTATATTCAGTGTAAAAAACTATTGAATATATACAATCAATAATGTCAAATGGATTTCTTTAATTAAGTATAAAAAGGCACGCTGAATTAATGTTTGTATAATTAACACGTCCCCACGTCCCCAACGAAATTAACTATCCCTATTAACGTATCCCAATTAAGTCATATCATAATCAAAATTAAAATTCTAACTACATTTTGAACTAAGGTACCTGTACTTAATATGAACACCCTTAAGGAAAATGCATATTTTCACCCTATTGTACACTTCATAGGACTCCAAAAATGCATGACCCCTATCCCTGGACTGTTGACTATCATTATTAAAATTAGCGACCTTGTAATTATTTTGGTTTTATTTCAATGATAATAAACAAAAAATGTTTGCAAGTGTCCATATTAGGAACCACCTGTCCCTATTATGGACAGGTGACTACTTATTGACCTTCTACACAGGGTGTATGGAAGAACCACTTTTCCAAGGGATTTTAGTGGAGAGGGTATAAAAAAATATTTCTTAAAGTATTGCGGGGGAGGGGGGCACAGTAAATATCTTCAGAACATGGACTTGGTAATGTTATGTACGGATACTATAATTAAGATTAAAAATACATATAAACATTAATTTATTATGAATTAGCTAAATAAAATAACAAAGAACAGATAATTATTTTACAAATTTCTGAATCTGAAGATTTACTTGCTGTACTTCCAATGTGGACATAAGGTGTCCATAATGGGAACAGAGCGTAGTTTTACTTATTCTTGTAATAAATAAACAAAGAAAACATTTTTAAGCAGTATACGCAATAGCAAACGAAAATATGTTTTATCCGCTTAAAACACTCCACTTTTTTAATACATATTTGAAAAGTAATTTTACCATATCATATAAGATTCTCGAGTGACTAAAACATTAGTCAAATATAATAAATCAGGAACAAACTGTTTTAGCTATAATTTGAAAAGCTATCCAAGTTAAAAATGAAATAGTTACATTTTTATATCTCATACAAATTGCATTTTTATATATCGAATACAAAAAATACACTTCCATAATATGTCAGTCTTAAATAGTTATATTAGACTGTTTGTTAAATATTACTTATATTTGCATAAATAAAGAATTTAAGCAAGCTCATGGGTCGTTAAAACTTTTAAAAAGACTCATTTGTTTCCATTTCTCCCTAAACTTAAGATCCTTTTAATAAAAATTCAGAGAAACCCTGATCGGATTTTTAAAACATCCTAAACTTCAAGGAGAAATTTGAAATATCTTTCCCCTAAAAAAAAGAGAGAAAAGAAGAAGATATTTTACCAAAAAATATTATAATTGAAAGGAAATTATTAATTTTATTTTGCTTATTTTATGAGTTATCCGATTCCTAAAAATGATCATTCAATTTAAATGTTTCAGGAACATTATATTCACTTTTTTTTAATTGAGAAGGTGTAGTAGGTTTAGAAACAAGGTTTAGGAATACAGCCTAGGTCTAGGTGGTCTAGGTACTAGGTACTTATTGAAAAGTACAATACTTGCATACAATGTATTTTTAATATATAATTTTTACATATCTTTTAATGTTTTGATTTTCTATAAGATGGCAGTAATGTTTCTTTCTTTTCCTCATCTGATTACTTTAACTTCTCAGTTAGTAATTAAATAACCTTTAGAGAAGAAAAATGAGAAAAAAAACTACTTTTTGTTTTTTAAAAACTTTCCATCCAAGTCTTCTCTTTCTTCTCCATTAACAAAATTAAAATAACAAATTATTTTTTTGGAAAATACTGCACTTTTCATACTCTTTTATAGATGGCAGCACGTTTTTTTATTTTCCGTGTAAATTTAGGTAATTAATTTTTTTATAAAATAATTTTCAATTTTTTAAAAGTATCTATCATAAAGTCGTACACAAAACTGCTCTCATATTATTAGAAAGCAGCTAAAGCATTAAATACTAACTACATAAAACTATTTTTCTAAAATTTAATTTTTTATTTATTTTAAAAATTTTATTTGAAATTTTCATATTATTATGTGTTTAAAATGTTGGTTAAAAAAATGTATTAAAGAAATAAAATTATTACTTCATGCTACAATGTGAGGAATATCGATCGAGGTCTTCAATATCAATTAGAGGAAGCTAAATAAGCTTTTATTTGACGGTGTTATAATTATATCAATTTAAATTATATCAATATAAATATTATATCAAGAAAAATAATATCAAGATAAATATTAAAATTAATGGAAATGGGAATGAAGCATGGCTAAAGCGAGTTAAAAGTACTGTCGTCATGAAAAAGTTTTTATTCTTAAAAAATTGGTTGAAATAAGGGATCTAAATAAATCAAAACTTAAATGGAATAATGGAATGGAATAAGAAGAAGCTTATTTAAATTACACACAAATGCTCATGAAAAAACACAGATTGCATTTTTATGTAACACTAATATATAAAAAATTACGTATTAGCTGCCCAGGAGTCAAAAGCCCATTTGGAAACCGATGAGTATTCACATAATGAATGATAAATATGAAAAAAATATTTATCGTTGAGTAAAGTGAAGTATTGTTTTTAATAAACGAAAGATGATGAAGCGGTTTATTTTTTTAGTAATGATCAATTACTTAGAAACTTAGTTTATTGATTTATAATATTAACATTCAAAATTCTGAAGTCTTTATTACTTGCACAACTAATCAACACATTTATATTTTGATTTACTTAGATCCCGTATTTCAACCAAATTTTTCTAGAAACATTTCTTGAATAATGAAGTGACACACATAAAGATAACAGGAGAGTCGAGACATAACTCTTTCGAATGTTGTTCGGCAAAATTAACACACTTTCCACTCAGACATATTTCATCAGCAATCATATCACCAAGATTGGTAAAAGTCGTTCAACATCTACAAAAAACAACTCTGCGATTCTTTTCATCATTTATCTGATGCAAAATCCGGGATCGTGAATTCTCCTAATCATTCTTAATTTTAAAGAAAAATAATATTGTTCAACTAAAATTTTTCTAAAACTAAATGCTTCTTGTGGCAGAAAATATTTTCAAATAAAATCAATCCTTTTGAAATAATGATACTTTTAACGATATAAGAAATACCATCCGTCATTAATTTTTATGAGGAAACTTATTTATAGTTCGAGAAATTCTTTATGCCAATAACATTTGTTTTTACCAACAATGATCCAATCAAATAATAGTTCCTTAATTTTAAAATCTTTATTTTGGTAGGACAGCATAAACTTAACGAAATCATGTTTGTACACAGTGAAAGTTTAAATACATCATTGTTAGGTTTTGTCAGTAATTTTTAAACAATGGAACTGAACAATGGGACGATAAAAAGGTTTTACGCAAAATTTCACATTTAAGAATATTTAGAAAGTTCACCATTTTAGAACGTGTAGAAAGCAATTTAAATAAAGTAAAATATTAATAAAATTTTTCGAAAAAAAAATTATTAGAGAGAAGATTTCATTTATTTATTATTTTACATTATAATGATCAATACGCGTTTTTAAGTGGATTCTTAAATTGGAATTCTTCTTATGGAAGAAATGTTTCAGAAAATATAAAATCAATATTGATAAACTTATTTAGTATACAACTAAAGATACTTCGTTTTAATTCCATTAACGTTCCCGCTAAATATCACCATGCTCTTTTGAACACCAAAAAGTAGAAATATTGCAAATAATTTCAAAGTTATAAATTAAAATGTTCAGTTAGATAAATAACTGTTCAGTTCAGTTTATCAATGAAATCAGAAAAAATTGCCGATATTTAAATAGGATGGCGTTCAAGAGATTATGGTGATATTTAGCGGGAACGTTAACAGAATTGAACTGATAATTCACATATAAAACTTTAAAAATTAAAATAAACTGTTTTAATTAATGTGAAAACTTGTTTGCGAGAAAATGAAAGATGAATCTTTATAACTTTTACATTAATAAAAATATAAAAAGTTAAGGAGATGAATATATATGTTACAGTTAAAGTCCGGAAATCAGTTAATTTACAGATAACCTAGGTAATTTGCAGATTAACGAAGGTGATCCGTTAAAGAGCGAATTTTTTTTCAATTTCTAAGATTACCTAGGTAATCTTGAAATTACCTAGGTATTCTGCACCCTACCGACTAGACACTCGTTAATCTGCATACTACCTGTAATCAGTTATTTTACATATTAACGAGGGTGATCCGTTAAAGTACAAAATTTTATTTTATTTTATAAAAAGTTTAAGGAGGTTGGGGGGGCTGCCGCCCCCCCAAACCCCCCTGCCCTAACTATAACCAAACTCGTTTTGGGGGTAAACAGTAACAATGACAAATCAAAAAAGGGGGATCGGTACTTTTTTCATATTACACAAAACACGCAAATCCCACAAAAATAGTAATGAAATAGCAATTTTAAAACTAGAATATAAAAACAATAATAATAGAATATTAAAGTACCAACTGAGATTTGTATCAATTGTGGTTTTCGATCTCGATTTGACAGCGTATTTCAATGAGCACTTAAACTAGCAAATCTTAATGAAAGCGCGGTGTAATTGGCTGGCAGCCTGCACTGAACTATTGCTAGGATTCGCGATCGATTACATATGTTAAACCCTTGCCCAGGTTCCAGCGATTGTTGAATTAACGTTTGTTGAAAAGATATTTCAACAGCTGGGACATTTGCTTTCGTTAAAAGAAATCTCTGTCACTCTGAAGTCGGAGCTTCAACACAATTGTTTCAAAATACCCGTTTTAGTAGTAATATACTGTACTTAATCATGTAAATTTACAGTACTTACTTGCTTGTATTATTTTGTTTTAACATTCAACATGACAACTACCAGTGCTACGCTCTAAATTTGAAATCAAAACACCAAATATGACAACAAACTACGTATTGAAACCCAACTGCGCAGGGGTAAGCGCATGGCGCAGTAAGCACCTCAACATTTTAACAGAAAGTATTGAACGAAACAAACTATTTTGAACTTTAACGATCAAGAGGCCGTTATAGTGTAGATTCCCTAGGTAAAATGCGAAAAACTCAAAAATCCTCACATTAACGACAGAAATCAGTTAATCTTAAGTTTACCTAGGTATTCTTCAGATTAACTAATTATCAACTTTAGCGGTAACATATACACTTATTTTTACAAAAGAATTTTTTGCATTATTTTGTAAATATTGATTTCCTTTTATCGTAAAATTAAATTTCCATGTATTGCTTTAAAGTTTACATTTAATTAAAATTGGCTTTACAAAGTATAATTCACTTAAAGAACCTGTTTCTTATCCAAACGGAATCTTATCCATTTTGTTTTCAAAACATCATTGAAGAAGTTTTATGTTAAAAATAAAGTTTAAAATGTTCAAAGAAGTTTTCTTTGGCATTTTCAAAAAAATTTCAATGAAATGATGGGAATCTTAAAGCAAAGTATGAAGAACAGGAATAAAATCATATTATTTAAAATTAAAAAAACACTCAGAGAGGCTGTTGAAAGATGCAGATTGATAAAAAAAGGAAAGAAGAAATTTATAACTATTAAAGTAAAGAAGTTAGAAAAAAAATTAAATCTTACTTGAAAGATGCTTCTCTTTAATTTTTTTAGCTTACGTTTGAATTTAAATTGTGAATAACGCAAATATATTAATTACTTATAGTAATAGTAAATAATTAAATACTATTTCATCAAAACTAATGATAATTTTATAATAACTATATATTCAAACGTAAGTTGAAATGAAAAATGTAACTGTCATTCAAATGTAAAATTGTTAAAGTGAGCATAAAAGTCAAATTGTTTGCGTTTTGAAAAGTTTATCTTTTAGTGTTGCACACATAGTAACTAGCTACAGTTTATACTTCATAATCTATTTTTAGTCGAATAATTTTATATTTAGTTAAAGTTTTATATATTTAGTCCACGTTGTCAATTGATAAAGATTTAACTTGAAAACCGACACATCTCTGATTATTCGGTTTCATATTTCATGTGGTGGCAGGGTACAGTTTTATACATTACCCTTTACGTACGCCCAACAGACATCTTTAGGAAAATACAATAAACCAAACCAATGGAAAAATATATAAGTTTATGATAAAAAGGAAATTTAGTTACATATCCTAAAAGAATTTGTACTTCACACAAAATATTATTTAATTGTATTTGAACAAATTTTATTGTATGAAACATTTCAAAATTATTAACATCTAGAACCCCTATTACTACACTTTATTAAATGTAAAAAAACAATAATTAAAAGCTGATTGGTCATCTTATAAAATATTACTTATAGCAAAACAGTTTTCAAACATTTGTAGCAATGTAAAACGTGTGTACACAACAACGTGTGTGTAACGGTTACATTTTTCGTGAAGAAATCAAAAATCAACACATTTTTGTTTTATCTGATCATAAATCCACTATCAACTGTCTAGTCTAGCCGTGTTTCGAAAACTGACCGACTGTAGGATCACCTTCAAATATAAGTCATTAAACTTAACGTTTGTGGTACTAAGACAAAAAGTTAATATTGAATTCAAGAGTAATGTTTGATCATTAATAAACTCTTTATTTTCAGGAAAGCAAAATACCCTCGAAGAAGGTATTAGGAAATTGAGGAAAATGAAGCGAATTATTCCAGTTATTTAGAATATGTTGACACATTTTTGGCACAATCAGCTGAAATGCTCGTTAAAGAACACATTAAATGTTTTCCTCTCATTATTTTGCTTTTGAACAGGAAAACAATGTTTTTTGAAACATTCCTGTATTGAATCATCACCTCACACTTCATGAAAAATATTTAACATCAATCTCGGGGGGGCACGTCACCCCTGATAATTAGGAATATTACTAAAAAAAAACCTTTATTTTAACTTTTGAGGGAGGCCAAAAATTCTTTGAATGTGTTTCTAACCGTTAATCATTAAGTATGGTACCAATTTACAAATGGTGATTAACATAAGAGGCGTATAAAAGAGGGGGACGGACCCCCCTGATTTTAATCACGATTTCATTTTGAAGCCAGTGCTGATATTGGGGGGACATGGGGCATTATTATCCCAAAAGAAAAATTTAGTTTCTAGAAAAAATTCCCCTAAAGATCGTGATTGTTAAATGCGATTAAATGTATCCTTCGAACTTTTATAACTTGGATAGAAGGAAAATTCACAAATCAAACCAACTAAAAAAATTTTACATAAAATTCTATTACTGTACATTTTGTTCTGTAATCTATTATAGTTAAACATCTCATGAAGAAAGATATTTAGAATTAACAAAAATTTATAATTTTTAGAAATTTTAAAAAATATGTATGATTTCTATTCATTTCAGAAGTCTTTTTTGAATTACTATATTATTCCGGAATAAGTTTTGAGTCCTAGTTCTAGAAAAATAACCTAATTACTTTCAATTTATACATTTCAAGCATTATTTTTACCACCTCCACTTACAAGATATATTTAATGCTTTAAAAGCTATATAAATTAAAGTTTATAGAAAGTTGTGCAAAAAACAGTGAAATTTTTCCACAAATATAATATAGTAGTATGTAAATTAGTTGCACACAAAAGTTTGTAATGGAGGGAACTACATCTTGAAAGGGGGGGAGTTCCCAAAACGTTCTGGAACCTTATAATTAATATGAAAATTTAACCTTCCATCTAAAATTTTTTATATTCCCGGGAGTAATTATTTGAAAGTTATTGCTGAAGAAAGTTATAAAAAAGCTTATTTACCTATGTATATTTTCTTCGTAATCGTTAAATAACTATAACATGTATAAAAGCATAAATTCAATTGTTTATTCTATCTTGGTTAAAAACAGGTCAAGTGTGTTGTTAACAGCAACGAATCCCCAATGGTCCACAGGTGTCTGCTCCAAGTTGCTAAGAAACGAAACACTACTTAAAATACCACCATGACAGCCGAAAAATCGTTCGATTGAATTATTAGATCTTGGCCTATATTTACCCATCAAAAGATTTTTAAGTTAACATAAATAACTTTTTAAAAGAGCTAATTTTAAGTGAGTTATGAAAATTTAAAACTTATTTTTAAAAATAATTAAATTGTTTACACTTAAAGTCCGTTCTTTAAATGAGAAGGTTCTATTATTCATGCTCAAAAAGATATATTATTTCACCAAACTTCTGAAACAATGTATGTATAAAACTAACTTCAAGAACATTTATTTATACACAATGCAAAAAAGATTAAGTTTTAATCAAGACAAACAATAAAAGTTCTCTTGAAAATTTTTCTATAGGGGACATCCATAAATTACGTGAGGTGTTTTTTCCAAAATCTGGACCCCTCTCCCCCCTTGGTGAGATTTAGTGAGATTTTGCTAGACACCCCCTCTCCCCCCACGTGAGATTTACCTACAACCTTTAAATATAATTTTTTATCCTATTCGTTTGCATTTTGTGCTTCACAGCACCTAAAACTTTTACATGATTAATGATGTGGGGGAAAAGGACATTATTCCGCCTAAAAATCACCACAGTATCTTATCTGTGGGTATTATTCCTTTCTCATACTTAAAAAAATCGTTTAATTTCTAACTTAAAAAGTTTACGTGATATTTTAATCGACCCCCCCTCCCCCCTTGGTGAGATTTTTCCAAACCCCTCCCCCCTTTTTGACCTCACGTAATTTATGGATGTCCCCGCCATATCCTGCAAAATACATTAAAACCTCACAAATAGCTTCAGAGAAATGCTTCAGAGAAAAGAAGTTTGAATAAATTAAGTGTTTTATACTTTCCTTTAGTCATAAAGAAATTCTCATATAATTTTTGGGCACTAAAACCTTCTCAAAAGATATATCACAAACGAAAAATTTTCCTTCCTTTATTTGTGACCGCTCAAAATATCTTTTCTCATCTTGCATAATTCCAAGATAAAAATATTCGTACAATAGCTTGTTAGTGAGAAACAGCGTTGTCATGGATTAAAATGACAACGCAACAGAAAAGCAATGCAACAGAAAAGGATTTCATGTTTGATATTTTTGGAATTCTGAATGTTTTCATAATTGTAAAATAATGGTGGAAAATATAGTTTTTTTCTTGAAAGTACGTGGAATTTCTTTATATTGGTGTTTTTAAAAATGAAAAACAATAGCAGGGGTTTTTTTTGGTCAAGACAAAAAATTTGAAAATAAAATGTTCGATGTAAAATTTAAGATTATAAAAATTAGCTTTTCATTAATTAGTGTTTTTTATATTTTTCAAAAATAACAGTTATAATTTTAATGCTATTATTGAAAGTGTCCCAAGGTGGGCCATAAGTGGGGTATCTTGGGACATTTTTAAATTTGTTATCATGTATTCCCTAAAAGAGATAATTGGTCAGAAAAACTTTTATTAGTAGCCCAAAGAAGTAGGATATTTAATATATTAGCTTTGTATTTGAATAAAACAAACTTCGTTTAATTCAAATTCAATTATATACATTTTTTGGATAAAACATTCAAGAAAATAATTTAATAAAAAGTATCCCCGGGTATCTTACTCTCCCCTACTATATATGTTTTTTTGATATTCTGTATGTTTAACTTAGGAAAAAATGGTAAAAAATATTATTATTAAAACTTGAATTGTGGCTCTTATTTATAGTTTAAAGCAGGTTTTTCAATCTTAACTGCTTGAATAATGCAAATTTTAGAATTATAATGTTAAAATATTTCTAACTTTCACACTTTTAAACACTCGCCAATTTCATCTTCAACAAAAAATGTGCATCTTGTTTCTAGTAGTGTATTCCAAAAAGTTAATATTTTTGCGGATCACCTGAAAACGTTCCAATGATAACAGGTTGAGACACAATGATCAGGGCATTATTACAAAAGGGGTCGATGAATCTCAAAAAGATGACGATGAAAATTTAAGGTTTATAAATATTTAAGCAAAGGCTTCATTTATAGACATTTTAGTCAAGTCTTATAAACTTCTCTATTGTGATTCCGGCGAAATCATTTCAATATGATTTATATAATAAGAGAACCAAAAGATGACCTACTCTACACAAAACCTATTTTAAATGTTTTAATAAAATTAAATTGTTGGCTTTTTAAGTATTTTTATCCCCAATTTGACTACAAAAACAATCCTTGAAAAGAAAAACACTCTCACATATGAAATTTCACGTTGCAAGCAACTTTTTCAATTTAAAAATCGTCTGCGTCGATGTTAAGAAACTCGAAAGAAGCGGTATTCATGGACCATATCAAAGCGGATTTTGATTGGTCTGCTGTCCTCTCACTCCCCTATCGAGCCCACGTTCTCTTCATCGTAATTGCTCGACCTCAGTTCAGCAAACGACGTGGCACGGAAAGCTCGTCGGCTCTGCGAGCGGTAAGTTCTTTCAAAATGGTTCCACTTCATGTCCAGAGCACAGTATACTAGTTTCTGAGGACCATATAATTACAATGGGTTAATGTGAAAAACAGTGTCGTTTGCGTTAACAAATTGAGATAGACTGCTTCACGGGAATTATTTAGATTGTTTGTAAATAAAGTAAAACAAATTACCTAGAAATTCCAAGTTTTGCAACATATTATGGCAATAAGTGAGAAATTAAAAATTTTCTTGAAGATGGTTTAAAGGAATTTAATGAGTTTTGGAATACTCAATCAGCTTTCAGAATAGTTTTCGTCAATTATTAGTGTATAATTTCAGTTAAAAATGGATAGGTAAGAAATACGGAAATTCGCGTAAAGCGAAATTTTAGATGAAAAAACATGACTTAAATTTTTAGTTTTTCCAGTGAAATTGAGCCATTAGTTTTCCCAAAGAGAAACTTTTTTAAAACCTGCTAAATATTATTTAGAACCCTGACAACCAAATTCTATTTTAAAAAAACTTTAAATTAAAAAAATCCATTGATTACAATAAGTTATCTTAAGTTAATTCAACTTTTGTTTATTGAAAAAATAAAGAAAAGTTAGTTGGCCATAAATTGAGGGTGCATTAACATTAAAAATTTTAGTTCATATTGAGGAACATTTGAAATATATTAATAATTTAAATATTTCTGATATGGTTTTAATTTTGTACCATATGCAGTTGGGAAAGGCTATTTTAAGAATGAATTCCTCAGGTTTTTATCATTTTTAGAAAACGTACCATTGTTTAACTTTGGAGTTCTAAAAAGTACCCAGCAAAAAAATTGTATTTTTTATAATTGTTCAATTTTTTTTTAAATATCTTATTTATTTCTTATATTTATTTATTCTGTTCAAGTTTGCATTCGCAATCAGAGAGTCTATCATTGCAACACACTTTAAAACCTTTAAATTGTGAAAGTTTAATTTGAAAAATATGTCACACATCCAGTTAATACAAGGCAAAAAATTACAAAGGTGAAGTGACTTCTAAACGAAGATCTGTTGTTGAAACAAAGTATGACCTTCACTCTTTCATTACCTTGTCTCGGAACCGGTCTTTAGTGTAGCTGGAAGCCACGTTAGTACTATTGAGAAAAAAATACCTTCAGAAATTAAAAATAAGTCAAGTGGCCGTGCATTCGCTTTCCATAATGATCAAGGAAAAAATATTCTAATTTAGTAAACAAGAACTGGCTGGCATTTGAAACTGGTTTTGATTTCTTGGAAAGCATATGTTATCAAAGATATCGAAACAACACGCAATGCGTCTACTCACTCATACTACTTTCCCTTTCTTTTGATAGTTTTTTTAATATGTTTCCGCAGACGATGATAATTGGGATGAATATAAAAAAGTGGCAACGGGTTTTTGCAGTTCTTTTTACGTCATGGAGAAACTAACCAGTTTGGCCTTCTCGGTCATTTAGATGGTGACGTTTGGGGATTGAAGAAATTATTCAAAGCAACAATTGCGCCACTTCACTAAGCTTTTTAAACTGTTGAGTTTTCTTTTAAATAAAAGGGTAAGAAACATGAGGGATAATGTGTGATAATTTTAGTACGCGTGTGGTGGATAAAATTCTAAACTGAAATTTTCTAAAAATTCAGCACTTTGAGTAACAAACTATCAATACATTGTGAAAAGAACTATAAATTGCTCAAACCCAAGCATTGGTCACAGGAACCTTTCTTGGTCATAAAAAAAATTCATAATGCTCTTTAATTACCCCTGTAATCCCTTTTAGTGTGAAATATGTGTCCCTTTAAAGCGGTTTTATGAGCGTCATTGTTCCTTTCTTTTTGCTGGAGGAAGTTGACACCGGAGGAAGTCGGTGGGAAATCTTCCGCCCGGTCCATTTCGTATAGAGTCCCGACCCAGATAGCTGCGCAACGGGCTTTTTTCCTCATTTGGAAGTTCAAGCCTGCTTTGGTTTCCAACGATAAGAGGAAATTACCTAAGGGTAAAAATACTTAGGAGGTTTCCTTCGGAGTAAGTCTCTTATTGGAAATGCTTGCATGATCTGATAAAAGCTCCGTAACTCTGAATCGAGCATTGTCTGATTAGATAGGATCCTTTGAATGGTCGGATTTAGTCCCATGAAAGATGATTTTTTTAAACTCAAATATAAAGTTTCCTTTTTATTATTTTCTGAAATTCTACACAGAAGTGGAAATGTGTAATGTACAAAAAAATCAATGATTCAGATTGCTACAGTGAGTGGCTCTCATATCTAGGCAGGTGCTTCCGAGAGTAAACAAACATGCTCTGTATAAATTGCTTTTCAAAAAATTATCTGTACAAATCATATTTTTGAAGGCGTAAAATGCTTCAATGTGCTGTTTTCATCTGCTCTGTGTTCTGCTGGGAATGGGGGATTAGGGGACAGTTTAGGGGCGTTTTCTTTTCAATTGAAAGAATTTTTTTAGATTCGAAGGGGGACTTATACCGATACCCTATAGGATTTTTCCATACAAATTGGCTAAGTTGTTTGATAATTATGTTCTGTACCCGTCCAATATAAAGTATGAAATATACTTGAATCATCTGTTTAATGCTGTAATCATGCACACACAGAGACTATCGTTTCAAAACTTCTTTTACTATATCTTTATGAACGATTAAATTGCCATAAACACACACACACACACACATCAGAGTTCAGGAATTTCCAGAGCCTGCACAGCAAAACAACGGGCTTATTCCATCCAACAGTTGCATTTGAGTCAGTTCGATGTTGTAGCAAGCGCCTCATATCATTTAGTGATATCTCACTAAGCAATTTGTGTTGTAATCATAACTTAAATGAGAAATACGGTTGTCTCACTCTGTTAGGTATTTGAATAGGTTGCTTCTGAGCTTTCAAAGGATTACTCACTTAAAGAATATGTGCTACTTGTTACTAGCGCTAAAGCGCTAGACACGGGCTTCGCCCGTGTTTCATTATTTAAAAAAATATATTCTGGTGCATTACAGACGGCTTCGCCAGTTCAAATGTGTAGCGCTAAGGCAAACGTTACCCGGACAATAATGGTTTCCAATATGGTCCCGGGCAGAGTGAAAAATAGTTTAAATGAAGGAGCAATTGTTATGTGTTTTTTTTTACAACAATCGGTTTTAATCTAAAACAACGGATTTTATCTCCAACAATGGACGATGGGATATACTCCAACAATGGATATTGTTTGGAATACCCACAACAATTAATATTATAACTTCTCTCATTATATCTCTGTATAAATAAAAGGCTAACGGGCGATGTGTGTATGTGTGTATGTATGTATGTCCGGGGTAATCTCTTGAAATAGGCCACGGACCGAAACCAAACTCGACGTATAGACGTATTCCGAGTCGGGGAGTAACTTGGGATAGTTTTCAAAGCTCGAAAATCGAATAATTACGAGTAATTAACGAATTTATAGCCCGAAAAGCTTATTTCTCCATTTCTCTACTAGATAGATCTGCTCGACTCACTATTGTTAAGGAGATTATAAAAACCTTGAAAAATAAATATTTTAACAGGAAAAACTCGATAATTGTCCATTTAAAAACTATATCAGTTGTAAAAACACCAAAATAAATTCAAATAATTAATTTTGAAACGTTAGTTTCCCCTCTTTTAAGATATTTTCCTTTAAAATTTAAATATTTATGGAAGAGTGTAAATTTTTTTTTCATGGAAAACGACTTAAAAATAAAACATTGTTCAAATGAAGCGGTTCACTAGACTTTTAAATTTACTAGATCTTTTATTGTTGTTTCAAATTTGTTATTTTTGTTCACTAGACTCTTTAATTTACTAGGAAACATTGCCGAGAACACCGGGAAAAGGAAAATTACCGGGAACATCGGGATAGGAAAAGTACCGGGAACATCGGGATAGGAAAATTATCGGGAACATCGGGATAAGGAAAATTATCGGGAACATCGGGATAAGGAAAATAACCGGGAATATCGGGATAGGAAAAGTACCGGGAACATCGGGATAGGAAAAGTACCGGGAACATCGGGATAGGAAAATTACCGGGAACACCGGGATAGGAAAAAGACGTCTGGGATACCGGGATGATTGGTAATTGCTGATTTAAAAATTATAAATATATTTTTAAAAAATTTAATTTAAAAAAATACATATATACACTCCACCCGTGCAAGGCCGGGCATATCCGCTAGTCTCTGTATAAATAAAAGGCTAACGGGCGATGTGTGTGGGTATGTGTGTGTGTGTGTGGGTATGTCCGGGGTAATCTCTTGAAATAGGCCACGGACCGACACCAAACTCGACGTATAGACGTATTCCGAGTCGGGGAGTAACTTAAGATAGTTTTCAAAGCTCTAAAATCGAATAATTACGAGTAATTAACGAATTTATAGCCCGAAACGCTTATTTCTCCATTTCTCTACCAGAGCAGATCTGCTCGACTCACTATTGTAAGCGAGATGAAAACCTTGAAAATTAAATATTTTAACAGGAAAAACTCGATAATTGTCCATTTAAAAAGGATATCAGTTGTGAAAACGCTAAAATAAATTCAAATAATTAATTTTGAAACGTTAGTTTCCCCTATTTCAAGATATTTTCCTTTAAAATTTAAATATTAATGAAAAATTTTAAATTATTTTTTCATGGAAAACGAGTTTAAAATAAAACATTGTTTTAAATGAAGCGGTTCACTAGACTTTTCAATTTACTAGATCTTTTATTATTGTTTCAAATTTGTTATTTTTGTTCACTAGACTCATTAATTTACTAGGAAACAATGCCGAGAACACCGGGAAAAGGAAAATTACCGGGAACATCGGGATAGGAAAAAAATGTACCGGGATTACCGGGACATAAAAATTACCTCGATCATAGGGATAGGAAAATTATCGGGAACATCGGGATAAGGAAAATAACCTGGAACATCGGGATAAGGAAAATAACCGGGAACATCGGGATATGAAAAATTATCGGGAACATCGGGATAGGAAAATTATCGGGAACATCGGGATAAGGAAAATAACCGGGAACATCGGGATATGAAAAATTACCGGGAACATCGGGATAGGAAAATTATCGGGAACATCGGGATAGGAAAATATCGGGAACATCGGGATAGGAAAATTATCGGGAACATCGGGATAGGAAAATTATCGGGAACATCGGGATAAGGAAAATGATCGGGAACATCGGGATAAGGAAAATAACCGGGAACATCGGGATATGAAAAATTACCGGGAACACCGGGATAGGAAAAAGGCGTCTGGGATACCGGGATGATTGGTAATTGCTGATTTAAAAATTATAAATATATTTTGAGAAAATTTATTTTAAAAAATTTATACACTCCACCCGTGCAAGGCCGGGCATATCAGCTAGTCTCTGTATAAATAAAAGGCTAACGGGCGATGTGTGTGTGTATGTGTGTGTGTGTGTGGGTATGTCCGGGGTAATCTCTTGAAATAGGCCACGGACCGAAACCAAACTCGACGTATAGACGTATCCCGAGTCGGGGAGTAACTTGGGATAGTTTTCAAAGCTCAAAAATCGAATAATTACGAGTAATTAGCGAATTTATAGCCGAAAACGCTTATTTCTCCATTTCTCTACTGGAGTAGATCTGCTTGACTCACTATTGTTAAGGAGATTATAAAAACCTTGAAAAATAAATATTTTAACAGGAAAAACTCGATAATTGTCCATTTAAAAACTATATCAGTTGTAATAACACCAAAAATAAATTCAAATAATTTATTTTCAAACGTTATTTTCCTTTATTTCAAGATGTTTTCCTTTAAAATTTAAATATTTATAGAAAAGTGTAATTTTTTTTTCATGGAAAACGACTTAAAAATAAAACATTGTTTCAAATGAAGCGGTACACTAGACTTTTCAATTTTTATTAGATCTTTTATTATTGTTTCAAATTTGTTATTTTTGTTCACTAGACTCATTAATTTACTAGGAAACATTGCCGAGAACACCTGGAAAAGGAAAATTACCGGGAACATCGGGATAAGAAAAAAAAGTACCGGGATTACCGGGACATAAAAATTACCTCGATCAGCGGGATAGGAAAATTATCGGGAACATCGGGATAGGAAAAGTACCGGGAACATCGGGATATGAAAAATTACTGGGAACGATATGAAAAATTACCGGGAACACCGGGATACGAAAAAGGCGTCTGGGATACCGGGATGATTGGTAATTTCTGATTTAAAAATTATAAATATATTTTGATAAAATTTAATTTAAAAAAAATTATACACTCCACCCGTGCAAGGCCGGGCATATCCGCTAGTTTTATATAAAGAGCTTAAATTTACCCAGAATAGTAGAACAGAATAATTGAAAGAAAATCCCTCATGTACACAAAAACTAATCTCAGTTCAATGATGGAAGCATCTTTATTTGATCCCTTTAATTCAACTGGTAAAGAAATTAGTCGAAAGTTTCAAATTCCATCAAAAATATTTCCACTCATTACTATCGATGACGTCCAGCGCCCGGGGGCTCAGAATTATCCCCGAAAAACTCGTTTGACTTAATCGTTGCTTCATATCTCTTTTCTATGCCGCTGAGGGCTAAAGTTCACTCTTTCACCACTTATGAGGAACTTCAGTATAAAAAGTCAAGGTTAGAAACAAGTCCATTTTTTGGAATGCGCCTCACCATTTTAATCCCAATCGCTAAACCACAATTTGTGATAATGGCTCCACTTCAGAAAGCAAGGATATTTTTAGTCTCCATATTTCGATGAATCAATGAAGAGAATTTTTATTAAGTGGCAATCAATTTATTCCAAAATTTTTTAAAAACGTTGGGACGATGATCTTAACATTTTATATAGACATGTGATAAAAGTATAGTTTTCAAATTGGGCGATTTGGCCCGAACACACTTCAAATGTGTTCCGGAAAATGCAATGGTTTCTTTTTCCTAACTTTCTCTCTCTCTCTCTCTCTCATGAACTTTTATGTGCAGGTATAGCCCTGAATAAATAAGTTCAATCGTTAATTCTAATAACTGTGAAAGATAGCTTTTAAGATAACTTTCATAAAATCTATTTGAACACCTTCGACTTGCCTAAAACAATTTCAAATCTTTTTCTTTCAAAAAAGAAATATAATGCCAACCTCGTCATATACATTTATACACACGCTTTATTAAATCACTACACGCGGCTTCTTTTTAAACAATAAAGAGCAGTTATTATATCTTATGCCAATATTATCATAACTAAGAAGTTAGTTATATTTAACATGGTACTGAAAAATCCACTTTGAATAAAAAAAGGGGGAAATAAAACCCCTTTCCAATTCCGTCTCTTCACCTGACAATGGAGCTATTTTTCATTGTTTTAAATTTTATTTAAGGATATAAATGACCTTTAGTGATCACGTGGAAAGCATTGTATCTTTATAGCTTGAGCCACGTGTGTTTCTATATATATATATAGATGTTTTCTTCTGCATATGCAAGTTTGTTTTGAAAATTTTCCTTAGACAAGGTCAATTGTATTGTCTTTAAAAGGCTTATGGTTTTAATGATGGATGGTTAAGTTCAGAGGCACTTGTTTTTGTGATTTGACAGTAGATAATTTTCTTGTATGATTTATGACATGCATATGAATAACATTAACAAGAAGATTCAATTGGATAAGGAAAATTCTTAGCCCCCCCCAAAACCAAATCCTGGATCCGCCACTGTTTAGGTACGCTATAGGAATAGGCAAAAGTGAAAGAAGATAAAAAAAGAGAAATTGTAATTATTTAGTAGATAATGTACATCCGAGAAGCTGTGAATACAAATTATGTATTCCTTTTCTTAAATTATATGCAATTAATTCATAAAATAATGGCACCATCTCCTATGTAACAATATTTAAAAAAAATGGCCTAGTTCAGGGGTCGGCAACCTTTTGAAACGGAAGATCCAAAAGTTATAATTTACAAAATTTCCCATTTTTTAAAGAGCGACTAAAATATTTTGTTTCAATGTTATAATTTGATTTTAGATTGGGAGGGCGATTTTATAAATTTATGATTTGTTGTTGAGGTATACCCAACATTCTTTCTGAGGTAGTGCCTCTTTCCGGATGCTTTTTTATATCAAGTTTTAGATGACTTACATACACATTGGAAATTAATTTTAGTAAATTTAATTTCAAAACTTTGTAAACACTGGGAACTCCAAGAAAAATCGGCGGGTTTGGGGGTCCTCCTCCAGAAAAAATTTTAGAAATATTCCCTTCAAAATGGAGTTTTAGCTCATTTTTACAGGCCTTTTTGGAATGCACCCTATGAGCGAGCAACCGTTATTATTTAAGTGGTTGAATTTTCAAAGAAAAATAGTATTTACAATAAACACTAAAATTTCAAGGGGGTGGGGGTTCCTACTTCAGAAAAATTTTGGATATTTGCCCCTTAAAGTAGTGTTTTAATTCATTTTTTAAGAACTTCTATATTAGGCCAAATGATGATCACACTCCTTATAAATCACAGAATTTTCAAGGGAAACAGCACATATAATGTTCCAAAATTTTAAGGGGGGTTGGGGGTTCTAGCCCAGAAATTGTTTGGAGTTTTTACCCTTAAAAGAGTAGTGTTTTGACTCATCTTGAGAACTTTGGGATACAACGCTCCTTTGTGAGTCACATTGATTTGATTAGGTACTTAAAATATAATTTCTGATTTTTTAAGGGGTTTTGATGATAAATAATAAATATTTTCAATGGAACTGAAGAGCCGCAACTTTACATCAAAAGAGCCGCATGCGGCTTGCGAGCCGCAGGTTCCCGACCCCTGGCCTAGTTTAATTAACTTTTACTAAAGTACCTCTTTAAGATTTCAAAAAGAAGAAGATGTTAATTTACTTTCATAACTGATAAAACAATTTCTCCTCATATCATGGGGAATTTGTTTTCCCACCATACAGGGCGAAAACAATTTAAAGATTCGTCCTACTTAATAATACTTGCTGCGCATGCGCAAGTTCACATCAATTGCACAAACGAATCAATTTCTTGGCTGCATGCCATTAAATAAACTCACAAAAAGTTTCCCAGCATCTTTTCCGTCTTTCTATCCGACTTGAAGTTAGGAAAACTTTAAGTGGTACACAAATTACATGAATTAATCCAAAACACCCATTGCACACTTTTCCCGTCTGTCTCTTTAACAATATGGATTTTGGCAAAATTCAGCTTCGGCTTTTGAGATTCTTACGTACTTTTTTGTAGCATAGTTTTCAGTCACAAATTTGACTACAATATTGTATAATCTTTAATATTGTTCTCGTTTTGAGTTTTATTTGTTGGTTTTTGAAGTTACAGTTATTGAGATAGGACATTGTAATTTCCAAAAAAAATTAATAGAGGGAAAAATATGTGCAAATTTTCATTCCATATTATTAGTATTATTTTCATATTTGAATTCAATTCATAAAACTATCTTTCTTTTATCTTCCATCGGTTAATTAACTCTGGCAACCATTGTTAATTAAGTCTTTCAACCATTAATAAATTAACTCTATAAGATTCACTGAAAACATAGTCAAGAGCATCTTTCTATAAGATATTCAATGGTATAAGACAGTCTTCACATTCTTTATTCCATTCTTAAAGACCTTCAATCGCCATCAATCAATTCGATTTTCTATTTTTAGCAGCACACAGAACAGCGAAGTAGCCATTAATGTAGCAATAGGATCATATTTCACTCATAGAATTACCTTCCTGTCTGAACGGTAGTACTTTTTTTAATCCAAACGGTTCCGTATTACGGGGTTCATGGCGTCTCCCTAAGTGCCCGGCCTGTAGAGTTCTCTTCCCTCAGCTGTTTTTTCTCCATATATACTATTTTTAGAAAGAGGCATCATTAGTTTCTTCTGTAATCTCTGTAATTGTTTTTTTTTTCATAAAACAAGGTAATAAAACACGTAGTGTTTGTCAACTTTCTTATGGTTTCCATGTTGTTCACTCCAAGATGATTGATAAAAAAATTACTCTCGAAATTATGCATTTACTCTGGAATGTCTCAAACTATCTTGGATTAATGTATAGGGTCAGGTGGGGTAAAATGAATGTATGGATTTTAACAGTTAATATTTTAATGTTTCCAATATAATCAGTTTCTCTGTCACATTTTGTTTCGTATTCTTCAGCAATACTGGTTCAGGAAATTACCACATGGAAAATGAAGTACCAAATTTTGTTCATATTTTACTTATATTTGAATATTTCATACTATATTTATAACATAGACTCATTGTCAAGTGCGCAGCAAAGTAAATTTAGCCTTTCTCACCTTGTTTTTGTTTTTTCCTTGGAAAATCAAGGTCTAGAACCAAAAGGAATTAATGAATATCTAATATTAAGTTTAAAATTAAATGCTGGCAAATAAAATTTCATAATTTAGAGAAAACCTTCACGAATAGAAATTAAGTTCCTTACAACTATGCATAAATTTACAAAGTTTTGTAAGTGAAATATATTTACTACTAAAACACATTATTTTAAAGCAAAGGTTTCTTTTTAGTAACTGCCTCATCTAATGCGACATCAAGCGCGGAGGCACTTAAGGAGTAGCCAGGGGAAAGCGTTGAGTTGAGTTTTACGCTAAATTGCTTAAAATAATAAAATATCAAAATATAACACGATTAAAAAATCTCAACTAGCAGTTTTTCTTTTAATATTTGTTACATTTTCATGTGTAAATAATAAAACGTTACCCATGTAGTTTTATTGGAGAGATATTCGCTCGGGTAATCATTAAGGGCCCCCATAAAAAACAATAATGACAAAGCTGAAAAGGTCTCGATACGAAAATACACGAATAGTCTAAGCGGTACAAGTTGAAACACTGCACTTTTTGATGAAGTAAGCCACTTAGTACACTGATTCCATGGATCATAAGAATGAGTTTTCGATCAGGAGTCCGGCGAAATTTCCCTTAAAATTTAAAATACTTAACTTTTTGTTAAATTTTTAAATTCGCGTTTTACACCTTAACTATCAAACTTTTCAACATGTAAGGTAACTTTTCTATATAATTTGAGGTCGTAGATTACAAATATGAAGTCGAAAATTTCAAAAAGATGCTATTTGATATGTTTTTTTGAAAAAAAACTAAATTTTAAAATTTAAAATCTTCAAAAACACAATGTTAAACATAAGTTGGTATCATGAAATTTTTACCAGTTATTAAGCTATTTCTAACTTAAAAAATCCAAAATTTCAAAGCTTTACCTTTATTATTCACCGAGATATGAGACTTTAAATTTGGAAAATTTTCAAAATGGCGGCCATCCTTGATGCAACTACTTATCAAAAACTTCCCATAACTCGGAAAATTATTGTTCAAAATGAAAAGTTAAAACTTTTTTTTGAAAGAAAAGCAATACCACTATACTATTAAGACATTAAAAGAGCAATTAACCACTTTAAGTCGGTTTTAAATAAACTCTAAGACAGATTAATACTTTACTATGACAAGCATGTTAAAAGCTTTAAAAAATGCTTTCTTGGTGAAAAATTGTTTTAAACTTTTTATTAAATGTTTACCCTGATATAAATATGCGACATTAAACCATTTAAAGGAAAATTTTGCCTTACAAGCGCCTGGGCGCAAACGCGAAAATACCTAATAAACGCACGCTTCAAATAAACTTTTTCTGTCAAAGAATCACAAAATCGTCCTTTCTACTATGATTTTCTAACAACATTTTAGCCACTTCAAGTTTAAAAAACAAGCATCCCTAACCTTTTGTATAAGAAAAAAATGCTTAAAATACAGAAAAAAATTTTCAGGTTAGAAATTACCTTTCAAATGAGTATTTTCTAAACAAACCTTTAATCACTGAGTTAAAACATGAAATATCAATGAGATTCATAATGTATTAAAATATATTATATACATTTAAACTTACCGAACACTTTTTACAATTAGTAATTGTTGCGTATTTGAAAATCGAGTAAGGGTAATAATACATCTAATCATTTTCTATATGGTAATGCATAACACCATTTAAACTTTAAGCAATAATTTTTTAATCGGTATACAAAATTAATTGAGACTGTATGCGTCCTGCTAATTTGCTACAAGACTACTTAAATTTAAAGACCTGGATATTTACCTTAGGTAGAGTATCCAGGGCTTTACTTAAATTATACAAGCCTTATAATGAATAATAGTATTTTTAACTTAGTAGAAACTTATAGTAGTATTTTCAAG
Source organism: Tetragnatha versicolor (assembly GCA_024610705.1). Taxonomy (NCBI): domain Eukaryota; kingdom Metazoa; phylum Arthropoda; class Arachnida; order Araneae; family Tetragnathidae; genus Tetragnatha; species Tetragnatha versicolor. Next base: position 36,697,818 of record JANDEH010000002.1, on the reverse strand, counting down.
TGCTTGTTTACTTACCTACAACTTTACTATTAGTTTCAATATCTTAACATTTATTAGAAATTAAGAATATCGGGAAAGTCAAATGCATCCAAATCTTTCATTAATAATCATCGTACAAATATTTGGATTTGATAAGTTTATAAGTAAGGATTTTTTCTTATTTTAAATGAGAGTAGTAGGGACAATATATTTTTCCTGTAAAAAACATATTAAATGTGTACCATGATAGATCAAGATTTTTTCTTTTAAGAAACGTATGCCTCTCTTGAGAATTGGTATATTTTCTATATTAGCTAGATTTAAAAAAAAGCATGTACATTGCCTATACTCCTTTCAGTAGGTAATTACAACACTAAGATAAGAATTTCATTAATTATATAAAGAGTTAAAGGTATTAAATTGCTTTTTAAGGATTTCAAATTATTTCATTTATTCTTTTGGCACAAATTCAAAAGTATTGATTTAATTTTTGAATTTAACGTAAAAGGTTAAGTTATAGGTCTTCCTCTGAATTTTGGCATTCACCTCTACAATTCAGGCACATTAGTGTACATGGTAGGGGAGGGTGGGGACGATTGTAACAAAATTTTTTAACTGATCTCAAACTAAGTCATTTTTTATGTTAGAGTTATGAAAATTGGTATTAAAATAGGTTTATATATCTCAATTACAATTTTGTTATGAAAAACGTCCGGTGGACATGCATTGCAATTTAGTAAATAAAACATCGAAAATCGAAAAACGTTACAATCGTCCCCACTTGAAGGGTCAATTGTAACACAACACAAATTCATAAAAATAGATAGAAAATCTTTCAAATTTATTAACAACTTATATTTTCTTGTTTAATAATAATTAAATACATAGACTAGAATGGAAATAATGAACTTTTCACTCAAATAATGAGCTTAAAATAATAATGAATGTTGATGAGTAAATAATTATTCACAAGGGCAATTAGGGTATTCATAACTTAATTCCCCTGTAGTACAACGAACGTGGGACCATTTTTTGCACGAAAAATGGTTCCTCTTACTGCCCTTGATCGAAAACTTTATTGTGTTGATTATAACCCACTTTAGGATTTTCATTTTTTATTTTCTTCTGACAAAATCTGTATAATGTTACATAAAAAATATCGTGCTCACGAGCAACACTTCTAATAGACTTTTTAGACACAGAAACCTCAACAGCCTCTCCCTCCATTTTTTCTAGACTAATCAGTAGGCTGGGTCGAAAAACACAAATTTTCGAATATCGAAACGCTTCAGGTCTCAAAAGTTGCGTCTTGGCATGCTGATAACTGGAAAAATAATAAAAAAATTCCTAAAAATATCCCTGAAGAGCGCATCGGGCCTAAAGTTTGAGAAAATTGACAAAAATAGCCCTAAGTTGAAAAAATTCCCGAATTTCGTAAATTGTGTTCATAAACTTCAAACTAGGTGTAAGTATATCCTTTTAGTTGTCTGAATTCAAATAAAAATATCTGAATAGTCTCACTTTATTTTTGAAATCCGAAAAGGAGGCCTAAACGTGGTAAATTTCAGTGAAAAAACCTAAAATTTAGTACTTGTAAAAGAAAGGCACTATTGAATGTAAAACTCAACAAAAGCGCTTTTTATTGATGAACTAACTTCCTTAATACCTTTTCTTCACCTTTTGGTTATTTTATATAATGCACAATTAAAAAAAATAGTTACATGAAGACACAAAAAATATCTCTTGTTAAGCAAGCCTAAATACCTTACCATACAGTAAACCCCATTTAATCGTAGAAAATATATCTTATCAAGTCTGTGAAATAGCTTTAAAGTTTGGTTTACGATCATAATCTGGGATACAGGATCGTGTGTGAAAACAATGTTGCTTGTAGGAATCCTTCTCCATCTTTGTTTTTAATAGCAATCTCCGTCACAAGTGTCACCTTTCGACAACTTACTTGTGGCAAGAATAGTTTAAAAATATTATTGTGGCACAATGCCCTTTGTTCACATTTTATTATATGTCTTCAGAAATTAGGTTTTCCAGCATGGGTGAGGAAGAGGGCACACAGTTTGTCCACTGGAGAGAATCAACCTAATCTATTAGCATAAAATTTAATGGCAAGATGTAACAGTTTTTAACCCCTTAATGAACAGTTTTTTTCTATATTGATGGAGGGGTAGAAGTAGGTTGTGATATAACACCAAATTTAGTTCCTAGCAGTGAGGGCCTAATTCAGCGTACATAGTAGTATTTTGATTGCTATGAGCTGTTTTTCAATACTTAGTTAGATGGGGAAACTATAGGACCATTAACTTTCAAAACGCGGGCGATTGGCAAACTAACTGTCACCTGCATACTATAGTTTTCAAAGGAATTTAAAGTGAATAATCCATGGATTAAAAACTGATCTTAAATAAGATCAGATGTACTTTCTAAGTATGGTTAAGGCACTGCAGGTTGGTGAGTGTTCTTCGATCTTGCTGTGAAAGACCTTGAGTTATTAAGACACTCTAGTCTAGATGCTTATATGTGTCATTCTGGTGTTAAGATAATACATTTCTGAAAGAAAACTCAATTTAAAAATGACAAGTAGAATATTACAACAGAATTTGTACACATCACGATCTACTTTGATTCAACATAAAATGTATTTGTAACGCTGATAGAACGAAGCTACTGTGGACATAAACATAAATATGGACAGAGGGCATTGTACCACAATAATATTTTAAAACTATTCTTGCTACAAGTAAGCTGTCGAAAAATGTGTGACACTTGTGACGGAGTTTGCTATTAAAAACAAAGATGGAGAAGGATTCCTACTAACATTGTTTTCAAACATGATCTTGTACCCCAGATTTTGATTGTAAACCCAACTTTAAAGCTATTTCATAGACTTAATGAGATATAAGTATATTTTCTACCATTAAATGGGGTTTACTGTATGGTAATGTATTTAGGCATGCTTTATTACAGGATATATTTTTTTGTCTTCCATGTAACTATTTTTTTAATTGTACACTATATAAAATGACCAAAAGGTGAAAAAGGGTATGAAGGAAGTTAGTTCATCAATAAAAAGCGCTTTTGTTGAGTTTAACATTCAATAGTGCCTTTCTTTTACAAGTGCTAAATTTTAGGTTTTTTCACTGAAATTCACCACGTTTAGGCCTCCTTTTCGGATTTCAAAAATGAAGTGAGACTATTCAGATATTTTTATTTGAATTCAGACAACTAAAAGGATATACTCACACCTAGTTTGAAGTTTATTAACACAATTTACGAAATTCGGGAATTTTTTCAACTTAGGGCTATTTTTGTCAATTTTCTCAAACTTTAGGCCCGATGCGCTCTTCAGGGATATTTTTAGGAATTTTTTTATTATTTTTCCAGTTATCAGCATGCCAATACGCAACTTTTGAGACCTGAAGCTTTCCGATATTCGAAAATTTGTCTTTTTCGACCCAGCCTACTAATCAGCCCCCTTTCAGTTTTCCTTTTACGTGATCTCGGCATCCTAAAACCGTAAAAATTCATAATTATATGCCAATATTAAGGATAAGTATGAATTATTAATCAATACATCGAAAATACTTTTGAAACATGTTATTTTCTACATTAGGGTCAGTTATAACATGTTACAACCGTCCCCGGCTCAAGTGTTACAATCGACCCCACGTTGCCATTTTTAGTTCAGCCCTCGTTTTCCGCGAAACTAACAACAGTATCATCTTGAAACTAAGCAGAATAAAACCAGGATACATGTACATACAATACATAAAATCAGTGTTGTTGTGCTCCATACCTGCAGTGCAGGAGAAGGAAAGTTACACAAAAGTAGAAATGTACTTCGATGCTCGAAAAACACTCTTTTCTTAATTACACAGCCACAACTCAAATGTCAGCCATGGCAATCTCTGATATTCTTTCATTCACCTGCCTTTTACGTACTGTCATATCCTTTTCTCCCAGGCAGCCTCTCATTTTGAGGAAATCAAATGTTACAATTCCCCTCGTTACAATCGTCCCCACCCTCCCCTATTCCTGAAGATTTGCAAGAACACCTTGCATAATCTATTTCCGCATAACTTCTATGCTTTCTAATTTTTAAGTGTAAGTTTAAATGTATAACATATTTTAATAGGGGAGAGTGGGGATGATTGTAACACGGGGCAATTGTAACACTTTGATTTCCTCAAAATGAGAGGCTGTCTGGGTGAAAAGGAGATGATAGTACGTAAAAGGCAGGTGAATGAAAGAATATCAGAGATTGTCAAGTCTGACATTTGAGTTGTGGCTGTGTAATTGAGAAAATAGTGTTTTTCGAGTATCGAAGTAAATTTCTACTTTTGTGTAACTTTCCTTCTCCTGCACTGCAGGTATGAAGCACAATAACACTGATTTTATGTATTGTATGTACAGGTATCTTAGTTTTATTCTGCTTAGTTTCAAGATGATACTGTTGTTAGTTTAGCGGAAAACGAGGGTTGAACTAAAAATGGCAACGTAGGGTCGATTGTAACACTTCAGCCGGGGACGGTTGTAACATGTTAACACTGACCCCAATGTAGAAAATAACATGTTTCAAAAGAATTTTCGATGTATTGATTTATAATTCATACTTACCCTTAATATTGGCATATAATTATGAATTTTTACGGTTTTAGGATGCCGAGATCACGTAAAAGGAAAACTGAAAGGGGGCTGATTAGTCTAGAAAAAATGGAGGGAGAGGCTGTTGAGGTTTCTGTGTCTAAAAAGTCTATTAGAAGTGTTGCTCGTGAGCACGATATTTTTTATGTAACATTATACAGATTTTGTCAGAAGAAAATAAAAAATGAAAATCCTAAAGTGGGTTATAATCAACACAATAAAGTTTTCGATCAAGGGCAGTAAGAGGAACCGTTTTTCGTTCAAAAAATGGTCCCACGTTCGTTGTATTACAGGGGAATTAAGTTATGAATACCCTAATTGCCCTTGTGAATAATTATTTATTATTATTTACTCATCAACATTCATTATTATTTAAAGCTCATTATTTGAGTGAAAAGTTCATTATTCCCATTCTAGTCTATGTATTTAATTATTATTTAAAAAGAAAATATAAATTTTTAATAAATTTGAATTATTTTCTATCTATTTTTATGAATTTGTGTTGTGTTACGATTGACTCTTATATGTGTTACAATTGACCCTTCAAGTGGGGACGATTGTAACGTTTTTCGATTTTCGATGTTTTATTTACTAAATTGCAATGGATGGCCACCGGACGGTTTTCATAACAAAATTGTAATTGGGATATATCAACCTATTTTCATACCAATTTTCATAACTCTAACATAAAAAATGGCTTAGTTTGAGATCAAATAAAACATTTTGTTACAATCGTCCCCACCCTCCCTACATTATGAATCTCATAGATATTTCATGTTTTAACGCAGTAAGTAAAGTTTTTTCTAGAAAATACTCATTTGAAAGGTAATTTCCAACCTGAAAAATTGTATTTTAAGCATTTTTTTATGATACAAAAGATAACGGATGCTTGTTTTTTAAACTTGAAGTGGTAAAAATGTTGTTAGAAAATCATAATAGAAAGCATGATTTGGTTAAAATAATGTTAGAAAATTATAATAGAAAGCACGATTTTGTGATTCTTTAGTTTATTTGAAGTGCGCGTTTATTAGGTATTTTTGCGTTTGCGCTCGAGCCCTTGTGGCAAAATTTTCCTTTAAATGGTTTCATGTCGCATATTTATATCAGGGTGAACAGTTAATAAAAAATTTAGAACAATTTTTCACCAAGAAAGCATTTTTTTAAAGCTTTTAACATGCTTGTCATAGTAAAGTATTAATCTGTCTTAGAGTTTATTTAAAACCAACTTAAAATGGTTTAATTGTTCTTTTAATGTCTTAATAGTGTAGTGGTATTGCTTTTCTTTCAAAAAAAGGTTTTAACTGTTCATTTTGAACAATAATTTACCGAGTTATGGGAAGTTTTCGATGAATAGTCGCATGAAGCATGGACGCCATTTTGAAAATATTCCAAATTTAAAGTATCTTATCTCGGTGAATAATAAAGGTAAAGCTTTGAAATTTTGGATTTTTTTAAGTTACAAGTAGCTTAATAACTGGTAAACATTTCATGATACCAAGTTATGTTTAACATTGTGTTTTTGAAGATTTTAAATTTTAAAATTTAGTTTTTTCAAAAAACATATCAAATAGCATCTTTTTGAAATTTTCGACTTCATATTTGTAATCTACGACCTCAAATTGTATAGAAAAAACACCTTACATGTTGAAAAGTTTGATATTTAAGGTGTAAAACGCGAATTTAAAAATTTAACAAAAAGTTAAATATTTTAAATTCTAAGGAAATTTCGCCGGACTCCTGATCGAAAACTCATTCTTATGGTCCATGGAATCAGTGTACCAAGTGGCTTGCCATCATCAAAAAGTGCAGTGTTTCGCCCTTTTTCGTCGTGTACCGCTTAGACTAGAAAAACTCATTGTGGTGTTTGAGGAAGACCCTTATTTACTTTTCTATCGAAAACAATTCAACCGTGCTGGGATAATTAATAATCCATATAGGGTAGAATAAGGGTCTACGAAGCGTGATGCTTTAAAGAACATGGCCTCTATCGCTCTCTCATCGAGTTAATTTGCTGATAATATTTGTTTGGGATCAACTGATGAGTTCGTTGGCGTGAGATTAGAACTCTGATATGGCTATTTCGTGGAGCCTTAAAAGGATTTCAAAGGATGCATTCAACACGCAATATTGTTTGGTTAACATTTTCTTTGTAAACTAGTGGGCTCTGCCCCCTGCTCGCTATCGCTCACCAACCCCCGGAACTGCTTCGCAGTTCTATGAAGATCGCTTCGCGATCTTAGCAAGCAGAGCTCGCTTGTTTCATCTCAACTATCCAGTAAAACCTGGAACTTGTCTGTTTAGTTAATGATCATTTAAAATTGAAACCTTTTATCTCTCTAACTTACCAATAACTTAATGCGGACCATTACTACAAAAATATCAAAATAAAACTGTTACTAAAATATTACTTTTTAGTTTGCCAATAATTTAACTGAAATGTTTTCAAAAATATCCAGCAAGTCTACTAATTATCATCAACCATCTTAGAGTAAAAAACATGCCATTAAAAAAACTTTTAAATTTAAAAAATGCACGTGTGTATCTAGTGAATCATCGAGGATAAGAAATAAGAAATCATACAGGGTGGGCCAAAAGTCAGTACACTTTTGAAAATTCCATAAAAACCGGAAAAAAAATCGGAAAAATAAACGGTCTTCACTCTCAGCATCCTGAGGTCACGGGATTTTTTTTTAAGTAAATAAAAAAATCAGTTTGAAAAAAAGCTTATAGATGTCACCACTAGAAGCTATTTGGTATTTAGAACCTTCCGGATTCGAACATTTAACTACTAGCAATAAAGACATGATGGTCAAGTTAATGTAATGAAGTGTAAAACTTTTAGGAATCCAATTTTAACGATTTACAACAATGATTTCACTGTGGATTAGGAATACGTGTTCTTATTAACCTCCCATTTGCTTATTTCCACTAATGTCGCTTATATGCGCATGATCATGGTTGTACATTTTCCCAAAAGTCTTATACTTTACTACCTTAACTTGACTATCATGTCTTTCTTGCTGGAAGTTAAGTGTTCGAATCCGGAGGGATTCGAACACTTAACTACCAAATTGCTTCTAGTGGTGACATCTATTAGCATTTTTTCGAACTAGGATTTTTTTATTGGCTTAAAAAAACCCCGTGACCTAAGGATGCTGAGAGTGAAGACCGTTTATTTTTCCGATTTTTCCCCCGGTTTTTATGGAATTTTCAAAAGTGTACTGACTTTTGGCCCACCCTGTACTCATAAAAATAATCGCCTGTTTCTCTAGTGAACGACCAGAAAGAGAAGAAAAAATTTAAACTTGGTATCTTAATAATTCTAAAACTAATTCGAATTTTTTAAAAAACGAAACGCCAATCTTTCTATAAAAAATAATTGTATGCGTGTTTAAAATATCATAGTTTTACTGTGATTAGTTTTTCTTTTATAACGAAAAAACCGAAAAAGGGTAAAAAATTTCGAAATTTAGAATTTAATTACTCCAAAAATAATTCGAAATTCGAAAAAAGGGCGACGAGGTGCAAAACTTCATACTTAAGAGTATGTGTCTGCAAAAAATCATGTTTCTGCTGTAAATAGATTTTGCTGGGGGCGAACTCGCAGCCGAAAAAAATAATTTTCGACTTTGACATTAAATAACTCCAGAACTAATTATCTAATTAATTAGGTTTGGGAACTGAAATGGCCCTCATACATTTGTCTACAAATGGTCAAAATTTCATAATATTCCTTCAAATAGTTTTTACGTAGTGATAGTTCAAAGTGTTCAAAAATAAAATTTTCTGAAACAGCGGCGGCGGCGGCGGCAGCGGCGGCGACTGTTACTTTATTTTAATACTAGCTGGTATGCCCGGCCTTGCACGGGTGCAGAGTATAAATTTATTATTTTTAAGTTTTCCCAAATATATTTCTAATTTTGTATAATCAGCATTTACCAATCATCCCGGTATCCCAGGCGTTTTTTTTCATATTCCAGTGTTCCCGGTAACTTTTCCTATCCCGGTGTTCCCGGGTGGATTAAAATTCCTTCCGTTTTTAAGCAATATAATTTTTCAATGGTTTCCACATTTACATGGAAAAAGTAGTCTAAAAATTATTTAAAATTGCTTAGATCCCTTGATTAATCATATCTTCAGGAATTAACGTTTTCGGTGAAATTATTCAATAATTAAAGCTTTTCCAAATCAATCTTTTCTTGTTGAAAGGTAGTTTTAACAGTTTTTTGTTTGTTAACCAACTTTCTTAAAAGGTAAAATATTATCACTTTTTGATTTTACATCCTCGTTTCCATGGAGACTATCTTAACAACAATGACATTCCATAAGTTTTTTAAAATATAAAAATTAGATAAACTCTCAAATAAAAATATGCTAAACTGTACTTAAAATTTTTAAATTTCATTGAAATAGATTTTTAAATTATTAATATAATTTTTAAATAGACTTGTACCTAGTGTTTCTATTAAAAACTTGTTGTTTAGCATTAAATTTTCTTTGTAATAATGGAGTAAGCAGATCTCTTGTTGAGGAGAAATAAAGCTATTTCAGCAAAATGACCATAAAAAGGGTCAAAAGAGGGTCAAGGGGTCAATTAAAGTTTTCGAAACATAGCCTATGTTTTTTTCTGAGTTTTTTTACGTAGGTATACCAAGTTTGGTGCAGATCGGAAGTAAACTGTGGATTTGTATAGAAGACAACCATACATATACTCCTGTTCATAAAAAATGCAACACCATGAAGGACTTGTTAGATTTTGATGAAATTTACACAGTAAGTGATCTTTGTGAATACAAATAAATTATATAATTTTCAGAACAAAGGAATAAAATTTAATATTGGAAATTGGTGTTTAATGTCTTCCATACGCGCTGCAATGAGAGCCTCTATACGACAGGTCATCGAATCAAACAGATTGAAATTTTGACTGAGGAGGTGATTTTCATCTAAGATTCATCCCAAACTCAAAGTTTGCCAATATTGGCAACATGACAAGCGTTTTAAGCATGATGAAAAACCAACTAAATTTTAGTCGAGCTCCATAGGTGAAATTTTGGATGAAGAAATTTGTCGAGAAAGAAGCTGTCTTTATTGGATGTAAAGTAAGTTTGGAACATTCCATAAAACATGTGTACGGGATTTGTTCTGATGAATTACAGCTTCAGGATTCTTTCAAAGGTAGGGTATAACTTTTGGCTCCAAAAATTTTTATAAATTTTTTTAAGAAATGAGATTGCCCTCATTTTTTATCTAATGAGGTTGCCCATGGTACCCAATAGTGCTCCAGGTCAAAACACTTCTCTTCTTCACCACAGACTCAAGATAAAACACTCCAAAAATTGCGATTTTCGGCATAGCGTCCAAACCCATTTTAGGTGTCATGTTAACCAAAATTGAAGGGGGATTTCTTTAAAAGGACCATTTGTTATCAGTAATCATGCGAAAATATTTTTTTTGTGGATTCCATGGTAGCTTTATGCACCGATGGAATTCCATCGATGGAGCGCTGTAAAAAAAACGATACTTGGTGAATTTTGGTGCAATGACGACCGATTAACTGATGGAGCAGACAATGATAGACCTGTAGAAGTATTCTAACAATTTGAAACATGTCGAAAAGTCACTCAATGATCCGGCACTGCCATGCGAATGAAGCCTCTTTCATCCCGTGCTGACGTGACTATAAGGGGTCCAGACCCCAATTTTCAACTCGCCTTACCCTTTTTGGACCTCTGCTTTCAAACCCACCTCAATAAAGTCCGGTTTCCCTTCATCTGACCAGCGGTAAAACAGTGTGAAAAACACCCCTCCGGGAGGCCTAACATTAATCCTCTTTAAAAATCTGTTAAATGTTCATATGACATCCGTTAAGGTCTAAGGGGTATAATAACATCTAATGACAAGATAATCAACGGTAGACAACCTTCTTACAAGCCCTTAACGTCCCGTTACAGCCCCCAAAATATACCAATAAATCAGTGGTTGAGAAGACACTGCTCAGCTCGCGCATGCGCTATAGCTCTGAATTTGATATCATTTGATAATCAAACCATAATAAACATACCCTAAAAATTTCAAGTTGATCGGACAATTCCTTCTTGGTGTTGCATTTTTTATGAACAGGAGTATATTATATACACACACTTAACTTTATTATATTAGATAGAGAGAAACAGTGATTAAAATGAGCGCAACACTATGAACTTAATAAACTAATTTGTAATACCCGTCCAATTTGAAGTGTAAGAAATTTTACCACTCCAAAGAGCTTTGGGTGTTCATTAGGGAAAATAGAAATGATTAAAAAATATTGGTATGGCGAGGTGTCAGTGGGTCACTCCAAAAGAATCCCTTAAAAATCATCTACTGTTTTGTTGTATAGCTTGAGGACTACTGCTTTCAAAAACATTAAAAAAAACGATCAGCGAATACTAGTATATTCGATTTTTATGCTCTTCTCAACGCTTGGGTAATTATAATTTCGAGGTCGTATTTTTTGTTTCGATGCGACTGGAAACAAGTTTGGAACCTAACAATCAATCCAACAAGAAGGGCACTGATGTGGACCAGCTTTTTCTATCTAGTCCTAGTCAAACTTCTATAGATCTAGACCATCTGAAATCGTATATTTTAAAGAAAATAATGCAGAAAAGAAAACATCAAGCTGCATTAACCCCCCTTGAAAGGCCGGAGCACTCAGTTGTATGTTAATTTTTTGTTTAACATTGATGGTACTTTAACAATATAATCTTTATTTTATGCAAAATACAAAATTTCTCTGTAACTCAGTGCGCACTCCAAAAAAACTGTTGTGTTTAAACAGATATTATACAATAGATAAATTTTCTCTGTATCTGATCTTCGTCGCCATTATTTTTTTGTCGTGTACGTATGATCACTATTCGTTGTTTCGTGTTCTAGAAGTTCTCATTTTCTAATCTACATTTTAATATTGAAACCTCTTCCTTGCATGAGATGAACAGTAAGTTCACAAGATGCATCATGCATATAAACATTCTTTACATAAGATAAGAAGGCACCTTTCAACCAGCGGACGATTGTTTTATTGTTGAGAGGGAAAATAGTTGGTTAGTAAGTTTAAAATTATTCTTCAGTCCACAAAGTATTTTTAACTTTTAGGCTAATAGGACATTCAAAAAAATTTGTTTCAAGCATCATGTAAAGCACAAAATCAAAAACTTTTTAATTTTTTACCAAAGTTAAAATTGAATACCTACAAGGTATAACAGTTGTTTTACTCAGAATTGTAATCTCAATCTAAATGGAGAAATGATGCGAAACTTTATCTATTAATTTTTATCTTTATTATTAATTTGAATTTTATTAACATTATAATAATTTTATACACTGAAACCTATTTAAATCAGCAACCGTGACTTTAGTGTCACATCTAATTCAAAAGAACACCTAGTAACATAAATAAAAAGCTAATTATGATCAATTATCATTTTTTAATTTTTCGGTTAAATTAATCATTTGTAATGAAATAACTTTTTAAACAATAGGTTTAGCCGCTTAGTTTCCTCTTTTTAAATTAGTTAGAAAAAGTTTTACTATTTTTTAAGAGTTTATTTTCGTTATGCAAAGCAAATGATAGTGTCCCCTAACCTGTTATAAAACATTTTTATAACCATTGACAGACACTCTGTGGTTTTCTTATCGTTTATAAATGAATACCAAGTTTACTTGGGGAAATCAAGAGGGGGTTTTATGCCACCAAAATGTACTTTATTTTTAAAAAAAGTATATCTAAATTCAATATAGTAGAGCGTTCATAATTCTTCGATGATTTCTATCTTTTGTACTTTTAGGTACTTTTTTTAATATTCATTTTGTTTACTTGGTCATTTTCCTGTCTTTCATATCTTAAGTCATAATTCTGAAAAATAAAAATAAATCTTATTTTGGTGGTATAAAAATTATATAAACGATAAGAAAACCACAGATAGTGTCTTTCAATGGTTATAAAAATGTTTTATAACAGGTTAAGGGTTTTACACTATCATTTGTATAACGAAAATAAACTCCTTCCTATCTTTTATCACTCTTTTAATTTACACGACCTAAAAGTTTAATTTTGCTATCCGTGTTTTCGCTATTATTTCTTACAAAATTAACTCAAAGGTAATTAATAACATTAAATCTATCGGGTTGCTCGATAAAAAAAGAGTGTTTATTTATTCTATTACAAATTTATCACAAAATGTTAAATTTTCTTTTAATATGACCTTAAATAAAAAAAATCTTTTTTTTAACGGAACATTCATGAAACAGTAACTTTTCGATCGCTATCATCCTCCTCAAAGCAGGTTTATGAGATGGCCTTTCAAAATGGATCTTCGTTTTCCTGTTTTTCTATCTTATTTGCTAATGCAGGCCTCTGATAAAACCTATCTCTGAGTAAACGGATGAAGAGGGTGTGACATTTTGTGAATAATCGCAGCTTTGTCATCGAAGCCTTTTTCAACCAGTTATCTTTTATGTGAAGTTTATCTCGAAACCGTTTCCATCCTCCACATCTTTTCCGGTGCCGGTTGGACAATACAGATAGGCAGGTCAGAACCTGAGCACACCCCACACACGGATCTGACATTGAGACTTCTTATGAGCCTTACGAGACGGTTCATTTGGAGAAGTTAGGGGAGAGAAGATAATTTTAATTTTTATACATAACTGAAATCTTGGTAATTTCCATTTTTTGATAAGGGGAACGCAACAGGAACAAAAAAGGAGGAGGAGTGACAACATTCAACAAAACTTCTCTCACCAAAGGTTCTTGATTTTTAAATAATTGTCTGTAATTTAGCTGTATGCTTAGTTTTTTTAATATAAGTAATTTGTGCAGGAAATACGCTGCATTTCTTCTATATTCAAAATCAAAAGGATATTTTTATAAAAAAATACAGTTTTTACTAAAAATATGTGTTATGGTAACTTGTATTTTAACTGAAAACAAAAAAATTTTCATGCTTTTTTATACTATAAACAAAATATTTATTAAGTCCATTAATAAATCTTTAAAAAAATATTTCAAAGGTGCTGTATTTGGTTTATCTTATTGAAGTTGTTAAAGCGTAAAATGTATGTACAAATTCGAAAACATCACAATGTGAACTAAAGAAGAAAAGGTTTTTGTTATTCAACCAGAACCCTTATTTACAATATCCAATTTTTTTCCTGAAAACCTGGATTTTTCATTCCAATCAAAATTCCAAGGTCCTCCTTAGTCAATTTCTTGGAGTAATTTTGTGACTTTATCGGCAGCGCTTTACTTTGTCGTTGTCGTGAGTTTACATGCAGCGACTCGAACGACGCGACCGGAACGTGTGGAGGAGGAAAACGGTCGAAAATTTCCTATTGCTCACATCATCGATGTAAAATCAGGTCCTTCCATTGGATCTTAGCGCTATGACTATGACTTAGCTACGTCAATATCAGCATCTATAGGAAAATTTTTATCAGTCGTGACCGTCGTGTCGTTTTAGTCACTGCAAATAAAACGACCTTAATTCCATCATAACATAGAGCCGACCGATTTTATCGAATGCGATTTATTTGATAACAATGATAATATTGCGTAATATAACATACATTGAACCAAAAGTTATTTTAGATTTGAAATGATGATAAAATTCATCATTGAAGTCTTCGTCGAGGGTCAATGAAAAGATAATGATAAGTGAAGGGGATTGACACAAAAAGTTCAACAATCTATATTTCTTCAGTTTTTCTTGAACATATACGTATTACGATCCGTTATCTGTGTTTTCTTTCTTTTTTTAATAAAAAGGTTTACACAAAAGGATGAAAACTCTTGCATACCAGCCCCGTGTAACAAAGGAAGCTTTTACGGGAAGGAAAAAATTGCAATTAAGAATTAACCAAGAAATTAAAATTGTTAATTTATTTCAGATAATTGAAGTTGCTCCAAGTCATCTTTTATAATAAATGAAATACTACCTGTACGAGCTAATTTTAAAAAATCATTCAAACATTGTGAAACAAATGCTTTGCAACACAAATTGATAACCTAAATAATTTTGAAATGTTCAGTTTCTTGAGCTGATTTTTTAACACTGCACTTACTCACTTTATAAAACATTCTTAAAGCAGGGGTAGTACTTTCAAAAATGACGGATATTTATTCAGTGGCGGAATTTTAACAGTTCCTCTATGGTAACATGAATTGGAGGATCGCCCTATAATTCCAATAAAATTAACAGCAGAGCAATGTAAACATTCTTTTACTATTTCCCCATCAAGGTTATGTTTTTCACAGATTCATTAAGAAGCGGTTTTGTCGTCTTTAAAGACAATGGTTTTTATGCGTGTATTTACGGAGAATACTTGCTGTGAACCATCTGTTCACAGCAAGAGCATTTCTAACGTTCTTCTTCTGGCGCAAGTTCAGAGGTGCGGATGCGCCAAGTTTTTAGCAGTAAACATGACTAATATGGTAACCCTAACTAATGTTAAAAGAGTCATTTGGCTTCTAAATATGGCGCCAAATAGCCAAAATTCGCCAATCATCCGCACCTCTGAACTTGCGCCCTTCTTCTCTAATTGGCTGATCATGCATAAGATAAAAAAGTACGCTACATTCTTCAAAGTGAAAAGTGACATCAGATTGCATAAGATGTGCTGTTACAACTCAAAAAAGTTAACTTCTTAATGCCGGAAGCTTGGTATTTGTAAAAATCATAACATCTCCCAATAATTAATTAAAATAATTTCTCTTGTTCTTTTTTCATTAAAAACTAATAATCGTATTTCCTATTCATTGTATCGTATCTGTTACGACCAAAGCCCGAAGTCCGGCCACTTCGCAAATTGGTCGTGAGGTTTGGCCAAAGTGCGATTTGGCCGGCCAATTCGAGAAGTGGCCACGATGTTCCGGCCATAACGCGATGTGCTGCTCATGCCCACATGCCCTAAAGAATGAAGAATTAATATTTGTTTTATTAAAAAGTTAATTTGCTCATATTGCCCCTTTTGTTTTCTTTTTTAATTTAAAAATATAAATCTTCTGATTTAAAAATATAAAAAATAGACAAGTTTTTAAAATAAAATTTAAAAAATTTAATTTTTACTTTGTCTCAAATGCCCACATTCCACCGCAGTTAGCTAGTAATTTTTAAGGAATGGAGTTATGGTTATACAGAGCCAATAATACGCGCCAATGATTTTTCTTCCAACTTTGGCCGATCCTCCCCAGCCACTTCGCGATTTGGCCGGCCAATTCACGAGGTGGCCGAATTCGGGCTTTGGCCGTAACATATCCAAGAAATGGGATATAATGTAGGTATATTTTATAAAGAGAAAATTTTATACATGGGTGATGTTTGTTACAGGCATCATTCGTTTTGCTGTTAGAATATATTCAATACAGACTTTGACGATTTGGTTTACTTTTAAAGATTCAGAATTCCATAATGCGTTTTTTTCATAGGAGAATTTAAAGATTTTATTTCATACAATTAAAATAAAGAATGGACTGATGAAGGAGATACGGATAAGAGATAAAATGAAGGTGGTGTGTGGAGACGCACACCCCAATTTAGCAACAGGCAGTGCAAAAACCGGCCAACAAAAGCGGTTCAAAAAACAAAAAAAAACTCATAAAAAACATATATGTAACAAATTTGTTTTTATTGAACGGTTTTTGCTGACCGATTTTTGCACTGACTGGATTTTTCGTATATCCGTATGGAGGAAGTAAATACCCAATTCAACAATATCAGTCCAATATGGATAAAAAAGTGCAAACAGAAAAAAATTATCTTCAACAGAACACACCCACCATCTTGCAGGCCATTTTTTAAGTAAGAAGTTTGGGGGCAAGTGCCCCCGCAGTGATTTATTTTGCCCCCGTAGTGATGAAAGTTTGCCCCCAAAAAGTGTAGGTAAATTTCTAATATCCTACGTGACCACCAAAACTTCGTAAAAGCGAGAGCGGCAGCAAGAATCAAAAACCTCTCCGAAACCAGGCGAAACCAAGGTCATGCAGTTCACGTCTGGCTGGGGGTGGGGGGCCAATCCTTTCTGCCCCCAGTTTATTGCCTTGTTTATTTCCTGTTGAGAGTTTGGGAATGTGCGCGGGTTTCTCGATGACGAGTTTTCGGGTGGTCTAATTCGAGGAAAGGGGCAAGGGTCCATCCCTCTGCAGTTCCCTATTTTTTGTTTAGTTAAAGGACAACTTCTCCAAAGATGGGCATGATCCAAATAGGGGACGTCTGGGGATTTTTTGGGGAATATGGATGGAGTGTGATCTTGAAGGATGGAGTGGAGCAGTGCCAGTGTGTTGTGGGGATGGTGGATCAGTGGGTGGTGACAAGTTCCTCCCCGAGATTTGGATTATCTTGTATGATTTTTTTCCCTTTCGTTCAGGATTTTTGAAGGTGAGTCCTTCTTACAGTATTTTCACTTTAGTAAGTGTTGGGTTTGTGGGCAGAGTTAGATGTTAAACCCTGGGGGTTATTCTGGAAACCTTGAGGGGGCAGGCTGTCCCTGAAGGCTTTGGAACATGATTTTCCCTTATAAAAAATAAAGGTTCTTACGTATTATCCCGTCGACCGTACCGCAAAATCCGAAAAAGGTAAACCAATTGACTTTTCTATGGCTGTGCCGCTGAATTTGACAGTCACGGAACGGTCGACGGGATAATACGTAAGCACTAAAATAAATTTTCTTAAAGTTTAGGAGGCATTGCCCCCACCCCCATGACCATGGGCGTAGCCAAGGGGGGGCAGAAAGGGGCAGCTGCCCCCTCTAAGTCCCGAGTAATTTACTTTTAATTTACTTTTAGTTAAGTTAAAACCCAGTATTTTAGGGTCAAATTTTCAAAATTTTTCTGGGGGAGGGCCCCCAGGCCCCCCTCTTCTATTTAAACCTTAATTATTCAAACTTTTTTGTAAAACGTTCATTAAAATCAAAATTCTACCTAAAAATGTAAGCCCAAATTTGAGTTTACGTGTACCAAAAAACAATTTAAAACCATGTTCTTAGGGGCATATTTCCAAAAATTTTCTGGGGGAAGACACCCAGACCCCCTGTTGAAACTTGATGGTTCTCTCACGCGGGGCTTTAAAATTGAACTCCACAAACATAAAAAAAGTCGACCCTGTTTGCCCCCTCTAAGTTGAACCCTGGCTACGCGTACGCCCATGCCCCCTCTTAAATCCACCCATGGTTGCATTGATGACGTTTTGTGTTCTTTCAATGGGCACTATGTAATGTTCAAAATATAAATAAAGTATTTCATTAAAAATTAAAAATTGTTTTAATCGATGTATGTTAAATTTTCTCTTAACACTCTTATTTATTAACTTTGGACTAGTAAAGGTAAATGGCTAATTAGGAAGCAGTTTCTTAACACTATTTAGCGTCAAAAGTTCAAAATAAATATTGTGAAATTAACAGATGAATACAAGTTACCAGAGAAAACATTTTTAAAACATTCAAATTAGTTAGTTGCAAGATTTGGTAAATTTCAAATTTAAGCTGAATTTTAAACTTTAGAATATCAAAATGTAGCCATTTCCCTTAATAACCAAGATTACTTATGAGAAATTGTCAATTAGTAATAATTCCATAATATTAGGGATCAATTTAAATATTTATGCTGTTGTTTAAAAAGGATGATTTCTCAAAAATATTAAAAATTAAGTTAAACTGTTTTGTAGGGGGAAGGATTTTTATGACTCAGATTACTAATTTTTAAAGAAAATTAAAAAATTCCCCTTAAAATTTAATTTCGAGAGAATAATTTCTTTAGCTACAGCAAAAGGGTCAAAATATCGAAATGCATAAAATATCAATTTTGGAGTAATTATTACTTGAATGATTTTATATTTTCCATTAATTTTTACTTGTTTCTAATATTACAAAAGGCATTTTACTGCTTTAAGTATTTAGCCCATATGTATTAATATTTATATCCATATCACATCAATTAAACTCTTATCCTGCACAGTTATTTTAAATAAAATTTATCCAGGAAACTGTAACAGATTGGAAATTGGGTTAAAGTTCAAAAAAGGAAAACAAAAAAGTGTTTTCAAGTACGAAAAACAATTATATTTACATGTTTAGAAACAAGTCCTTGATTGTTCAAATCACGGAAGTAAATGAACTTAAATAATTATAAAAAAATATTTCAGACTTTAATCCCTCATTCCTCGAAGTGTAAGGTGTTACAATTTTCTATATATTTATTTCTCTATTAACTGCTTTAGTTCTTTACACTTCTTTTTATAATATACTTTTATAGGGACGATTTTTATAATCACTGTGGGAAATCAGTGAAAATTCTTTGTAATTTACGCAAAACCTATTGAAAATTATGAGAATATATGGAACTTATAGAAATTTATTGCTGGAGGGACCCAATATTCTTAACTCCTAAATATAATTTACATTGATCCAATTAAATACATTTTCGGTATATTATTATTGATTAAAATTTTTAATACATCTATATAAAGAACTTGCATCTTGATGAGCATCGAAAAAGATTGTGATAGATAGTTCCAAGTAGAAAGAGAGGAACCCTAGTAAAGCTTATAGAATAGAAATTTAACCATAAAAAATAGAAATTTTACTTTTTGTACACCCAGTCCGGATTTCAGGGGAAGGGGAGGGCTTTCCACTTTCTTCTCCCCCCCCCATATATACGCCCCTGACTTTTGCCCCCGCAGTGAAAATTCCTTAAAAAATGGCCTGCCATCTTGATTGAACAAGCACATGGGATGGCGGTGGAAAGGAACACATTCGGAAAACAGAGGGACAGCGCCGAGCCGAACGTAGTTGTGACGTCATAGTTTTGTCGAATATTTTCGTTTCATTCTGCAGTCCTCCGCTTTCCCTTGTTTTGGGCGGAAAAATCGATCGTGTTGGTTCGGTGCCGGAGAGGTAATGTCATCGTTCATCAATTTTGTGGGAATTAATTGATAGAATGTGTTCATCAGCCATGATTTTACTTGTTTTTAACATTATATGGTTGGAGGAATCAACTTATGTTTCTTTGACAGATTTTCTAAGCATTCTAGAAAATTCGCGCTGTCAATTTGTATAAGCCTTTGGTTTGAATGCATGCACAAACAAAATAGCAAAAAGAAATGTTATTGTTTTGGTTTTGATTTAATTTTTTCATTCATAGCCGATGATTGTAGGAAAAGTAAACATAGTTTGTGCTAATTGTCAGCTGAAAATTTTTTATTGCAGTATGTATGCCAATAATTAAAAATCTGATTCAGCACTGCCTAATCACTCATGAAGTTTAGAAGTCTTAAATGTTTTGTCAAAAGTCTTTGCATTTCATTACTAAACTTTTGAGATACAGCTCTATTTCTGAAAATTCCAGTACTTCCTAGCTTTTTGTCAAAATTGTAGAGTTCAATTATTCTTAAAGTTGTGATTTATACTTCCTGTTACACACTTAATAATTTTGTTTTGGAATTTTGTCACCAAAGATTATCAACTTAATTTGTATCAAATGCTTTGTCTATTTATTTGATTATAGGCTATCTGATATATCTTTTTGTAAAACTTTCTGATTATACCATTGCTAGCCATTATCATAAAACTAAATTCAAAGTAAACAATTCAGCGAAAAAAATTTTATGCAAAGAGTTTTTAACTCTAACAATATTTTTTTCTTCAGTTTTCTGAATTTATAAAAGGTAAAAGGGATCCCTGCATTAGGGAATGTTAAGAAAAACTTACCTGCCTTATATATTTCTATTTAATTATAAAATGAAATAAAATAGTTTATTTTAGGAAGTACCCCATGAGAGTATGAATAACCCCCTGTTGTAATATTAAAATGCAACATCATTTCTAAAAGGGTTACTGTCATTTGTGTGTGTGACATCCCTTTCATAGCTCTTATTTTGGAAATGATTTCTTTTAGGAGTTGCAGGCAGAGGGGTTCAAGATGGCAGAAGCCCATGTTGCTGTAGCATTCAGTTTTGCTATAACTCATGAGGGAGTCAATATCAATTATGATAGAGAGGTTCTCAATCTGGTTTGGAACAGTGGCTTGAGGTCATGGAAGAAAAGACTTGCTCGGTTTATGGTAAGCCTTTTTACTGCTTATTCAGCGTATAATACACTACTGCTTATTCAGCGTATAAGCATTATTGTATTTAGATATTGTAGTAATATTTTTTAAAATTAAAAATATTTATACTTACAACAAATGTATAATGGATAAATTACATACTTTTTTATGGTCGTTTACAAAATTAGTTTTTAACACAAATCTGGATTTTTAGCTGTCTAAACATGTGTTAAATTTTGTCCTGAGTTCCTCACTGAACCCCTTACATACCTTTATGACACTCACTGAGGAACCCCCCACCCCATTGTTATAATCTATACCTACTAGTTACTTTAGTGTGTTTAAGCTTTTAATATTAAAAAAACTATTAATTACCATAAAATTATCAATTCTATGTTGCCTTCACTGAGTTCACTGACATATTTTTTCCTCAAGCATAAGTATTTTAATTTAATTAGGTTTGTATGGTTAATGAACATCAAAATCTGCTTGGTGAAATTATTATGGTACTTAAAACAGGAAAGTACCTTTAAATTTGTTTAAAATCCAAAATGTAAACTTTATTTAATTCAAATATGATGTTTTTAGAACAACATTCATTGTGGCATCTATCCAGCATCTCTGTCAAGCCTGCTCCTGCTTATTGTTCTAGTTGTCTCTTTATACTTGGGAAACATTGATGTTTCTTTTGGTGGAATACAACAATTGGAAAGATACATTCCTGGGTAAGAAAATTTCAACATCAACAATTATCCATATTAACTGTGAGGGTATGATTATTTTTTGTAATTCTAGTATGT
This sequence comes from Tetragnatha versicolor, assembly GCA_024610705.1. Lineage (NCBI taxonomy): Eukaryota > Metazoa > Arthropoda > Arachnida > Araneae > Tetragnathidae > Tetragnatha > Tetragnatha versicolor. The sequence goes on along the minus strand of JANDEH010000002.1, from coordinate 36,676,299 downwards.
TAGTTTGAATCTAAAAACTGGGTTAAGTTCAGAAAAAATATCTATTTAATTTTACATTTTTTTGTGTGCATAAAGCATAATCAATGTTATTATGATTTCATAATTTTAACTACTTTATTGATTTTGATATTTGTTTTTCTTACTTTCAATTGGCAATCCATTAACGAACAAATGCATGTTGTGTATTTTTAAATATTGAAATGTTCAATATTATTATGGCTTAAGTTTGTATCTTTGTAAAGTTATTTCACTATTATAGTTTTTAAATTGAATTAGTTGATATTGAATTATTCCTTGTAAAAATAACAATAATGACATGAATTCAAATTATATTTTGATGACCTACTGTTTTCAGTGAATCTTTGGCCCCTTTCACTGCTCAGTTGGCTGCATGTGTTGCATACAGTTTTTGTCTTTGGGTAACAACTATTCTTTTTCTACGATACACGTTGAAATTTCTTCTCATGTACAAGGGCTGGATGCTCGAAGGAAGAGGATCTAAGAAAACTTCCTTGAAAACATATGCTTGGGCAGTAAGTTCCAAACTTTCATTTTACCAATTGCAAATTCAGTCTCAGATGGCTGAGTATTATAAAATTAGTTTCAAATTGTAATGTTATAGACTATTCTTTTTTAATCATTAATAAAATTTTATTGTATAATTTAAGTTAAAATAAATAATAAATGCTTGATTTTGTTCTTTTAATAACTTTATTTATTGCTATTTTGTGCTATTTGTTAAACAAATTATCTTATTTCTTACTTTCAAAGCTACTTGTTTGTGAATACCTTGTTGAAATAATAACAACAGTACCTAATCCATTCTATATATTTAACAAATGATTTCTTAAGGCATAGCTGCCAAGTACTCCAATTTTATCGGAGTTACTTCTGATTTTTATCTTTACACCAATCTTTATTCCATTATAGGCATTGGTCCGCACATTAACAGCCAAAAGAAGACCCAAGTTGTATTCCTTTCAAAGTTCCCTCCCTCGCCTGCCTCTGCCTTCGCTTGATGATACCATGAAACGAGTATGAAATTTTTCCCATAAATTTATATTTCAGTAATTGTCATGCAAGTTAAAGCAGTTTGATTTCACTGAAATAAATATTAACTATTGAAAATTGCATTGTAATCATGGGAGAAATATGAATTTAGTTTAGAAGTGAATAACTCTGATTTTCAGCTTCTATAAAATTGGCAACCTAACTTTTTAATTAGAGTTATTCCTGTTCAGTTACTTTAAATCGTTTTATTTCAGTTTTTTCTCTTCTTCTGTAGTACTTGAATTCAGTGCGTCCTTTATTAGAGGATGAAAAGTATGAATCAATGAAAAAAATGGCCTCAGATTTTCAAAATGGAGTTGGCAAGAAACTTCAACGCTACCTTTGGCTCAAGTCCTGGTGGTCCTCAAATTATGTAAGGCACTGGTTTGTAAAGCCCTTATTTAGTTATTCGATTAGATCAGTTAAAAATTACTATTGTATATAATATTTAAAAAAATGGTTGTTTTATTGCTTTGTTTACATAGATCAGGGGTTCTCAAACTTTTTATGTCATGGAGCCCTTTTCAAGAGACAAATTCTTCGCGGAGCCCTTTTCCAAAATAAATTTTTCAAGGTATAAAAAGCAAATTACTTAAAACCCATTGCATCTAGAAATAAAAGCATAAATGCAGTAGTGTATATAGAAATTTATTTCGGGATTGGTCCAAAATTATTCCTCAGCCCCTCCCATGCATATTTAACAGTTAAACGTAGCTTTTAAAACCAATTTGAGGTATAATTTGCATCTAAGATAATTTATTTGTAGTAAAAATGGTGACGAATTAAGATCCAAATGCAATAGAAGGGTCTGGGGATCCTTCCTCCCCAGAAGATTTTGTGAAATGTGATCCTTAAAAACAGTTTTTTTTAACTCGTTTTAGGTACATCATTGTCCAAATTTTGGACATTCATTTTAAGGTAGGATTTAATTTTAACGAACTTATAAAAATTGACAATAGTTAAGTTTCAAGTACAATAGTGGGTTTTGGAGGGCCTCCCCCAGAAGAATTTCAAAAATTTGACCCTAAATAACAGGGTTTTAACTTGTTTTGTTTTAGCTATACATAGTCCGAATTTCCGGGGGGAGGCAGGGCCCCCTCGCCCCTCCTATATACACGGATATATGGAATATTTTGTTAACCAATTATATTTTATCATTAGATACAACGTAAATCTTTGTTTAAATTTCTGAATATTAGCGCCGAATCGTCCCATCCCGGGGGTTCCTCTCCCAGAAAAATTTTGGAAATTTGACCCTAAAAACAGGGTACTTGTTTTGGTAAACCAAAAAAGACCTGAAAAAAACTATAATCAACAGAGCTCACTTCATTGGAGGCTCCACACCAAATCCACTTAAATTAAGTGTGATTTTAGAGCTCTAAAAACTTGGGTAAGAAGGAGCAAAAGTAAGTTTAGTTCTTAACAAGAACACCTAGCAGAAAGTTATTTATATAACATTTCAGAGCAACGAAAATTAGTAATTATCAACGTATTTATTTAAAATTTCTTCGCGGAGCCCCTGGAAATGCTTGGCGGAGCCCTAAGGGCTCCGCGGAGCACAGTTTGAGAACCGCTGACATAGATAATTCGATTTGAAAAGTATTTTTGAATGTGTATTTAGTTCAGAAGTGTCCTTGAATATTTTCCATCTACCAGATTTACGACTATAGTCAAAACAATCTAAAATATATTCCAAATGTAAAATAGATTGTGTGTTATTATTTATTTTATATATGTATATATTTTAAGTATTGTAAAATACTTCACAATAAATTTCTTCTTCTAGCCTTACAGCCCTTTGTGAGCCTTAGCTTGTTGCACAATTCCATTCCAGGCAGCTCGGGATCTTGCCTTTCTTTTCCAGCTCTGTACTTTTAGTGTCTTAATATCTTCCACGACATCATCCCTCCATCTTTTTCTTGGGCAACCTCTTGGTCTGGTTGCCATAGGTGTCCAATTTAGCATTCTTTTTATTCCTCTATCATCTTCCATTCTCTCTATGTGTCCTACCTAGCCATGATAGGCGTTGAGATTTTATAAATCTATTTGTGTTAAATACAAATAATAGTTGATTAGCGCTTAACCTTAAAACAGAGGTTCCCAATAGGTGGTCCGTGGACCCCTGGGGGTCCACGGGCTGTGTCAAAGGGGTCCGAAATGTCACCGAGAAATTAAGCACATTTTTATTTTCCTTAATTTGAAGTAACGATTATCCTACTCAGCATCAGCAGTTCAATCCTTTGTTTTGTTAGTTAATTGTCACTTAGTGCAAATAGATTAATATAGGTGGCGCAGCCTCTGTTTACTACCAAAGATAATCCATGTTTTGTTTTTTGCAATTTTTTTATTGACTAAAATACGATAGTTTCAGTTTTGAATACATCAAGTTTCGGTTTTGAAATCGATTGTTGCTGAGGGTAGACTTGCATTTTAAAAAAAAATTAAGCCTTTAAGTTAAAGGGGTCCTCGTCAGTAAATTAATATTAAAGGGGGTCCTCGGCAAAATTTTATTGGGAACCCCTGCCTTAAAATTTATCTTCTGAATATTTTACTTGTAATTATTCACTATATTGCTAAGTAAACATTGCTGAAAATATTTAACATTTATTGGTCTTGTAGGTTACTGATTGGTGGGAAGATTATGTGTATCTAAGTGGAAGATCTCCTCTTTTGGTTTATAGCAATTGTTATGGCTTGGTAAGTATTATTACATAATATTATTTAAAAATCAAATTTGTTTTAAATGTTAAGTTTTAAATAATAAAGGGCTTATTGCAAAAATGTAAACGATTAAGATTTTTATCTGAAGTATTAAATTAATAATTGGCCAAAAATTTTAGTTGGTTGGTGTCATGTTTTGAACGAATTCTTATGGATCCATAGGCTTTATTAATTACTGCTTCTGGAAGCTCTACAATTTTTTCAGTGATCAAGAATTTTAATAATCATTATAGTATTTTCTTTTAAAATTCAGTATTACCTGATAATAAAGTGTTCTCTCTTCAGGATTATATGCCTTTGCCTACCGTGTCCCAAACAGCAAGAGCCGCTAACTTCATATATGCAGCTATGACATTCCGAAAACTTTTAAACAACCAGACTTTAAAACCTGTAAGAAAAATATTTGTTATACTTAAGTTTTTTGCATTAACATTGTACTGACTGTATTAATGTATTTAAATTTTTTAAGGTTACGATTCAGAATTTCATTCCATTGTGTGCTTGGCAGTATGAAAGGATGTTCAACACTACTCGTGTTCCTGAAGTTGAAAAAGGTAGTATATATCACCCAATGTGTTTTCTAAAAATTATTAAGAAAGTCCTTTAGATAATTTTTGGGGACTTTCTACAGAATACTAATATGATAAACTTCTGTTCAGATCGTCTTGTCCATTTATCTGATTCTGAGCATATTGCTGTTTACCATAAAGGAAGATATTATAAAGTTATGCTTTATAATAAAAGGCGCCTTTTAAAACCTGTAGAGCTTCAATGGTATGTTACTTTAATTATAATTACAAGTTAATATATATATATAGGGTGTATCTGAAATGGTGCAACAAACTTTCAGGGATGATAGTAGACACCTAGATGAGTCAGAATCACCTAGGATTTGGGGGTCCCAGACCAAGGCCCAGGGAGTTAAAAATGGAGCGACACCCCAAAAAAGCCATTGAAAAATTCAATTTGTAGAAGAACTACTATTGGTAAAAATTTAACTATGGTCTCAAAAATTGTGGTTTAGTATGATCTTTAAAATTATCTCAAAAGTCTTCACTTTAAAATTTGTTTTATTATGAAAAAAGTTAAAAACCACAAAAAAATGTGAAAATTCTGCCAAAACCTTATTTTGTATTTCAAAATAATTTCTTTTGATTTGGTAATCTGAAAGATCATAGTTGAAAACCCTTAAGTCCAAAGTTTCACGTAAATACAATCAATATTAAATGCTTGACATCCAGTTAAAGTTTGTGTTTTGCGTGCGCAAACAGTTTTCTAGAGCTGTTTCCGGAACAGCTGTTGGCGCACGCAAAAAAATACAACTTTAACAGGATCTCAAGCGTTTAATATTGATTGCATTTACGTAAAACTTTGGACTTAAGGGTTTTCAGCTATCTTTCAAATTATCAAATCAAAAGAAAGGATTTCGAAATACAAAATAAGGTTTTGGCAGTTTTCACATTTTTTTGTAGTTTTTAAACTTTTTATAATAAAACAATTTTAAAGTGAAGACTTTTGAGATAATTTTAAAGAAAAGATCATATTAAACCACAATTTTTGAGATCATAATTAAATTTTTACCAATAGTAGTTCTACAAATTGAATTTTTCAATGATTTTTATGGGGTGTCTCCATTTTTAACTCCCTGGGATTTGGTCTGGAACCCCCAAATCCTAGGTGATTCTGACTCGTCTAGGTATCTACTATCATCCCTGAAAGTTTGTTGCACCATTTCAGATACACCCTGTGTATATATATACATATATATTTAATTTGTTTCATGACTTTTCATTAATATTTCTTAAACATAGACTGCTTTGATAACATCTAATATTTCTATACAAAAATAATAGAAAATATCAACATTAAAAGCAGTTAGGGATAGTATGGGTTTGTTGATTTACTTGGTAGTTACAACTTTTTTTTTCATTTTCTTTTGCAGGCAGTTGCAGCAAATTATAGATGATAACAGTGTTCCCTTTACTGGAGAGAAACATTTAGCTGCTTTGACTGCTAGTAACAGGTATAAAATACATCTTAGGATTACTAAAAATTTGGATTAAAATTTTTTCTTGCGTTTGACTACAAAGTATCTCAATTTATATTGTTTTACTTCAAATCAATCTACATGCATCTTCTGTGGTTCTTTGTTTGGTTATTATTTTTTATTTGTATAAGTAGTTAAGTACTTTTTAAGGGCCCAAGTACTTCTAATCAGGCTTTATTAGCTACATTTATAAATTTCACATAAAAATGTCTTTTAACCTAAAGTAACTTTATTAGTTAATGTTTTGATTGTTTTTATTTTAACAAGGGGGCTACTACCTCTTTTGAGCGCCATTATCTGTGAACTGCTTAATCAGTTCTCATCCGATTGCTTCTCAATCCTCACAACCTGAGATAAACTGTTGTTCTAACTCTTGATTAGTAGATATCTGTTGCACTCAATATTGGGAATCATGTTTCTTGTCTGTCTTCCAAAACCTGTTTCGTTGGCTTGCCTATCTCTACTACAAGATTCCCTTCAGCTAGCAGCAATTCCTAAAAGCTTTTGTTCTGCATCTTGATTATTAACATAGTTTTTCTCACTGACTCAAACAAAATTGTTTCAAAACTAAGTTTCTGATATATATCCCTCCAACTCAAAAAATGTTTTGACTGGCAGTATTGGGTAATTAGATATCTTAAGATTTGCATCCTGTATATTCCAAAGTATCATTAGTTTACAGAAGAAGTAGAGGGTTAATTACATAAAATTTTAAGCAGTATGCAGAAACTTATATTTAAATGTCTTTTAATTGGTGGAAATAATTTAATTTTTTTTCAGAACTGTGTGGGCTAATGTTAGAAAAAGTTATTTTGCTAAGGGATTAAACAAAGCATCCTTAAAAGCTATAGAAGATGTAAGTAAATTTTTGATTTATTTATTAAATGATTTTAATGAATAAATTGCGCTAATACACGTTTTTACTCTTTAGGCTGCGTTTTTCTTAGTACTATATGATGAAGACTTAGACTTTGATCCTGTAAGTTATTGTTTTTAAAAATACTTTTTACGTACAGCAAATCACTTCTCTATCTAATTAATTCTCTTTTGCAGTCTGATCCAACCAGAATAAATAAGCTGTCTCAAGCAGTTCTGCATGGTAAAGGTCATTCCATGTGGTTGGACAAATCATTTAATATACTAGTTACTCAAAATGGAAGAGTATGTATTCAAATGGTTTTTTAACCTTCTATTATTTTAAATTTAGTTGAGTATTGTATTTTAATCATTGTAACAAATCGTTTACTTTTATAATTGTACATGAAAAATTTTCTTAAATTATTTTAACCCTGCTTTGTTTATCTATAAACCATATCTATTTTATTACTATCTCTTTATTAAAAACTTTACACATTTAAGAATTTATTTTCATTTTAGCTGGGATGCAACTGCGAGCACTCTTGGTAAGCTCCTATTAGCATTATGCTAGTTTTAAATTTTATAACGTTTTTAATACCATTTTTTATTTTATGTACATTATAATATTTATTTTCTATTTAATTTAGGTGTGACTCACCAATTATGTCCCACTTTTGGGAGTTTTGTATTGGTATGGAAGTTACAAGTTTGAAGTGAGTTAAAAAGATCTATTGTTTGTTTTCCTGTATTAATTTATTACTACTAATTTTTATATTTATTTTAACAAATTAAAACATTTTCCAACTCGGTTTACATATACTTTTTATTGACAGAATTATCATGTAAAATTAAATTTTAATATTTATATCCAGAGTTATTAAATTTTAATATTTAAGTTATTTTCCTGTTATATTTGTTACTTCATAATTTTATATGCTAGTTTTATATTTCCTACACTTAATCATTAAGCTCTTTCTAATTTCAGTGACACATTGCAAATAGTTTCATGTTACATCTAAAAATCTTGCATTTTATTTGACATAGATACACTGAAGATGGTAATACTGTTGGGGAACTGGAAGAAAATCCTCCTTTACCAATCAGATTAAAATGGGACTTACATCCTGAGGTTGGTTAAGTTTTTTACATTGCTAATTTAATTTGGTTTTGGTATCTGTAATTTAAATTTGATACATTAACTTATTTACAGTGTGTTGATATCATAAAATCATCCATGCTAACTGCCACTGCTATCATTGAAGAAGTAGATCTTCAAGTCCTGTACCATTCTGACTATGGAAAGAACTTTATTAAGAAATGCAAAGTCAGTCCTGATGCATTTGTACAGATGGTGCTACAACTTGCCTACTTTAGGGTACATATATTTTTCTATGATCAATAAAATATAAGGTTTTCTTACTTAAAAAATAATTAAAGCAAGTCCCAAATTGGAATAAGATTTATATTGATTTTGCTTCTTAGAAAGAAAGAGTGTAAGAAATAACAAAGCCAAGCATAAATTTGCCAATATTAAAAAAATTCTTCATTGTAATATTTTAAAGGTTTTTGTGTTTGTTGATATGACAAGATCTATTTCATTGAAATTAATTTTATATCTTTAGACTGACTTGAAAGAAATTAGCATTAATATTTTATGGGATAGTTATTTATAATTGTAAATACACCTTACTTCAAATCAGGGTAGTTACGTTTAAAACACTTTGTTTTAAATATGTTTAAAACAAAGAAAAAAAACATTGTTTAAAACACATGTAGTTTTTAGCAACTTGCTCCCTTTATTCAAGCAACAAACTCACTATTTTCATGTATGGATCACCAGAGAATAAAAAGATGGTGCCAAGTATAAAACTTGGGTTCAAACCACCATTATCGCCATGACATAGGCAGTACATTACTTGATAAATAGTACGATGCTGTGAAGAAAACTTACAAAAATCATTTAAATGAACGAACTGTTTGTGGTTTATTTAAAAGTATAGCTTTATTAATCTAATTTCAATTTGAAAAATCAAATTTTAATTTTAAAAAATCATGGGTTTTCTTATAATTTCTTTGTCGAGGGTAAATAAACCAAATAAAACGTTTTAAACAAAAAAACACATTTAAAACAAATAAAACATGTTTTTTGTTTTTTATTAAAAAACATGTTTTTTTCCAACCCTGCTTCAAATAGAGTTAATGTTTATTCGGTGCATTTAAATTCGCTTTATGTGCGTTTAAATACCGGTGCAAAAAATTTTAATTGGGTTAATTTTTGTATTTTATAATTTTAGTTCTTATCTATTTTCCCATTCTTATTAAAAATAAGACAAGTATAAAATTCATCATTGGGTCCTCTATAATATTTAGCATTAAAATAATAATTATCTCTTTCCTTCTAAGTTGTCTTTGTATTCATAATTAGGACACTGGTCGTTTCCACCTTACCTATGAAGCATCCATGATGAGGCTATTTCGTGAAGGCCGGACAGAAACTGTACGGCCAGTGACTTTGGAGTCTTGTGATTTTGTCAAGGGTGTTGACAGTGCAGCTTTGACTGTAAGTGTTTTTCAATAAAGAAATCATATTACCGATCTGGATTTTGCAACTGCACTAAAATTAAAAGAAATAATTTTGATGCTATTATTATTTTTTCCCAGAAGAGAGTTAAACTATTTTATTTAAATGTAGTGTTAAGAGAAATAGCCATTTTTTACGTTGAAAAGTAGACCGCAAAATTAATTATTCAATACATTTGTGATGTTTGACACTTTTAAACTTTTCTAGTATAGGTACTTTTTCACTTATGTTAATTCCCTGATAAGTTAATATAGTACTCTAAGATAAATTTTATAAAATTTATAAACTTTTTTAAAAATTCATATTAGATTAAATAATTATAATTTCCAGCCTCCTAAAATTGTTGAGCATAAGGGCTTGATTACATTAAGCCGTGTTTACACCAAAGTTTTCCACAAGTTGCGGCAATTTGTTGCTTTTTTTACAAAATACAGCAACTTTTTCTGTTCCACTAGTGGAGAGACAAATTTTCCACTAAATTTTAGTTTCCCGCGGAGTGTCGGTAAAGATCAAAGAAAGTTGACAACTAAAAGTGGAAGATTTGTTGCTGTGCGCTTTGTGCTAGCATCTTGTTGGAAACTAGTGGAACTACTGCCTAATTCAGCGGTTCTTAAACTTTCTATCGTCACGGACCCCTTTATGTAGCAGCCAAACATCGCGGACCCCCAACATTTTAAACACCTAAAGCCGTAACCAGACTTTTGTTTTGAGTTTAAGATTTTTATTAAAATTAGTATATCAGGGCTCACACGCCTGCGCCTAACTGCGCCAAAACCAAATTTTGATACATACTGATACAAATTGCCTATTTTACCAGCTCCTGCGCCAAAACTGCGCCATTTCCAGAGACTACTACTACGGATTCTCCGTAGTTTCTACGGATGCTGTCTTTAAACTACGGATAACATCGAAAAAGCTACGGAAAATCGGAAATCTATCTTAAAAAGCACTTAGAAGCGTTTTTTTCCCAATTATGCTCTATTTTTAGGATATTTTTTCTTGGACGGCCAGCGGGTGCCAAGTTGAAGTTTGCTTCTTGCGTTGTTAGTGCGATTTGCAAAAAACAACTTAATAGTGGTTAGAAGCCGTCGTTCGGTGTTTAGGATCGCATTCTGCTGAAAAGTCGAAAAATATCGATTTTTCGAGCAAGTACCGTTTTTCCAGCACGTAGTTGAAGATGGCTTCTTTTCACATAGCTGCCAAGTTTTTCGGATTGTCCGTAAAATTTACGGATTTGCACCAAAATTTACGGTTTTACGGATCGACCCGAAATTTTTACGGAATTTACGTTTTTTTGCATTTTTCCTTCGGGAAAACGTAAACAAATCTTGTTGCGCCAAATTAAAGACTTGTCTGCCTTTTCTAGGCGTATGGAAATGGGTAAATCGCGGAAAAAGCCGCGATTTTTCGCGGAAGTTTCGTTTTGTGCGCCGCTTGTTCCGTTCCTTCCGCGACTATTTTCTACGGCCGTGGACGCCAAGTTGAAGTCGGCTTCATCTCGTATCAGTATTAGAATGCAGGAAAAACTACTTTAACGTGGTCAAAGCCAACATGTCCGATGGTTAGAATCACGATCTTGAAAAGCCGAAAAATAGTGATTTTTCGTGAAAGTTCGTTTTATCCGCGATCGCTTCCTACCGGCGCCTAATTCAAGTTGGCTTCCTTTCACTATTTTATTTACATTGTAGAAAAAACAACTTGACTATGGTCAGAACTAATTACTTAGGAGGTGAATTATTACTAGACCTAATAACCTCAAGTAAATAAAAATTGATAAGGTGTAAAAATTGGATAAGAGCTGATAAATTAATAGAGGTATAAGTTAAGTATTTATGAATTAAATCTATACGCACATTATTTGTCGTAATCAAAATCATGGTTTTCATGTCGTACGAAAAGTTTTACTGATGCAAGTTTAAAATGTAATGAAGGGGAAACTTTTGTAATTTTAAATTACAAAAGCTTCCCTGCAATCAAATAGCTACAAAAGACATTTTTTATGCTACAAAACTTGGTTTTACCTGCTACAAAAGGCATTTTTTGTGATACAAAACTTGGTTTTACCTGATACAAAAGACATTTTTTGTGATACAAAACTTGGTTTTACCTGATACAAAAGATATTTTTTGTGATACAAAACTTGGTTTTACCTGATACAAAAATTGATACAAATATTTTAAAGTGAGTGTGAGCCCTGGTATATAAATTATAATTAATTTTTAAATTACTACAGAGGCGTACATAGAAATTTATATTGGTTTGGAGGGGACAAAGATTATCCCTCATCCCCCCGTTATATTTCATAGGTCCAAGTAGATTTTTAGTACAAGCTTAAGTAGAATTTGCGTCTTAAGGAACTTAAAATAAAAAAGTTATGATTAATTAAGTTCTACCTACCAAAGGGGGGTCCACCCCCCAGAAAATTTTTGGAAATTCAACTAGAAAACAATTAATTTTGATTGAATTGAAATTAATTTTGATTTGCATTTTGATTAACTTAAGGGGACGTGGTACCTTTCTGGAAAAAATCTTTAAATTCATTGTTATTTTATAATTTTTGTTGGTAAAATATGTAATTGCCTTAAACTAAACATAATATGAATTTGAAATTTCTAAAAATTCAAATTTTATGAGTTTTTTAAAAGAAAATTTAAAATTTAAGAGGTGTTTTTAAAATGCTACTCCTCCTACAATTACTGACTTACACTCACAAAATTTGGTGTTCAAATACATTGAACTATGTACAATAAAAATTTGCATCGGTTTAGGGTTTGTAGTACTTTAAGTACTGAAAATATTTTCTTCCTTGAATCCCTTCTTAAAAAAGCCCCAAAAATCCTAAAATTCACAACTCAGTAATTTTTTAAAAACATCTACCATGGATATCCAAAAACCCATGCAAATTTTCGTTATATACACACTTCCAACAATGAGGAAGTTGCATAATTTTTTTTATTTCTTTAATCGATTCTTCTTGCAAAAATAAGCAACTACCCAAAATTTGAGGCCGATCAAGAAATTTATTGATTGCCAAAAAAATTGACAAAAATCCACTTTTTAAAAGCGCGCGAAAACGCCAAGAGTTTGGGATCATCGTATGTTGACGTCATCATACGATAAACATTGTTGGAAAGCAATGGAGTTATTGGTATGATTGTTGACATCTTTAAACAATAAGTGTTTTTAGTCACGTGTTTTTTTCTCCACTTTTAAATTAAAATATTTAATTACCCGTACATTTTTTTGAAAAATTGACTACATATTTCATTTTACCATACAAAAAACCATAGGGAACACTTGTTTTTGAAAATCTGACGCATGCAACTTCCTTATAGAATAGTCAGAAAAAAATTCAAGAAATTTGGTCCAATAGATAAAAAGCCTTAGCATTTTAAACAATGAAAAAGTGGTTCTGAGTATAAGGACTTTGAAGTTTCCATAACCCACAGAAACCCTAATACTCTCGTACATAAAATTAACTACAACTTGAATATTTTTCAACGAAAAGTTTTGAAAGTTTGTAGGATGATAGACAAATGCAAACAGATTAGTTTGGATTAAAAAAAATATTTTTCGGAATTTTGTCGAAACAGGTACTGCGTCCCCTTAATGTAAAAAATAGTTTATAAAAATAGAGTTTTAAGAACAAAAAGGTATATAGGGGATCATCCTGAGAAAAGTCTTAGGTAAATTTGTCTCTAAAAACACACAAGATTTAACTTGGTTTTGATACACTTCGTCCGAATTTCAGACTATATTCTTTGGTAGGATTTCAATTTTGATGAACTTATTTTTTTAAATATTTTAATAATAAAGTACCAAGTACTAAAGGAGGTTCGGGGGTCCTCCCCCAGAAGATTTGATCCAAAAAATAGGGTTTTAACTTGTTTTGATACACCAAGTCCAAATTTCAGGAGGGGGAAGGGCCCCTTCACCCACCCTTATATACTCCCCTGAACTACTCTAAGTCTCTGAGGTGAGGGTCTGGAAATTTCAAGGGAAAAATTATGCATTGAAGTCAAAATTTCTAGGGGGGTTGTGGGTTCTCCCCCAGAAAATTTTTGAAATTTGCTTCTTAAAACTAGTGTGTCATCTAATTTTGAAACTCTTTGAGGAATTCTAAAAGTAACTTGAGGAATTTCTCAAGGTAACTCATGGACCCCCTAGGAAGGCGCCGCTGACCCCCAGGGGTCCGCGTACCACAGTTTAAGAACTGTTGGCCTAATTCATGACACTACCGTCTTTCGCGCCAATTCTTTGGCAACAGGTTTTCCACTTGTTGCTATAAATTTGAGAAGAGCAACTTTAGTTTTCTACAAAAAATCTTCCACTTGTTGCTCTAATTTGAGAAGAGCAGCTTTTAGTTTTCTACAAACTATGTTTTCAACAAAAGTTGACAACTTTTAGTTGTCAACTTAGGTGTAAACGCGGCTTTAGTATTTAAAGGTAGTTTAGTAGGGTATTCTCATTTTATCACTAATTGGAGTTTACTTTTTATAGGCTAAACAGAAGTTAGCCCTTCTTCAAAGAGCTTGTGCTAAGCATCAAGAATCTTATATAAATGCCATGTGTGGCAAGGGTATTGATAGACACATCTTTTGTTTGTATGTCCTTTCCAAACATTTGGATGTTAAGTCACCTTTCTTAAAAGAAGTTCTTGGAGAGCCGTGGAGACTCTCTACAAGTCAGGTAAAATAAAATTATGTGTCTGTTATTTGATTTTTTAAAAATTTTATTCTATGTCTATTCATTTTGAGAAATAGTAAAGGTGAAATATATTTATTACCATAAATACTATTTTTATCAGTTAAAAGAATTCTTACCTAATTTTTAAAAAGTAAATGAGTGAAAGGAAATAAAATATTATATCTTGCTTAGTTATGTTTATTAATTATACTTATTTTTAGACACCTCACAACCAAGCTGGCATTTTAGATACAAAAAAGTATCCTGAATATGTGTGCCTTGGAGGTGGCTTTGGACCAGTAAGTTTGTTTTGATTTTTTTCTCTGAATATGCCTTTTTATCAATTTTAGGATTGTTCTGACCAGAGCAACTCTATGACTTTACTCTGTAATAAAAAACTACTTGGCATATGTATGAATTTTGCATTTTTATAATACATAGTTTTGGATAATTCTAACTTTTTTGTAGTCTGAGTTATCCAAGTTGCAGTTTACTTAAGTTGAATATTACATATTCCTCAAGGTTTTGTGTTTGCATTGGGGAGAACTCAAAATTCTTGCCTAATATTTCCTTGCATAGTTTTATTTTGTTATATTTTCTTTGATAAACTAGGGAAAATGTTAGTTTTCAATTCAGTTTTAGTGGAAACTATGGATTCTTAGCTTTTTATCTGCCATTCTTTCCCTCCTCAAGTTTATCATGGTTCATACGGTGCTTAAAAACCTTAAAAAGTGCTCACTTTTTGTATTCATTTTTAAGGCTCTTATAAAGTGCTTAATTTTTTACTATGTTTCTTAGTTTTTTATCTCAAAACATGAGTCATTAAAAAGTCTAAGTGCTTATTTGTAGGCAGAAACAGTCTAATTTTCTTGTGCTTCCATAAAATGTGTAATGTTACAAATATTTTTTCAATAATTTGAATTTCAACTAATGCATTTCTCTCAAGGAACTAAACTCGAGTAAATGTTCTTTCAATCCTTTATAAATTGAAAAAGGTTACAAATATCGGGTTTCTGAAAAAGCCAAAAATAAAGAAAAAAATGTTCAAAAAATCGGTCACATTTAATCATTTTGAAACGTTTTTTTGCAGTCATTAAGTATACAGTGTTTATAAATACTTAATATGTAAGCCCATTAATGTTATTCCTATTTGAGACTAAAATATGCTCTAATATTCTTGAAAACATTTTATTGACACTTCGAAATGTATATAAGTAGGTCCTAAAACTTATCTAAAATCCTTAGAAAGTCCTTAAAAAGTGCTTAATTTTACTCTTCCAACTTCTGTACGAACCATGCTTATGTTCAGAACAAAAAACTGATAGTTCCAAGCAGGGCTCGATTTCTAAAAAAACAGGTACCGGAACGGTAAAATTATTGGTCGCAAACTGAAAAAAAAGCAAATACTTTTTAATACAAAAACTATATTTTTTAAATTTAAAAAATAATTTAAATGTGTTGTACTCAGGGCTCCCAGCAAGTCTCTTTTTTCCCTTAAAGTCTCTTTTTTCATCTCAGGTCTCTAAAAGTCTCTTTTTCACAGTCAAGGTCTCTTTTTTCTCTTTTTCAGCTATTTCTAGATTTCACTTTTGAAAAATTCTGAAAAAAAATCAGAAATTTTCAGTTTTTATCTAAAACAAATGTCTAAGAAAATCTTTTATATCTGCAAGAGGCGAAAAACCGCCATACCTGGCAGAGAAAACCAGTTTTCAACCGCGTAGCAACGGAAGACAGATGTTTTTGATTTCAAAACTTTGGTAGAAATTCATTAATGTTTTTTCTGTAAGTGTAATGAAAAATAAATGAAATGATCTTAAAGTGCAGTCTCTTGCAATTTTTAAAGAGTGCCACCCATGTTTTAATGTAAAATTATACAAAAGATTGTATTTTTGAAAACCTCATAAAATATTTCTTTGTATATGAAATGCTTGGCAAATATTAAGATCGGTAGCTCCAGTTTTTTCCATATGATACTTTAAAAGTTTTATCCTAATTACTAAACAAATAATTATATTGAATATGTGTTTATCAAATTAACTACCTATAATGAAATGTATTTAAAGTATGTGGAAAATTAACATGAACAAGAATAACATATTAGAAATAAAAAAAGACTGATTAACCCTTCACTGCACGGTGTGCCGAATTCGGCACATACCAATAAAACTCCTAAATTTTCCCACATGTGTTAAATTTAAGTTATCTGAGTTTTGTGCCCCATCTAGAACATACATATATATAATATTAACTACTCAGTGTGGATCTAGATAGCAGCTTCTCACTGATTATTAGGTTTTTATGTCTCCATAACAGTTGCATCCATTTTGTATGGAATCAAAGATTTTGATTGATCTTTTTTTACCAGTAAATCTTGAAAATATCGCTTGGTAAATTAAGTGACATTTATATACACAACATATACTTCTTATTTAAATTGATTTTTCGTAAATACAATTATTACACCAGCTGTAAATCATGTTTTTAGGTTTGTGCCATACCATAAAAAAACCATATATCTTAATGAAAAATTAAGTCGGGAATTTTTTAAATATTTTTCCTGTATTCGTGGCTGTTAGAAGATATTAAATTATTTTTTTCAAAAGAAACAAAAAAATCGTGCAGTGAAGGGAGAGCTACCATCTTGAATTTTTTTCAATACATTTGCAATACATTTCAATGCATTTACACACTTAAATTCCTGAGAAAATACTGAAAATCTCAACTTTTTTCTAAGGTACCTTAAAACTCCTAAAATCTATATCTTAAAAAATATTCAAGATTAAAGAGATGCACAGAAATTGTGTGGGGGGTTATTTTTTAATTAAAAAAAAGTCCAGTTAAATGTGAAATTTTAATCCCTTGCAATTTGCTTATTTCTTTTCTAAATTATCTGAACTTTTTCTTGTTTCGACAGAATTAAGTGAGTTGTTATTTGTCACCTCCAGTTTTTTTTAAATTTACTATTTTAGAGTATGAACCCTGTATGCATGTTTTATTGATCAATTTATATCAATAAGGTAACATTTTAATTGAGCTACACGTTCATGGGCGGATCAAACACTAAAACAAAACACTAAAAAATGCATCGCGTTTAATTTTGATCTAAAATTTGGTCTCTTTTTTCCCTTTTTTTAAGATTTTAGGTCTCTTTTTTCCCTAAAGACAAACCAATAGAATGCTTGGAGCCCTGTGTACTAGACAAGGAAGGATTTTCTAACTTAATTATTGTATAAGACGATGAACTATTTAGGCAATTTTTTGTTAAAAAACCTTTTTTACAGTACGTTGTACTTTTTTTCGGGGCGCGTCTCGTAGAAAGCGGGACGGTTTATCATCAATGACCAAATAGTGTTGTATATCCTACCAGTTTCAGGAATATAATGCGTAGTTTAAGTCCTTAAACAGTAAAGTTTTTTTTTAATTTAAAATCTGCACAAGTGAATCGTTGAAAATAAGTTTTAAATAGTAACAACAGGAAATTGTTTTTTAACACATCTAGGATCATAGAGGCGTATATAGAAATTTATTTCGGGAGGGGTCCAAATATCCTATTAGAAAATTAAATCACTATCAGGCCCCAAGTTAAATTTTTGCACAGGGGGGGAAGAAACTCGAAATTCCCTCTAAATCCTCTTTACGCATGTTTACAGGTTTAATGTTCTTCTTAAATATTTTTTAGTTTATGAACCTAATATGAAGATAAATGTGATTAGTTGAGTTCTAAATACAAGAAGGGGGGTCTGGGGGTTCTCCCCTAGAAAAATTTTAGAAATTTGACCTTAAAAAAGGGTTTTAATTCATTTTAGAACTTTTTCTTCGCACATATAGAAAGGTTTTCGCGGGCTGTAGTTATAGGAGACCCCTGAAATAAAATATTAATTTTTTAATCGAAAAAGAGGTTCCGGAATGCCGTTCCGGCTGAAATCGAGCCCTGGTTCCAAGTAAAAACTAGTGTATCAAATCATTGAATTTAATTTTTATTGTAATAAGAGAATCTTGAATTTTATTGACATAGAGTGAGTCATAGAGTTAGTACAAATATAGAGACAGCTTACTCTTCTCGGTCAGGCAACCTTGCATGTCGAAAAAGTCGGACCTGTGTGAGTGGCGGAAGTAAATTTTTAACATGGGAGCTCCCGTAGGCGGGTCAAGTGTGAGTGGCAGAACGAAACCGAGCTACCGGTCACACTTTGAACAGCGTAGAAGATGTTTAAGCTGTCTCTATATTAGTACTAACTCTATGGAGTGAGTGCCCTGGCTCTTACAGACCTGCCACTCTCCTGCTTTTTTGTTGAAACTCCTGCCTCCTGCTTTTTTGGTGTTTTCTCCTCTGCCTCACCTTTAAAAAACACCATCATAATCACTTCTATCTTTAAAAAATCTTGGTTGTGTAAAAAATCTCGTCCCTTAAAAAATAGGTGATTAACTGTTACTTTAAAAAATAAATAGCTGTTGTAACCAAGTGTTTTAATATTAGTAAATGATTTTTTTTGTTGAACATGTTTGTATTGCCAGTATTTTAAAAATCATTTATATTGATTGAGAAATCCTTGTTTTCATAAATGTTAAATATAAGAAAGGGCTAAGTGCAGTTATTAACATTATGTCGATAAAAATGTCTCCTGCTTTTTTAAGTTAACAGGTCGGCAGATCTGCTCTAAATAACATGAGGTTTTATCAGAATTTAGTTGGGATTGGTAAAAATAAAATTCATTTTATGTTTATTTTCGGCTTACTTTAATTGTTCCTGTTTTATTATGATCTCTTGTATAAGTTTTATTATACAACCTTTTTATTCTAAGGTTGCTGATGATGGATATGGTGTGTCCTATGACATAGCATCGGAAGATGTCATGTTTTTTCATGTATCCAGTAAGAGGACCTCACCTGAAACAGTAAATATTACTTACAGCAGCTTTGTAGTATCTCTTGCTTTTATTCTATAAATAATATCCTTGTGATTTAAATTTTGAAAATTTTTTACAGGATACCACACGTTTCATTGGATGTATTGAGAAAGCCTTAAGTGATGTAAAACAAATCTTCCTCGATTCTGAAAAGTAGACATCATATCATTCATGGGCTAATGCCGCTTTGTACTTAAAGTGCGTCATACTTAAGCACACTTGCATTTGTTTTACATCTGCATTTATGTGGGCTTAAACAGTTTTATATCAACACTGTTTACTCTTAGAAGCATTTATATTTTTTATTGAAATTGGAATTTAAAATCCATTAACTGCTTCTTTACTTAGAAAACTACTTACAATCATTGTAACATAAAAATGTTTACTCTTTAGGCAATGTAAGAATAAGAAAAGTTTAATCTCCCACTATAAAAGTACCCAATTCTATGTTGTTTGCATGTAACAACCCATGTGCCTCATTATTTTAAGATCTGTAAAAAAATAGATATATACCTTTGAGAACTCTTCCTACTCTTGCTATTTAATGAATGCAGTATTAACTTCTTCAGTTAAATATTTTTTGAAATGGAGTTGTTGATAGTATACAACTTATTTTTATTAAGTATATTATTATTTTAAAGAAGCATATCCATCTTTTTAACTTGCATTGATTGCTATTCATTTGAATGTTTTTACTGCTATGTTTACATGCTAAGCATTTTAAAGAATTTTGTTATTGAGGTTTTATAAATTATCAGTTAATTTAATCATTATTTTAATTGGATAATTGAATGACTTACATTTTATTTTTAAGTACATTCCTTGCCTTTAATTATTTTGTTTATATGTTTGTAAGTATGACCTGTTATTTTTGTAAATTTTTATCTTTATATTTAAATGAACTTTACATTCTACTTAATTACTAAAAATCAGGAAACCAATATTTTTTCCAAGTGCATTTTTGTGTAAGTTGATATTTTCTTTTTAAAATATATTATATAAAAATAACTTGTTTCCTTTTAATAAATTATTTCCATCATTTTATCTCAGTTTCTTTAATGCATTATAAAGCTATCAGTTCTGCCACGTCATACACATATTTATTCAGTGTTTCAACAAGTTTGCCCTACCTCTTCCCAGTCATGTCCCTTATGGAGTACCTAAAAATGCCTTAAGAACTATAATTCTACAACTCCCTTTTTTATCGCATAAACTGGATGAGATTAAAAACTGTGGGTTGTAGAGTGCAGTTCTGTTTTTTTATATTCCCCACATAAGATATCTGGCTGTGAAGAGTTTTTGCAGACTTGTTAAAACACTATGTAAATAACATTTAATAAAATACTCTTGTTGAAGTAGTTCATAAGTTCTTAATTTTTATAAATTAAATAACCAGGTATAAGTTAAAAAAAATTTAACACAACAAAAGTTATGAGTTAATCATATTATAAAATCTAAATTGTAAGGCATATTGTATTTAAACAAATCATTTTATATCAGAGAATATTATAGAACTTAAACTACAGATATAAATTCATCAACTTTAATTTACATGTTTTAACTTAATTGCCTATGAGTTTAGAATTTTCATTAATGTTACACCCAAAAGTGCTAGGTACAGATTTTAATACGATATAATTAAATATTTATCATAACCTAAACCACACACTTTTTACAATAATTTTCCTTTAAATCTATCTTTGTTTCACTATTGAACAGTTGAGATATAAACTTGTAAAATTTTTTAAACAAAGATGAATATACTGCTGAACCAACGATAGTAAAGGGTCACATGATTTTGACAATGCTGGAACTAGTATTTTGGAGGGGAGACTGATGGAAGTTGAGGGGCAGTTGATCGAAAGAGGAAGAGACATTTGCTCGTATATAGAAGCAAGACCCCAACTATCACCGGTTACCCAACTATCGGCCGTGCAAAGTCTAAAAATCACATGACCCTTTTACTATCGTTGGATGATCAGTACTTTAGCATGTCCCCACACAATGTGAAAGTTAGTTTAAGAGTATACAATAACCATGATTCTTAAGAGATATATTTAATTTTATCCCATATTTTTTATGGAAAAGAACTAATGGTTTCTCTTTCAGTTAAATTACTAGTAACATTTGAATATTAAAGTTTTCAAACTTTATTATGTCTAATTTTTTTTATTTAGCAACTACTAAGTTATCACACAGCCAGAGGGGGGGATTTGGGGATATATCCCCCCCAAAACTCGGGAAATTTCCTTTTTGACCATGGAAAACCACTAAAAATACCCCATATCCCCTCCCGAAATATCAACATCCCCCTCCGAAATTTTTCCTGGCTACGCCACTGCACACAGCTATTTCACATGAATGTTAGCAATTTTCCAAGATCTGGTCGGGCAAATGTTTAAAAGAAACACCACCAACAATATTCCAGGGTCAAAGAAATATTTTAAGGTCAGGTATTTTACTGCCGAAATACTAGGGGCAGAAAAATATCTTGTAAGTTAAAACACCAAGCTTTAGAAGAGATGTCTAACAAGTTATCTCCTAGTTCAGTTTTCCAAACTATGGGTTATGATGAGTCATTTTTAATGGGTCGCTACAAGATTTTGAACTTTATTACAAACATAAGGGGACATCCATAAATTACATGAGGTCAAAAAGGGGGGGAGTGGTTTGGAAAAATCTCACCAAGGGGGGAGGGGGGTCGATTAATATCTCACGTCAACTTTTTAAGTTAGAAATTAAACGATTTTTTAAGTTTGAGAAAGGAATAATTCCCACAGATAAGATACTGTGGTGATTTTTAGGCAGAATAATGTCCTTTTCCCCCACATCATTAATAATGGAAAAGTTTTATTTTGCTGTGAAGCACAAAAGCAAACGAATTGGGTAGAAAATTATTTTTAAAGGTTGTAGGTAAATCTCACTTGGGGGAGGGGGGGTCCAGCAAAATCTCACCAAGGGGGGTGTCCAGATTTTGGAAAAAACACCTCACGTAATTTATAGATGTCCCCTAATGTGAACTTAAAAACTTATAATCAGATCAGATAATTAAAAGAATAAAAAAGCAATAAGTAAAAAACTTGGTGTCTAAAGTTAGACAAGTAAAGAAAAACTAATAGGTGTAAAAAGGTTGAGAAATGCTAATTTAAATGCTCTTAGCCAATAAGTCAGTCTAAAAAACTAAATACTGTAACTAGAGATGAGGTGTTGGTCACATTAGGTTGCTTATAAAAAGCTGGTCTTGATATTAAAATTTTGGGAACCCCTGCTCTAGTATATTAAATTTGGATGGACTCTTCTTGCTGTTTAGTATCCTTCTTTCTTCTTGCTATGTACACTAAAATAACTTTCCGAAATTATAAACTGCAAAAATATTTATATGTGGGGCAGTTTGCTTCTTTTTAATTGAGATTATTTTATAAGATTTGGTCATTTGATTTTAAGTAATAACTTGCATTAACTTTTTTGAGATAGTAACATGTTATACACCTCAATTACACAATCTTGCTGGTTACGGCCAGTTTAAATGAAGAGAAGTGTAACTTGTTAGGATTTATGAATATGGTGTCAACACATATCTGAACTTAGTTGTCTGTACGTACATTATACATTGCCTACAAATCCGAGTTTAAACTAAAATAATTAGAAAAAAAACATCTTTTTTATTAATTAAGCCATGATTAAAATTCAGTTAGTATTTTAGTTGAATAAACAATTTTTAAATGATGTTTATTTATTTTAGGAATGGTATATGAATCAAAACTTTATTTAACTTGAATTATTTATCATCCTACTACTATTATAATTGTGAATGTTTGTCTGTATGTTTGTTACTCTTTCACGCAAAAACTACTGAGGCACTGTATATTTGGAAGGCCATTTTTCAACTAAACTCTACTCTAATTTCCACGGCTCGGCGTTCCATTGGTTCCATCACTAAGCGCCGAGACTGCTACGTAACCACGAGACCTACAGCGCATGCGCCACTGGCCGTTTTAGCCGTCCAAATATACACTTCGAACTACTGAATGGATTTTAATGAAATTTTACAATAATGCAGCTTATACATCAGAATAGGACATAGGCTATAATTTATAAAGAGAAAATCAGTCCTTCATTCTTTTTTTCCAATTTTTCCTGCTTTTTTTCACTTATTTTTCCGTGTTTGAAAACCTGTTTTACCAGTCATGCAAGCCAATAATAGGAAACTTTAGAACCAGTGTTGTAGTTACCAGGCAATTTTATTAATCTCTATATAAATAAAAACGTTTGTGGCTGTGTGTGTATGTATGTGTGTTCCGCATCTCCTTTTAGACCACACCGAAGGAGTGGACATTTCCTCCGCTTCAAGATTATTTTTTCTTCGAAATAAATATATTTACTGAAAAATAAAAATTTTTTTCATGGAAAACGAGTTAAAATTAAAACATTGTTTCAAATGAGACAGATCACTTGACTTTTTATTATAGTTTCAAATTTGTTATTTTATAAAGGCACCAAGACATTAAAACATTATCAGGAACAACGGGATTGTAAAAAGTGACAAGAACACTGGGATTGGAAAATTAGCGGGAACATCGGGATAGGAAAATTTACCGGGTTATAAAAATTACCGAGATAGGAAATTTACCATAAAGACACCGGGAATACCGGAATATAAAAATTACTGGAAACACCGAGATAGGAAAATTACCGGGAACGCCGGGATTAGAAAAATTATCGGGACCAACGGGATAGGAAAAATTACTGAGAACACCGGGATTAGAAAATTACCGAGAACACCGGGATTAGAAAATTACCGGGAACACCGGGATAGGAAAGAGTCGCCTGGGATACCGGGATGATTTGTAATATTGCTAATTTACAAAATTATAAATGTATTTTAAGAAAACTTTAAAAAAAATTAATTTTTACACCCCACCCGTGAAAGGCCGGGTATAACAGCTAGTTAATGTCATAATTTGTAGGCATACTTTTGATGTCACACTATTATTGCAGGGCTTTGCTCTTTTTCCAGTAATAAAAACTGACAAAAACAATGCATATATTTTATGAAATAATGGATAAAAACCTTAACTTTTGGACTAGTGAGGTTTTAAGGACAGAAAATTAACTACTAGTCTACTACCCTCTAAAAATAAGTTTAGAGAAAAAACCAAGCTTAACATGATAAAGTTACCATAATGTTTCAGACTGCTATTATAAAATATGTTGCACTATAAGGCTGTAGAAGAAAACAATTTTAAAATGGATTTTGTCATAGTATAATACAAGATCTTTCTAAAATTAATGTTAATAAGTTAAGTAGAAAGTAGGCTTTCAGTATGGTCTGCTTATGATATGTAGAAGGAATCTGTAAAGTTCTAGTAAATGTGTAGGGCTACTTGAGAAATAATTTAAACCAGCGGTTCTTAAACTATTGGTCCGCAGACCCCTGGCTTTCCTAGGGGGTCCGCGGGTTCCTTGAGGAATTCTTCAGTAATAGTTTCAAAATTAGATGAAACACTAGTTTTAAGAGGCAAATTTCAAAAATTTTCTGGGGGAGAACCCCCAGCCCCTTTGAAATTTTGACTTCAATGCATAATTTTTCCTTGAAATTTCTAGACCCTCACCTCCACCTCAGAGACTTGGAATAACTCAGGGGCGTGTATAAGGGTGGGTTAGGGGCCTTACCCCCTCCTGAAATTTGGACTTGGAGTATCAAAACAAGTTAAAACCATGTTTTTTGGATCAAATCTCCAAAAATTTTCTTGAGGAGGACCCCCAAACCACCTTTAGTACTTGGTACTTTATTAATAAAAACTTTTTAAAAATAAGTTCATCAAAATTGAAATCCTACCTAAGAATGCAGTCTGAAATTAGGACGAAGTGCATCAAAACCAAGTTAAAGTCCTGTGTGTTTTAGGGACAAATTTATCTGAAGCTTTTCTGAGGATGACACCCAAAAAATTTTATGGGGGAGGACCCCCAGACCCCCCTTTGGTAGGTAGAACTTAATCATCCATGACCTTTTAATATTAAGATCCCTGAGACCCAAATTCTACTTAAAAAGGTACTACAAAGCTACTTGGACCTATGAAATATACATGGGGGGCTGAGGGATATAATTCTATATACGCCTCTCGAGTAATTGTAAAAATTTATTATAATTTACCATACTAATTTTAGTTAATCTCAAAACAAAAATCTAGTTACGGCTTTTGGTGTTTAAAATGTTGGGGGTCTGCGACGTTTGGCTGCATCATAAAGGGGTCCGTGACAATAGAAAGTTTAAGAACCACTGATTTAAACAATGAATTTCATTTGTGGAAGAGAAGTTAAGCAAGGCTACTTTTTTATTTTTTAGAAAGGATCTTTTTTTTTCAGTAAAAATTGTGAAAGGAGTATGGTTTCTATGAACAAGGAATGTTATGAATCCAAGAGTTTGTACAGTGCAGAGAACTTGTACTTTTCAAATTTCACATCATGCCCCCATAATTAGATTTCTCTTATTCCATTAGTCTTCCTATAAAAACCAAGTTTACAAATCAAATTTCTTAATGGTTTCAGTTATGAGTTGTAATTTGGAGAACTGTATTTTTTTACAAAGTTGGTAAATATCAAAATAATGGATAGTTTTATTACATGTATAAAATTTTTGATATTTTCAGATTTAAACTAAAAATATGCAGTTTATTAGAAGTGAATACTAATCAAAAGCAAGGTATTACTACTTAAGAACAATTTATATGAAATCTTGATTTCCCAGAGCATATTTGTTAATAAATAATAAATGTGAAGAATTATCAATGTACCAAGAACTTCATGCATACATATCTTTTATGTTTTCACTTCAAAGGAAATGCAATATACCAAAAAAATTATCCCAACTGCTTTTAAAATACATTACTTTCTTCGTTAACTTGTGTTACACATGTTTCTGTGAGATTTGATCAAGTTTCTTAAAATATGATATTTTAACTTGATGATTTTAAAATTTTATAGGTAATGTTAAATTGTATTTACAAGTTAAAAGATTGTTCAAAATTGGCAAGTTCAAAACAAGCCAATAAAGTACTCAAAAATGAATTTGGGAAGTTTTAGCTTGAAAATTGCTAATTTTATTATTAGATAAATATTATCATATACCAGCCTATAAATATGATACATACCAGCCAATAAATATCATATTTATATCGACCAACCACATTTTTAATGATAGATACTTTAAAATTGAATTTTCTGATTGGTTAGGTTAGTTTATCTCAACTAAGAGTGGCAGAACCTAAATTGCAGTTTTATAATTTTTTATACACAACTAAAATCTTAGAATTTTTAGGAAGAGGGAAATTAAATTAACATAAAGGGAAGTGCAGCTAAGACAGTCCTTCTTTTTGTTCGTGTAGTGTAGCCTAATGAGCAATCAAAGGGACTAATCCAGAATTTTAAAACTAAACCCCCATTTTTGTAAAAAACTTACACAGCATTTTAATTTTAGTGAAAAATTGTAAGATCTTTTTAATTTACATGAAATTTTTTATAAATATTTTAAATGGGAACTATAATTCATGAAAACAGCATTAAACTACTTATTTCTACAGTTTTATAGCAATTTAAAGACTAATTTAACCATAAACAATTCAGCTATCATTAAAAAATAATTTTAGAATTTTTGTGAAGGTGCCGTTATTGTGAGTACATTTTTTGTGAAGGTGCTGAAAAACGGTACCAAAATTGGCCTGCATTAGTCCCTGGTAATCTGAACTAAACTGGTCTGAACAAGTGGTTGAAATAAATGTTTTAAGTAGTTATACTTTTTAGAAGTTGACATAAATGTCCATGTACACTTCAGTAACCCCTTCTTTCTTCAGTTCCCTTCTTTCATCTAACAAGGTTCTACCTTTTGAGGTGATTCAAAAGAGATAGTCCTGTCAACCAGTATACCTGAGACACTGAATGCTCCATAGCTGTAATTAATAACATTAAGAGTATACTATACATCTTAACTAATTCATTCATTATTAAATAGAAAGATAACACACATTATAAGTAGAAAAAGTATCACAAGAACTATACAGCTTAACTAGCTTGAAAATAAGATAGTCAAATTAATGGCTAAATAATATATAATTGGAAATTACAGGAATAAAAAAATTTAATTATTTGATGTTAACTAGTATAAATAATGAGAGTAATCATGGTCTAGGAGCCCTAGGTAGAGATAATGTAGAATGTTATTCTCAGGCCCATGGCCCCAAAATCTCAAAAGTAGCTAAAAACTTTTTAAAAAATTAACTTTTCATTTTTTTGGAATGCATTTACAATATTTTTTTTCCAAAAAGGCAAAATAAAAATTTAAACTCAATGATTTTAAGAATTTTTTGGGTGAATAATTTGAAACAGTCAGCAGGTTGAAAGGTAAGTAACAATAATTGCAACAGTGAAATTTGTTTTATGAAGAGCACTCATGATGATGTACAGCACAGCATGGGGTCCTTCAGCATGGGTTCATTAACGTGGACTTCATATTTCCTGAGATTATGACAAAATAATTTCACAGATACAGTGTTATAGAGAAAAACTTCTATTCCAATTTATTACTTAATAAATTGGATTCTTTATCCACAATAGTCCTAAGTTTTAGTTCAAGTTCTAGGTATCCCAATCCCAACTAATTGAATGTTAATTAGAACAGAAAAACTAAGAACACTTTACAATCAATGGATTGCTTTGCAGTATTGTAGTGCTTATTTCCTGTAATGACAATATGTATTATTTCTACATTTTCTTAGAAATTTTTATCTTTTCAATTGATTGGGCATTGATTTATTGTTAAAAATAAAAACTTTTACGGACAACGTATAATACCATGTATTCAACTAAGAATTTGAAAGATCTGTTAAGCCCAGTTAAGCCTAACATGAATATAGGCTAAATGTGGGGTATTCAGTAACATGGAACCAAAATGAATTACGTCAAAGTTAAACTATGAGTAAATAATTGAAGAATGAATGAGTATTGGTGCCCATTAGGCCTTTATTATGAACTCTTTAACGATCTAACGGTAAAAATTAACCAGGTCTAGATACTATTTTATTTAATTTATAAATTGGAAGTTAAACAAGACAAGACGAAAGATCGTTAAAATCATAAAATGAAATAAAATTTCTTTTATTAAAATCTAATAATATTTATTTAATCCACTATAAATGATAAAGCATATAAATTACATAAGTTTGAAGAATTCTTTAAGAAGTACTTTTAATTTTGTAGAATATGATTGAGATTTTCTAAAACTCATTAAAAGTATTAAATAACCTAATTATTTGAAAAATATATTCATCTTTTATCGGTAAAGACAATGAAAATTTGAAAATTCAAATTTTAAATACTGATGCCACTTTACGGGAATTAATATTTACATTCCTAAACAACTCATGCCAAATTCAATAAATACGCTAAACGGGCAATATAAATACGAAATATTATTTATTTCGGATTTTCATTTGAATATGAAGGCTTATATGCTTAAAAACTTCAAAAGAAGTTTTTAATTAAATATTTTATCACTTTTTACTTCCATGTTAAGCCTCCACTTTACTAGGTAACATATTGAATCTGGCAAGGATGTAAAACGGTATAAATACTTTTGAACGGCGTCATTTCGCCATTTCGAATTTGGTTACCGACAGAGCATCATTGATGTAAATATTCGCCTCTTTCACTGTCGTTTTCGTCGTTTCATTTTTCCATTTTAAGTAAGTGTTCTATATTAAATTTTCAATTATTTTTATTGTATTCGTTTGTAAATGGTAGATTTTCATATTATTGTGTTGTGAGGATAACATTTGTAATGGATGTAAAAAGATAGAATTCCTTCTAGTAACGGTGTAATTTCTTTCCTTTCCCTATGATGTTAATCCTTTATCCGATAGCGTTGCTTGTAAGACTTAATTCTGTGTGAGTTAGATAATACTTTCAATTTTGGGTTTTATTTTGACGTTTAAAATAATAATGGATATATTGGCTTCATATATAAACTAGACTTGTGAATTTCCTTTCATAAATTGCTGTCCTCTACATTACTATGCTATATGGAATTGTAACCTTGGTTCTGAAAATAATATTTATATTGAAGTATGATCTGAACGGTTAGTTAAACATCAAAGGAGCGTTAGAAAATCTTAACAAATCTGCCCACTCTCCCATTTAACGAAAGAGTTATATAAAGTGTGTATATTAAATTGTCTTTATGTGAGAATATATGCTAAACCGTTTAACGAACCAATTTAATTAACTTCCTCAGTATAATCGGTTTCCAAAATCTGCTCTGAAAGGTCTTCAACACTTACTTTCAATATGGCGGTCGCATCCAAGATGGCGGTACCACTGCAATGCAGTTGTTCTTGCAGTAACCAACACTATTGACACAATGGTTGTGCGTAATAAATTTAAGTGGAGTACAATTAAATGCATTTATGAATTTTAAACTATTTTAATATTATATTTTAACGGTTTGCAAGTAAGGATCAGACTTTATTAAACAAAGAATATTAAAAAAATCTTAACTATCATAAGGGTATCAACGCAATAGGTACTTGTATTTATTAATAAGATACTATTTCATAACGAATTGAGATACTACCTATTGCATGCTTTATTTACAAATACGTTGCTACAAAAAATTACAATTAAATTATACATATTATTGCACTTGTCTTCATTAAGCGATTATTACCGAGGAGGATCCTCGAGAATAATTATTTTTGTAAATTTAATGTAGATAATATAAGTAATGGATCTTAACGATATTTTTGTCCCTGCGAATTTTAAATTTTATACATGTATAATGACGGGCAAAGTGATAAATAATGCCCAGAGTTGAGGAAGGCAAAATTTTTTTGATAATTTTCCCGTTTATCACATTGTTCTTACCTTCAGGAATAATGCTTGAAGTGGAGGAGGGCAGTGTGATAAATTCAATGGCACATCAATTAAATATATCACTTTGCCTGTATCTACCATAAATTAATGCCTAATTAATCCCCATGCCCATAACAAAAGGTTGGAGCATTCAGATATAGCTATGAACCTGATATATAGGTTGTATTCTAATATTCAATATTTTCAGGTTGCTAGTCAGCATCATCTGTGCTTCCACTATGTCTCAACAGTTTTGCCTCAAGTGGAATAGTCATATGACTAACATGATGGATGTGTTTAAAAGCTTACTCTCAACAGAGAGTATGGTAGATTGTACACTAGCCTGTGATGGGTTGAGCTTAAAAGCGCACAAAATAGTTTTATCTGCTTGCAGTCCCTTCTTCCAGGCTCTGTTTCTAGAAAATCCCTGCAAGCACCCTATTGTGATACTGAAGGACATGAAATATACAGAACTTAAAGCTATTATTGAGTTCATGTACCATGGTGAAGTGAATGTTGGTCAGGACCAATTGTCAGCCTTAATGAAAACAGCAGAGACGCTACGTGTTAAAGGTTTGGCTGAAGTAACTAATGAGAAAAATTCCCAATCTAATGCATCAGGAGATGAACCCAGTCACAGGTCTGTCCCACGGACGGAAACGCCACCGCCCTCTAAACGGAGAAGACGGACTAGAAAACGATCTCTTAGCGACTCTAATAGGAGTGATGATGAATCAAATGAGCCAAAAGTGAAACAGCCGATGTCTCCCGACATTGAAGAACTATCTGGTGATCACACTATGGAGGCCACTAGTGGACATTTCTCCAGTATCCAATCTCAGGTGCCTATGCAACAAATGCCATCCCACTCAACAAATTCATTCCAAAGGACTAATGTAGCACAGGATTCTCCTCATGTAGAAGAGCCTACGTCTGCAGATGAGAGTGAATTTGGTGTTGAACCAGCTAAGCTTCTCGAACAAACATTAACCACTGATGATGTAAGTGAATTTAATTGTAGAAAAGGAATTCCTCTTTTAAAACTAATGGTAATTGAACAATTTTCTCACTGGATGCATTTCATAATTATTTTGTTTTTAGTTGGCTAATGCCAGGCGGGGACGATCTTCGGCTCAATCCGGTATGGAGAGAAGGTCTCGAAGCACAGATCACTCATCTAGTTTAGTACCTACATCAATGCCATCAGACTCTTATAGTTCTAGTATGAATCAGCAGCTCGAAAGTCCTCCTGGTAAGAATTGGTTCATTAGCTTTTCTCTAATTTGTTTTTATGAGCTTTTCTAAATTTGGAATTTATTGTGGAAATTCCAATTCATTATATTTAATTACCTGTACATTTTTTTGGAAAAACTGATAAGATATTTCATTTTACCATACAAAAAGCCATACGGAACACTTTGTTTTTGAAAATCTGACACATGCAACTTCCTTATTTAAATTTTTTAAACAACAAACACATGTTTTTAGATTTTCAATTTTTGCATTTTTACTTTTTGCATAATAGATTAATTTAACTACGGTTTTACTCAAAATTATTTTTTAAATTAAATCCTTTAATTTTGTTTTCAAAGTTCATTTGTTTGATAATTCATGAAAGTTTTAAGTTGCAATATAGTTTGACTCTCATTCTGGCCAATTTTTGGAGCCAAGTACAAGTAAATTTATGGTTTTAAGCCTAAATACCAAACACTTAAAACTGATACAAAAGTGTCATTAGTCCTGTTACTAAACTATTAAAAAATTAATTTTTGTCCTATATATTTTTTGAAAAATCCTATATATTTTTATTTGGTCACTTCTACCCCTGCAAATATGGACAGCAGACCTACTTCGGCCTCTGGCTTTTCTTGCATTTCCTCTGGTTGTTTTTTCCTTTTTAAGTTTTCCATTCATGCATTTTTACTTTTTGCATTATACAATAAATTAATTTAACTTTAATTAAATATATTAATTGTTATTAAACAGGCATGAGATTCTTCCGATTTTTGTCAGACTTTCGACTTTTTACGATTTTTCTGATAGTTTTCAGATAGACCTTTAATTTTAGAATGAAATTTCCAATAATTTTCTGGGGGACGACCCCCAAACCCCCTGTGTTAGTACTTGGAACTCTATTATGTAGATATTTTTTATATATAGTTCATTAACATGCAAATTCTACCTAAAAATAATTTGGAAAATGTCGTTTGCACAGGTTTTCAGACTTTTAGCTTGTTTTTCAATCTCATCCCTGTCCATTTGTTTGAAAATTCATTAAGTTACAGTATAGTTACTCTTCTAGCCAATTTTTAGAGCCAGGTACGAGTAAATTTGGTTCTAAGCCTTAATACCAAACACTTAAAACTGATACAAAAGTGGCATTAGTCCGGTTACCAAACTATTAACCATTTATTTTTGTCCTATATTTTTTTTTAAAAAAAATCCTATGTATTTTATTTCTAACCCCTGTAGATATCAAACCAGAGCTGCTAGATTTAGACCCACCAATTTCACCTGTTCCTGGACCATCTCATAGTGCGGACAATAGTATGATGTATGATCAATCTAGTGTTTCATCTCATCCTGGCACCAGTTTTCAGGACAATAGTGGTGCCTTAGTTCCTCAGGATTCCTCACCACAAGGTAAATATGGGGATTTAGTGAAGACTGAAGGGGTGGTTATGGTAGAACTTTCCAAGTTTTACTATACTATTTCGTATTTGCCAACTCTTCCAGTTTTGCTGGAAAATTTCAGTTTTTTTTTCATTGATTTATTACTATAAAGATATCCATTCCTGCCATGTGTAACTACCTACTTGACTTAACTATGATAGGTAACCAAATTGGCTAACTCAGGTTAAGAAAAAAATGCTTCTGGTCTTGATTTTTTAAGATCTTATATATTTTTTTATAATTCCAATGTTGGCAGGTATGCTATTTTAAATTTTGCAAATTTTTTGGTCTTTTGACTTTTGGTCTTGGCCTGGAATTCCTGGACTTAGTTTAAGTTGCCATAATCTGGTCTTAGTGAATTTCATTATAGGATCTTGGTGGCTATTTAATTCAATGACCCATTATTATTTTGGATAAGTTCTGCCATTATCACTAACTTGTATTGAATTATGTGTAATCTATTTCCTGAGATTTCATAAGGTTTTAAATTGTTTTGGGGGGGGTGTAACTGGTAAGATTTCATCAGGAGATAGGTCTCCAAGTATTTTATGGTTGACTA
Organism: Tetragnatha versicolor; assembly: GCA_024610705.1. Taxonomy (NCBI): domain Eukaryota; kingdom Metazoa; phylum Arthropoda; class Arachnida; order Araneae; family Tetragnathidae; genus Tetragnatha; species Tetragnatha versicolor. Next base: position 36,643,315 of record JANDEH010000002.1, on the reverse strand, counting down.
AGTGTCTTAAAAGATGAAAATATTTGCTGGGGATTCCAAAGCAATATTTTAAGGTGCTTAGTTAACAGTGTTGGTAAGTATTGTGATTATGGGTATGTTATTATTAAGTGTGATCTTAATGTTTTGAATGCTACATGAGTTTTTAGCCGTATGTTCTCCGCAATTCCGATACGCGATTTGTCATGCTATATGTTTGCCGCTCCGCATTTGAATTCAAGTTACAGATGAAGATCCTATTATTATGGTGAGTTGGCTTCCTTTTATTTCCTCTTATATATTTTTGGTCATTGGTAAGGTGACATGTGTTGTGTAAAGGTTATTGCATACAGAGTCAGGGTACAATAGTGTTAGGCTAATGACATTCCCTTTCAGATCATACTTTGTATTGTAATTGTATGTTGCTCCCTATGAATTGTACAGCATTATTGCTAAGGGAGATTTTGTAAACCTTTTTGTAAATAAACTATTGGTCTGTACTATAGTGTATTTATTGAGTGACAAACTTAAGTTCACTAAATTTATTGTTGACAAAACAGAATATGTATGGTCTGAGTGATGAAATTGAACATTTAGTGGGATTAATACTGCCCAATGGGTAAAATGCACTTGAATTTAATTGCCTCTAAATGGGTAGATGGGGTTGTGGCATGTCTTAATCTTTCTCTACACAAATCTTAACGTAATAAATGTAATTAAGGAATATTTTGTTACAGATGCATGTTGATGCAAACTTGCTGTAAATTGTATGATCAGATTTACTTTGGCCAGGATTGCTGCTGCTTTCTATAGAAATTTTAAAGATGGGAATGCATTTTTAATTTCCGAGGGAAATTGTTAAAGCTAAATTTCATGTATTTAGGCTGTCAAGATGTATCCCCTTGGACTTCTTGTTATGTCATAGGATTCGTGGGTGGGTCAAGGCTTTTAGAAGTTACTAAATTCTGCATTAATTTCCTGATCCAAAATTGTTTTTTGGGGCAGGGTTGAGGATTTTTCAGTAAAGAATTCTATTTGGTACCATTTCCCTAAGTAGGTGATCGGATCATCAACTTGGTTGCAAACATCCCTAATTGATGACAGTTGCTCTACTGTGGGCCCCTTGTATCTTACACTTAGAGCCAGGAAAACCACCATGTTGTTGAACACTAATAGGGAAACAATATCTTGACTTGAGGTAGAAAGCTGAAGTCTGATGAGGTTTTTAAGGAGGGGTGAGTACAGAGTACCAATTTAATGATTAAAGCATGACAAGTATGAAAATCTAAAATTTTACAGCCGGGTTCATTCATGGTGTGTAGTTCAATCTGGATAATTAAATTATGAACAATGTAAACAATAGACCTTTCCTAACTGAAATTAATAGTAAGGGAGTTTTAAGTGACCAGGAAAATCTTAGGATCATTTAAGTAACATTAAAGTGCAAGATTATATGCGGAAAGAAAAATTTTGAAAAAGCAGATTTTAATTTACATACTTTACGATAATTCATTAATGGGTGAATGGAATAATAATGAGAAGGGTGATAATGGGCTGCTAAGAGTATTTTTGGTTAAAATTAGTTAATATGCATGTAACACTTATTTCTAAAAAGATAATATGTTTCTTGACAATTAGTTTGGATGGCTAAAACCAGCCTCAATCTAAGAGCAGACTTGGTAATCTTCATAACTTCAGGAATGTCCTATCCATGGCACGATCCAGAACTTAGAATTCCCCTAAGGAATTGAACCGGGACTAATTCCACAGGTCTTTAATTTCAACCAGCTGATTTGCACGGGTGTAGACTATAAGTTAATTATTTTTTAGTTTTTCCACATACATTTCTAATTTTGTATAATCAGCATTTACAAATCATCCCAGGTGTCTTTTTTTTGTATTCATTCTGGTGTTAGTAATTTTAATTAACCCGGTGTTCCCGGGTGGATTTAAATTCCTTCAGTTCTCAAGCAATATAATTTAAGAATGATTTCCACATTTAAAAAGTATACTAAAAATTATTTAAAATTGCTTAGATCCTTTGATTACAGGAATTCAATAATTAAAGCTTTGCAATTTAAGAAAAAAATCAATTTTTCTATGGAAAGGGAGTTTTAATAGGTTTTTGTTTGTTAACTTCCTTAAAAGCTAAAATGTTATCACCTTTTGATTTTACATCCTCGTTCTTATGGAGACTATTTTAACATGATAATCCGTAAAGCTTTTTAAAATATAAAAATTGGATAAACTCTCAAATAAAAATATGTGGAACTACTTAGAACTTATAAATTTCATTGAAATATATTTTTAAATTATATAATTTTTAAATAGACTTGTACCTACTGTTTCTATTAAAAACTTGTTGTTTAGTATTAAATTTTCTTTCTAACAAGCAGATCTCTTCTTGAGGTCGAAAGAGGGTGAAGGGGTTATTGAAAGTTTTAGAAACAGCCCATGTTATTCCTTGAGTTTTTTACGTATGTATACCAAGTTTGGTGCAGATCGGAAGTAAACTGGATTTGTATAGAAGACACATATATACGGGTTTTCAAACTTCATAATTTCGTAATGATATTAATATAGGAGTTTTTATATATGTTTCAAGTATATGGAACAGCAGTTGGTCATACACTTTTGCCCATAGTTTAGTGTTTTAAAAAATATCCTGGGTTAAAATTATTATTTCTGGGGTTAAAATTTCCAAAAAAGTTTATTTAATATTAAAAATTACTCAAAAATTACCGTAACGGGAGTTGACATTAATAAAAATACGCTACCTTGACAACAGATAATTTCTTTGAAAACACGGTAGTTTTCGAGCCGAAGAATAAAAACACAGTTTAAATATATTCTAAAGTAAACAAACAATCGTTTGGAATGTGTTTCTACATTTTTAAAGCATAATTATTATATTTGTAAAATTAATTCGCCTGTAACGGGAGTTGACATAAAGTGAGGGACAAAATATTTATTTGATTTGTAAAAAAATTAATTTTTACAATTATAATAACCTAATAGTTCATAATTTTGATATTTATGGTTTTTTCTTTCAAAAAGTCAAATTAAATAACAATAAAACTACTTTTAATTTCGTGAAAAGAAGGGACAAGCGTTTTGGGCTATTTTCGTATTTTTAAATATCTTTATTTACATAATTTTAAAGCTTTTCTTATTAATTAAAAGCTAGAAATATTTCATTTAGTCTACTTTACCTAAATCAAAGTTTTAACAGAAATTTTAATGATTAATTGTTTAATTTTCATGTTTTACCTTCGGGACAGCAATTGTAAGCAAATTTTGAAAATGACCCATACACACATTGACTTTTATTATATTAGATTATTTCTGCTTAGAGGGAAAAATCAAATCTACTGATGTTGTGATCAAACGGATTGATAACCCAAGAAGGGATGTCAATGGCTTCAAGGTCTTCGAAACTAAGGGGCCATCCATAAATGATGTTATGCTAGAGGAGGGAGTTGGTCAATTTGTGTGTAAACGATCGAGAAAATTTGTATCGTTTGTACTCTAAATATCGATGGGTGACAACCCAGTTCATACCCCTAAAAACTGTTAATTACTTAAATCGATTCTTACTTCATATATGTGATTCTTCCGCCAATTGGTGGAAATCCGCCAATTTGTTAAGCAAAATTAAAATCCGACAATTCGATTTGCAAAACTAATTCCACTTTCTTATTTTCCAATCGTTTTTTACCGAAAACTCTGGCCGCGAGTGTTGCCTAGCAAAAATTTTAAGTAAAAAAAATATCGAAGTAATATGAAAACTAGTTAATATTTAAGCTGAAAAATATGACTTTATCGAATCGTATGATATCGGGAAGTAGAAGCCGATGGACCTCCTCTACTAAAAATGAAGGAAAATTTAGGTGTCATAATTTTTTATAAATATTTTCCACCAGTTTATTGTCCGAGTAATCACATGTATGTTACTTTCAATTCTTACATTTACATTTAGAACTAGACCCACCGAGTATATGCGGAGTACGTGCTCGCTAAATCTGTGGGTCCGAAAGTCCTGTGGTCAGTCATGGCGCAGTTTACCATGGGTCCAGGTGTCTGGAGACTATTTCCCTCCTCTTCAGATACATGGCAAAATTGTGGGGGTGGCGATAGATAGTGGCAGCATCTATCATCTCATGAGGCAGAAGTCGGACTCCTGCCATTTATGGGCCTCACTTTCTCAGGAGCCGCACCCCCTTTGCCTTGAATCCTTGTGGAGCTTGGGTAATACCAAGTGGCACACGACAACAACAACATTTAGAACTACGTTCGAAATTTTTAAGCTTGGGTGGGTGTCAGAGGCGGATCTACGGGGGGGGCTTTCGGGCTGAAGCCCCCCCCAAAAAAAACGTCTAATATTTTCTAAGTTTGTCAAAACGCAAAAAATCTGTATCCGAAATTAGGATGAGGCATACCAACCGCACCAACACGAGTTGAAAAAGTGGGGGTTTTGAGTTAAATTTTCAAAAAATTTTTTGGGGAGGACCCCCAGACCCCCTTTTAGTGGTTTGAGTAGGATAATTCACTACCTTTTCCGTATTACCATTAACAAGAAGATTCAATTGAATTATGAAAATTCTTAGCCCCCCCCCAAAAACCAAATCCTGGATCCGCCACTGGTGGGTGTTGCCCCTCCTAGGGATAACCAATTTATTTCATCAGTTGAGCGAATGAGTAAGTTGCATGGGATTTTTTATATTTTTTAATGGATTCTTGCAAAAATAAGCAACTACCCAAAATTTGAGGCCGATCGAGAAATTTTTTGATTGCCTAAAAAATTAACAAAAATCGGAAATAAAACAGACATTAGAAAATGTAAAAAAAACAATTTTAACTAGCTTGGTTTTGGGATTTTTTAATAAAAATGTGTGGGAAATCTTAACGGCCATATTCACAGTTTTCGAGTTGACACCGGTGTCAGGTAGCACTAGTTTGAACGGGCAAAACAGTTCACACTAAGTTGATCCGATTCCGTATTCATTGTACTCGGATTAGCTGACATTGTTGCTGGCCTTGGCGATTGCTTGGCGAAGTTGATTCACGCTCTCTGATTGGATAAAGAGAAGCGCGCCACTTGAAACTTGTTTGTTTAGTAAATACTAACACGTGGCAATGCTTTACGCTGGCTGAGCGGCTTAGGTAAAAATACTGCAATGTTTAATGCAATCGTAGAACTATAATAGATCAAATTAAATTAATTACTTTGAGTTTTTAACCTGCTGATATATTTATGAACTGGCATATAAAGCAACATATTTATCTAATTTTTAGTACTTTAAACTCAAAGGCAAAAACATTAATTATAAAGCATTTTGATGGTTTATAGCAAACAATTTATTTTACAAAATATTTCCTTAATAAATTTATTTCGGGACGTCTTTCTGAGAATAAAATTGGTATTATACCCGTGATGGTATAGTTTTAATCAGTTTTCTACCGAACTTATTTGCGCTCAAATTAAAAACACAAACAATCTATAATTTATAAATAATTCAAAAGGAACTAGATTAACTTGCTATAAAGTACTTAAAACCTATGTCATAATAATGGATCAAAACAAACTGTGAAGAGAAAGGCAGGTGGCAAAAGATACTTCAACCAAAATCAGCTGCTCTCTTGGACCGAAAAATATAACCATCAATATAAAAAATAATGAAGGGAGCTCCGAGGCGAAGAAAACTAATTTTTAAGTGCTTAGTATATTACGTTTATAGTAGGTACCCGACCTTTATAAATTAGCTTTTAGTATTAATTAAAATTTTAAAACAAAAGCATAGCATAAGGTATGCGTTATGTCTGGAACGATTTTGGAAACCTGTTCTCTCTCTCTCTGTAGTAAACCTACATGTGTTGAAACTCAATAAATAGTAAATATTAAATCTATTTGAAATAATATACAAGATATTACATACCTATCAGAGTATTACCTATCAATTTAAAACTTCCCTGAAACTTTCCTTGATAAGAATATTAAATTTTAAAACTATTAAACAAAACTAGGGGTTAAAAATATTTTTCCTTTAGATGTTGACTGTATTAAACTTTATTTTTTAATGATTTTCAGTTGTTAAAGACTCATATTTTTACAAAATTTAGGGACAAAAACAGCTGTAAACATACTATATTTTTTATTTGTGGAATAAATTTTAAAATGTACTTACTCAAAGTGGTTACTCAATATTATTTAATTTTTTTAATCTAGCAAAAATTAATATGAACAAAAATGAAATAAGAAAAGAATAAGAAACAAAAGAACTTAATAAGCTAGGATTTGTATTGAGGTATCCCAATATATTAAAAAAGGCAATCAATTCTGTCTGGATAGTTCATTTAACTTCCATGCAATAAATAAGACATTTTTAAAAATAATTCAAATTTTGATTTCTTTTGAATTTAAAAATGATATCTGATTTGTAGAAAGAGAATTAAAGTTCTTAAAATATTAGCCCTGTAAGTTAATATAAAAAATACATATTCTCAAACAGCATTAAAATATAACATTCATTTTTATTCAAGAAATAGTAATTTGAGCAACTTTTTGAACATAAAAATCCTTATACTAATTTAGACCATGAGTTTTTGAAACAATATTTGCTATTATTGTCATACTTTACCTTTCAATAATTTTCCTACTACTCTCATTACTAAAATAAACATAATATAAAAACATACCTTTATTTTGTATAATTTATTACATCATCAAATAAGAAACACAAAGAAATTATGATACTGTGGTAAAATATTTTATTTCACAATTTAAAACTAAAACTAATAATAATCAATAATTTTCAAATTATTTTTCATGGCCCAAATACAGACTGAAGCTAAAGGAAGGTAAACATATTGGCAGCTGTTACATGATACCTGTAATAAAAATAAAAATCTAAGCCCTCAAATATTCAGATTATAATTAGTACTAATTGAAAAAAAGATTAATTAATTTTTATTCTTCATTGAAAGCACAATACATTAAAACAAATGCTTTGCTTAGAAAAAGAATTATAAATGAGTGTTCTGGTTCTAACAAATGTTTTTTTAACATCAGAAATTCAATTTCTTATTTCATTATTTTCGTTTGCAGAATGAAAAATAAACAAACGGAAGACGGAACAATTCTCGTATATAGTGCTACTGCATTTAAATAGTAATTTAACTGATTATATTTATGGTTAATGAATATTTTAACAGCTTATTTACAATAACTTGTCAAACTTTCAATTTAAACTACAGATTATTATATGTTCGCCGGGGCTGGATTTGACTGTTTTAAAATCATAAATAGAAAAGAACTCAAAAAGTTATTGATTGATTCAAAGCATAAAAAGTTAAACAAGAAGAAAATAAATATTGTCTAGATATAGGAGTAAATGAGACATTATTTTAAGGCCGATCTATTAAGTAGTTCTCTCATCATGTTTATATAGTAGTATCAAGTAGTGTATGCAATGGGCAATTTCCAGATCGACATTTTTACTAGCGGTATTCATACAAAACTTACCTCTATGTTCTTCATTCCATCGCAGAAATTGTTTTTCGTCGGAGATTTGTTCCATCGGGCTTTAATATTCTGGTTTCATAATCTGAAATTCGCGCTGCAAAATACTTGGTTGGCCGCCATTTAATTAAAAGCTCTCCTGTTTTATGGAGAAGTAGCGACTGCGCATGCGCCGGTTCTTGATTCAGAGTTGACACCTCGGCCTCTGGGGTATCAACTCTAACACAGTTTTACGGTGTCAACCGGGTACTATGAATACGGTTTTGGGTTTATTTTGACTTGACACTTCGTCGCCAAGGTGTTAACTCTGATTCTGGTGACTGTGAATATGGCCGTAAATGTATGAAACCCCGGACATTTTTGCCACCCAGGACAGCTCTAAATCAAATCAAAATTTATTTTACTAATATATATACATAGTTAAGGTCAAAACAAAAAATATAAGGGAAAATGACAAAAATACACGTATGAGAATGTGCATGAAGTTGGCCGTGGCATGGTAGCCGTGCCAAATGAAAATGGTGCAGATCGTTACTGCATCGTTACTGCCCGTTACTGCCAGCAAAATTAACGTTACTGCCCTAAGCCTAATGGTCAAAATTTTCAAAAACAATTCCACGGCCAGCTTCACGTTGCCGTGGCAACTTGCTGTAAAAACCCTCTAAACCGTCCCAAATTGAGGCATTATATCAGTCATCGTTACTGCCATACAAATTGACGTTACTGCCATCAATAACGACGTTACAACCCCGTCTATTCGCTTCCAAAAGTAAAAAATGGTTCCCGCGTACTTTACACTGCCGTGACCGGATAAACGGGACACATGCTAATCTGCATAGCATATATCGTTACTGCATCGTTACTGCCCGTTACTGCCAGCGAAATTAACGTTACTGCCCTAAGCCTAATGGTCGAAATTTTCAAAAACGTTTCCACGGCCAGCTTCACGTTGCCGTAGCAACTTGCTGAAAAAACCCTCTAAACCGTCCCAAATTGAGGCATTATATCAGTCATCGTTACTGCCATACATATTGACGTTACTGCCATCAATAACGACGTTACAACCCCGCCTATTCGCTTCCAAAAGTAAAAAATGGTTCCCGCGTACTTTACACTGCCGTAACCGGATAAACGGGACACATGCTAATCTGCATAGCATATATCGTTACTGCATCGTTACTGCCAGCAAAATTAACGTTACTGCCCTAAGCCTAATGGTCGAAATTTTCAAAAACGTTTCCACGGCCAGCTTCACGTTGCCGTGGCAACTTGCTGAAAAAACCCTCTAAACCGTCCCAAATTGAGGCATTATATCAGTCATCGTTACTGCCATACATATTGACGTTACTGCCATCAATAATGACGTTACAACCCCGCCTATTCGCTTCCAAACGTAAAAAAACGTTTCCACGGCCAGACTCACGTTGCCGTGGCAACTTGCTGAAAAAACCCTCATAACCGTCCCAAATTGAGGCATTATATCAGTCATCGTTACTGCCATAGTTATTGACGTTACTGCCATCAATAACGACGTTACAACCCCGCCTATTCGCTTCAAAAAGTAAAAAATTGTTCCCGCGTACTTTACACTGCCGTAACCGGAAAAACGGGACACATGCTAATCTGCATAGCATATATCGTTACTGCATCGTTACTGCCCGTTACTGCCAGCAAAATTAACGTTACTGCCCTAAGCCTAATGGTCGAAATTTTCAAAAACGTTTCCACGGCCAGCTTCACGTTGCCGTGGCAACTTGCTGAAAAAAACCCTCTAAACCGTCCCAAATTGAAGCATTATATCAATCATCGTTACTGCCATACATATTGACGTTACTGCCATCAATAACGACGTTACAACCCCGTCTATTCGCTTCCAAAAGTAAAAAATTGTTCCCGCGTACTTTACACTGTCGTGACCGGATAAACGGGACACATGCTAATCTGCATAGCATATATCGTTACTGCCCGTTACTGCCAGCAAAATTAACGTTACTTATACCAATATCCTTAAATGGTTTTGACCAGTCCATTTAATGTCCAGGTACAGCTCCCGTCAAAAAAAACGTTACATTGCTCCATCGATGGAACGGGTGGGGTTGCTGGATTTGGCAATCAATTCACAGTTTGGCGCATCTCGCATTTTTTCCGTTTTTAGAAATGAAACTTTTAAATTACATTCACCAGTTATTTGGAACAAGAGTTATCAAACTACATTTGTAATCTGATTGAAAGTATAATCTGATTACTTTTGTTGTTTGATAACATTTGGAATTTTCAATCTAACTACATATGTAATTGGATTGAAAGTAATCTGATTACTTTTTTGGGGAAGTTTTACGGATTGATTTTGTCTTAGTTGGCAAAGGGGAAGGGAGGGGGTCAGAAATGACCAAAAACAAGGTTACGTAATATAGTCTTATAGTGATCACGGTTAATATTATCAATCGGATTATGTTTAGAAAAATACTGATCCCGATCACTAATATTTAACTTAACGTATAATGTATCGTTTTATGTGATCAATATATCTCTTAATGTTTTTAAAATCTGGTGAAATAACTAAAACACAGATTAGGTTGATTTAAAAAGTTTAAGTAGAATAATTTATTGATTTTAAAATTACAACAACAACTATGTGATAGACCTGTACTCATTTTGTGACAATCACATTGGAGTCGGATGTGATCGCATTGTCACTGGAATAAATGTGATCGCATTGTCACTGGAATAAATGTGATCACATAGTCACTGGGACTATGATAGATGTGTCCGATATTTTTGATCAACAAATGTGATAAGTTATTAAATGTGATAACGAGACCAAGTGATGCATATGACATCGCATGATGATCACGATTTGCCAAATCACTTTTTAACTCACAAGTTTTTTTTCTCATAATTTTTAGAATTGAAATAAAAACGTTTTTTCAACAAAACCCCAAAGTTTAGGGCCAAGTTGGTGGCAATCCAAAAATTGGAAAATTGTAAAAGAAAAATATGTATTTGTCGATCAATGGTTTACAAGATCCTGATTAAAAATTGGAAATATTAAATATTAGAGACGATATTTTTAACCAAATAACGCGACTGAATATTACCAAACGAGGATAAATGAAATTTTTTACAAATAGTTTATTTCAATCCTTTAATATCTAATCTACTTTACATAAAATCCCCTATGATTTAAAAGGGGAAATCGGATTCTTAACTTATTTATAAAGCACTTTGTGTTTGGTAAAATACCTTAAGAAAATTATCCTTTGAATATTTAGTTATCACGCAAATAATTTTTCAAAGGAAACTTCACCGATCGTTTATTTTATTGAAATTCAAAAATAAATAGAAAATGTCTGATATAAATTAAAAAACTAAATATTAACAAAGTTTAAGTATTCCAACAGAAATGTGTTCTGCTTTTTAAAATCAGCAAAATTTGGAAAGCGGAAAGGTCTCATATCTTTTTAATTCAACTCGAAAACATTCAAATCCTTTCTGCTGTTGTGGTCGAAAAAGACAGAATGAGGAGCGAGGGTTGCTAATAGTTTCGCCTTGGCGGTCGGATGATGGCGACCGTTTTCAGGCTTTTACCTCTAAATTTTCAAACTTCAACTTTGAGCCATGGCTTTATTTAATGACCAAATTAAATGAAACTTGGTATTTAGGGTTTAAAGGGTATGGTCTTTCATATGCGGGTATAAAAATTGGGGGTCACCATGAAAAAAGTTGCACTTTATTTTGCGTTTCGTATGAAGACGGCCTCTGAGAGAAAAATAGTCAAATAGTGATTTCAAGCTTACAATAAATCCTGAAAAATGACACCAAAAACATCTTTCTAACCCCACCCGTTCACCCGCACATTCTACTGTAACGTTTTTTTTGACGGGAGCTGTACATCTTTTCTATGGAAAACTCGTAAGTTATTTTCTACATCTTTTAACATTTAAATTTTACACACTGACTTTACTAATAGCTCGAAATACAAAAATCGCGGAAGAAAAATAGTACCAATCCTGAACTAACAATTCCAATGAAAGGCAATTTTGGCTTAGGGAAGTAGCGTTAATTTTGCTGGCAGTAACGGGCAGTAACGATATATGCTATGCAGATTAGCATGTGTCCCGTTTATCCGGTCACGGCAGCGTAAAGTACGCGGGAACCATTTTTTACTTTTGGAAGCGAATAGGCGGGGTTGTAACGTCTTATTGATGGCAGTAACGTCAATATCTATGGCAGTAACGATGATTGATATAATGCCTCAATTTGGGACGGTTTTGAGGGTTTTTTCAGCAAGTTGCCACGGCAACTTGAGTCTGGCCGTGGAAAGTTTTTTTACTTTTGGAAGCGAATAGACGGGGTTTTAACGTCGTTATTGATGGAAGTAACGTCAATAACTATGGCAGTAACGATGACTGATATAATGCCTCAATTTGGGACGGTTTTGAGGGTTTTTTCAGCAAGTTGCCACGGCAACGTAAGGCTGGCCGTGGAAACGTTTTTGAAAATTTCGACCATTAGGTTTAGGGCAGTAACGTTAATTTTGCTGGCAGTAACGGGCAGTAACGATGCAGTAACGATATATGCTATGCAGATTAGCATGTGTCCCGTTTATCCGGTCACGGCAGTGTAAAGTACGCGGGAACCATTTTTTACTTCTGGAAGCGAATAGACGGGGTTGTAACGTCGTTATTGATGGCAGTAACGTCAATATGTATGGCAGTAACGATGACTGATATAATGCCTCAATTTGGGACGGTTTAGAGGGTTTTTTCAGCAAGTTGCCACGGCAACGTGAAGCTGGCCGTGGAAACGTTTTTGAAAATTTCGACCATTAGGCTTAGGGCAGTAACGTTAATTTTGCTGGCAGTAACGGGCAGTAACGATGCAGTAACGATATATGCTATGCAGATTAGCATGTGTCCCGTTTATCCGGTCACGGCAGTGTAAAGTACGCGGGAACCATTTTTTACTTCTGGAAGCGAATAGACGGGGTTGTAACGTCGTTATTGATGGCAGTAACGTCAATATGTATGGCAGTAACGATGACTGATATAATGCCTCAATTTGGGACGGTTTAGAGGGTTTTTTCAGCAAGTTGCCACGGCAACGTGAAGCTGGCCGTGGAAACGTTTTTGAAAATTTCGACCATTAGGCTTAGGGCAGTAACGTTAATTTTGCTGGCAGTAACGGGCAGTAACGATGCAGTAACGATCTGCACCATTTTCATTTGGCACGGCTACCATGCCACGGCCAACTTCATGCACATCGTATGAGACACCTAGGAGTCAAATTGACTCTTACCTTACAGGTGACCGAAAATTATACATCAATGGATTTTCAAGAAAAAGAAAAGAAAGGAAGAAAAAAAGTTTAGATGAATAATTAATAAAATACGGGTAAACATTTTAAAAATGTTTAAAAGCTATTGAATAGTTATGGGGATAAATAGGTGAAGTGTTTTCTAAAGATTTCTTTTCTAGCTTTAGGAATTAAATAAGGGCTATTAGAACGTAAGCTATAGTTGAAGTTTCTGATTTCGGCAGTGTTATGAGAGAAAAAATATACTATAGTTTTGAAGAAAAACAGGTATCTGATGGGAAAAATATTAAGATGTTGATAGGAAATTAAATTAGACGTGTGATTACTGCTTAGAAATTTACCAATTTTATTTTGGATTTTTATTACAGGATTTAAGTTACTTATGTAGTCTCCGCCCCATATTATAAGGCCATAGCTAATTAATGAATTTATCCAGGAGTCATATAATTGTAATAAAAACCTATTGCTAATGATACTTTTTAGGTGATAGAATTTATATAGGATAAAACGTAGTTTTTTTGTTAGGTAATGAACGTGAGACTTCCATTTTAGGTTGTAATCAAGATTTATGCCAAGATATTTTATGGTAAGAGTTTGTTGAAGGGGAGGACAATTACAATTAGAAACATCACAGTTGTTTGAGTGCAGGTAAAGAGAAAGAGGAATTGTGAAGGGACAAGAATACAGAAATTTATATACATGGTTTTCTTTATATTAATTGATAATTTGTTAGCATCAAACCACTTTTTTATGTTCAGATCATCATTTATAGATTTTGTTAAAATATTATTGTTTGAACATGAATATACTAAAACGGTATCATCGGCATAAGTAATAATTTTTCCCTTTAGTTTTAGATTACAAAAATCATTAATATAGATAATAAACAAAAAGGGTCCAAGAATGGATCCCTGGGGCACTCCAGACTTTATATTAAAAAATTTACTATTAAAATTATTTAGGCTAACAAATTGCTTGCGATTATTTAAGTATGAATTGAACCAATCAAGGGCTATGCCACGGATTCCAATTGAGTAAAGTTTATCAAGCAATATGCCATGATTTACGCTATCAAAAGCCTTGGATATATCTAAGAAAACAGCTGCGTTTTTTTTTACTTAAATCTATACTACTGTAGGTAAATTTAGTGAATTCAAGTATTGCATCAGTAGTGCTAAGACCTGGCAAAAAGCCAAATTGATTTTTAGATATTATTTTAAAAGTTTTTAAGTATTCATATAGTCTGGAGTGAACAACCTTTTCCAAAAATACCCTGGTTAATAGCCCTTGGGATGAAAAGTTTGGAGACCCCTAGCCCAGGGGTCGGCAACCTTTTGAAACGAAAGAGCCAAAAGTTACAATTTACAAAATTTCCCAGTTTTTAAAGAGCCACTTAACAGTTTTGCCTCAATGTTATAGCATATGCTTATTATATTTTATTTTAGTTGGGGAAAATTTTTTTACACAACATTTTCTCTGAGGTACCTCCTTTCGGGTTAGGGTACTTTTTGCATAAAGTTTTAGATGACTTACATACACATTAGGGTGTCTCATTTTTTCGAACTTTGGAAATCTTATCGGGCCATGTCCCAAAAAGTTTCCTTTTGGCACCAATAAACTTCCCTGAAATTTTAAAAGTTGTGGTACAACCCTAACTATTACCTCAAAGCGGTTGAAGTTACGAGAAAAGCCTGGTCTAGGCTGCAGCGCTAGTTTTACTTCGTAACCCGACCTATTACGCAACTACTTGCTTTTGCTTACCTTTTTTATGCCATTTTTAGACAGTTTGTATTGAGATAATGTAATAATGCATATGATACATGCCTTTAATATGTCACAGTTTTTTATTGCACTAAAATACACACTTTCTATGTTTATGCTCCATGATAATTTTAAAATTCTTGAGCCAAAGTAGTTTTATCTGTCTTAGAAATTTAGCGCAATATTTATTGACAGTTTGTAGGAGATTTTGCTTCTGTGCTTCAGATTTCAATCTAGGGTTACCTGGGTCTGGGTATCTAGGGTATCTGGGTCTTACAATCTAGGGAACTCCTGGGTTAGGGCCCACTCCTCGCTCTACGACATCAATGGTGACCGCCAAGTTGTTGAAAAAATCTCGGCACCTCTTGAATTCAACTAAGCTTTCCCATCCAGTAGGAGACTTTAAAATGAAACTTATAGGGAATCAAAATCTTTGAAATAAGTTCAAAGTTAAGTTGTTCCATGGGGGTTAAAAGCGCTCTTTGACCGAAAAAAGGGAATGCTCGCCGGCGCTTGCGACGGAAGCTGGATGAAGGCTTCACATGGGGGTTTTATTGAATATTTTTCCTATTTTACTTCAGCTGGCATCATCTGATAGTCTTGTATCTCAGTTTTGGGAAGTAAAACCCTATGTGATCCCTTCATCCAGCTCCCGCCGCAGGCACCGGCGAGCATTCTCTTTTTTCGGTCAAAGTGCCCTTTTAACCCCCATGGAACGTCCCCCAGTAGGTGCTATTGAATGTTTTTCAGATAGGATCTTGAGACAATGATGTCTCAAAGATGATGTATAGGCTGTAATTCGATATTGACTGCGTTCAGGCTCAGAAAATTGATAAGAACCTAAAATGACGATATTTTCAATATCTTCCCTATACATGGGAAACCTACTTTTGAAGGGCGCGGGGGTCAAAAATTGTCCGAGAGACCTGAAAATTTGCAGGTAATAATTTTTTAGTATTTGCAACAACTTGAGAGGGGGGAATGGGGGAAATTAGAAAAAAAATTTCCCCATAGACTTTTGAAACACCCTAATGTCTCACTCTCTCAGAGAAGCAACCCACTCCTACTTTCACGTAGTGTTATGGAATGTTTACATTCAAGTTACGAATAAAATATCAAACCGTTGAAAAAAATTTATCTCTCATGCAGTAGATGTCTAATTAAGTGTTTTCTTTCAGGAGTTGTTTTTATTACTTTTTCAATGTTTCGTTTGGATCGTAATGCCATTATTGGAATATTAACCTCTGGTTTTGGGGTATTCCCATGAAATCCAAATATTTTTTAGTTACTAAGTTTGATGTTTTAAGGGAAAATTCGGTCAACAGTGACAGTTTTTCAAGGTCATTGCGATGAGTTAGTGTTTTAGTGGTAGAGGTTGCTTGCCTCTCGTTATAGAGATTTCGCTCTCGTTGAGGCAATAGTTAGAGTGAACAGAAATAGTTTTAATTTTGCAACTGACCTTCTAACACCAAAATGAAACTTTTTAGCTAATGGCCCGATCACTTTTCAAACTTTTCCAAAAAAACGCAATTTTTGAGACACCCTAATACACATTGTAAATTAATTTCAAAATTTTGTAAACTAAGTAAATTTCTGGAAAAATTAGAAGTTCTGGGGGCCCTCCCCCAGAAAAATTTTTGGAAATTTCTCCCTCAAAATAGCGTTGTAGCTAATTTTTAGGCCTTTTTTGGCTTGCACCCAAAGAGCACCTCTCATTTTTTAAGTGGCAGAATTTTCAAGGAAAAATAGTCAAATTCAAATTTATTCAACCACAACACACAAACGACAGTACACAACAGTAAAGAAAAATGATAAAGGAAAAAAACCACTGTATTTATAATATTTTTATATAAATTTTATATATATTTTAAATATTTTTTTATATCCCAAAGGAGCCCCAGCAAGGCTCTTCCATGGGGTTGCGGATTTCCTAATGTTATTCATCATAGAAAATTAACATAAAATAAAATAAATTTAATGAACATATAAAATACAATAATAAAACTTGTATGGAATAACAAAAAAATATGTCATTCTCGACCATAGTATAATTATAATAAACAGCAAACTTTAGAGAGGGGGTGGGGGTCCCACTTCCGAAAAAATTTGGAAATTGGCCCCTAAAAGTAGTTTTTAATTCGTTTTTAGAACTTCCATTGTGACTAAATGAGGATCACTCTTTATAAGTCACACAGTTTTCAAGGGAAAACAGCACATATTTCAAAATTTTGAGGAGTGTTTGGGAGTTCTCTCCCGAAATTGTTTGGAATTTTCATTTGATTAAGTACTTAAAAATATAATACTGATTTTTTAAGGGTTTTGATAAAAAAATTATTAATTTTTTTGTATGGAACTGGAGAGCCGCAACTTTCCATCGAAAGAGCCGCATGCGGCTCGCGAGCCGCAGGTTGCCGACCCCTGCCCTAGCCCAAGTCTAAAGTAAAATATCAAAAATGAAATTCGAATCTAATTTTCCCCTGGATACTATTGTACCGGGTGCTGCTTGTTTATTTTGGCAATGCCAACTAGGGCAATAATTCATTTTCTAGCATCCTGGCAAATATACTGGAACTGGTTATGGTTAGTGGATTTTGATGACAAGTGGCACCCAGCATTCCCGTAAAATATATACGAACACGCAAACAGGGTTCGCAGAAAATTTTGCCCTCTCTCTCTTGGTTTTCGCCAAATACATCTGTTCCTAGGCTTTCTATATATGCAATAACTGCAAGGCGATCAGGGGCGGATCCAGACCAAATTTTCGGGGGGGGGGGCCATTTGAAAATTTTCCCCTCCAGAAAATTTTTAGAAATTTAAGTCCAAAACCCCACTTTTTCAACTCGTTTTGGTACGCCTCATCAAAATTTCCCCCCTGAATCCACTAATGGAGGGGGCTAATGCTGAGTTTAAGATAAAGCTCATTGAATTGTGAACAGGCTTATTTTTTATAGGGGCTAAAACTCAGAGGCCCCTTTAAATTATGAATCGAATCTGCAAAAACTAAATAACGAGCTAATGCTTTTTAAATTAAAAACGCAAGAAGGCTAAAGCTCATTGTTCCATTTAAATTGTTAATCGAATCTTTAAAAGTGCAGGGAAGCTAAAGATTTTGTAGTGGTTAAAGCACATTACAACTTTTTTTTTTGAAGTTATGAATTCCATCTTTATAAAAGAGCAGAGAGGGTTAAAGCTCATCTTGGAGCGGGGGCTAAAAGCTGATCAAGTTGATGTGAACCAAATATATAAAAATAAAAGGGGACTAATGCTTTATAGGAGCTAAAGATCATGAAATAGGCTAATGTTTTGTAGGGGGCTTAAGATCATGAAATGGGCTAATATTTCGAAGGGGCTCACTGAATCCTTTGAATTGCAAATTAATTCTACAAACATGCGGGGGACTAAATGCTTTGTAGGGGCTAAAACTCTTTGACTCCTTAAATATTAGTGAATTAATAGTCTACAAAAATGTAAAGCGCACCCACTTTCCCTATAATTGTGCATTGATTCTACAAATTTTCAGGGGCTTAAGATCTTAGAAGGGGCCAATGAATATGAATTAAAGCTCTTTGGGCCGTTTGAAATGTAAAAGAGCTACAATAAACTTTGAAAAGGTTTTAAATTTTTAAAAAACTAGGGGGCTACCACCCCCTGCTCGCTATCGCTCGACAACCCCCGTTAACTGCTGACGCAGTAACTTTTGGACCGCTTCACAATTCTCCACAAAACCCAGCTAACTGCACTTACTCACTTTATAAAACATTCTTAACACAGGGGTAGTACTTCTCCGTGGTATTCATTCAAAAAGGGCGAATATTTATTCAGTGGTGGAATTTTATCATTTCCTTTATGGTAACATGAATTGGCGGATCGCTTTATAATTCCAAGAAAGGTTCACATATATAGTTCCCGCTAAATATGAACCTTCCCTTAATGTTTCAGTGCTTCCCTTAATGTATCTGTGAAAAATACATTACCTTAGGGAAAGGGGTAAAAAAATGTTTACATTGCTCTGTTGTTAATTTTCTTGGGGTTGAATTCCGTTATAGTTCCCGCTAAATATCACTAATCTCTTTTGGACACTATAAAGTATAAATATTGCTAAATTGTTTCAAATTCATAGATTAAAGTGTTTAATTAGATCTATAACTATTCAGCTTATCATTAAAAATTAGAAAAATTGGTTTACATTTGAATATTGAGCGTTCGAAAGAGATTGGCGATATTTAGCGGGAACTATAACGGAATTGAACCCCAAGAAAATTAACAACAAAGCAATGTAAACATTCTTTTACCCATTTCCCTAAGGTAATGTTTTTTCACAGATACATTAAGGGAAGCATTGAAATATCTCAGGAATAAATTTAACTTTCTTAAAATTTTTAATGATTGACTGTTAAAAATGTAGTAATTATCTTAAACATCGCAAAAATTTAGAATTTTATCTTCATGAGAAACGAAGTTGTGTCATTTTCATAGCAACGACACCGAATGTCAAGACTTCCAACATTTTCATCCTTATTTCTAAAACATTCACCCGTGTTATTTAGTTGTTTGCGTTTTGTCATTATGAATTAAAGAGTTACATTTTACTACCTTAAAAAACATACTTGCAAAAGGATATAAAAAATAAATGCAAAATTCAAAATTTCCAAAAGCGAGTGTATATTTTATTGTAAATATAGTAATGATTAGGTTGCCACAAGTACAAAGATAAATATAAAAATATTAATTTGTTATTTAAAAATGAATTAATTATAAATAAGTTTAAAATATAATGAAAACCGTTTGAACAACAATTAAACCCTTTGAACAACAAAAATATAAATATTGTTAAAAATAACACAAAATATATTTTTTAAATTAGTGTTATAAATAGAAAGATGATTATTTAATCTATTTGAATATTAAAAAACCAGTGAAATATGTTTTCAATTGTTTTAAAATTCATAGTTTCTTGCTTTGTAACTGCGACCTTATCCGAAATCTAAAAAAATGGAAATATTTTAAAATTGAGATTTTTTTTAGAAATTCTAAAGGCACTTTGCACATCCTCAAAAGAATCCGGACAGTTTGATACCAAATATGTGTTATACAGATCAGTAATTAAAAAGCCTTTCTCTGGAAACCGTTCACCAAAAACTTTTTTTTAGAATAGAGAGATTTGTTTGAAAAACTTAAATTTTATCTAGTCTGAACTTAAGCCCCTGGGGGGCCATAGCCCCTATAGCCCCCATAGATCCTCCACTGGCTATATATACAATACCTAAGAATTTAAGACCTCGCATGAATTAAAAGGGGAACATTTTTTGAGTTTTAGCTCTAGAAAGGGGTTTTAACTATTTTGGAATTTTTCTCGGGATGAGCATGGCCCCCCTTGCATTGTTTTTATTCTTGTCAGACATTGCATGAATTACAATGAATTTTTTTTTCAAATTTTAGCTCTGAAAAAAAAGCGGTTTTTAACTATTTTTGAAATTTTCTCGGGGGGGGGCCATGGCCCCCCCGCTGGATCCGCCACTGAAGGTGATAGTGCATTAAAAAAAGGGGACAGTTTATTAAATAAAAAGTGTATTCAAAGAAAGAAGTGTTAATTCTTGCAGAAAATTTTTTTGAAAACATTTAAGTTTGCAAAGAGGTTTTAATTTTATGAGTATGGCACCCAGTATAGTTCCCCTAACTCCTACCATGGTATGGTCTGACAGAGGTTCTTACCCACAGAGTATAGAGCTTACAGAGGGTTTATCTCCATAGACGGTAATGGCAACGCCTCCTATCCTAGACAGCCTATAAGGGAACGTACCCATACTACGTGACCCATTTTTTACCGATTTTGACCCCCCTCCCCCCCTTGGTGCATCCGTAGTATATGCCAAGACCCCCCTCCCCCTCTAGTTTTTACGTAGTACTTCATAAATACAGTTTTCAATCATTTTTTGCAAACAGAAAGTTTAAAAAAATGATTTGGCTTAATTTGTCTAATTTTAATAATTAATTTGTCTTAATTCAGCAAATTTCAATAATTAATTTGGCTTAATTTTGTCGTATCGACTAGAGGAAATTGACTACGTGACAAAACCCTAAGCCCCCCTGTGACCGAGCGTGGTATTTTGAAGACCCCCTCCCTCCCCTGAACGGGTCACGTAGTATGGGTACGTTCCCTAATAGCTTGACCTCACTCCTGCTACGTCACTGCCACTCTGTCACTCAAATCGGCAGTGGGGACGGATCAGCCTGGTGGGTTTACTCGGTATACTCGATTGCAACTTAAGTTGAACCTGGCGGCATGGCCGCGTGGAAGAAAATCTGAGTAAACAGAAAGCTTGCTGGGCTTTGTGAGCTCTTATTGGCTGGCAAGTTTTATTCGAACAAATGTACTACTACGCGCTTGCCACCAACATTTTGCAAATCGGGATGAAAATACGCTTAATATATGTGGATTTAAAAATTGAATCTCTTAATTTCACTCAAAATTCCGACATCGCACGGGGAACTATTTTTTTTGGTTGCTCTCGGCATATTTCTACAGGTTCAAGGTAAGTTGCAACTGAGTAAAGCAGCCTGAAGCAAACCTTAGTCGGTTTGATTCCGGCCCTGCCCTGGGTCAGGGCTCACACTCACTTTAAAATATTTGTATCAATTTTTGTATCAGGTAAAACCCAGTTTTGTATCACAAAAAATGTCTTTTGTATCAGGTAAAACCAAGTTTTGTATCACAAAAATGTCTTTTGTATCAGGTAAAACCAAGTTTTGTATCACAAAAAATGCCTTTTGTATCAGGTAAAACCAAGTTTTGTAGCACCAAAAATGCCTTTTGTAGCAGGTAAAACCAAGTTTTGTAGCATAAAAAATGTCTTTTGTAGCAATTTGATTGCAGGGAAGCTTTTGTAATTTACAATTACAAAAGCTTCCCCTTCATTACATTTTAAACTTGCATCAGTAAAACTTTTTGTACGACATGAAAACCATGATTTTGATTGCGACAAATAATGTGCGTATAGATTTTAATTCATAAATATGGCCAAAAAAGAAAGGCCTGGAAGAAAATTCTTGAGAAGGCCAGGGCCCACCCGGGGCTGTCGTGCCATTGAAGAAGACTTAACTTAAACCTCTATTAATTTATCAGCTCTTATCCAATTTTTACACCCTATCAATTTTTATTTACTTGAGGTTATTAGGTCCTGTGATAATTCACCTCCTAAGTAATTAGTTAGGGGACATCCATAAATTACGTGAGGTGTTTTTTCCAAATTCTGGACCCCTCCCTCCCCCTGGGTGAGATTTCGCTGGACCCCCCCTCCCCCTCTCGTGAGATTTTTTCAATTACTTTTTGACTAATTTTCGCATTTTTCCAGTAGTTTTGCTAAAAAATTTAAAGAAAAAACGTGTATTTTCTAAATTAAAAGTTGACGTGAGATTTTAATTGACTCCCCCTCCCCCAAGTGAGATTAGGTGAGATTTTGCTGGACCCCCCTCCCCCTTTTTGACCTCACGTAATTTATGGATGTCCCCTTATGACCATTGTAAAGTTGTTTTTTCTACAATGTAAATACAATAGTGAAAGGAAGCCAACTTCAATTAGGCGCCGGTAGGAAGCAATCGCGGATAAAACGTAACTTTCACGAAAAATCGCTATTTTTCGGCTTTTCAAGATCGTGATTCTAACCATCGGACATGTTGGCTTTGACCATGTTAAAGTAGTTTTTCCTGCATTCTAATACTGACACGAGATGAAGCCGACTTTAACATGGCGTCCGCGGCCGTCGAAAATAGTCGCGGAAGGAACGGAACACGCGGCGCACAAAACGAAACTTTCGCGAAAAATCGCGGCTTTTTCCGCGATTTACCCGCGTTTCCAAACGCCTAGAAAAGGCAGACAAGACTTGAATTTGTCGCAACCAGATTTGTTTACGTTTTCCCGGAGGAAAAATGCAAAAAAACGTAAATTCCGTAAAAATTTCGGGTCGATAAGTAAAACCGTAAATTTTGGTGCAAATCCGTAAATTTTACGGACAATCCGTAAAACTTGGCAGCTATGTGAAAAGAAGCCATCTTCAACTACGTGCTGGAAAAACGGTACTTGCGCGAAAAATTGTTATTTTTCGACATTTCCGCAGAATGCGATCCTAAACACCGAACGACGGCTTCTAACCACTATAAAGTTGTTTTTTCCACATCGCACTAACAACGCAAGAAGCCAACTTCAACTTGGCGCCCGCCGGCAGTCCAAGAAAAAATATCCTAAAAATAGAGCATAATTGGGAAAACACTTGCGCTTCTAAGTGCTTTTTGTGATAGATTTCCGATTTTCTGTAGCTTTTTCGATGTTATCCGTAGTCCGTAGTTTAACGACGGCATCCGTAGAAACTACGGAGAATCCGTAGTAGTAGTCTCTGAAAATGGCGCAGTTTTGGCGCAGGAGCTGGTAAAATAGGCAATTTGTATCAGTATGTATCAAAATTTGGTTTTGGCGCAGTTTGGCGCAAATGGCGCAGGCGTGTGAGCCCTGCCCTGGGTGTATTCTGTTTGTATTTGTCTTACTTACCGATGGTTTATAAGCGGATCCTTGAGATCAAGCACACAGACCTGAAAATGTGTCTCCAAAAATCCAAACTGGCAGTAGAGGGAAAAGAGCAGCACCCCACTGATGAAATGGACTTTATCCGTCTGACGTCATATTTTACTCATCATGTGACCTGAGCTTGCAATTGTTTACCACAGAGATAGCTAGTAATGAGATATGATTATAGTGATATGATTTGATAGTGAGTTTGTTTTTCCCATCACGTGATTAAATGGGCATGGCATGAATACGGATCTGGAAAAAGTTGTAACCTTCCCCCGAACCTATAGAATTTCCCCAAACCTTATGTATTGCTCCTATGGAGCTGGCAGGGGCTTCCCCCGAACCAGGTTTATAGGTTCGGGCACTTTTTCCAGGTCCGCATGAATATTGTCCATTAAAATGCTGCCTGATAGAAGTTCCTTGTTAAATCAGGAATCACTTACACCTTCTGATTGACGGCTGCGTCCTGAGAGAGGAAAACTGCTACTTGGACTCTGTAAGCTCTTTACTCCAACCCATTGGTCAATTTGTGGGGCTGCACAAATATTTGAATCATGTTAAGGCTGAGCGCGCACTGGAGACTTTTGTCTCGGAGACTTAAAACACTAGTCACTCGAGAGCAATGCATTTCTATGAGGAAATTCTTGGCCTAGTGATCTAGCGACGAGACCAAGATCACTAGACCAAGAATTTCTTCATAGAAATGCATTGCTCTCGAGTGACTAGTGTTTTAAGTCTCCGAGACAAAAGTTTCCAGTGCGCGCTCAGCCTAAGACTACATGCATGCATATGAACCTCTTTCACAAAATGGTTGGGATTAGCAAAAATGCCTCCCTGTCTTAAAATTGATTAATTGACTTTGACACATGAAATGTTAAAATTTTGCAATAATAGTCGAGTTTCACATATGAAAGGGGGACCTTCTCCAGAAATTGTTTGCACACATAAAAACAGGGTTTCAAAATTAGTATGTGCTTAACAAGTGAATGGAGTCGCTTTTTTGCTGTGTCATTACAGTAGTCCCCCGCTTTTTCGACTTGATAACTTGAGATAAAAAGTTTCCTTCGCATCTGTGGACGAGATATCTTCCCAAAAGAATACCTCACTCACTTCCTTATTATGTTTCCTGTAAACATACAAAATTTACTGTAAACAAAAACATCGAAACCGGAAATCATGCTGCAGGAGCAGGACATCCGGTGCAAGTTTAGCGATCGACTGCCTCCTTGCTTTTAGGTGACAAATTCCACCCTGATTTTTTATTTAAACAACTATATTTTGAGAAATTTAATGAAAAAATTATTTCATGATTCCGTTCTAAAAAAACATTTTAATAAATTTATGATATTTCCAAATCTTATGAGTGATAAAAGTCATAAGAAGTTGATAACATCTCAACCAACTAAAGTCGTCTGCTTGATTTTTTTTAAGAAAAAGAAATGGAAAATGTTTCGTTTCGTTACCGTGTTGTTTGTAATTAGTTGTAGTTTGAAAATAATATTAGATTAATTAAAAGAACAATTGGCTTCCACTAAGAGTAATCGAATAGGTGTTTCTTAATTTGCACATTAGTTTTTAATTAAAATTTGGGTGATTTTAGCTAGTAAAAAATTACGCTATCTACTTGAATTGTTATGGTTGGATCCTGAAAGTGTTAGCAAGAAGTGTAGAATTATTTTTAATGGTATAAATAGTTAGAAACATATATATTGTTATCTGAAATACTCAAAGACTTCTCTGGGTTTGTTATTTTTGGAAGTGTTGCAATGTGAAACGCGTGCGTGGCATCAAAAGGATTTGAATTAAAAATTTTTTACTTAATGATTACAGCATCGTTTTCGGGATTTTCTCTTCCTTTAATGTTTGTCCTTAAAAATTTTATTTTCTAATGTTGTTGCGAACAGTATTGCAGTGTTAGAGGATGCTTAATTTAAAAATCTAATGTTTTAAAGAATTTTTATTTGTGATTTGTAAAATAATGTAAAATAATTATTTACAAGATATACACCAGCTAATCCTATAGTATCAAATTCATAATAAAGGGACACCTCTACTTAGAGTGTGCCTTTTATCTCTGTATGAATGGAAGTTAAAATTAGTACTCTAAACTGTTAATGTTTCTCTTACAGCTTATAATCTATGATATGACCCTTTAAGTTACCACCCTTTTACATTTTATTTCAGGTTAAACCAAGTATTAATAGTATCTAATATGAAATGCTCCAAAGAATGTTTATTGGTAGTATTGAAGAAATACATTCCTATTCTTTCATGGATTCATAATTATTCTCTAGAAGATTTCAAGGGGGACTTCATTGCAGGATTTACTGTGGGCCTAACAGTGGTACCTCAAGGACTGGCCCTTGCTCAATTAGCTAATTTACCACCTCAGGTAAGTTTCTATAAATTAAAAAAAATCTGAATATTTGTAGTTTTACACCCCATCTCTAGTTTTTTTCTTTCATAGTTTCTTTTTTCATGTTGGGTTGTTAACCTTTCTGGTTAGATATTTTTATTAATGAAAGAACTTAGTTAACTTTTATAATCTGATACATAGTTTAAGTGGAAAGAAATTTGAATTTTTTATGAAATATTAAATTTAGTAAAATAAAAGCTAGAGGTGAAAGATGAATATGTAAAATCTGCCAGGTGTTTTAAAAATACCGTAAAACGGGGTGAATCGGATCAATTTTGAACTTTGAACTGCTGCAGAAAGTTAAATAATAAAGATTTTGGAATGCTTTGAAAATAATATTTCGAGTCCCGATTAATACTTTAAGATCCCGTTGAAAAAATTCAATTATCTTGAAGGGTTTATTTTATATAAATTTTTAAGTGCCGTGATCCGATTCACCCTCAATGCGGGGTGAATCGGATCACTGCCAGTTTTGGTGGAAAAAACGCAGTTTTTACGTCTTAAAGTGATACAGGATCCTGAAATTAGCCTTCAAATAGTCTAATAAGGTAAAATGAATACATTTTACTAAATAATGAACATTTTTAAAAATAAAATTTAAGGTTTTCAGAAAAGTTATGATACCTTTTTACCAAAGTTTCATGTTTGAAAATTTTTTTGAAACACTGGTAACAGGTGGAGATTTCAAACGAAGGTTATTTTGGTTAATGTATATTTAAGAATATAATCTATGTTTTTGGAGGTTCTGGTGGTATTAATTTCTTTTCAAAATGATAGTTAGAAAAGAAGACTGACAACTATTTTCGTAAATTTTTTTCGGCCGCTTTAAAAACTGTGAAGAATGCATTATTCATGGCTAATAAAAGTTATGCTGTATATTTGCAATGTTTAAATTAAGATGTGAAAGATTTGAGATGATTTGATAAGTTTGAGATAGCAAATTTTGGCTTTAAAACTGCATATAACTGGTAATTTTCCATTGTTCTTTAGCACTTCACTCGCTCCGTTGAGCAGCTGGTGTATGAAATAAAATCAAGACAGATGTTTTTCTAAAATAAATTATTAAAGCATTGAAATTTTTTCCACAACATTATTGTTTTATCTGTTTCCAGTTTCGAACAATAAGTGTTGCTTTTTTTAGTGTTTTCATTCGTAGAAAACAAACGCTTCGTTTGCTTTACCGTAAGTTTAGCGAGTAGTGGAATTCTCAGAAGCTAAAAAATAATGCGTTCTTAAATATCGCACTGATTTTTGCACCTATATTCAAAGATTATTTAATATAAGCCATATTACTAAACAGCTGGGTCTATATGTACGTTTTCTTGTTGATTTTTATGTCGTTTTAGTGAAAATTTCTTTCGAATGACCAACAAATATTGAGAGAGGTTTTTCGCAATATGTTATACGTTTGAGAACAAAATTTCCCATCTAAAACTCATCGGTCAACCTTAAAACTTTGACACATTAATGTTAACATACAGCAAAGCTTTTATTAGCCATGAATCATGCATTATTTCCAGTTTTTGAAGCGGCTGAAAAAATTTAACAAAAATCATCATTTGCGGTCTTCTTTTCTAACCGCCACGTCAAGAAATAATACCACCAGAAATACCAAAACCATAAATTATATTCTTAAATATACTAAAACCAAAATACCTTTTGTTTGAAATCTCCAACTATCACCAGTTTTTCAAAAAAAATTCAAACACGCATTTTATGACTGATCCGATTCACCCCGCATCAGTAGTCGGAATAGACTTGTTTTACTAAAAAATTCAGCAAAAATCAGAATTACCATTTATTTAAAATTTGACTGCAAAGAATTCTTTGGAAGAATCGGGACCACACGGGGGATACCGAAAATTGATAAAAGAAAGTTATTTTCTTGGTTCAATAAGTAAAGTTTTGACAGCCACGTTTTTGTGACCTTTTTTGTATTCAATTTCAAAACCGTGGTAGACCTAAGATATTATCGCAAAATAATTTTTGATGGCTGAAACAACTTCTAAACAATGCATAGAATCAGTCAGAATTTATCCCGATTTTATAACTAACACAACCGGAGCTATGATGGTTTAAAAAACTTTTTTCAAAAGTGATCCGATTCACCCCACTGATCCGATTCACCCCGTTTTACGGTATTTCAAACTGAAAAATACATATTTATCTCTAATTTAGTACAATTTTACTTTGATTTAGTGCATATTATAAGATAAATTCAAAATTTTAGGCCTTTTGATACCAGGCCTAAATTCTATTGATTACCCTAATTTTGAATGAAATTGCTGTGCACAATTGTAGATCATCCCAAACACAAATCTTAATATCCAACTTTTCTGGTGATATTTTACAAATAACACTGTTCAACAAATTTGACCTTCAAAATTTTTTCCTTGATGAAAATAGTCATATTCTATAGATTTTGGGTCACTGAATACGAATATTAACATTAAAATTCTCTATTGACTCATAATTTTCGGGGAACAGCCCCTCACCCTTTTTACGTTTTTCAATGACTGAATGACTTTGAATTTGATTTTCAGGGTCAAAAAGTTCCTACATTAGTCTTTAAATTACATCCAAAGGGACAAGGAAGGTTGAAATTTGTAAAATATGAAATTTTGTAGTAAATTGATAGGTTTAAGGGGTTATTACCCCCTAAAAATGCCAAAAAATTGCATAATGTTGTAGAGGTTTTTATACACTATTTTTTCCTCTTATTTTTTACACAATTCACGTTTGAAGGGTCCAAACCCTTCAGAAAGGACCCAAATTTGATGGCAATATGCAGCAATGATTTTTACTAAAAGCGGCTGCGGTGTTAGCCTCCCAGAAGCACCCGTGGAAGAGTTCGGAAGACTTGCAGAATCGCGAAGGCGCTCGCAAGCTCAGGAATTAATATTATTGATTTTGAAAAGATTACAAATGACGTTTTTCTGATATTTTGAGTCTATCCTAAGTAGAAATTCTCCAGTTCTTTAAAAACCATACATGTGATTCTTCCGCCAATTGGCGGAAATCCGCCAATTTGCTTAGCAAAATTAAAATCCAACAATCCGATTTGCAAAATTGAAGTTTCACTTTCTTATTTTGCAATTGTGTTTTTACTGAAAACTAGCCGCGAGTGTTGTACAGTAATAAGTTTTATGTAAAATCGAAATAATATGAAAACTAGGTGATTCAAGCTAAAAAATATGACAAGCATATCGAATCATAGATCTCAGGAAGTAGAAGCCAATTGACCCCCTCTCAAAATGAAGGAAAATTTAAGTGTCATCGAATTTTTTTTATATTTTCCGCCAATTTATTGTAAGAGTGATCACATGTATGAAAAACTGACCGGTTTTAGGGAGTGAGGCTTCCATGTTTCAAGCTGTTAACCCTTTGCGGCGCAGTGATCGCTTTTTGAAACCGCAACTTTGCGATTTTTTGTCTCTTGTTTAAATCACAGCAAAGTTCCAATTTTTTTTCCCAAAGCTAAATTTTACTTCTCTTGAACCTTTGTAGATGGCATCATGAATCAAGCAAGAGTTTTTATATTTAATATGAATTTCCAAACGAAAGCTGTTTTAAGTAATTAAAAATAAACTCAATTTTTAGCATAAAAGATAGTCAAAATTTTTAATTTAACCATCAAATTCTGTTATTTGGGTCAGAACCAACCGTAATATAATTTTTTTCTAAGTGAAACACATTTTTAACACCCCTTTTGAGCCCCTTGAAGTAGCCGGCTCCGTAAAGCGACCACTGCGCCGGATGGGTAGAAGAAATCTTTCTCCGCTGATAAGCGAGCGCCGCGAAATTCGAAACCTGTTCCTCAACATCCCTCCCGAAATATATTCTTTATCACTCCTCTTTTTTATGGGGGGTACTCTAAGGGGGGGTTGAATGAATATTAGGATTGCTTACATTGAGACTATCCGCACTCTTTGTTTTTTTTATTTGATTCATCTGAAAGTGTTTGAGAATTCCGATGGTTTATGAGATTCAAGTTCTCTTTCATTCATTCAGATGAGAGTTGGTGGGTTATTTATTTCATTTATGGTTCTGCTGTTATGTGTGGATTTGATTTATGAGTTTGCTGCATTGATTGAATTATTCATCGACTTTATTCAGTGTTAAAAGAATTATTGTAGCGATGTTTCTCGAATAAATATACATCATGGAGAAGGAAATTACTTATTTTTTTTACAAAATATGGTAAATATAAAAAAATCAAAGTCTGCCCAGGCCTAGTGGCCCATCAGGCGGTGCCCATCTCCGTTTCTGTAGCCTTTTGGGCCTGGGGTGCTAATTACTAGCGTGTGTCCAGGCCGAGTGGCTAGCCTGACGCTGGACCCCCAGTTGATTCCCCAAGCAAGCTTGGTCCTCATTTATCGACCCCGGAAGGATGAAGGGCTGAGTTGACCCATGACCAGCTACCCAAGCAGGAGCCGCGAGGCATCGAACCTGGGTCGGTAATGCTTGTAGCCAGACACGCTAACCACTGCACCACCGCGGCCACATGGTGAAATATAGGTAATAATTAATTAGCAATTGCATTAAATTGAATTATTAAGTTGTTAAATTAAGAAAAAGGCGGAAGAAAGCTCATTTTATGCTTTCCTGTTAATGCGCAACTCCACGTTCTTCTTGCATATCTTCGCAAATCTTGCATAAATCTCATTCAAAATTAATAAAATCAGAAAAGAGCACATATTTTTATCTATTTTACACACAAGGGGAAGGGACGGAAAGACCTCGGAAACTGTCTTCGGGTTTAAACTTGATAGGTTTGTATTACACCTCAAGGGTAACCTACCCTGGACGTAAAACAGCCCACTAGCCAGTAACATGAACTAATTAAAAAATTTCATTAATTGGTATAATTGTTACTACTTTTGGCAGAATCATATAAGTATATTTCTTATGAGACTGGAAGAAAAATATTTTATTAATTTGTAAGAGCAGAAGAATCCAGAAATTTACTACTATCAATTAATACAACATGTACGAGAGCATATTTTTGATATTTTCAATACATAAAACATATTAATTTTTTAAGAAAGAATTTCACAAACCAGTAAGAGGATAGATAATTTTTTAAAATTTAAAACACGTGTTTTCTTTTTTGTTTATGAAAGCGTAGAAGTATTCAAATAATTTTCATAATGTAGTGCTCAAATTTAATTTTTAATATTTATGGTTTAATTTTTATATTTTTTCCTCGTAAATTGCATCCAACTGGAATTGTAACTTCATAATAACATAATTTTAAAATGCAACTTGGTGTTTTTAAAATTTTAACACAATATTCCTCAATTTTCTCACCGCCAAACGCATTTGTTAACATTAGCACTGTTCTGGTGAAAACAAATGACATTTCATAGTTCAAACTGGGTCTTTTTTCTCTGATATTCTCATGAACAGTTTAGAGTAGTATTCCCCAATAATATTTATACCCTTCTCCCGATAATTGGCTGACAAAATTCTCCTGAAATCCCCGAATTCTCATGCCATGTCTTAGTAAGCCGATAGGATCCTTTTTGGTGCTGAAAAACTGACTTTTATCCATTGCATTGATTTTTTTTATTACCGATACTCGCTTTTCCCCATTGTTGACAATAAGTTCACTTTCACCCATACATACCCCTCAGGGGAACACCTTGTACGGTGCCAGGTGTACGGGTGTCACAATCCCGAGGTACCCCAGTGTTTTGCACCTTATCTCCCAAGGCCAATCTTCTATGCACCGTTCTTTCTCTCCCTTTTCCTTTTTCGTCTTGAGACTCACTACCTCAAGATTGTCTAGTGATCTTTTCCTCCCTCTACTTTTTCGAACTCGAGCATTTGTCTTTCCTTCCCTTCTAACTTGGGGCCCCACAACCCCGAGTGACTCTTTCCCCGGGAAGTCGTGCCCCCGGGATCTCTACAAGTGATCTTTCTTCTTTTTTCTTTCCTCATTACTTCCTCTTTTCCTTTTCCACCATAGTAAAAGTAACACTGGTTTTAATTTATTAGCTGCATTACACCGGAAGTTTCATTTAAAGTCTTATTACCTCTAGTAAGATTTTATGTTACCATTGAGTTTGCCATTATTATTACAGATTATTTTCATCTTATTTTTAATGTAATTATATTTTGATGAGTTTCCATTAAAGCTTTTGATTAGGGGCTGCACGTTTGCCGTGTGCGGCGTCCCGTAACGTGGTGAAGGGGGACCTGGAGCGTTGAGGGAACTTGTGCTCCGCAGGGTCTTATAATTTCCTGGGGGCACAAACTCCCCAATACACCTCTTTGGCCCGTAATCAGGGTAAGATCGGGTGGCCGGTGTATCCTGTAGTGGGTGTAGCCCGCACCGGTCAATCGGCTTCCTTTATCATGAAGGTTCCGTCACTTCAGGGCGATTTCTCCCCCTGTGGTGCCGGAGCAGCAGTGATTTAGTGACGTAAGGGCTAGCACCCTTATTGCAATAGTGCTGCAATGGTTGCTGTAGTACTATATCCCGGTGTCACTCCTGGAGGGGGCCTCCGAGATCTTTTGTCGTCGGAAGCCGACCAAAAGTTGGTGGACGGCGGCGACTGCCGGGGCACCCCCCTCCCCCTTGTTGGGCTCCACGGTGGGTGGGAGCGCACCGGGATGAACAAACGGCCTCCAACTATGGGTTCTTTTTCTTTTGATCATGGTGGTAAGTCCACCAACCAGTCTTGCTCTCTTGAATATCCCAAATTTCTTGTCATGCATGCAACGGACGATTTGAAGCTAACTTCAGTATCACCATTTCTGGTATCCAAATCAATTCAAGGCATCGCCGGCTCGGTAACAAATATAAAAAAGCTACCATCTGGAGATTTACTTATTGAAACAGCCACTCCAGCTCAATCTCGTAATCTGCTTAAAACAAAAATGCTTGCTCGCATTCCAGTTACTGTGGAACCAAATGGAACTTAAAATACATCTAAAGGTGTCATCTACTGCCCGGACTTACAGGATATTAAAGACACAGTAATCCTAGAGGAGCTTGGCCCTCAAGGTGTTACAAATATCTTTCGAATAAAAATAAAAAAAGATGATCAAGAAATTCCTATACCTCTATTCATATTAACTTTCTCTAAACCAGTGTTACCAAATGATATCATGATAGGTTACATCTGTGTAAAAATCAGACCATACATTCCAAATCCTCTTCGGTGCTTTCGTTGCCAATGCTTTGGGCACGGAACCGCTTCTTGCCGCGGCACTCCTACCTGCAAAGAGTGCGGTAGTGTAAAGCATGCCAGCGAGTTATGCCAAACGATGCGGAAGACATGTGTCAACTGCAAAGGCGAACATGCCGCATATTCAAAAAAATGTCCTGATTGGATCAAAGAAATACAGCGCATCAAAGTACTAGATAAAATCTCATATGGTGAAGCAAGAAGGCGAGTGGAAATCATGTTTCCACCTCGCCCTTCCACTTCATACGCAGATGCAGTCGCAACAAAAACCGTAACTATCGCCACTCAATATGAACCACAACCTGAAGAACAAACTACAACTGAATCAGAACAAATTAGCCCCTCTCCTCAAAATGTTAGCGATACGCCAATAGACAGCCAAGCAACAGAAACTCCACCTGACCCTCTAAC
This sequence comes from Tetragnatha versicolor, assembly GCA_024610705.1. Taxonomy (NCBI): domain Eukaryota; kingdom Metazoa; phylum Arthropoda; class Arachnida; order Araneae; family Tetragnathidae; genus Tetragnatha; species Tetragnatha versicolor. Next base: position 36,610,157 of record JANDEH010000002.1, on the reverse strand, counting down.
AACATCTGATGATGAGGATTCCATGGATGTGGACGCCAAGTCCAGAAAGTGCGCAGCCACTGAAATAATAAATAGAGAAACAACAAAATTTCAAAGATCCCACACACAGTCAGATCTTCCAGAACTGACTGCGATGGAAAAAATACAGCTGGAAATCTTCAAAAACACTAAAGATAAAACTAAAATAAAGACCAAACAAAACAAAAATAAACATACACCAATCAGATATGGTCTGGAAAACAAACCGAGGAGCAAATCCCCTAAAGGAAAAAAATAGGGAAAATTATGATATGGAACTGTTGCGGTTTTCGAGGAAATCTTGAGGACATTAAAAACCTTGTAAATATTCATCCACCAGTTTGTATTGCGCTGCAAGAGACGTTCTTAAGGCCTGTCAACACGATACGCTTGCGAGGCTTCGCAGTGATCCGCAAGGTTTGCGAAGATGGAGATAGAGTATCAGGGGGCGTGGCACTTCTTGTGTCCCACACGACACCCTTCTCACAAATACATCTGAACACCCCATTGCAAGCTGTTGCAGTACGTCAAAGCATCGTCTCATCAATCACGATTTGCAGCCTATATCTCCCACCCAGCATACCCATAAACTTTCATCTTTTAGAAGACCTTGTAAACCAGTTGCCACACCTTTTATCCTTCTGGATGATTTTAATGCGCACCATACGTTATGGGGATGCAGAGACGTCAACTCCAGGGGACAGATTGTAGAACGGATGATTTCTGAACTCGATCTTGCCCTCCTGAATGACGGCTCAAATACATACTTTCACTCATCCACTCAATCATACACAGCCATTGATCTCGCCATCTGTTCACCATCAATACTTTTAGATCTAGCATGGAGTGTTATTGAAAACCCTTTAGGTAGCGACCACTTCCCCGTAGTAGTTTCCGTTACTACCCCAACCGCGTGCACAACTTCACGTCAGCCGCAATGGAAGTTTGGTCAAGCAGACTGGGATTTATTTCAGACATATGCAGATATCTCAGAAAGTATGAGTACATCAGGCACAATCGATGAAGCTGTTTCATCTATCACATCATGCATTTTAACCGCATCCCATCTATCCATCCCACAAACATCCTCAAGTATTCCTAGGTTTCCAAAACCCTGGTGGAATCAAGCCTGTTCGGAGGCAAAGAAAGCCCAGAACAAGGCATGGGGAAAATTTAGGAGATACCCTACACAAGAAAATATGCTGTTGTTTAAAAAAGCTCGGTCAGCGGCTAGAAGAGTGCGAAGGCAAAGTCAAAGGGAGTCGTGGAAAAAATATATAAGTGGGATTACATCATCCACCCCTGCGAAACAAGTGTGGTCCAAAATCCGTAAAATCAACGGTAAATATGACTCGCAACCAATATCCATGCTATCCCATAACGGCACAACTATTACTGACCTCCCTGCTATAGCCAACACCCTGGCAGAGTCCTTCGCAATGACGTCAAGTAATGCAAACTACTCATCGCCATTTCATACGGTTAGATGTAAAGCTGAATGTTCGAGGTTAAGTTTCACCTCTTCGAACGAAGAGGACTATAACTCTCCGTTCACTATCCAAGAACTTGAAACTGCTCTGCAACGGTCTAGAGATTCGGCTGCAGGACCTGACGGTCTACATTACGTCATGTTTCGTAATCTCCCTACCCAATCATTAATTTCCATCCTTTTGTTATTCAGTAGGATTTGGACAACCGAAAGTTTTCCATCTGACTGGTATCATGCCTTCGTACTTCCCTTCCCCAAACAGGGAAAAGATCCCACCCTCACTAGCAACTATCGCCCTATAGCTCTGACCAGTTGTCTTTGTAAGTGGCTGGAAAGAATGGTGAATGCTCGTTTAATCTATTATTTATAACACAACAGCTTATTATCTCCATATCAAAGTGGATTTAGAAAGTTCCATTGCACAACTGACAACCTCTTAAGATTGGAAACTGCTACACGCGAGGCCTTCTTACGCAAACAACATCTTTTGGCTGTCTTCTTCAACATCAAGAAGGCTTACGATATGACCTGGAGACATGGTATTCTCCAGGATCTCTATCGTATCCACTTAAGAGGGAATCTACCCATTTTTATAAAAAACTTTTTAAAAACCCGCACCTTCCAGGTAAAGCTACACTCCTCATATTCATCAACTTTCACTCAAGAACAAGGAGTACCACAGGGATCAGTCTTGAGCCCACTATTATTTATCATTAAATTAAATAGCATAACAAAAGTGTTTAAACCAGGAGTTCAATACTCATATGTGGATGATCTCCAAATAGCATACCCATCTCAGTTCATAAACATAGCAGAACGCCAACTCCAGAACACCATAAACAGGCTTGACCGATGGGCTCAACAAAATGGCTATGCGTTTTCCGCCGAGAAATCTGTGGTTGTGCCCTTTAGTCGGAGACAGGGTCTTTTCCCCGATCCCGAACTACGGCTCGGGAGCGTTCCCATCCAGGTGGTAGAACAGACCAGATTTCTCGGAGTTATCTTTGATAAAAAACTACGTTTCAATGCCCATATAAAAGACCTTAAAATAAAATGCTCCAAAGCCCTGAATATTTTAAATATTTTAAGTTCTACAAAATGGGGTGCCGATCAATCTTCTCTTTTACGGCTGTATAGAGCACTTATCCGCTCGAAAATTGACTATGGTTCAGCATGTACTTCATTATTACGGTTGTTGGATCCAGTGCATCATCAGGCTCTCCGCATAAGCCTTGGTGCATTTCGCACATCCCCTATATCATCACTATATGCGGAAGCTCATGAGCCCTCCTTGGATCTGCGTCGTAAACATCTCTCATTGTCATATTTTATCAAAATTAGATCGCTCCGACATCATCCATCTTTCACCTTTATGTTTGATTTTAGTCTACAAAGACTCATTATTCACCGCTCATTACGTACATACACTCCACCTTTCTATTTTAGAATACGTGATCTCTTAAGAGAAATGGATATCAGACTCGGACGGGTAGCACAGTCAATCATGGCTCCACTTCCACCATGGAACTGGGTCCAACCTGAAGTAGACTTGTCGCTAGCATGGCATAAAAAATCATCCACATCTGATCATGTATACCGCACCTTGTTTCTAGAACATAGAGATAGATTTGCAGACTTCGTGCCAATCTTCACAGATGGCTTGAAGTCAGACTCGCATGTTGGGGCAGCTGCGGTTTCATACCAAGCCTCTGCTCACGATGCCATTCCTATCACAGCATCATCATTCACAGCAGAGCTACATGCGATTAGATTAGCTCTAGAAGTCATAAATCAAAATGGGTATCGTAATACGATTATTTACACCGACTCACTATCTGGGCTTCAGTCTTTGAATTCTTGTGATTCATCTCATCACCCCATTTTCATTAGCATATGTATGGAATTGTATTCTTTGTTAAGGAGCGGTTTTGATATCAGATTTTGTTGGGTCCCTGGCCACGCCGGAATTGCAGGCAACGAAGAGGCAGATAACCTAGCAAGGACTGCTACCGGACATCAAGATCAGTTTCCGGTCCCCTTCACAGACCTTAAAGCAATATTCCGGTGGAAGCTTCGTTCAATGTGGCAAGCTAACTGGGACGAGCAGTTAGAGAACAAGCTTCATTCGGTCATGCCATTGATTACTCCTCGCCGCGATTCTACTCTGAGTCGTCTGGAGAAAGTGTTAATCAGCAGACTTCGAATTGGCCATACCCGGTTCACACATCGTCATTTGCTTTTTGGAGAGCAGGCTCCCAGATGCAATCAATGCGACGTCCAGTTTTCTGTTTTTCATATCTTGTGTGAATGTCCTGTTTTTAATAATCATAGAAACAATGTTTTTAATCGCTTAAATTTTAACTTGGCAGAAATTTTATCTTTTTCTTCTAATTTGAGACTTGTTTTTAAATTCATTCATAGTATTGGTTTTATTCATCACGTCTGAGTTTTAATCATGTAAGTTTCATCATCTTTTATTCAACATGCATGATTAAATTTTAAACAAAGATATTTTAACTTTTACTTATTGATGTATAGAGTACATCAGACAAGGGCTTATGCTTACTTAAAATTATTTTATGTCTTGTGTTTGGCGCAAAATGCCCTAATGTGGGCCATGTGCCATAAAAAGCCAAACAACCAACCAACCAACTTCACCCATACATATAAATATGACTCCCAAAACAGCTCAATTCCGATCAGAACAGCATAATAATTTAATCAGAACCTTACAAATAATTGTTTTAACAAGAGAAAAAAATACACCACTAGCATTACAACACTTTTTATGTAGCACAGGATCATTTGGTAATAGAAAAAAATAATTGGGTAATTAATATTAACTGTTAATACACATCGGGACTATACAATAATAATTATTCGCCATTGGGTACGATATTTTAAAATCAGCGTGCTCCTAAGCACAGCAAGAACCGTTTCGCCAGTCAGCGGCAATGCGCGACTGGGATGTATAGGGTAGAAGTACGTCACAACTTTTCCCCGCGAAAAAAACGCAAACTTTGAATTTGATTTTTAAAAAAAATAGCAATAAGCAAAGTTTTTAGCAATTTAGAACACTTGTATTTTCTCGCAGCTCAGCTAACCCACGGCTACCAACTGCTGTTAATATTTAGTGCAATAAACTAGTAAAGCTTGTCTGCCGTTGCTAGGCAGTGAAAATCAGTTTTTTCTGCCTTCCACTATGCTTTTTTCTCTGCCTAGCTTCGGCAGACAAGCTATATTATACTCTATTTATTTTGAATAGGCACCTGAAAATATTTCGGTACGTACGTATTCCGTCGACCGTTCCGTGACTGTCAAATTCAGCGGCATGTCCATATAAAAGTCAATGGGTTGTTTACCGTTTTCGGATTCAGCGGTACGGTCAACGGGATAATATGCAAGAACCAATATTTCCTTTCCCCACCTCTGAATCAGTAATCATGGCAACTATCAACGTCAAAGCGACGAAGAAGGCTCACTACTTTTTCCCCACCTGACTTCGGTAAACCGGTAAACTATAAACATCTCTCAAAGATGCACTTTATATTTTCCAGACAGCCTCAACTGCAGTAGAAAAGTACAACCAACTAATTAGTCTCTGGCTGCTTGAAGACCGTAGCTGTGGTTACGCTTTTGGCAAGGGGGAAAGAACAATTTTTTAGGCGCCAATTCTAAATGAACAGAGTATAACATACATGTGATTCTTCCACCAATTGGCGGTAATCCGCCAATTTGCTTAGCAAAATTAAAATCCAACAATTTGATTCACAAAATTGAAGTTCCACTTTCTTATTTCCCAATCGTGTTTTTACTGAAAACTCTAGCTGCGAGTGTTGTACAGTAATAAGTTTTAAGTAAAATCGAAATAATATGAAAACTAGTTGATCATACATGTGCTTCTTCTGCCAATTGGCGGAAATCCGCCAATTTCCTTAGCAAAATTAAAATCCGACGATTTGATTTGCAAAACTGAAATTCTACTTTCTTATTTTCCAATCGTTTTATACTGAAAACTCTAACCGCTAGTGTGGCCTAGTACTAAATTTTAAGAAAAATCGAAAAAAAAAATTAACAAACGAGCATGGACGAGCTCTTTTGGTACTTCAAAACAACTATTTTCTTTATGTATGTATGTGTTCGTCTTTTTTGTTGTCTCTTCAATGTTGTGTGCGTATTATTCCATTGTTTTTTCTCTTTTGTGTAATTTTTAATTATATTTTGTTGAAATAAATCCTTGAATAACATACAAATATCGAAGTAATATGAAAAAAAATTAGTTAAGATTTAAGGTAAAAATATGAATCTAGCATATCGATATCGAATCCTAGATCTCGGGCTATACCTTGTCTTAGGTCATGCGCCATAAAACCCAACCAACCTAGATCTCGGGAAGCCGATGGATCCCCTCTACTTAAAATGAGGAAAAATTTAGGCGCCATCGGTTTTTTTTAAATATTTTCCGCCAATTTTTTGTCTGTGTAATCACATGTATGGTTGATTTAAACTATCGCATATCAAATCGTAGATCTCGGGAAGTAGAAGCCAATTGACCCCCTCTTAAAATGAAGGAAAATTTAGGTGTCATCGAAATTTTTTTTACATTTTCCGCCAATTTATTGTAAAAGTGATCACATGTACCCCGTGTGGGAGCGGGTTGAAGAATACTCCCTCCACCACCCCTGTGTATCGTAAGAGGCGATTAGTGGGGACTCCTTCTCTTGAAGGTTGGGCTCTGGGCTAATCCCCCATTCCTTTAAAAACACATGATTACTGAAACCGAAAGTCTAGAAACCTGCATTTCTCCGGGACAAAGTTCGGCGACCTGTGAGGTCCCGGCAGATGACTATCTGACCTGGACGGACACAAGCATGATGCATGCGGGGCAAAGCCTTCGGGAACCTCGCATGCGGAGTAAGTCACTGACTAATCCCAAAACTAAATTGAAAGTCGGTACATGGAATGTCCGAACTATGTACCAAGTTGGAAAAACCAAACAAATCGTAAATGAGATGATTAACTACAACATCGACATATTGGGCATTGCAGAAGCCCGCTGGACTGGTTTTGGAAACCTCTCCACATCGGACAAACACATGATCCTGTATTCGGGAGACGAAGAGAGACATGAAAAGGGAGTGGCTCTCATTCTGAATGAAAATGCTAGAAGAAGTCTCATGGACTGGAAACCAATCAGCAATCGCATTTTAAGAGCACGCTTCTTCTCCCGGCACATAAAATTAACTGTGATCCAAACGTATGCTCCAACTAATGACGCAGAAATTGTAGAGAAGGAAGATTTTTATGAAGAGCTACAGGCCGTGCTGAATGACATTCCCAAGCATGACCTCTTAATTTTGATGGGAGACATGAATGCGAAAGTTGGAAAAGGAGCCTCTTCAAACATCAATGCACTTGGAAATGAGGCATGTGGCGATATGAATGAAAATGGACATTTCTTCACAACTTTTTGTGAAATGAACAACTTAGTTATTGGTGGATCTCTTTTCAAACATAAAGACATACACAAATTAACGTGGGTCTCACCAGATGGACAAACAAAAAATCAAATTGATCATGTTACTATAAACAACATGTTCAAACGCTCGCTTCTCGATGTCAGAGTAAAAAGAGGTGCGGATGTAGCATCCGATCACTACCTTGTACTTGCTGATGTTAGATTAAAACTATCAAGCTGCATGAAAAAACATAAAAGGAAGCAGTGTAACTATGACCGCTCAAAACTGAGTGACAAAAATGTGAAAGATACCTTTAAAATCGAATTGAAAAATAAATTTGCTGCGCTTCAAGATTTTTCAATACAAAATAAAGAGCAGATGGAAATATATTGGTCCACCTGCACAAGTAATTTCAGTAAAACTGCAAATGAAGTTTTGGGAAAACAACCCAAGAAAAGGCACAAAGAATGGATTTCTGTTAACACCCTTAAACTCATAGAACAACGAAAGAAAATTCGTAATAAAATCAACAGCACTAACTCTGAAAGACTTCGTACGAAGTATATGAGGGAATACCATCTCGCACATAAAGAAGTGAAAAAGTCATGCCGCCAAGACAAGAGAAACAGTCTCCAGACATTGGCGGAGGATGCTCAGAGAGCATATGAAGCTAAAAACTCTGGAGAGGTTTATAAAATTACAAAAAGAATCAGCGGCAAATTTCAAAATCGTGAAAGTGCGATTAAAAATAAACAAGGTGTTCTACTAACTCAAGAGGAAGATATCTCAAAGCGATGGAAAGAGCATTTCGAGGAGGTATTAAATGTGAAGAGTAGCACTATGAATGATGTGACCTGTTTCAATGAAGTACCACCACCACCACTTTTGAATGTTGACATGAGCGACATTTCTGTCACTGAAATTAAATCCGTCATCAAAGGACTAAAAAATGGAAAAGCATCTGGAATCGACAATATAGCAGCAGAGCTGCTAAAAGCAGATGTTGAAACGTCAGTCAGTGCACTTCACAGACTTTTCAATTATATTTGGAAATCTGAACAAGTACCAGATCAATGGAGAGAAGCATTAATTGTAAAAATACCTAAGAAAGGTAATTTAGCCGAATGTAATAACTGGCGAGGAATCAGTTTGTTATCTATTCCTTCTAAGATCTTCGCCAAAATAATCTTGAATAGAATTAAATCTGAAATAGACAAAAAGTTGAGGAGCGAACAGGCTGGTTTCCGTGTGGGAAGGGGAACAATGCAGCAGATTTTCATTTTAAGGAATATCATCGAGCAAAGCATTGAATTTCAATCAACCCTGTACTTAAACTTCATTGATTTCTCCAAGGCGTTCTATTGCATCAAACGGGAATGTTTATGGAGAATCCTCAAAGAATACGGAATACCTGAGAAAATAATTAATATAATCAAAGACTTGTACACAAATAGCAAGGGATATGTAGTAGTGAATGGCACAACAACAGATAGTTTCAAAATAGAAACCGGTGTGAGACAGGGCTGTGTTCTGTCTGGTCTATTGTTTATCATTGTGATAGATTGGATCATGAAGAAATCCACGAGTAACAAACGAATGGGGATTCGTTGGAGTTTCACACACCTTTTGGAAGACCTTGATTACGCGGACGATATTGTTTTACTGTCGTCAAGATTTGAAGATATGAAACTAAAAACACAAATTATGACGGAAACTGCGGATATTGTAGGCCTGAAAATAAATACTAAGAAAACTAAAACAATGAAACTAAATAGTAACATTACAACTAAACTCAATGTGCAAGGCACAGATATTGAGGATACCGACACCTTTAGTTACCTTGGTGCAATAGTGTCTACCACTGGTGGAACTGACGAGGATGTCTCATCTAGATTGAGCAAAGCTCTCAGTGTTTTTAGAACGTTGAACAAGATTTGGAGCTCTTCAGCCCTATCAACCAGGCTGAAATTACTTATTTTTAATTCATTAGTTAAATCTGTTTTACTTTATGGGTGCGAAACATGGAAACTTACTAAATCACAAGAAAATACCCTAAATTCCTTTCAAACGAAAGCGCTTCGCATGATTTTTGGGATCTTTTGGCCATACGTCATTTCAAATGAGCAACTGCTCCACAAGGCAAAAACTAGACCCATCGTAGAAGAAATTAAGCATCGCAGATGGACCTGGATAGGCCACATACTCAGAATGCCCGCCTCTGAACTTCCTCGCGTGGCCCTCACTTGGACACCCGAGGGACGCAGGAAGCGAGGAAGACCCAAATTGACCTGGCGAAGAATGGTGGAGAGCGAACGAAATGCCTTTGGATGGTCTAGCTGGGGCTTGGCTAGGGAGGCTGCTTTAGACCGCAGGCGATGGAGATCTAGACTTAAGGCCTTATACGCCAGCTTGGCGTGAGAGAATTGTGATGATGATGATGATGATGATCACATGTATGGTATAACTGCCTGTTCCATTTAAGTATGGATTGTATACACTATTTATGGGAAGCTTTATGTATGCAGTATTAGTCCAGTTACTTTATACATTACAGTATGCGTCAAATCCGGTAGTTCTGATTTTTTGCAGACTTGTTTATGATGTTGACCTAATGAATAATCTAAGTTTTAGACCTCAAGTGCCGAAGGCAACTTTGTCAGAAATCGAAAAAAACTCAGAAAAATCGAGTTTTTTTTCAAATTTTGGTAATTATAACTCTAAAGAACTGGTTTTGAAAAAACTTTCTTATTACAAAGTTAAAGCAAACAAAATTTCCTAAAAAATGCACTAGTCAACTTTGATTTTCTAAAGAGTGGTTTTGAAGCTAGAGCGCACTGAAAAACATCGATTTTTTTGCATTTCAGTAAAAAAAAGGAAAACACACACTTCTACCCTCTACAAAATGAAAACTGTTCAAGCTATCAACAAAAATTTTATACCACCTGAAAGAGCATTTAATTTTCTAACAAAAATGTGCTTTACATTGTCATTTTTTTAGAAGGGGGGAGGGAGTGAGGCAAAGATCGATAATAAAACTGTCGCGCCTGGCAGACCAAACGGACTTATGCGGTTGTAAATCTACAATCTGTGCTTTATTTTCGGTATATTACCAATAAAATGAGTTGTTTTGGATTCATTGATGACTAAGCAGGCTTAAAAAATAAATTTTTAAATTAATTTATGAAATATTGGTAATGTTCGGCACTAGTTAACTAAAAGTAGTTAACTACTAGTTGCAACTACTAGTTAACTAGTAGTTCAACTACTTTTGGTTTATAGTAGTTGAACTAGTAGTTTAACTACTTTTTTCACTAACTACTAGTTCCAACTACTTTCAAAAAGTTCAACTACTTCAAAAAATATTGAAAGATCAAAATTTTAAAAAATATGTTACATCTACTAACAATGCCATTTTGAGTGATACATTTTTATATTTAGCTACCTTGAAATATATTTCATCCTAGCAATTGACATATAAATGCAACCCTTTTTTGAAATCCTCTCTAGAAATTAGGGAGTTCAGGGTTTTCTCTCCTGGAAATTCCAGCACTTTGAAAAGCGATTTTAGGCTAGGTTTACAAGGATTCTAGATGTTTTTCTTGCATTAAAGTTAGTAAGACAATACTTAAAGTTAACGGCCCAATTTTGTGCTTAAAATATTTATGTTGAGGCTAAGGGGGTTTAGAACCCTTAACCCCCCTTATATTTGACACTGTATACTGACTAATATAAATACAACTTAGGAAACTTTAAGACACCAAAAACTTGTATACCTATTAAAAATTGGCGAATCTTTAGCCATGATATTTTTACTATGGGTTAGAAAAAGTAATCGAAAATTTAGGGAAAAATATCTTATGAAATTAAATTGACTAGTTAACTAGTAGTTAACTACTTTGGGAAATAATCAGCTACTAGTTACAACTACTTCCAAGAAAAAGTAGTTAACTAGTAGTTACAACTTCTTTTGCCCAGACTAGTTGGTAGTTAACTACTTTTTGACCAGTAGTTGCCAAACACTAAATATTGGGCGTTTTAGGCAGAATTTTGATCAATATTTTAAATTAATATATTAAATTATGGCAGTGTTTTAATGAAAGAATTTATGTTTTTTGCATTGCTAAATCCGAATTTAAAGTTTATTTTAATTTTGAAAGTCATCTTCACATCAAAAATTGCAAAAAATCTCAAATTTTTGTTCCTTTTTTCGGTTTTTCATTGATTTTCGAAACATCACGACACCAAATTAAAGAACGTAACATTTCCTATCGGATACATTGGTTCATTTTTCTTTTGCGATGAGCAGTGTATGTTTTATAGCGTTTTGAAGTGTAGCGATTTTTTTAGTTTTTCTACAAAAAAGTGGTGAACGCTCGATTTACCCCACTACACCTCTACATAAATACAAGTTACTGACAGATAGTTTATACCATATGAAAGTACATTTAATTTTCTACAAAATGCACTATTTAACTTTGATTTTATGATGAAAGGTATTGATGTTAGAGCGCGCTAAACTACAGCTGTTTACTGACTTCACACAAAAACATAAAACTTGCTTTTTTCAAAACGCTTTAAAATGTACACCGCTCATCGCAAAAGAAAAATGAACCAATGTATCCGATAGGAAATTTTACATTCTTTAATTGGGTTTCGTGATATTTTTCGTAAAAGGAATATTTATTTCAAAAATCGATGAAAAACCGAAAAAAGAGAAAAAATTTGAGATTTTTTGCAATTTTTGATGTGAAGATGACTTTCAAATTGAAAATAAACTTTAAATTCGGATTTAGCAATGCAAAAAACATATAAATTCGTTCATTAAAACACTGCCATAATTTAATATATGAATTTAAAATATTGATTGAAATTCCGCCTAAAACGCCCAATATTTCATAAATAAATTTTAAAATTTATTTTTTTAAGCATGCTTAGTCATCAATGAATCCAAAACAACCCATTTTATTGGTAATATACTGGAAATAAAGCACAGATTGCAGATTTACAACCGCATAAGTCCGTTTGGTCTGCCAGGCGCGACAGTTTTATTATCAATCTTCGCCTCACTCCCTCCCCCCTTCAAAAAAAGTTACAATGTAAAGCACGTTATTTATAGAAAATTAAATGCTCTTTCACGTGGTATAAAATTTTTTTTGATAACATGAATAGTTTTCATTTTGTAGAGGTGCGTGTTTTCCTTTTTTGCGGAAAGGCAAAAAAATCGATGTTTTTCAGCGCGCTCTAGCTTCAAAACCACTCTTCATAAAATCAAAATTGATAAGTGCATTTTATAGGAAATTTTGTTTGCTTTAACTTTGTAATAAGAAATTTTTTCAAAAACAAGTTGCGTTTGTTGCTCCAGGTCTAAAACTTGGATTATTCATTTCGCCAACATCATAAACAAGTCTGCAAAAAATCAGAACTACAGGATTTGACGCATACTACCCTATGGTATAAAACGACAAAGTTACTGGACTATATTTGGTACCTGTAAGGTAAGGATCTTGTGTCATAGGACCAACATCTGTCATGGCACTCATGACTGCAGAATATGTTCAAATAGGTGGTCACATGTAGGCAGTGACAGTAGCGGATCCAGGGGGGGCACGGGGGCACGTGCCCCCCCCAGAGGACTAAAAAATACACTGCATAAAAAGGCATATTTGGCACTTTTTTAGGGCTTAAAATCAAAAATTTTCTGGGGTTGACCCCCAGACCCCCCTTTCTAGAGAGTTCTCAACTGATAGTCATATTCAAACCGCAGGTGATCCCTTAGAGCTCCGTAAGTGGGCTGCATAAGTCTATTGAAAAGGAGTTGAGGGACTAGCTAACTTCAGCTACTTTTACATATCGGGTTTACTCTACATAAAATTACTTTTCATATTAACTAATCGCCCTACCCTATACCCTAAATTCTGTATTTTTTAATTGGGGAATGGCGTTGGAAAGTTTTACGCACAAAAAGGGGTGGTAGCTTTAAAAAGTTTGAGAACCACAGGTTTAGAATTTCTTCTGCCTTAAATTATTATTTAAAATTTAATGCTCACAGTTAAACTAACTCTGAAAATGAAGGCCGCCAAGTACTAAAAGACACTTGTTCATGATACGTTTACTGAAAAGTTATAAGCACTTGAAAGGCTATTTATTTTTAATTATAAGTTGTTTCATATTAGGAATCTAATAAATTAGTCATTTTTTATCACGACTTAATGTGATTCTTTTAAGTTTTTTAAGGTAAGTTTTCTCTACACGCAGCACAACACTTTCTCTATCTCTTGCACCATAGGTCTGGCAGTATATGGCCATTACCTTATTGTTTTAAAACAGAAAAAATATTTTTTTCTAAAAAAATGGTTTTAGATTCAAAAATCGACACATAAGTTAAACTTTTCAGGTTTATTTCATCAAAATACTGTGTTTTTAAATGTTTTTTTACCAAATTTTAAGTTATTCAAAATCCTTCAATATGTCCCGTGCGAAAATATTAACCAATTTTCTTGTTTCCACCAGTGTCTTTTAAATACTGTGAAAATAATGTTGTATATTTAATATTAGTAAATATCATTTTTCAAAGTAAAATTTAAAACATTTATTTTGAAAAATAAGAATACATAACAGTTTTTGAGAGTATCAGCTTTTTATAGGTCAGGGCCGTATCCGAAAGTTTTTAGGAGTTAAATCCCCAAGTCCGTAATTTTGACATCAGATTGTTTTATTTTTTAAGAATTCTATAACTTACAAGGAGCAACCTGAAGAGTCTCAAAATGAGCTAAGACAGCGCTTTTTAGAGTCAACTTTCAAAAATTTTCTCGGGAGAGAACCCCCAAACCCCCTCCAAAACTTGACGTCTTTTAACATTGTTTTTCCTTTGAAAAATCTGCCACTTTCTAGAAGCGGTCCTCTTCGGGTGTTTTCCAAAGAATTTCAAATTAATAAAAAAAATTTTAAAAATTCTGGGGGAAGACCCTCAACCCTCCAAGCAATTTTGACGTCTATTTATAATTTATATCCTTCAAAATTTTGTGGATTAAAAGGAGCTGTTCTCTTTCTATGTAACCCAAAGGTTCTCAAAATATTGAGTTGAAACACTACTTTTAGAGACAAATTTTCATAAAATTTCTGGGGTGATCCCAGTGATAGCAGCTATCCTATATTTCCTATAATTCCTATATTTTAGAGAAAACCCGGAAAAATGTCCTATATTTGTCCTATATTTTTAAAAATGACAGTTTGTCCTATATTTTCCTTATTTTCTGTGTTAAAAAATTTAAATTGTTTGAAAAAAGACGCTATTATTTTTTAAAAATCAGGAAATTCGTTGATAGCTTTCGATCTGAGTGGTGTTTACGCCAGACATGCCGATGCCGAAGGAGCGGAACCGATCGTTTACTATGAAGAAAGTGGGCCATTCCAGCGGAAATCGACCAAGGTGGTTGGGTTGGGTCCTCCGATTTTTTTTCAAATTTTCACCAAAAATGAACCCACTAGTCAGACCGGCAAATCTGAAATATTTAGGTTGAAAAATTTTTTTGTTTAAATGTTAGTTAAGATTTTAACTGCATTTTAAAAAAATTTGGGAGACATAATTTTTGTCTTTTTGGAGAAAATGATTTTTTTGTGCGTGCATCTTACGCAGCAATCGTTTGGATTTCGCTTTAAACTATAGCTATAACTGGACATTTTTTCAACTTTGGTGTATTTTGTAGATTTTAGGCAAGAATTAAAGCCGTAAATAGTAAAAAAAAATAACTTTCAATTTTTTTTGCTATACTTACTTTCAAAGCTAAAATTTCATTTCTTTATGGAGAGCCTTCTGAAAAATAATTTTTGGATAGATTTTGGAACTAGATTTTTATTTATTTTCTGATTAAATGTTCTGAAATTTAATTAAAACCTTTAAAAATAATTTTTGAGGAGTGGTTTCCCTTGTCAGTTTTCTTGATAGTCAAATATCTTGAAATAAGCTTGTTTATAGCTTCTTAGGGTCAATAATTTCTATAGAAGGCCCTTATATAACCAGACACATAAAATATATAACTGGTGAAAACGTGCTCTGAGTTTGTTTATCATAGAGTTAGGGGGTGTCGGCTCTCCTTTCATGGAACCTGTCAACCAGAGGGATCTCAGGGATGAAGTGTTTTATTTATTTCTAAACCTGCTTTCTTAATATTAATGGGTACTGTAAAATCCAATTGGTCGAAGTATATGGCATGCAAATTTTATCGGAGTGGAATGTTTTAGTTCTCGTTATGGATCAGTGGTAGTTACAAGACGTTTTACATGCGATAGTGTAAAACTTATTTTAAAGCAAAAAATGGAGTATTTAGTTTGCAAAAAACTTTGTTCCGAACTGATTCTCCTTTCCACATTATCTGAGACTGATTTTATGATCCTTCAAAGAAGAATACATCACTTTATTTCGGATGAAAAACTTTTATGAGTTTTAACGAGATTTTTAATGAAAAAGATCATGGTGTTAAGGCAGAATGGCACTTCTTTGCTTCGTGTCATCGAAAGGAGCCTGTGACGGTATTGGGGAAACTCTAGACTTAGTAGCCTTTCAGACAGTGCCCACGCCCATCCATTGAGAAGCTTACTGGTTAAAGTAACTTTCAGAGATATTTATTATATTTTTTAAAGTTATTACTATTTGGCATGCTATTTAAATGAAAGCATTTTTTAGAAATAATCCAGATTATTGTAAAAATACTTTTATCAGCACTTCTATAAATTGTTTTGTAATATTACGTACTAAGAGGTTACTATAAAAATACATATTAAAATTTGACATTATGATAAAATAAAAAATTAGTTTTATTTTAATGTCCTATATTTTTTTGAAGAAAATCCTATATTTTTTCTTGAGCATGCTGCTATCACTGTGATCCCGAACCAGTGTTACTTTTAAGTGATTAAAAAAAGTTAACGCATATCTGTACTCGTTTGGGGTACCTTAGAATTAACGTTGAGTCAACCCCCCTGAAGAAAAATTCTTGTTATATGCCGTGTCCCAGGTAGGACTAAAATTTCAGTGGTGCCCCCCCCCCAAAAGAAAATCCTGGATCCGCCCCTGGGCAGTGAAAACCGCTTTTCTCTGCCTTCCACATTGCTATTTTCACTAACTAGCGTAGGCAGACAAGCTATACTAACTGCCTGTTCCATTTTAGTATGGATTGTATACAGCATTTATGGGAAGCTTTATGTATGCAGCATTTGGTACCTGTAAGGATCTCGTCATAGGACCAACATCTGTCATGGCACTCATGACTGCAGAATATGTTCAAATAGGTGGTCCCATGTATGCTGCACTTTTGACTTTTTTTTGTGGCTGTCTCCAATTAATTCTAGGAATCTTTAACTTAGGTTTGTAATTTCTTTGTTTTTATACTTACTAAATAAAAGGATCTCAATGGCAGAGTAAATCTGCGCAGGGGAATTTAATATTAATTTTATTATAAGATATATATGTAACTTAGTTCAATTTATGAACAGCTAGAAAACAAAATTTGAAAACAATGACATGACATTTTTTTGGGGGGATTATATTCACAAGAATGATGTGTGATGTAAATTCCTGTTAAGACATACACTTTTCCATCTGCTGTGGACTAGTATGGAAATTTGAACAGATCTAAATAATAGGAAGGTTATACTTCTGTGATTTGTTCAGTATCTACCTGAGACATGAGGTGAAAAGAAGGCTTTTTATAAACTATATTTTGTTTATCATATTCCTTAAGCAAAGGTTCCTAAAGGTTTTTTGTTTCTGCTTAAAAGCTATATATTACTTTATAAAGTCCTACAGAGTGATCTCTGCATTTTTAAAACCAAAGGGTCATGATACGAAGCCCTTCAAATGGAAGTATTGAACAACGAAACGATGCCCATTTTTATCCATCTTTAAAATTTTACTGCACTTGTTTTCTATTAGAACCCGCGAAAACGAATTCTAATTAACTTTCCCCATTCCGATTAAGAATTTGGTCCTAATTATGTTTGAACTTTCGCCTCTAGTCATTTTTTCGGTTTAATAAGCGCCATCTGTAGGTCAGGGTGGTCCCAGAAGTACCCGGCCTAACAAAGAAAAACTAAAAATTTTTGGAAAATTTTTCCTAATTTCTCTAGATAGGCTTCTTTTAGCCCCATACACCTCTTCCAGTGAAGTTCCATGGGGTCCATGACCTATTTTTAGAAGGATTCGTAAAAGCCCTCAAAATGACCGTTAACAGCATATTTTACTTGATAATTTTTGCAAATCTTTGCCCATCGAACCATTTTTTGAGGTTTAGGAGCAAAAATGACCTGAGGGGACAAAATCTGGGGAAAACAGCACGTTTGAGTTTGAGTAATTTAAACATTGATTTAACTGATTTTAGCCATCCTGACAATGGACGCAATTTTCATCAATTGCGGCAGCCATCTTGCACCAAGCTTTTTCAATATCAAATTTTCTGTCAAAATTCTGTAAACTGCACTTTTTGAGATCCCTGTTTTATCTGCTAGGTCCCTCACCTTCGATCGGCGATCATCCACCACCATTTTATGGATTTTTTTAACCAATTTTGGAGAAGGAACTTCATTTGGTCGACCGGTTCGTTGTTCGTCTTGGCAGCTCGTGCGACCACGTTTAAATTCCGCCACCCAGTATTTGATGGTGGAAAATGAAGGGGTAGAGTCCCCCAGTGTGGAATCCAGCTTTGCTTTAATATTCGTGCAACTTAAGCCCTTCAAATGGAAGTATTGAACAACGAAACGATGCCCATTTTTATCCATCTTTAAAATTTTACTGCACTTGTTTTCTATTAGAACCCGCGAAAACGAATTCTAATTAACTTTCCCCATTCCGATTAAGAATTTGGTCCTAATTATGTTTGAACTTTCGCCTTTAGTCATTTTTTCGGTTTAATAAGCGCCATCTGTAGGTCAGGCCGGGTACTTTTGGGACTACCCTCGTAGCTAGCTCTCAAAAGCCAATAACTAGACTTTTGATTCAGGGGGTTTGTTTTGCAAAGAGGCTACGAAAAGTCTTTTTAAATTTTGATTATATATGTTAAAAAATTATTTAACTTTTGATGAAGTCAAAATTATTGTTCCGTTTTTACTAGTAGATTATTAATTTGTAGTACTTTCTAATACTGGGAATTTTCATTTAGGGTTTTTAATGAATTTTATCTCATCTACTGTTTTAAGTGGTTTCACTTCTGCAGCTGCTATTATCACTGCAACTATGCAACTGAAGGTGAGTGAAAAACTCTAATTTTACTGAAAAAAAAATCTTGATCTTAATTTTACTTTTCATTTGTTAGTTATTTTCCTGTAGTGTTTTGGAGTTTTAATAGTTAATTTGTTAAACATGCAGTCCTTTCAATTTCACAAACTTTATTATCCCCAAAACTTGTATATATATAATTTAAAAATTCAGATGAGATACTACCACACATTTTTACTGTAAATGTATGTTTAATATTATCTTCCAAAGAATATTTTTGCTAAAACATTTTTATGATGAACCTTTTACGAACAGTGTAAAGAGAAAATTTTCATAAGTAGCAATTTATACAACTTCTATCCTACAGCTGCAGTTTTGTGAAATGAGCAACTGTTTTCACTTAATGTTTGATTATACATTATGTTAGAATTTAATGCAAGAATGGACAATTGTGTTCTTAGTCAATGGTGAGATTTAAAAAAACTTGATAAAAGGAGGGAAAGAACAAATTGTTGATAATTTCACAATTCCAGCTTCAATTTATTAAACAAAGCAGAGCAATATTTGTTTTCAGCTTGAAAAAATATTTACTAAGTTTAAATTTGTAAGGTACCCCCCAATTAAAAAATTGTCTCAAAGTTTTTTTCTATCCTTTTTCTTACATTTAGAGGTTGTTGTATTATCTTGAAATTTCCCTCATTTTCATAGAATTAAGGTGCCTGCCTACCTATAGAGGCTTTTTTATAATAATTAAAATTTTGACCTAATTTGTGGTTAATACAATTAAATGCATCTAAAAACTATGAATAACATAAAAAAAATTTAAATATTGATTAAAATTTTCATATTATTGAAGAATTTATGCATGAAAATCACAAAAAAACGTCTCCGCAAATCAACATAACTCAAATTCATATGAAGATATTTTTGTTTTGTAAACTTTGTTATCCTCGTGAACTTATATTTTAGGAGGCCTACTACTTTTATGTCTAAATTTATTTAATATCAAAAGTTACAGAACCAAACGTGAAAAATGAAAAAAAAACACCAAAATTCAGTAAAGTTTTAAGTTATACTACTCATAAAATAAAAAAATATTACACCCACAACCAAAAAAATAGTAGGGCTCCTAAATCATATTATGTCAAGTATTTTCCCCAATTTTTATAGAAATCCATTCACAATATTTTGAGTTATGCAGTTTTGCAGAGAAGGGAAATAGGGAAAATGTGATTCTGAGAAAAACGCGAATTTCTTTATTTTTTCCTTAATAAAATGCCTATTTAGCTGTAAGTAAAATTTCTGTAACTTTAGTTCTAGGAAAGATAAAGACAAAATTTAAACTGATTTGGAAATCTAAAGATGTGCTTTTTGAAATAAGATAATAAAATGTTTTTGAATTTTGGGTCCAAAACGGCGTTTTTTAGGTAGGCAGGCACCTTAAGGATATTGAAAGTGTAGGATTTTTATTTCTCTTTGCATTGAAAACATTTCTTGTAAAAAAATGAATTTAAATTTTACATTTTCAATTTCTTTAGACATTTTAAGTTTGGTTTTTGTTTAAATGATTTTTATGTATATTTTATTTGCTATATTCTTATAAATTTATCTATATCTATATTCTTTTATATCTATATTCTTATAAATTTACTCTTTTAGGGAATATTCGGTTTAAAATTTGAATCTCGTGGATTCGTGAACACAGTTTACCACTTTTTTAAGAATATTTCACATACCAAGTAAGCTGAAATTCATATATTGATTTTGAATATTACATTTCTCTTAAAATGTTACATTATTATTTCATTTGTCCTTTTTTTTAAATTAGCTTTGTAATGAGTTTGTGACATGAGTTAACAAGGTTTATCACACATGTTACAATTACACAAGTGTTGCTTTATTGAATACCTTTTACTTTGAGAAAACTTAAACTTTTCATACCTTTTACTTTGTTTCTAGCTTTTATGATTTACTCATGGGATTGTCGTCTGTTATCCTTTTACTGTTCCTTCGAGTAAGTTGAAATGTAGTTATGGTTTTCAAAATCCATTCTTAAATTTAAACTTCATAAACACATTAGGCATAAAATATTAATTGAAAAGCACATTTTGAAGTTATTTCTTCCATTGAAAAGTTCTTGCACTTGTGAGTTTTGGTAAAGATTTAATAATGTTCTTTCTCTCATAGTACTCTATATTAAATTTTTACTCAACATTTAAAACAAATTAAAAATTACAATGATTGAAAATCTCTTTTAGAAGTACAGAGACTTAAGAAGTACATGCTGCTCCTTTTTAAACCTGTCTCGCACTGTTAAAGCTCTGTGGTGGTCTTTTGCTACTGGTAATATAATTTTTCTTGATATTTTATTCAGTGTGTAAGTAGCTAGAGTAATTACCTAAATATTTATTATTTTATAATGAGGTTGATGTTTTTAAATTATTCTTTCAGCTCGAAATGCGTTTGTGGTAATCCTATGTTCATGTTTTGTTTCTGCTTGTTTGTCTTCTGGATATGATATATTTTCATTGACTCAAAGAGTGGATGCTGGGATTCCAAAATTTGAAGTACCTCAGTTTTCTTATCAGCATTTTGACCCTCTTACAAATATTACTGTTTACAAAGACTTTGCAGAGGTCATAAAGGTTAGATAATCACAAATTATCTATTTTCATCTTATAAACAATCCTATTTTCCTCATTTAATTTTTTAATGATTTGCATAGTTGATATTTCACTGTCTTAAAATCAATCTTAATGTAAAATGTTAATATTAAGTTATTTTTGTATACTATGCTTTATATCCTATATCAGGGGTTTCCAACTGGTGGCCCGCGGGCTGCATGCGGCCCGCCGGGTCATATTGTGCAGCCCGCGAAGCTCTCTGAAAACCCTCCAAAGAGTAGCTTCAAAACACTTTTTAGCACACTAAAATTCAAAATATTTTCGGGGGAGAACCCCCGACCCCCTCCATATATCTCTTAGGTTATGGACTAGCTTCGATCATTTTCTATGGTGCAGGAATTAAAAGTTTGAAGTTTCAAGAGGTCGTTTGTAAAACCTGAAATTCTCCCTCAGCCTAGCAAGGGGGTATGACGGCAATGAAGGCTTTTATAACCTTTATCATGAGGGACAAAATAAAGTTTCAAAAAATTGGGTAAAACGATCTAAGGAAAATTTACAAACATTTTCTTGAGGAAGACCTTTTCATTTAATTAATATTCAAAATATTAAATATATTCAGTATTCCTACGAGTTGTATAAAAGTAAAAAAATCATATATCCCTTGGAATTTTGGAAAATACAGTAGTGCATACATTCAAAATATGTAAACAACCTTCGTCCCTCTTTTGCTGGAAAAGTTTCATATTGAAGACTTTACCCAAAAATATTATCATCATTAAAAAGGAGCCATCAGATTATTTTGCGGCCCGCCACTTGACTTGTGATTTCGATTGCGGCCCGCAAGTACTTAGAAGTTGGAAACCCGTCTTATATCAATAGCGATAGATCATTATGAGTTTTTAATATTTATTCTTTGGATTTATTAAGGATCTTGGTTCTGGGGTTTTGGTGATTCCATTTTTGTCCTTATTAGAAGCTATAGCAATTGCAAAAACTTTCAGTAAGTATTTTAAGGATTTAATAACTTGAAAACTGCTATTTATTTTAGGGATTATAGAATCATAGTGTTTATTCAGAAAAAGCTTAAATATTTCCACAGTATTACAAGAATTATAAGTTTTTAATAATAACTTATAGAATACAATATTTAACTTTTAAATAAATAGTTAAAAAAACTGATTCAGATATAAGAGAAATTAATAATTCTTATAAAAAGATTTACTTACAGCTCGTGGGGAGAAACTGCATGCAAGTAGAGAAATGATTGCCCTAGGTAATTAGATGTTCAAAAGTTTTCTGCACAAAGTTTCATAAGTTCTATGTAGTTTCTTAGTTGAAATGCAATCTAATTGGTTGAAAATTTGTAATTTTTCAGGAATGGGAAATTTAATGGGTTCTTTTGTATCCTCATATCCTGTAACTGGTAGTTTTTCAAGGTAGGTAAACTAT
Organism: Tetragnatha versicolor; assembly: GCA_024610705.1. NCBI lineage: Eukaryota > Metazoa > Arthropoda > Arachnida > Araneae > Tetragnathidae > Tetragnatha > Tetragnatha versicolor. Next base: position 36,587,909 of record JANDEH010000002.1, on the reverse strand, counting down.
TTTATTTTCATTTGCTTGCTAAAAGAAGTTGAAATTGCTTGTTTTGAATGTTTTGTTTAATGACATCACTATCTGAAAATTCTTCATCTTCAATATAAGAAACCTTGAGTAATTTAGAGTTGCAGTTTGAATTGAGTCATTGAAGTGATTTGATCAGTTGAATTGAATGAAGAAAGAGAAGAGTTGTAGAAAAAGTTGCTTTTGTTATTTTCTTCTTTATATATTTCTTACTTTTGTTGGTATCTTTTTCCCTCTTTCATTTGGCATAAACTTTCACTCTTATTTATTTTTCTTCTGTCTCTTTTTAATCCTTTAGTCTTTTCTCATCCAATTTCTTTCCATTTTCCCTCATATTCTTTCTTTAATATCACACCATTTTTCCGTCAATAAGTTGCCCCATTAGTTTATCTTAGATTCCTTTACCCTATATCTCTTACTTTGTGTTTCCCATAATTTTTCTTATCTTCCTCTCTACCTTTTTAAGAGACACTCAACTCCACAGATCAAGTCAACTTAACTCAACCGAAATCTTATCTCCAAAGTACTAGAGGTTCATACCCTTTTACTGAAAATAAAAGTTTTCAGATAGTGATTTATGGCAAGAAACTATTCATGTGTGTTTTTATGTGGCACAAGTGATGCATTAAAATAACGTTTGCTTGAAGGTCTGTGATAAATAATGCCAGTGGTGTGAAAACGCCCCTAGGTGGAATCGTCTCAGGTATATCTCTGAATTGTTTGAGTTTGAAGCCTTTTTAGACCTCAAAATGAAATCTCTAACTGTGTTCGTTTTGATCTAGGGTGTTTTGTATTACTTGCCTTATGTGTAGTTGCTCCACTTTTTCACTACATTCCAAAGTCTTGTCTGTCAGCCATTATTTTCTCAGCTGTGATATTTATGATTCATTTTGAAGATATACCAGACATGTGGAAAACAAATAGTAAGCATCTTGACTGCTATTTATTGAAGTATTCCAAGTCCTTTAACTTTCTCTGATATAAAGAGGAATTATTAAAAACTCTGATTTTGATGAACTATTTGTTTATGTGCAAATAATTTGTTTAAAAAATTTTTTATTCCATTTTTAGAAGTGGAACTCATACCCTTTTTTACCACATTCATCTTTTCTTTTATTTTTGGATTGGAAGTAAGTGCATTCAGCAGTCAATTTTTTTTGTAAATTAGGATAAACAATTTTCCATATAGGGATTTAATAAAAGGGTTGTTAAAACCATTGTATGAACATTTCACGGCTTTTATTTCACTGTAATTGCCGTCTCTGAAATTTATAAGTAGAGCTCTCATTGTCTTCAATATAGAGCAGTGTTTTATAAACGTTTTATTCAGTTGACACTAAAATATTTGGAATTTACTGGCTGCACAGCTGAATATGGAAAATTAAAAAGTTAATTAATACAAAAAAGTATTTCATCATCATAAAAGGCTAGACAGCCCAGCGTGGGCCAATGCCTTCCTTTGAAGACCCCTCCACAAGGACCCACGGGTCACCTTGGATTTCCAGTGAGTTTTTCTTCATTGGATTTCATAACAGGGAGTTTTTACAGGATAGAGGATAGCAAAAAAGTATTTATTTTGAAGATATTTTAGCAGGGAAGCTTAGTGGGTTTTGAAAAGAAAGAGTTGTTGAAAAAGAAAAGTTGAGAGTTATAAAACTTTTAAGTCTTTCTTGTGTTTTGTACTTAATTTCTTTTAATACTGAAAATCCAAATGCACAGAACAATAAAGATATAACAGGAATAAGAATTTTAGAATAATTTTCAATTTGAGATTGCTCAATACTATTTTTTGAAAAAAGGCCAAAACTCATCCGAATTCGCCTCAACGAATTTTGAAAGGTTAATCTTATCCTGTAAGTCAATGTGGTGTTTTTATGTTAAATATGTGAAGAGTTTTGCTAATTACAAATGGGTTAATTAACTATTCCATATTCTTTAACTGAAAGCAAAATTTTAATTTTTCTGAAAAATGTTTTCTTTCCCTTACAGTATGGTTTGTTATTTGGTATTACAGTTGCTCTATGCATATTGATGTGGAAGCAAAATAAAGTTGATATAACTATTTCAGTTAATAAGGTATTTATAAAAATTGTATTACTTAATACATATACATACAGTGTATAGCTTTGTGAGTTAAAAATGTGCAGGATCGATAACTTCATCTTTAAATAAATAATACTTATCATGGTATACAATAAGGCTAAGCGCGCACTAGAGACTTTTGTCTCGGCGACAGAGACAAAATTGTTTCCCTGGCTATTGCAAGAAGCTAGAGCGCGCGCACATGGCGACAAGACCAAGATCACTAGGCCAAGAATTTCCTAATAGAAATGCATTGCTCTCAAGTGACTAGTGTTACAGTCGCCGGCAACATAAGTCTCTAGTGCGTGCTTAGCCTTACCCACCAAGACAAAGTGTATTTTAAATATAAGCTTTTATATTTTAAAGAAAATCCACAGGCTAGATTTGAAATGCATATTATTTATAGTTGTGGAGTATAGATTTATCTATATATAAACAGCTTAAGAATTATATATTTTATAATTCCATAAATGTTTAAGGTATCCGCCTACCTTCGAGACCATTTTTTGAAATACTTGATTTACAAAGTTTATTTCTTAATTTTTGGTTTAAATGTACATCACAACATTGATTAATGCAAAAAAAACAAAAGTAATTATATTATTTTCTAAAATATGGGGTAATTAGTGTAAAATTTAAGTGAATTTTTATAAAACCCCTCTCACTCTTGCCCAAAAACTATTACCCCTATATAAATTTCCTTTGAACACAAGTATTGTATAACACTTATCTTCAGAATGGACAATTTTCTAAGACATATTTTGAAAAGTAATTTTTTACAGCATAAAATGTAAAGGTAAGTGAACATTTTCAAAATTTCTACAACCATTTAACAAAAAAACGTCGATAAAAATAAAAATATAAACTTGCAAAAAAATCTGTAGTCCATATGGTAATAACAATATGATTAATATTCTGTTAAAAATTTGGAGTGAATTATCTTGGATAGTTTTTGAGTAATCATGTAAATAGTGGAGGGTTTTTTGCAAAATTTAGTGCTGAGAAAATTAGCTTTAAAGTTTATATTTGTGTACGATCGCACACGACTATCTGTTTTAAAAATGCTGTAATTTCTTTTCTAATTCACCTACAAGTGAAATGACAACAGTTTTGGAAAGATAAAAGTCTAAACTACTTGAAAATGTAAGAACCAAATTTTCGACGAAAAGGTCGAAAATCGTCATTTTAGGGGTAGGCAGATACCTTAAGTGTCTAAATTGGAAGTGCAATTTTAATCTTGTGTGTTTTAGGATGATGTTGGACACACCTTTATACATGTAACCCCTGAGGGTAATATTTATTTTCCATCATCAGATTATTTGAAAGGATCAGTTTCCAAAGCTTTATACAGTAGGTTTTTAAAGAAATCTAACAATTTTTATATATATTTTTTCTTGTGAAGTTCTATTTATACTTATTTATAATGAAATATTTTAGGTCAACCTAACAGTTCTGACTGTACTGTTATAGTACATGGTGACAAACTGAAAGAAATAGATTATACCACTGCAATGGTATGATAATTTTAGATTTTTTATAGGTTAAATTTGTTATTTAACATTTCATAATTATTTCTATAATAGTGAGTGTCAATAAAAAATAGTGTACTTTTATGTTGCATACAAAAAAATCTAAATTTTCAACCTCCATGATATTAAATACAAATCTCCTTATTTTACCAAAGTTTCAACATTTTTTTAAGGTTTGACATTTTTTTGTATTGGTAAAAATAATTATTTAAGTTGTATGATTTTATGTATCTTTTAATTGTACTACTGTGACCAAATTTATTAAGCCATATGATTGAAAGTTGGTAGAATTTTCCAGTTTCTGACAGCTATTTTTCATTTTCCTTCAGCCAATTTTAGCATCATGGTGGTGTAAAAACATTTTTGCTTATGTATGATGTAGATTCATCTGTTTAATGAAATATTTTATTATATCTGTTTTATTTTAAATTTCTTTATACACATTCTAGGGGCTTAAGAATATGGCTAAATGCATTGAGAAAGAAAATTCCAAAGTTGTCTTCCACATAACTCAGGTGAATATTTTCAATCTTTTTTCAATTTTTTTATTGCATTGCATCATCTTAATCAATTGAAATAGAAGAGGTATTGCATTTTATTCATTTATTTGTTGTGTGTGTATTTAGCCTTTGGTTATGAAAGCTTTGCATGATTTAGAAGAGAGTATGCTTATTTGCAAGCAAGATGAAGAAATTCAGAATATACTCATGGAATCCCAGACTGCAGCTGGTATGTGTTTTTAACATTTGATTTCTTTTTTATGTTAAGTTATGTAAGTCAGTATGGTCCAACCTTTGACTACACAAGTGTGAATTAAACTTTTTATATTGAGGTGTTTGCCAGGGACAGTAAAAGGAGAAAATTACATGGTACCAGGGTTGACAAATGATAATATAATCTTTCTTAGAAATTAGGCGATGCACAGTGTCGGGAATTGCCTAATGGAAGGAAGGAGCAAGAAATGTTTTAAGTTTTAGGGATTTACAGAGTAAATGTGTTATTGGGTTATGAGTTCATATCCAACAAAGTGGTTAATGGTTTCTTTTCTCTTTTTAAGAAGGGGGTTCAGAGGTTCTCCCCTGAAACTTTTTTAAAGTATTCAACCTGTAAATATGGGTTTTAAACAAATTTCTAAAATAAAAATTAATTATAGGATATGTAGTTCTATTTCGTTTGAATAAGCAATGAATGAAGGCCAAGTGAATTGCAAAATTTCTTCAAGGGCTGCATGTTGGACCACACTGATGTAACTGAATTAAAATTCATGTAAACATTAACCTTTGATAAGTATCTACAAAGGGCAAGATTAAGAGTAACATATTTATGGGTAGTCTTTAAATGTGGTTAGGACTTTTAGAATTTTTTATTAAGTGTTTTTGGTAGTATTATTGTGGTTAAATATAAAATACTTTTACTCTAAGATAATAAGTTATGTTTGCTATAATAATGGTTATGCTTGCTTAGTAAAAGAAGATGAATTTCAAGATCTATTTTTTTATTTGGACCATGATCTAATTCTCGACCCTCTCAAAATTTTAGTACAGTCATATATGAAGGAATAGTCATAAATTTTACATGATAGTATAAACTTACATATAAAAACAATTAAAATATTGTAGAAGTAGTAAATACCTTCCCCTATATCTGATCAGGTGCAGAAGCCAATTCCGAAGCAACAGAAGTTATTGAGAATTCCAATGCAGATGCTGCTTTGCTTATTAAAAACTCTTCCAATCCAATAGTTTTACCAAAAACTGACAATAGCTCCAGCAAGTCATGATTGAAATATGGCATTTGTATACGAATATTGAATCTCATTATCTGTGATCTCATATACCAAGATAATTTGTTTCTTCTGCCACCGGTGGTTTTAATTGTTTTGTGCATTTAAAACTTGATATTATTTTATGATTTTATACTTAGTTATGGGTATAATAATTTACAATCTCTATTTACAAGGTAAAAGATGTGCTTTATTTGTATTGGTAGAATTATTATGTATTATTGCTGATGAAATTTATCTAAATATTTAATAGTGCTAATCATTTTAGGGATGCTATCTTGGGTAAATAAATTTATAACCCTGTTATTCTAATAATAAACTTTTATCTATGGCACTTACACTTTCAATCTCCTAAATCTATTAAAAATTTAATCTATACTGAACTCTAAAATTGACTTAAAAATAACTTTATTTCCAATTGCTTGACATTATTGAATTATAAATGCTGATTCTAAATAGTTATAAAATTACTTGTAAATTAAATTACAAAAATTATCTTGCTGTACTAGAGTTTTTAGTCATTTTTAAAAAATATGGGCCTTCTAGAAAGAATCTATTGTACAAATCTATATTTACTTATTTAGGTTTGTAGTTTGTTATCTGTAATTATGATGCTTTTGCTGATTAATTTGTTTGCACAATTTGTTATTTACTATTAACATTATGTATTTAGCGTTTCACTTATTTATTACTTAAAGATATAATAAAATGTTTCTTACACTTAATTAGTGGTTTTTTAACTGCATACTTTTAAAAATAACTTCATTTTCTGCTAACTATGTAGTATGGACATTTGAAAAATATTAAAATTTATTTAAAGGAAATAAATATAATATTAGGGAAGCATGTTAACATGCTATGCTTATCTTGGGAAATGTAGCAGGTGTGCATTAACTTAATAAAATAAAACATACCACTTTGTTTTACAACCTAACAGAGTGAACAAGTTGGTGGGAGGAGATAAATATAATGGATTAGAATTTTAGTTTTAACAATTAAATGCTAATAATATGAAAATAACTAGCTGATGAAAAAGTTTTCTCATCGGAAAAAATTACTGTTTAAGAATTATTTCAGACGCAAAAGTTGAAAGAACCAATGGCATAGCGATAAAAACTTCCGTGAAGGAATGTTGTAGCTTGGTGAAAACGGAAAACAATTTAGCTCTAATTGTGCTATGAAATCTATAGGTCATAAAAATGCTTCATGAAATAATTATCTTTATGTATGCAAAATATGTTCCAAATTCTTGTAACTTTATTTTAAATTATGTACAAGTTTGTACAGAGTAAATTCAAAGTAAAACTATCAGTTTTTACTTTATGCACCATATTTAGCTCTAAATTCTTGATAAGTCCTCACAAATACATTTTCAAAGCTTACTCCCGAGGAAGAATTTTCACGAGCAGTATTCAAATCATCTTTAAATAGATTCTTCAAAATTGGCAAAAAATGAGGCAGAAACTTCAGCTCATGCAATCTTACCTACGTAAAAATGAAATAATTATAAAGTGCACACAATAATGGCCAATACAAGCATTTTTTAAAAAAACCAAGAAATGCATTTTTCCAGTAAGAGAAAGATCTAAATTAAAAAATCAGCATAAAAAGTTTCAAAAAGATTTAGTTAATTCAATATTTGAAAGTGAAAATCAACAATCACTTTGATAACTAAACCATTGTTTAAAACCAATGTTTTGAATTAAATGACGTCACATGTTTTTTTTTTGCGTCTTTTTTTTAAAGCCAAACTTTGAAATTAAATTAAAAAATAAATGAGCATATTCCTCTCTTGGATACCTCTATCAAATAAAAATAATACCGGAATTGCCAATTAAGAATTAAATAAAAAAATTTCACACACATGAACTAACACTGTATCATACCAATAAAATTAAAACAAAAGCACTTCTAAGTCAAAGATAAATAATAATACAACAATATTTTTAAAGAGCAAATTTGAAAATTATTACCTTCATGAAATCAAACGCACATCCAATAGGTCTGGTAGTATTTTCTGGTAAAATCGGCACAGACAAATAGCGTTTGCTGAAGTGAGTCAAAATAGTATACTCTGCATTCATTCTCTCTGCAATATCCACTACTTGAGATGGAGTGCTAAATGTGAAATAATTCAATAAATATAAGTAAAAATTTTAAATTCCCAGCTTACTTATCTAATTTAAAATGCCCTACCTGTGTTTTTTCATGCATGCTTCATTTATAAGACCATCTTCAATACTTGCTTCATGTATTAATAAAGTACAGTTTTCTCCTAATGAAGCAAAAGGTTTTATTAAAAAGAAACCATATAGTTAGGTGGCTTATTACATAAAAATGCCCTGAAACTGCAAAATGTGATACTTTCATGAAACTTTCAGGGATGTTAGATAATCATATAAGAACTAAAAAATCGATGGGAGCCCAAAATTTTGGGGCGTGGTTTGACCGTTATGACGTCATAACAAGATGGCGACCAAGGGCCTATATTCGGTTCTTTTAATGACAGAAAGACATTTTTGGGGACAAATATTATGTTTTAAGGGTTAAAAAACATGATTCTGATGACAAAACGTGCAATTTTTTTTTAAAAGTTACTAAAATTTAATAAAAGCACGAAATAATAATACAGTCTATCGCCAGTTGCGGCAAAAAAAATTTGTAAAAAAATTATTTTTTTCGACGGTTTTATATGTTTTTTGGGGTGCTGATTCTAAATATTTAGTTCACTTCCACGCAGAAGGTCGGCTTCCTATCAAAAAACGCAAAAATATGTGAAAAAATCACCAAATTTTTACTCTTTCTTCGGATTTTCGCTTATATTTTAAAAAATATTAGTTTCTCGAAAATTATTTAAATTACAAAGTTGGAGTAGATAAAATTTACTACAAAATGCACTATTTAATTTTTGTTTTCCGAAGAATAGTTTAGACTTTATAACACACTGAAAAACAGAGAAACAAACATCCTCTGTTTAAATTATGCTGTGTTAAAATTATCTGTTTTTCAATGCGTTATAACGTCAAAACTATTCTTCGGAAAACAAAAATTAAATGATCCATTTTGTAGGAAATTTTATCTACTCCAACTTTGTAATTTAAATAATTTTCGAGAAACTAATATTTTTTAAAATATAAGCCAAAATCCGAAGAAAGAGTAAAACTTTTGCGATTTTTTCGCATATTTTTGCGTTTTTTGATATGAAGCCGACCTTCCACGTGGAAGTGAACTAAATATTTAGAATCAGCACCCCAAAAAACATATAAAACCGTAGAAAAAATTAATTTTTTTACAAATTTTTTTTGGCGCAACTGGCGATAGACTGTATTATTATTTCGTGCTTTTATTGAATTTTAGTTACTTTTTAAAACAAATTGCACGTTTTGTCATCAGAATCATGTTTTTTGACCCTTAAAACATAGTATTTGACCCCAAAAATGTCTTTCTGTCATTAAAAGAACCCAATATAGGCCCTTGGTCGCCATCTTGTTATGACGTCATAACGGTCAAACTACGCCCTAAAATTTTGGGCTCCCATCGATTTTTTAGTTCTTATAAGATTGTCTAACATCCCTGAAAGTTTCATGAAAGTATCACATTTTGCAGTTTTTTTGTAATAAACCACCCAACTACATACATATATTTTATACTTAGTTGAAACTACTATACAAATTTGATAAAAAATTACTGTAAAAGTCGAGGATATGCTTTTTATTAGAAAAATTGACCTAAAACTCAAAACCAGCGTTTGAGGAAAGTGAAAATTTACCACCTTTGCTCCCATGAATCGTCATAATCGGATGCAGAAAAAAAACCATGAAAAAGATGACCATTTCCACAACCTTTTTGAGAATTCTGATACAGAATGACCTTGATGATGTAATTATTTAATAATTATTTCTTGTTAGCCGATATGTTTTTTTATATTATTGCAGGGGTCTTCCGTGAAACTTAACAGATAACACACATTGATTTTATGCATAACTTATATCTGTCAATTTAAATCTTAGAACATTGGGGGCCTCATGGGTCACTTGCTTAGGTAAGGTATTTCACACAACATGGATATTAAAAAAAACTTCATTTCACCATTTCCAGGGTTCCCACTCAATTTTGAAAATAAAATCCCTCGTCACATTCAGGTTAATTTAAAAGATCGTCCAATTTACAGCATTTCTTTGGATATTTCTTGCTTTTCAAGCATATATTTTCAAAAATGGAATTTTTTAAAAGATGTAGACATCAATAGTTTATTATTTTTCAGGTTGTTCTGTAAAGTTATTTGGGTTGTACAGTATTTCAAATACGTTTAAATTAAATCATATTCTATTTTACCTGCATCGACAAGTCTCTGACAAGGAGCAGAATCCCCTGAAAAAACAAGTTTCCAAGTTGAATCTTTTAATACAATCCCATAAGCTTCGAGACAATGCTGCACAGGAACCGTTTCAATCTATACAAATGAAAACAAGAATAAACCAATTAATAGACAAATAATACAAAATTTTTATAGCCGCTCTAGACCATAATGATAGTTTTCCAGAAGATTCCCAAGGAATTAATATTTAAATATCCCAGATAGGCACATACTCTATATATAATTACATATGAAAGTACCTGCACTTCTTGTAAAATATCTGAAAATCTTTCGAATTCACTGCTTTCAGAAGTAAGAGACTTGCATGTAATGATCCTAAAATGGAACATGGTCTTAATAATTCTTTATCTAATAACAAACAATTCAAATATGTAGCAGAGTTAAAAATTATTTTAACAAAAACAAGGGCGGGACATGCAAGAAAATTTCATGATAATTCTAATAAATTGACAGGAGCATATTACACCTCTTATAACTTAGAAAATAAATGGGTAGGGAGAAGCATTTTATAATGCAAATTTTTTCAAAAAATTTCAAATGGTTCCATAAAAATACTAGTTTTAATTGCTTTAAAATTTATAACCTGGAAAAATGTTTTACAAAATATTACTACTTCAGTGAAATTACCTGACTTTTGATCTTAGATTTTCAAATATGTCACCAAATTTGGAGAAAATGTTTTTTATGCTAATAGGAAGAATTAAATACGGTTTTTCATAATTTCTTCCACACATTTTGAATGCTTCTTCTCTTGCTTTGATAAATGTAAATAAGCCCTAAAACACAAATTAGATTATATAGGAAAAAAACTTCAAGCATTCCATTTAGAACATGTTTTTTTTATAAAATATTCATTTCGATACTTTAATATAGGTATAATAGTATGCAATCAGCTTACCAAATAGTGATCAGTATGAAAATGACTAATGAAAACACAAGATATTTTCTGCAGAACTTCATTTATTGATGAGCCATAATACCGGTTTAACTGTAAATATGTAGCTTCTCCACAGTCTAATAAAACACTTTTTTCTGGACTGAAAATAAATTTAAAACATATTTTAAAGCAATTTGAACAGTGAATCCAAAATCAACTTTTAGTCATTCATAGAAAGATTAACTATTTTATTTACACATGTGTTACTCGTTAATAAAAAATTAAAAAAAATATCCTGTTTATGGAAACTGAAACACCATATGAAACAATTGAGCAATCAATGTGTAACCAAATCAAAAAGGGATGGTATCTAAGAAAATTTTACAAAAAAAGGTAAGTTTTTTTTAAATTTGTCCAAAATGATGAGCTCTTATACTGTATTATCTGTTAATAGTGGTTCTATAACAGTGGTTATCTATAACAGTGGTTCCCAACAGGTGGTCAGCAGACCACTGGTGGTCCGTGAGGCCTTCAGAGGTGGTCCGTGAGGCCTTCAGAGGTGGTCCGTGAGAAGATTTTTAAGCTTATCCAAAAAATGTGTGGAAATTAAAAAAAATAGTTTTTCTAATCACACATTCCAGGAAATAGTAAAAACATCACAGATGCAAAAACATAAGTAAAAAATCATGTGTCTCATAAATAAAAAAAAATTTAAGTTCTCTTTCTCTCCTATGAACTATTTGTTATTTCTCTTCTTTTCCACAACTTTATTCAACAGTAGTTTATTACAGAGTAGAAACGAAATTTGATGATGTGGAAAAGTATTGCATCAGATTAATTAAAACTGAGAGGCGTCGGGTTGGGGCAAATAAAGAATCGAATGTCACTTATACTTGGTTTGATACGAAGCGAAGCCTGGAAGTGTTGAAAGATATACTTCAACCTGTTGGACTTTTTAAGAGGAGAACCTGTTAGATATACTTCAAACTGGGATGCTATGGTCAGACAGGGTCTCCAACAAATTGTGGTATGAAAAGAGGAAATTTCTGAGACGCAAAAGAAATAGGTTTGTTCGAAGATATGAGAAAAATTTATTGCCGAAAATGCGAAAGTTTTTGAACACATAAATTATTTTCTATTTTAATCGCTCCTTTGAAATAATTATTGACTTTCAACACGATTTCTTTCGGGAGAACATCTGTAAGCCTCGCCCGCCTCTCGCCCATAGAATTTCCTCTGCCACAACTCACAGTCAGTGCACGTCCAGTTTTCTTTTTTCTGATCAACACAATTCCTGGTTATCTCATTTGTCCTGCAGTTTAATTTCAAGTTAAGAACTTTCTTTCAAATTTACTTCGAAAAAAAACTATTTTATACTGTTGTTTTTTAAACCTGTAACTTGTGTGTTGGTGTGAACCCTTCCAGGGTTAATATATCCATAAGTGGACATCGGAATTGATTAAAACCAACACCATTTCCACTCATCAGAACAATTTTTGTCATTTGTAAAGTATTATCCTCTTTTATACATACATAAAAGATGAAGAAAGTTACATCGTTATAAGCCTCTCCAATGAGATAAATTGAAGTTTTTATTTGTAAGGTACATTGCTGAAAAAGAAATTTTTTATTAAATTTCTTAATTTAGTTTTACATAATTAAATAAACAATCGTAATTAATAATGAATTCTCTATTTTATTTGTTGAACTTTGTGAGAGATTGATAAAAATGGTTAAATGTCTCTTATAAAAGGTATATTTTTTAACCCTCTCAGCACCAGAACATCAAAAAAGTGAAAAAACTTTTTTTCTTCTTCTCAATACATCCAAAATGCCCCTATAATTTGTCTGGAAAATTTTTTTCTCTTGTGTACACTCCTTTCTAGTTATTTTTATGAGGCCATATGGGCCATATTTTTTAAATTTTAACAGAAACACTTGGTTTAGAACTTATTAAAAGACATGGTCATAATATTAGAAGATTACGAAATAATAAAATATCTACCAATCTATAAAAAATGTTCTACAGAAGCTAGTATCTAGCTAGTATTTTCTCTTCACAAGCATCACAACTTAAGTAAACATTGAGGTATAAATCATCTTACTGCCATTTAGGAACGAATTCAAAAACCATGTAGAAGTCTCATATGTGATCTACATGAATCAGTGAAGTCACTATTGAAAAGAAAGTAAATTTGCGTGTTTACATCATACCAAAATTGAGCTCATAAGTAGGAGCCTCCTATGAGGCCCAGGGTGGCGACAGGGTTAAATAACACTGTTCTACACTGAAAAAATTTCCTTGATGAAAATAGTCATTTCTTATAGATTTTGGGTCGCTGAATACGAAAATCACCATCAAAATTCTCAATTGACTCAGGATTTTCGGGGAACAGCCCCTCCCCCTTTTCACGTTTTTTAACGACTTTATAACTTTGAACTCGATTTTCAGGGTCAAAAAGCATTGCTTTAATCTTCAAATTGCCCCCCAGGGGACAAGAAATGTTCAAATTAATAAAATAGGATAAATTTATAACAAATGGATAGGTTTAAGGGGTAGTTAACCCCCTAAGAATGCAAAAAATTAGCTAAAAATTATAGAGGTTTTTATACGCTATTTTTTCCTCTTATTTTTTACGCAATTCCCGTTTGAAGGGTCCTAACCCTTCCCCAAGGACCCAAATTTGATGGCAATATGCAGCAATGATTTTTGCTAAATGCGGTTGAGGTGAGAGCGCCCCCAGAGCACCCACGGAAGGGTTCAATGCCGCACTTAGAGTTTAACTGTGCTGTACAAAAAAAATTTGAAGCCACTTACTGAATTTCAGCTGATTCTTGTGTAAAATGATCTGCTGAATTCAAATATGACACCCATTTTCCTCCATCACCCTCAGTTTTTCAGGGGATGCCCCCTAATTGTTATCCACAGCCGTGCATCTATTAACATCTTGAAACAAGGAATCCTCACTCCCGAAAACCGGTCAGTTTTTAAAGAACTGAAGAGTTTCTACTTAGGATACACCCAAAATATAAGAAAAACATCATTTGTAATCTTTTCAAAATCATCGATATTAATTCCTGAACTCGCGAGCGCATTCGCGATTCTGGAAGTCTTCCGAACTCTTCCGCGGGGACTTCTGGGAGGCTAACACCTCAACCGCTTTTAGTAAAGATTATTGCTGCATATTGTCATCAAATTTGGGTCCTTGGGGAAGGGTTAGGACCCTTCAAACGGGATTTGCGTAATAAATAAGAGGAAAAAATAGCGTATAGAAACCTCTATAATTTTTAGCTATTTTTTGTATTTTTATGGGGGTAATTACCCCTTAACCCTATCCATTTGTTATAAATTTATCATATTTTATTAATTTGAACATTTCTTGTTAACTGGGGAGCAATTTGAAGACTAAAATAATGCTTTTTGACCCTGAAAATCGAGTTTAAAGTTATAAGGTCGTCGAAAAACGTAAAAAGGGGGAGGGGCTGTTCCCCGAAAATCCTGAGTCAATTGAGAATTTTAATGGTGATTTTCGTATTCAGCGACCCAAAATCTATAAGAATTGACTATTTTCATCAAGGAAAAAATTTTGAAGGTCAAATTTGTAGAACAGTGTAATTAGACGTAAAATTAATGTAATGCTAATTTTTCTTTTAAGTTTAATAGATTATTTGGTTTTCTAAGTTCCATTTAGAAACATTGTAAGACTCGGTTTCCCTTACTTCAGAAAAAAAGTGACCCTCTATGAGAAATGAATGCATTGAAAAAAAGTTGAAAATTTTGAAGATACAGTTAGGGATAGAGATGGTCCGCAGAGGTTCAAATATAAGTGAAGTGATCCGCAGACATATTTGAGTTGGGAACCACTGGGATAGAAATTTACCTTTTGTTTCTCAAAGAATTTATTTTTTAGAATTTAGTTAGGTGATAATAAATTTGTTTGCCATTAATATATATTTAGATGTACTTATAAGATGTGTAAAAAGAATAACTATTTTACTGTGACAAATTTATTACCTTGTATTGACGAGAATCCCAGACACATTTCTAAATGCAGTAGAAGTTGCTGAACTTGTTCCGAGAAATAACACCTCAGGATATTTTTGTTCTGTGAATTTTTTTAACATAGAAAAGTTAAATATCATACAATTTGAAGTATCACTTCTCTTACACATTTCTTTAGCACAATTTTCTGATAGCATTAAATTAATTAAGCAATATTATCAAATACATACCTTCAGAGAGAGAAGATGAAATAAGTGATTCTAACTTTTTACACTCAGAGTTGAAGTCAGGAATACTTTTCAACATATGAGTGAACTCTTCAAGGTTATATTGTGCCACACTACATCTTCAAAATTTATAGAATCAAATTATAAAACAGTAAAACAAAAAAAACAGCTACGTAAGATGATAAACATATCTTACCTACTAACTTTCTTTTGAGGTCTCAAATGCAGTTGTAACATTGGAGGTGGGTAAATAATTTTGGCAGACAGGTGTGATAAAAAATTTTTCTGAAAAATAAAAATAGATTGATTTAAAAATTTAGCTCATCAAGAAACACCTTATAGAAAAAATTATCATTGGCATTTTTCTACTAACAGGTTTCAGATGAAAGGAATTTCAGAAAGTAAATAAATCATCAATACCTTGCACACAATATCAGGATATCATCGGACAAAAACTCAAAAAATTTTCTTTCTAGATAATAGAAAATGATTATTCCTTGTCCTATATTCAGCATTAGCAATTGGGAAAAATTTTCACTGGTCCTGTGGACCATGCTTTGCCAATCTTACTGGTCCTCAAACAAAACGATTGATCTGCCAAATTAAAAAGGACAAGTTTCTATTTTTAACCCCTTCTTGAGATTGCTGTCGCATATTACGTCCAATGCAAAGTGACACAATTTTGTAACTGTTGAACCTCCTGCGACGAGCTAAAAGTCTGCTAGGCTAGAGTTTATGAGTTATTTCATTGCTGTAGTTTCCTCAGTACACTTTCTCAGCTCATTTCCCGTTCTATATCAAAAGCAAAGAATGTAAAGAGCAGGACAAACTAGTCTGGAGAGTTGTAAGTTATTAAATTGTCAAGGAGTTTCCATTGAAAGTTCTCACACCTGTTTCTTCCTTGTCTTGTCTTCTGTGTGTGAAATTTAACAAACCCTCCAAGCTGTTCGTTTAAATTTTGTTGAGAGATGTTCTGGATCCTCATCAATGATCTGTATGATAAGGTCAACAGTAAACAAAGTTTGAAGGGCAAGGGCGATGTTTTAATGCAGATATTTAATCAGGTGTATAGCAGGAAAAAAATGGGCTTAAATTAAGGAGTGGTATATTTTTTCGCCTTAGTAGTCCAAGCCATTTTTCAGTGTTCTCGGACCAGTGATCCAGTGCAATTTCAAACGCTAACATAAAAAATACAAGTTACTTTAAGTAAGTCAAGTGAACTTGCCTAAAAAATAAAAATACACAAACAAGACCAACAAACAAATTTCTAGGATATTGAACCCAATGAAAAAAAACTGATTAAACATATAGATTACCCTTAAAGTTTTGATAATTTTATTAATTAAAAACAGTTATTAAAAGTAATACCTCTTCTTCATGAGGCCATACTTTAAATATCTCAGGATGGAGAATATGAAACACACTTTGAGACTGGCAAACAGCATCACTGCTTGTTGAACAGTTAGACGTGTGCAAAATATAATGTTCAGTATCTTGATGAAACCTGAGAAAATTAAACACTTGTAAATAATGAATGAGTAATATATATGAAAACAGTCAACAACCTATTAGTGTAGGGTGAAGTTAATTGTAAAGAAACCTAAAAGACAGTTCATTATAACTGAGTTTGTCGATATGTTGGCAGTCCCAGTTGGAACTGGTGAGAAAAAACATTTTCACCACATTCCATGTTTACTATAGCCAGGTTCAAATATATTCAACATTAAGATACAAGTTTCACATCAAAATAAATTAAGAGACTTATTTAATTAATCCCCTTTGTGTTTGGTAAAATATAATGATTTAAATTAAGCATTAATTAAGAACAATTGAATGTTGTTCACTTAATTAAGTTTTTAATAGTGTAACTGGCTTCACTTGCCAATTATAGAGACTTCTACCCACCTTTGGCTGACCATTTAAGACTCTACATTTATAAAAATTAATTGAAATAAAATAGATATTTATCCTCATCTGATTTCAGAAGTCAGTTGAAGTGCAGGATTTTTTAAAGGGTGATTTAAAAAATTTTAGTTTAAAATGCATTAAATATACTTCAATGTTTATGACATGGTTGGCATTAGCTTTTATTCATAAAAATGAGTGTTGACTGTAGTCAGTTTAAGTCTATTGATATTCAGAATCACGATTAAAAGGTATGAAAAACAGCATGTTTCAGCATTGTAAAAACTTGTACAAAAACATTGGTATAATGTAAATGGCAAAATAGATAAATTTCAACTATGTCAACTTTAAAAAAGTTACCTTACTTATTAGTTAAAAGTTACCTTAAGGATTACCTTGGAAGTTGAATGCATCTTTAAAATTAAATTAAATTTATCAGGTTAGAGAGGTCTCATACAAGAGAGATAATAATATAATCTTTTGTATGATACTAACTAAACATGAAGAAACATATTCGATTTAGTAAATTTTTTACAGTAGGCACACCGTGCAGCAAAGCACCCCCAATCTTACATGGTTATTTATTATGTTTGATTTACCTAATAGTAAATCAGGGCCTGTGGGAGTAAAATTGATTTGTAACATACTTCTCCATCCATACTTGATATGCTTTTGTTTTGAGGATTTCAGGAGGAGAGTAGTGGAACACAATCTTTACATCGGATGCTTGATCAGCAGGGAGTTGATACTCAGCAAACTCACGTTTAAAAACAAATGAATCCAAGAAATCAAAAGAAGGGCAATCCACCACTAAGGCATAAAAAGAAGAATGACTTTCGGAATTATGCAATGTATTAAAGTAAAATGAAGATAGTAAGCTTAAAAAAAAGACACCAATTCAAAAAAATGTATAAGTAAGGGAAAATGGGGCAGTTAGATACATCACAAACTTAAATTAATCTTGATTTCAAACAAACATTGCTTTTTATGTAGGAGTAAAACAAATAAGAGCCCTTCTCTATTTTATTTTCATACAATTATTTGATAAGTATAACAAAAAAATACATATACACCCTCTTTCAGTCTTGGCCACCCCACATTTTCTATATTTAATGAAAATATCAGGCAATCTAGGATTGAAAAGATTAAAGATGAGAGTACGCTATCAATTTATAATACCTAAGATAACTGTTCTTGGTTGAGCTGAATCCAAAACATCTGCAGAATGTATCTGAAAAATTAATTTTTAGGAAAGTTGACACATTTTATTTGGAAAAATAAAGAAGACATTACAAACATTTGTCTTTGTACTTACCAATCTTCCATCTGGGAGAACAACATCTTCTCCCTGTTTTAACTTTAGGAGATGAGGGCCTCTGCAAAGAAAATGAAAGCATATGTTGAGAGAATTATCACAATGAGAACAAAATATACATGTACAGCCAGTGGCGGCTCATCCATAGGAGCACAGGAGCACGTGAACACCCAGTGGAAAAGTAGAAATAAACCCAAATATAAAGATACAGAAATAACAAAAGAAAACAATACATAAATCATTCTCAATTTCTTTTTCATACTCAGAATCAAGTTTCTACCTCTCCCCCTTTCACTTGTCAGTAAAAAAAATTATTGCCGGAAACGCGAAAGTTTTGTGTTTATCAAATAAAGAGAATACTACACTCTTATTTTTCTTTCCTTATTCGCACGTGTGAGCGAAGAAACTGATTGAGTTGGAAGAAACCTCGACTTCTTGCCGGAGAACATTTGGGCTTACGGCAAAACATTGGAGATCCCCGTGCGCACAGATTTTGTGTGCCGAGGCTTACGGTTTTGAGGTTAAACTTGCTTTTTTGTGGTCTGGATTTTTTTTCTCGGATTGGAAAACGAGATAAGAACCTTTTAAAAGTACGTATCATTAAACTTTTCCCGTCAGCTAATTTGTAATAATTAATTCTTTTGTTATTCGTTATTTTTTAAAGTATTGTTGGAGTAAAATTACAGATCTTGAAAATTACACATCACCTGTATTTTTCACAATCAATTGTTCAATTAAGCATATATAACAAGCACTATGAGTAGACAGACTCAGTGCTCTTGTCATGCTCCTAATTAAAAAAATTATGATTAGGTATTATGCATGATTTTAATGAAAGTGTCAAAAATTTGTTTGCTTCAAAAAAGGTTAGATGAGTGGACATCATGCATAAAAGTTGTTTTGAGGTATTATGTTATAGGCCTAGGGGTATTATAAAAAATAAAGGCCCTCTTTATCAAAAGTTTTGCTTATTTCCATTAAACGCATATTTAAAAAAAATAAAAATGCATGCAGTGAAAAATTTAGGAGAAACTTAAAATAACTCCCCTGAAATAAATAAATTTGTTCTAAAACAAGTTTTCTTTATGTATTCGTCCAACATCCCTTCTCTTTCTTGCTCTTGTGTAAATTTTAATTCATACAAAGGGTGTAAACACCCTGTTAATAAACTCACGAGCCGCCACTGTGTACAGCATATTAAAGTGTGAGAATTAACTTACAGGGGAACTCCTAGATTAACACATTTTTCTGGGTTAAACTCCCCGGGTGATTTCGGTATCTAAAAGAAAATTAAAATATTGGCAAGAAAATAAGAATGAAAAATCAGATCAAAGAAAAATGTTGAGAATTACATTAGGAGTAAAACTTACCTTGATAACATAGTTATAAACATCTGTATCTGAAAGAAAGAAATATGGTTTGAAAAATAAAAAGAGATTAACTTCTCCCTCTCGCCTCCCCCCCCCAAAAAAAAGAAAAAGAAACACATAACGCCTGTATGTAGTCTAACAAAATAATCGTAATAAAAACCTTTAATACTAAGGTACTTTCCGCAGTCTACCAGTCAATTTAGTAAGAACATACAGCCTTTTAAAAAATGATTAAGTACTTGGGCCATTCCCTGAAAAAATAAATGATGGATGAAATTTCAAATTTGTTTTATCACCACAGTTATATGTCCAGTTAAAGGTAATAGGTTAAAGGTCCCATATGAATCTTTGCAGATCTAAGCTTTTTAAATTAATCTTGTATAATTTTTAAGGCTAAAAGTTTGAAAACTTTTCAAGTATGCAAAATAGGGTGGTTTCATTTCGATGCAATTAAATTTATATTATTTTACGGTAACACAAGTCACAAAAAAGATGCACACAAGATTCTATTTCCCTCAAAAATACTTGAAAATTTCAGTTCTAAATCATGTAAATTATTAAAAGGTTCACAAAATTTTTATTTCGTGGACTGTTTAGTGTAATGGATGTGACAAAATTTTAAATTCCTTTAAAACACATTTGAATCATTCCTAAAAGAAGTAAAAGATTGAATCATTGTAATTTTTAAACATATTAAGGTCATGGCTAAAGAAATAGATTAATTACTAAATAATAAATGACTTCAATTATTTTAGCAAATTGTGAATATGTTTGAATAGTTGGGTAAATTTTTAGATATTTTTATAAGAATGATATTCTATTAGAAAATAATAACTGTAAATAAGAAATAAAAATAATCACTTACATCCTTTAGAGCAGTGTTTCCCAAAGTGGGGCGCAAGCCCCACCGGGGGGGGCAATATGATTTTCCAGGGGGGCAATTTGAAAATTTTCAACCAAATTACCCCCTGGTGGGGCATGGACTATCAGGTTTTATTTACTTCCCAAGAAGGGTTTTCGAAAAAAAAAGACCTGGCAGGGGCATATTATAAGGAGAGTTCTAAAGGGGCCATGCCCCCCTTAAAATTCGGACTTGGTGTACTAAAACAAGTTAAAACCTGTTTTTAGGGTCAATTTTTTAAAAAATTTTTGGGGGAGGACCTCCAAACCCCTCTTAAGTACTTGGAACTTTGCTATTCAAAACTTTTTTTAAAAGAAGTTCATCCAAATCCTACCTAAGAATGTATGTCTGATATTCGGACAAGTGAAAAAAAAACCAAGTTGAAACCCTGTTTTTAGAGTCAAATTTACTAAACTTTTCTGGGGGATGACCCCAGATCCCCCTTTTTTTAGAACGCTTATATTTCCAACTTTTTTACATGAAGTTCATCAAAATGCAAATATTACCTAAAAATTTATAACAAAAATTCTAACTAAGGATACCAAACTAGTTAAAAACCTGTTTTCTAGAGTCAAATTTCCAAAAATTTGCTGGGGGAGGACCCCCAGACCCCCCTTCCACCCAAAATATATTTTTATATATGCCACTGAGACCTAGGGGGCATGGAAAATTTTAAAAGGCTTTGGTGGGGCATGGACCGAAAAAGGTTGGGAAACACTGCTTTAGAGTAAAAGAAATAATCACTACTAACTGTATAACTTCTTATAATGAAGAGTTTCAAGATAGGTTTTTTAAAACGTAATAAAATACTTTTGTGAAACATAAACACTAAAATTGTGTCTGTCACACCTGTCACAATGGAATGGCCCATTTTAAAAAAGGACAGATATTTGTTTTCGAACTTTTACTCTCAACTTACTCTTAAAAATTATAAACTGTCATTAAGTTTTCAAAAGAAAAGCCAAAATTGATTTTACCAACGTTTTTCTTTGAACTGTTTACTGGAATAGAAGTTATTTCCAAGTTCTCAGAAATATAAGAAGACCTTTTACCTAAAAAAAATTATGCTTTTGTATTATAATTATTGATGATGCTACAAAACTTTATAGAAAAAATACTTACTTATTTTAGTTTTAACTGAGGATGTAACAACTGATTTAAAACACTCCTGCAATTAACAAGATTGATTTAAAATTTTACAATTTTTACCAGTTGTTTTGATACAAAAATAGACAAAAAATAACATTGTAAGATGATTTCTACATAAATCATAATTTTGAAGCTTTGAATTGATTAAATGTGTAACTTTATGTCCAAAAAGAATCTTATCCTTCAGTGTTTTCAAAAATATCGCTGTTTTTCCAGTAAAAGATGTTTTAAAAATCCTGGTTAACCCCCAGAAGTCAACCCTGGATCTCCCCTTGGTGAATCTATCCTGGTTTTTTAAGCATGCATATTAATTTACCAATTTGCCCCTTAACTTTTTAGAATACAAAATTTACTTTTTAAATATAATAGTGTTAATTTATTTAAATTGTACAATATCAAACTAAGATGATTTAATATTTATTTTTAAATTTTGAAGAAGGATTTTTTTTGAAAAATAAAAAAAAATTCCCAAATGTAGGAGGATTCTCATCCCTCAAACTTGATAGTAAATTGAATTACACTTACCACGCCTGGTGGTCCATACACAGATAGTCTTTTCAGATTCGTCAAATCATTTGTAATTAAAATATCTAAAAAAAATCACATTGTTGAGAGAATAACACATTACTTTTATTATTCATTTATAAATAGATAAAATCCCAGCTATTAATGCAATGAATTACTACAGTATACTCTCGATATGACAAAGTACAAATCAAATGGGCAGGTAAAAAATTTGAGGATAAATAGTTTTCAACATAACAAAGGCCTCAAAAGCTTAGAAAATTACGAAATATTGTTATATAGTTTCATAAGAAGATATTTAAACATCTAAATTTAACTCTAATTTTACAAAACATAATTATAAATTTTTTTATTGAAATAAAATTATTTTAAGCATTAAATTTTTGAAACTTTGAGCTTATATTAAAACTGCCTGTTTAGATAGAAGTGGACAATCTTTTATAATCTTAAAATAATACCATAAAATGTATTGCTCTTCATTTAGAATTTATCTAATTGAAATTGGGTACTTAAATTATGTTGTATTCAAATATGTTAAAGGAAGTTTTGCCTTTGAATTTTGAGATGATCTAACTTTTTTGTGCTGATATAAGAGAAGGGTGGTCTGCAAAGGGTGCTATTTTTGGCTATGTAGTCTCTTTGACTTCTTTGATTTGAGAACCACTGATCTAACACTCATAAATGTATGGTAGTTTCAATTTTAAGTAATAATGGAAATCCAAATAACTAACTAGCATATTCATTTTACCTGCAATTCCACTCATATTCTTCCAGTTTCTTTGAGTAACGAAAAAATGCCTCATTGAAAAGAAGTCTACCCTGAAAGATATTCATAAAAAACTTATACATAAAATTTTTTGGTACGTTAGGATTAACCAGACACAAGTGCCAAGTGTTCTGATAAAACACCAAAAATGAGAAAAAAGTTGAAATACAGTGACTAGCAGTATTGATTTAATTTTTTTATGTTTAATTTGTAAAATGTTGCTAATAAAGTCTGATTGGCAAGATTTGTGCCAGGCTAATTACCAAATTGTTTCAAGAATAAAAGCATGGGTTTTGTAAATACAATAAAAAGTAGGAACAGAACTTCATAATCCTTTATTCAAAAAGCATTTCATGAAAATTACTGAACTTACTCATATTCTCTGCATAATCTTCCAACACCTTCTCCACAATTAAAGATGTATCTAAATGGAAAGTAAAAGTCAGTATAGAACTCAACCAAGTTTCAAAGCAAAATCATAAGTCCATACAAAAGCAGTTAGTTTTCAATACAGAATAAGTAATGATTAAATATTAAGATTTTGAGGGTAATAATTAATTTTGTTCAGTTTCATTATGTCTTGAAAAAAAATTATAAAGCTCTTTTGGATGCCAAATAATATAAATACCGACAAAAATTGCTATCTCACTTATTAAGGGCTAGATGCAGCTTCCCAAAGACGATAAAAAAGATAGCTATTAGCTAAATAACTGACTTTTAACTGAAAGCATATAATAATTTTCACTATATACATGGCATGGCACGATCTTTCTTCGCGGGGGGTATTCCAAAGATCAGATCCTCAGCGCAGATCAGTTAAATAGGATGGAGGCAGTAAAGCCCTGGGTACTCTACCTTAAGTAGCGACATTACGCTCAACTGGCCGCCATTATGGGGAGAACTCACTACTAGCGACGATAAGCTAGACTATCCAGACTAGTAGTGAGTTCTCCCCATAATGGCGGCCGGTTGCTTGATGTCGCTACTTAAGGTAATCCAGGGCTTTAGGAGGCGTAAGTATTTGGCATAAGCATAAAATGAAAGAAAAATTTATTGATCTAAAACAGTTCTGCAGAAAAATTTCAAAAAAAAAAATTTTTTTTGTATTTTTTCTGTCAAAAATTTTTTGCGAACGCCGTTTGCATATATTATTCTGGACTGGCGGCCCGCGGGAGTATTGTGGTTTTTTAAAGTGGCCCTCAAGATAATTTGGATTGGCCACCCCTGATTTAGATATGCATGGTTGTTCATTCTTTAACCCCTTATCAGAGTCACCTGAGCTCAGCTCGGGCAATTACTAAGTGCAGAATTTGTGATGCCCGAGCAGAGCTCGGGCGAGAAAAATTAACGTTTCCATTTTGTGAAGCCCAAACTGAGTTCGTTTCGATGATGATAGTGATTTTTCGTTGTTTAGAGATTGTGAGACATCATGTTTGGATAATCTTTTTCCTAATTTAATAAGATGTGTGCATAATTCAATACTTTTTTATGTGTATGTTAAAATAATAAATACACTTGTAATGACATTTAAATTTTGATTTTTTTTATAAAAAACTCTTTTCTAACACTAATAATAATATTAAGAACAAAATTAAACAGTCAAAAAAAATTTCCATTTTTGGTCAATTTTTCTGAAATAAATGTCACTGTTAAGGGGTTAAAGCAGTAACAACAGGCTAAGAACCCTATAACCCTTTTTTATTTAAAATCCATTATCTGAATGGGGTTTGGTCCCAATTGATTCGGATAATTGGAGTTCTACTGTATTAAAATTTTTGGTACTTATGTGTTATACCATTGATTGTTCAGAAGCCCTTAAATTCAGCAGAATAGCTATAGAACAGTCAATAGGATTTTATAACGTTTTCGGATTCAGCGGCACGGTCAACGGCATAATAAGTAAGAACCAAATTTTTTTCTAATAATTGTAAATAAAATTCTGGGATAGGAAGAAAAATCCCCTGAGGTTGACAAGAAAAGGGTATGTATTATGTATTATGCTGTCGACAATGCCACTGACTCCGAAAACTTATCAAATCCTATTGGTACTGCTGAATTTAACTGCTGCTGGTTGGTCGAGGGTATACTACACAAGTAACAAGAAAAGAATCATTCTTGAGATCAAGTTTTTATTGCATTGATTATTTGGTTGTTTAGGGAAAGCTGCATTTGGCTCTAAAATATTGCTGGCATCATCGGATAACCTCATATCTTTTATTTGGTAAACGTATAGACAAGACTACAGAATCCGTTTCCTTGTCAAACAGATTTTCATGAACACACAACCATTAGAATTGCATTTTAATAAGCTGTTAAGAAATAGCAGTAGGTGTTTCAATGGCTCACAAGACTGATAATGTATTTTTTGTATTATTTTACTCTCATTTTAATATGTTTAAGAGAAATTTGAAACATGCTTTTCAGGTTGGTTATAATGGAATATTTTCAGTCAGAAAAGAAATAAATTTTTATTTTGATAACATGAAAGTAAAATGGTAACCTATTGCAGTATCACTGATGTTTCCAAGGAAATCACAACGATCTATTTTTGGCATCACTGAATCATGTTTGATTACTACTCCCTACAGTGGCGTAACCAGAAAAAAATTTCGGAGGGGGATGTTGATATTTCGGGAGGGGATATGGGGTATTTTTAGTGGTTTCTATGGTCAAAAAGGAAATTTTCCAAGTTTCGGGGGGATATATCCCCAAATCCCCCCTCTGGCTACGCCCCTAACTCCCTACGGTATACCAAGGGTTCTAATCAGTCATTGGTACAGTTCTTTGGCATGAACTCACACAAATACCTTATACAGTAGATTCCCCATATCAAAGATAGAAGGTCATCCATATTCAATAACACCAGGGATAAGATGTCATATTGAAAACCACCATAAAATTCAGCAATATTTCAGTTATTTGATGCCTAAAACAGTTTAGCTAGGCTTACCATACGTCCGGGATTATCCCGGACAGTCAGGGGTTTTTAATGCTGTCCGGGGTTTGATACATTTTAGATTTCCCAGACATTTTTATGAAAAAATCCAAACCAATCTGTTTAAAATTGGGTTTTTTACATTTTTTAAAGTCTGTACTACTTCAAAAAACTAACTTTCATTGAATTTTGTGATAAAAATTAAGTCAATCAAACAATTTTTGAAAAAGTAATATTAAATGAAAATATAAAATGTGATATTTCTGAATAATGTTTATTTTAGTTTGAATAGTGTTTTCTTAGTTTGTAATCTTTGGTAGTTTTATAGAGCACTTATTACAAAATTTCAAAAATATGTCCTGGGTAAGACCCGAGAAAATATGGTAAGTCTAAGTTTATCAGAATTTAACGGAACATATAACATATTCGCACCTTTTTTATTCAATTGGTTGAAATTGAGGGGGGAACAGCTTTCGTCTATGGGTACGGGTTTTTTAATCCACTTGGCACTTTCAGAAGACGCCCAGTGACCATATAATGATACCACGTATCCAAGGGGTTATGGCCCTTGGCAACTTTCAAAAATCGCCGTACCTGAAGAAGAATGCTGGGTACTCCTCTAGAATACCAGCACAAATCACGCCAAGCAGATTTTTTGGTGACAGCTGCTCACACAAGACCTTCCCAAACAGAAACAAGGGGTTACCAGCGGTTGCATCATTATTGGCGACTTTATCGCTTGCGTTGGGATTCTGGAGTAGTACTGAAAGCTGTTCCGAAATTGATAAAATTAAATTTTAGTTTTGATACCTGGTACCTCAATTATTAGATAATCCTAAATTCAGACAACTAGATTTAAATAATAGTATAGTGTTTTATTTTTGACAAACCTACCCCTTGAGTTCAGTGAAAAGAGCAACACAACAGGGTTGTCCAGGAGCTCCATTTCCCATGATTGTGAGACAAACACGATTGAAAACTGGAGAATCATCAAGATGTCTTCGTCTTTTTTTCATAAATGGATTTTTTTGATTAATATTCTGAATGCTTGAGTCATTGTGTAAGTGCCGAAAATGTAAACGTGAAGAAATTAAGTCAAAGCTTTTATTCAGAGCATCAATATAAAGCCTTACGAATCTCATCATTAAATATCAATGAACAAGCTTGAAAAATTTTTTACAACACTGAAATTATAGCTACACAAAACAGAAGCAAATTTATATGGTTTTGATGGCTAATAGTGATGTGAATATATATATTTTTTATGAAACATGTGTTTTTTAAAAGGGAAATCGCGAATTCCTTGAACTACGCGGATGTAAATAAACAAGTTTGCCCGTCGGTACTGTGTTCGCTTGTACCGGTCTTCGCATAATATTATTGTATTTCTTATTTTCATGTAGAGTTTTCAAGAAGAATTTTGGAATAATTCAGATACAAATATTTATTGACACATAAAACTTAGTTTATAATATTATTAAATTCAATAAACTTCAAAAGTTTATCTTAAAAAAATTCTCCTAATCAACTGAAGCCATGAAACAGCTCCAACAGAGCTATTTTGAAGTGAAGTTTCTTTGTGAAGTGGTGTTTGTTTATAAACTTGATGTAAACACGTGCGGCTGTCGATTTCAGGATTGGATCTTGTTATATTATTTTTGAAATTCAGGTGTATATTAAAAGGTGAAATTAATTTTCTTTTCAAACACTAAATCGTTACCTTATTTTTATTAGGTTTAAAGACTTAATTTTGTTCTAATATGTTTTAAATCACAATGAAAGTTAATTTAGAGCAGCTTTAGAAAGAGTCTTCGGTACTTACGTATTAACGCCACCGCCATGTTTACCCACAGCTTATATGATGACATTATTTAAGCATGTTGTTGAGAGAGCTGTGGTTACACATGGTGGCTTGTGCTCTAAACCTGTTCCGGTAATTTTAATGTGAGTAGAGTTTTAGGTAAATTTTAAGAATCCGGTCCGTGGCGACTCCTTGGCGAGATCGATTTTCCCCTAAGCCGAGCGTTGTCGAAAATCGATCTCGAGGGAGAAAAAAAATCGATTACGTTTCCTCTGCCACCTGCCCTGCATCAACTGGATTTGATATAGCTCTGCACACATTTTGAAAAATGAGAGCATTTTCTCCGTAGGCGAGATCGAGCATTTCATCTACACGTACTCGGCAAGGTAAGAATCAAATTGATTCTTGGCTTTGTGAGTACCGCGGAAGCCTCTTTTGACCGCACTCCAGGTTCCTTCGATTTGCTTCCAATTAACCCATAATTTTGACAGCAATTGGATAACCAAAATCGGATCTGCGTTCTCCATTCGAATATAGGTCTTCATTAGACTAATATCTCCGAACGAAGATAAGCCAGACAGGGAGCCAGAAGGTTGGGACCCACTAGCAGACGCCATCACCTAAAATAATGGTCGAAAGAATCAAAATCGCCTACAAAGAAAATCAAACACTTTAAAAAATGATGGCAGAGCTTACCGCACTAATCTAATGACCCAGAAGAAAAAGGATGTAAGCAGACTGGCACCGGCAGAAGGGTGGGAGTATCCAAACAAAGGCCCTTAAACGAGACCGCGAGCGAAGTGACCACAAGGTCGAGGGAAATTTCGAAAATAAATCATTCTGATGAAATAATCGTTGAACAAATTCAAGCGAAAACCCTTTCAGCCAATTAAAATTTATCTGACGAAATAACGTCCTCCCTTTTAAATAATGACATAAGTAAAAAAAATGAGCCTATATAGGAGAAAGGTACGATTCCTTTGGAACTAAAACAACATAGCGATCACCCTAAAAAACATCAAAAATGCTAATTAGTATAGATAAGCTTAGCCATCGATTAGCAGGTGGTGAGGAGAGCAAAATTTTAGATTTTAGGGTTGCCATACAAAAGGCAAGGTTGCTAGGGAGCCTCATTTATCGCCCAACTTCTCGCCAAGTCGCCACGGACCGGATTCTTAAAATTAACCGAGTTTTAAAATTTAATCTTGGTAAATTCAAAGAATCGGGGCCTGGGCGACATTTTTAGTGAGAAATAAGGAATATGTTTGCATGTTTTTTTTTATTAAAAAAAACAAAAAAAATTATTCCTTATTTCTCACCCATCTGGTTACCTTTGTATTGATTCTGTAATTTTTAACTCAAATTGTTTTCCCTCTATTGTATTTTCACTTAAACTGTAACTTTTTGCCTTCATGTTATGTTTAAATTATTGATTTGATGTTTATTTTCGTCTTTTTGTACTGAAGAAGGGGATCCATTGATCCCCAAAACAATTGTCTACATTTTTAAAAAATTTAAATTGTGTAAAAATAAACGTTGTTTTTCAATTGATATTAACATTTGCACAAGATTCTTTTCGCTGTTGTGAAGCTACCGTTTTAAAGATCGGCGAATTTGTGAAGCTAGCGTTTTAACAATTGGCGAATTTGAGAAGCTACCATAAACCGGTAGTAAATTTGTCCTGGACAGATCCCTGGTCTGGCAAAACTCAACATCTCCAGCTCCACTTTCAAAAATTTTTTTGGAGAGCCCAAAAGCGTGATACATAGCCCATTGGCTTCAATAAAAACGCTTTTTTCCCCAGGCTTTTGTTGAGGGGAAATACCCACTTTTGGAAGAAAATTTTTACCTCTTGTGTAAACCTGGAGAACCTCAGTCCAAAATAGTAATAAAACCTATTTTGGTCGGGGATGGAGATGTTGGGTTTTGCCAGACTCACCTTCAAATAGTGATTCTCAGAGTGTCGAGTTACCAAGATAAGTGAACAAGCATCGGCGACCCTGGTAGGCGGGGATCGTGTTGTCCGAGCCCCAGGGAGAAGGATCGGAATTTGCAACCGGTCGGGTCATGAATTTTGTCTTTTCAGTTTTTACTCTAATAAACTAAAAAAATTCCAGTTTTCTAATGGGGGCAGCTGCCCCTCGCTGCATACGCCCGTGCTTGTTGATGTTGATAACTAATAACTTTGTTCTTTTGAAAACTCTTTTGAATAAATTAAATTTTAAGTAGTAATGATTTAAAATTTATAAGGCCTTATGATTTTTACTTAATACTTTGTTAAATTAGTTAATCTCATGTTGTTTTTCTTAGCTTTTCTCAATGTGTATGAAATCCTCTTCTGGTGACTCGGAAGAGTCTATGGAATCTGCAAAATCTGTTGCTGTTGACATTTTAGAAAAGCTGGAAAATTTCCCATTCTTAAATGACGATTTTAAGGTATGCCGAAAAAACGTTTTCTCCTTTTTAGACTTATGCATATGTTGACTATCATCTCCTTTAACCCCTTAAAAGTGACATATATTTCAGAAAAATGGATCAAAATTGGAAAAATTTTTGACTGTTTAATTTTGTTCTTTATATTATTATTAAAGTTAGAAAATGGTTTTTCATTACCAAAATAAAATTTTAAATGCAATTACTTCTGTATTTATAATTTTTACATACACCTAAAAAGTAACGGCTGAAAGGAAACCTTGGAGCGGCAGGAAGAAGATAATCCAAACATAATATCTTCCAATCTCTTAACGACGAAAAATCACTATCATCATCATTTTCAATGTAGTATTCATCGGTAGAAATATCGGTATCCAATCCCGGGGAACCTAAACTGCATTCCTCATTGGTGTCTGAATCTAGGCTTACCATATTTTTTCGGGGCCAACCCAGGACATATTTTTGAAATTTCTTTATAAGTGCCAAAGTGCCATATCAAATTACCAAAGATTAAAAACTAAGAAAAAAACTATTCAAACTAATAAACATTAAACAAAAATATCGAATTTTATTTTTTCATTTAACATTACTTTTTCAAAAATTGTTTGATTGACTTAATTTTTATCACAAAATTCACTGAAAGTAAGTTTCCTGAAGTAATAAAGATGTTAGAAAACTTTAAAAAACGCAATTTTAAAAAGTTTGGTTAGGATTTTTTCATAAAAAAGTCTGGCAAATCCTAAATGTATGAAACCCCGGACATTTAGCGACCCAGGACATTTCCCCGGACAGCTCTCAAAACCCCGGACTGTCCGGGGTAATCCCGGACGTATGGTAAGCCTAGTCTGAATCAGACATTGCTTAAAAAGAAAATTATTTGCAAAGAAACTCACTGAAAAGCAACCAAAACTAAACGAGAAAGCGAAACTGTCTTTTTATTAATCCAAGTGTGTCTTTGTTTAAGGAAAACTAAATTATTGATTTATAAAACCCTCATCAGGCCAGTTCTAATATATGGTTCTGAAACTTGGCCTTTAACTAAGAACGGAGAGAGCCGAATTGCAATATTTGAAAGAAGGGTTCTGAGATGCATTCTTGGGGGTGTCAAAGAGAATGACTTTTGGCGAAGACGTACTAACTCTGAAATTTATAGGATTTTCAAGGAGCCTGATGTTATCAAGACTATTAAAATTAATCGAATGAAATGGGCTGCGCACGTTACTAGAATGAATGAGGAAAACCCAGTTAGAAAGGTTTTTTGTGCTAAACCGCTTACAACCAGGAGGCGAGGTCGACCCAAACTGAGATGGATTGACTCTGTGGAAATGGACTTTAGCGTCATCAAAGTCAAAAACTGGAAAACCCAGGCCAAGAATAGGCAGTCTTGGAAGAAACTCCTACAGAAGGCCCTGGCCCACCCTGGGCTGTCGTGCCAACTATGATGATGATGATGTCTTTGTTTATCTTTGCAGCTGTCAACACCCATTTTCCCTCCCTCGACTGAAGTTGTATTCAGTGAAAAACTAGGACCACTGATGCCATTTATTAGGAAAATAGTGAACTAATTATTCTAAAGTAGAAACAAACTCAGCTTGGGCTTCACAAAATAGAAACATTAATTTTTCTCCTGCCCGAAGTCAGTTCTGGCATCACAAATACTGCATGCATGTAGTAATTGCCCGAAGTGGGGTTAATGGAATTAACAGAACTTTTTTTATTTGTTGCTAAAGAGGGTTATGCTTATCTTTTGTAATAAGACTTTTATTTATATTTAGATTCAAACTTTCACAAATGCTTTGCCTGAAATAGCCCTTCTGAGTCATGCTAGTGTCTCAAGATGTGAATATCAAGACTTAAACAAAACACTAATTAAAAAGATTAGTTTTGTTGTATTTAAGTAAGTTTAAATTGTTTTTCTTGTATTGTATTTAAAAAAACTTTATTGGGGTGTTTTTTCAATTTGTTGCTGCAATTTTCTCATTTTGAATAATTTTTAATTGTAAATAATATTAAAATATGTATGGAGTTATGTGAAATTATGTTAAATTTTTTTTATTGATTTATAAATTAATTTTTGATAATTTTTTATTAAATAAGGATTAATGAATAATCAAGTAAGTGCAAGTAATTAAGCATTCAATCTGATGTAACCTTGATTTAGTTTATGTAACCTTTCTCTCACATCTTATTATCTTTTTTAGCCCTAAAACAAAACCCTATGAAGGCCTTTTAATTTTATATGATGAAACTTTGGGTGAAAATGAAGAAACAGCAAAGCCTTCAGCAGATTTTGTAAATTTCTTTAAAGCGTTACAAGACCTTATTCATAAGGAGGTACTTTTTTAACTTATGATTGTATTTTTTAGAAGGAGTTGCTGAATTGCACTTTGCCTTGTCATTTTTATGTTGCTATCATCCCCCGAAAAATAGGTTAAGTTTTTAGTTACATACAAAAAAAACTTTTCCTCCTTCTTTTTCGTTTGAAGGAGTATCCAAATTTGAGGTTAAGCGAAATTTGAAAGCACCCATTTTCTATGACAGAAAATATAATCTCTAAGAGGGGATCAAGAGAAAAGATGTCTCAACATTTCATTTCTTAAGCATTGCATTGATGATTATCTACTACTGTTAAAAAAATACTAAAAACTGTTATGTTTGCTTTATTTATTTAAACCTTGTATAAACAGCTTTTTAAGGATGACTATTTTCTTTTTATATTTTCAAAAAAAAATACTATGTTCTGTAAAAAAATATTTCTATATGGATCCTTTTACAAACAACAATAATAATTAACAGATAGTTTCTTGGGTTCTTCTCAAAGACAAGACATTTTATTGATATGGGTATTATTTCTCTATGTAGGATTTTAGTATATTTTCTTTTAAACATCAGTCAGATATTTCCTGTCAGTGTTGGGTATGACATAAAAAGCTTTAACCCTTTCAGGAGCCCCAAATTTTCTTTAGGATTCAATAGTTAATCTTAGGCCGAAAAGGTTAAATGTAAAATAGTAAATAATAAACAGTATTAATTTTATTAGTAAAACGTTAATAATATTGCATTGAACTGTAAAACTTTATTCAATTTATTATTTATAAGGGGTCCAACAGTTAACCTCTTCAATTCACAAGGATTCATTTTTATATTTGGAAAAATTTTGATGTTTTGCTTGTTGATCTAAGTTATTGGTCTATTAATAAATATTTTTGAAATAAAAACTAATTAAAATTAATAAAAAATTATGTTTTTATAGGAATACATATGTAATGATGTGCCTAGTGATGTTGCTTCTGGTGCTTTTCTTAGAAACCTTTTATGTGAGGTTCTCAACCAAAATAAGTTAGTATTCATTCTTTTTATCTCTAGAAATGAAAACACTTAATATGTTTATCATACTCATTCATCATGCTCTAATGTGCTTTTAAGTTTGAAACAATGAGGAAGTTGCATGATTTTTTTTATTTTTTTAATCGATTCCTCTTGCAAAAATAAGCAACTACCCAAAATTTGAGGCTGATCGAGAAATTTTTTGATTGCCGAAAAAATTAACAAAAATCCCCTTTTTAAAAGCGCGCGAAAACGCCAAGAGTTTGGATGTGATGTCATCTTATACTAAACATTGTTGTAAACTGTAAAGCAATGGAGTTGATGGTATTATTGTTGACGTCATCTTATAGTTTAAACAATAAACGTTTTCAGTCACGTGTTTTTTTCTCGACTTTTAAATTAAAATATTTAATTACCTATACATTTTTTTGAAAAACTGACTAGATATTTCATTTTAACATACAAAAAACCATACGGAACACTTGTTTGTTTTTGAAAATCTGACACATGCAACTTCCTTATTTAAAAAAAATAACAAAAACATTTTTAATGCCAAATATTTGAATATCATCAATTTTTTATTGGTGTTACTATAAAACAGTTTATTTTGATAAGCTAGTTTTAAATTTTTGGCAAAACTCCTGTAATTATAAATTTAAAATAACCGAATTATCTTTTGGTTATTGTAATGAATCAAATTTAGTTGGCATGAACTTTAAACTACTTTATGCAAGTTGTTTTATTTATTTTTAAGACAAAGCTTCTTCTTTTTGCAAATAATAATACTTCATTTGTTTACTTCTGTTCATTTGTATGATGCTTCATTTTTCAGACCTGGTTTAGAACCTTTTAAAGTGTTTGCTCTTCTTTGTGCTGTTGCTGGTGCAGACATTCCTCTACTGGTTACAGCTGATTCCTGTTGTAAAGACTTTTTGAAAGTAATTTTACTATTATTGTTAAAACATGTCTAACCCAGGGTACGAAATTTCCACTTGTCACTGGTGTGTAGATATTTAAGGCTGTAAATTTTGTCATTTTCAGTGTTGTGATTCAATCAAACTTACATATATGTTAAAATTAGTTCCTAAATATAGTGGTGACTAATAATTTTTGTCTAGTTAGTGGATTTATAACTGAAATTTCTTACCTTGGTCTAACTCAACTATGATCTTAATATTGGTTTCACTCATACTCTGGCTTGGAGATCATTTTAAGTCACTACTAATCTCATCCATATAGTTAGATAACTAGACTTTTTAAAAAGTTTTATCACTAGGATCTATAACAACTTAAAAAACATCATAACATACACTACATATCTATTATTTGGAGTTAGATCAGTGGTTTTCAATCGGGGGTACGCCAAGAGCTTTTAAGGGGTACGGCTAGAAATATATATATTTCAACTTTCAATAATTTTTCAAGGTTTTTTATGTAGCGTTTTCTTCCAAACAACAAAATCCGAACATTTTTAAAAATTCAAGTATTTTTCCATTGAAGACTGAAGAGAATGAATCGGAAATTCCTCATTAGGCTTGAAGAGAAGCAACAAATTCCTTGCTTCCTGCGTAGCCCAAGGTGAGCCTCGGCGGCTCACGGCCGGTGGGGCGGGCGGGCTATTCCTCTTGACCAGATGGCGAAAAGGGCAATCAATCCCTTAAAAATTTTTATTGCTTCTTTAACCCTGTCGCACCGGCTGGGACATATGCTGTCCCACTGTGGAAAAATTTTGAAATTATGACTGAGGCAACATTATGTCCCAGTTGCTGAAAAACTTCAAGGAACAGAATGAAATACTCCTTTGTGCCTCCAAACACATCATGATCTAATGGATATCTCATCACAGTTGCCCCCCAGGAGCTCAAACAAGTGCAAAAATTGCGCTTTTCTGATTCCCTTGCTGTATTGAAAGGTTTAAAGAAGTCAGATCACAATTATACATGTCCTTTTTTTAATATCATGTTCATTAAGATGATTAAATTTTTCATTTTGAAAATTCTTAGTACCCACATAAACGAAATCCTGGATCCGCCAATTTACGTAATATATTTAAACGAAGGTGATATTTCAACTTCTAGCTGCAACTGCATGCAAAAGGTACGCAGGGAAATATAATTTTCCTTTGGGGGTACAATCGTGAAAAAGGTTGGGAACCACTGAGTTAGATTCATAGTAAAGTATTTCTTGTTGGTATGTGTGAATAGTTAACTTCACACTTTGCTACTTAACAATAAATATTATTTGTTTATTTATCAAAGCATTTTTTACTTTGAAAATTTACTATTTACTGCATAACTTTACCGTTTTTCTTTTTGCTTCCCACTTGAATTAACTATCGCTAGTTAAAATAGAGATTGGTAAGGAGCTGCACTACTGTAATACTATGTGTAATGTCAAAAAGTAGCACTGCGATTATTTAAAGATGTAACTCATATCTAAGGAAGGACATTTTCATTTTTATTAATTTTTTAATAGGTTCCAATTGAAATTTTTAATGATTCTTTCATATTTATAGGATCAAGGAGTTGGAAAATCTCTGAATATTGTGGTTTTGTGCAGTCTTCTCGAGGCTTGTGCTGATTACCCTCAATGTTTCATTGGGGCATCTGTTCCTGAAGGACATATGATGCCTTCAGATTGGCTCAATGGCATTGAAGCTATACTGATGGATTCAAAACTCACCAAGAACAAATCCTGCTTTCTGAAGTGCTTTCGTTATCTCACTAAAATATCTGTGCCAGTTATTGAAAATAATATCGTATCAGTTATAAAACTATGCCTTCTCAGCATTAATGTTGTAAGTTTAATGCTCATCTTTTCATACCTCATAATCTGCATTTTAAGTTATTGTATCTGTTTTTTAATGTCTGTGAACTTAAGAAATTTTAATTTAGTTTTTTAATTTATATTTCCAATCGACTCTTGTGTGATTTATGTTTAAGAATTCTACCCAGTTGTGTGTAGTAGTTTAATAAATACACAATTTAAAAATGTCTTAAAAACTTTCATGGGTGTTAAAATATTTAAAAACAAATTTTAAAATTGATTAAATGAATTAATTAATTAAATAAATTATTTTTAATTAATTAATTAAAATCATGATGTTGTTTCTGATATTACAGAAGAGTCAAGAATCCAAGGAAGAATATTGTAAGCTCTTTAAGGAGTTGCTTTCTTTGTACTCAAAGCTTCATCAACTTCCTAAGTTTTTTGTTAAACTTTTACGTGCTTTAACTGAATGCATACAAGAAAACTCAGCTGGAAAATGTGTTTTGAGAGGCCAAGTATATCCTGATATTTTAGAGTCATTTGCACTTTTTATTCAAGAACTTCCTTTCGTGCAAAAAATTGAGTTGTGGAAACATATTTATGATTTATATACTGCATTTGTGAAAATGAGCCGCAGGATTCAAGCAGGAAAAGGTATGTTCTAACTTGTAGTAAATATTGTTTTATGTGAATGAATTTTTATGGATTGCTATTACCTGATTTTTAAACTTTGAACTTTTTTTTTTTAGGAGTTGCTTTGTATTTTGCTCAGTTTTTCTCAACATTTCTATTTAATTCAAGAATTTTCAGTGATACTATTCCTGATGATGCAGTTTCTAAATTTGGTGATTTAATTCAACACACCACCTCAGAAATGAAGAATAACTGTGACATTCTAACCGATTCAAACGAGGTTTGTATTAGTATTTATAAAGTCAATAATTATGAAATGTAGTTTTACGATGATGCTTCACCTCCGTGGCTTCGGTCCACAGGTGCTCGCTGGGTAACGTTAAGTAGGTACTTCTCAGGGCAGTTCAGTGGTAAAGGATAATGTCCAGTAATATTACCCGCCCATTAGAAAAAAAATGTTCTTTAACCTATTCTAATTCATTCACTACTTTAGTCTTTTAACTATAGATATTTCTCAAGATTGTTTCTTTCAAAAGGTTTTTTTAGTATTGATAATAGTGTTAAAGTGATATAGTTGATGACTTTGTTTTCCAGTCACATTCATTTTGTTGCTGTTTAAAGGATTCAATATCTTTTTATAAATCAACGTTTATTTATTCTAGGCACATCTTACTAAACAATCCTTTCTACTATTATGCTATGCTTTGGGAGAGATTGAACTGCGTAGTACGTCTGATGAAAGGTATCATAACAGATCATTTGAGTTAAAATCTCCCAATGATCCTTTTGATTGTTCACTTTTGCTGAATTTTCTTGATGAGAATCACTCCAACATATTTGATTACTTTTTGAAATGTGAGGACAAGCCAATCAGCTTTCTTGTAGTAAGTTGGATTTTTATTCTTTTAGCAATCTGTTTAAATTACAGAGAAATCCTGTTACATCGAATGACGATACAACGAAAAATCCCATTATTACTAGAGTCCTGAAAGTCCCCAACCAATTTTAATTTGAATTATCGAAATACCCTTACGAGGAAATTTCCGTTATAATGAAGAAATTTTACAGTCCCGTTAAGTTCGTTATAACGGGAATTTACTGTATTACGAATTAATGTGGTATTATTTAAATTGTTTTCTTTTATTTTAGAAAAAAACATTGATTAAAATTTTAATTTGAAACTAAAATGAAAATGTAAAAGATCATTTGACTTCTTCAGTCACAGTATGCCTCACAGACCTTCACTCAGCCATGAATGTCTTTGGAAACCCATCAATAAGTGATTCTGGTAGATTTTTAGATATTAATGTTAAGAAAAAGTTCAAATTTTTCAATCACTTGCAGTGTTTTTCTATACAAATTGATAACTTTGATTTTTAGTGTTTAAAAGGAGGAAATATGCATTTAGTAGTTTAAATTGTTATAATTGTGATACCTCTCTAAGTGGATATCCCTAAAAAGCAGATTTTTGGAATCCTTTAATACAGGGTTGTCCTATCTACTCTGAATAGAAAATGCAATGTTTATTTTCTCAACTTTGTTAGTCATTTATATTTTGGGAACCCAACTGCTATTTTAGTTTTCTTTTCCCTCAATTACTGGTTCTAAAAATAAGTTGAGCATTTTTCCAAATAATTTGACTTTAGGTTGGCTGACCAGTCTGAAGGTCATGGTTGGTTTATTCAGATTCTATTTTTGTCAATACTTATGTAAAAAACTTCTTTTCCAGTATTTGTTGATTCTCCAAAAAATAAGAGGACTTGTCCATAAAGGAGAACTGCTTGATACGGAAACCACACATTTGCAGAAATCAGTATCTGCCTTGCTGCACTATGCAATGGATAGTTTGCATTCCAATGGAGCTTGGGACTTAGATGTAAATGCTTTTTTTTAAACTTAAATTTTAATTTGCCAAATCTAATTTCTGAGATTTTTAACTGTAAATTTTTCTTGGCATAGTTATGCACATTGAATGAAAACAACTATGGTTCTGCTGTGTGGAGAATGCTGCTCAAATGTCTTCCGCTCATTCTGAACTTCATTGATATCAAAGAACTCATCTTGGTGTGCTCCTGTTTCAGACAAATTATTGTGCAGGAGTCTTTATGGTGATGCCTTTTTTCTCTGATTTACTTGAAAGTTGATAATTATTATTACTTTAGTCTGTGTAAATAGAATAGGCGGTTCGGTCTTGCAATTTCCCTATCTTCCCACTCTTCATTTTCATTGTACTGCCTCATCTTTGCCATGGTGACGATATAAAAATTGTGACCTTGAGCCACCCATTCTTTTTACACAGACTATAACTGTGTCAACTGTAAGATATATGGAGCAGACCATTTGGCAGTTTGAAAGTTCTTCCTCTGAGGTTAAAAAAAGTATTAGTTGCTTTTATGTAGCGTTAACAGTAACCGGGAGATATTTAATTTTTTAAGCCTTTTATTAAATTTTGCTATTAAGTTATTTGTTTGATTAGAAAATTTTAGATAATTAATCTTGGGGCTGCTTTCATTAAAAAAGTTATGAAAGAATATTAATGAAAACTATGTTTTTTATTAGATTTATATAAAATATCCATAAGAGGGTACAAAAATGAGTGTTGGTTACTGTAGGTATGGGTCATACAGGCCTATTCTATGATATATTTTAAACAAACAATCTAAAAACAAAACATCCAGTTATCCTCTTGAAGTAATTTTTACACCATAAGATATTGAGTACTTCTGATACTCTTAAAAACATCAAATTAGTTTTGTGTATTTTTAAAAGAATTTTACATTTTAGTGAGGGTTCCAGTGGAAAGGATTTGAAGTCAATTGTTTTGAGTGAACTTCAAAACCCATCCTTTCAGACTTCAAAAGTTTTTCAATCAGCCTTTACAGCTTCCTTGTGGAAAGTAGACCTTGATTCTTTAGTTATGAAAAGGTAACTTTCAAGCAATTAGTACTTCTTCATTGTATTTTTAATTACCATTAAAGCTGTACAGTTCTTTATGAAAATATTTTTTTTGAAAATCTTTTGTAGATCATTTAATGAAATGGATTCTGGAAATAGCTTCTGTACAGTTTTGCTAGCATTGAGTGTTTACAAAGCCAAGTGGATTAAGTATTCAGAATCTACTCCAAAAGATAACGATGGCCACTTAAATTCCATGTGGGAAAACTTAAAACTTGCTTGTGATAGTTTAAATCAGATTATCTCATCTGATGCCACTGTTAAAGTTCAATTAAAAAGTGAACTTTACACAATTGTTGAAGTAAGTAAAAGTTTTTTGGTTTTTGTCTGTCTTTTAGGATTTTGATCTAGTTATTGATTTGATACTAGTTATTGATTTGATCCTTGTCATGTTAATCCTTTATTGGGACCTTTTTTCTAGTAGTGTTATGTTAAAATATTTTTGGGATTGAGATTGATTTATAAAAAGAAATTAATTTAGCTTATTACCTAAAATTAATTTGATTTCTAAGATAGTTTTTTAGGTGGGAAGTATGTTTCCCACCGTCCACTGGGAGCTATTTAAAGGTAGGACATCTTATGTTTTGCATTTCTTTTTATATTGCATTTTTTACATGATATTTATTAAATGTAATTTTCAAATACTATAAAATCTCAGGGGTCGTAGTTGTCCTGAATTTCCTGAAATTTTAAAATAAGTCCTGAAATTTAACGATTTATCCTGAAATTTCCAGATAATCCATACTTTTTTTTACTTTGCCTATTATTTCCGAGAAAATGACGATTTAAAGTGGAAAAAAGTTGGAAAAATCGCGATTTTTCACGTAAATTTTGTGTTGCTTGCTGAGTGTTTTCTTCCCACGGCTTCTTTCTTGAACAGCCGGGGTGCCAAGATGAAGTCGGCTTCTTCTTGCGTTGTTAGTGCGATGTGGAAAAACAACTTTACAGTGGTTAGAAGCCAAGTCTGGTCTTTAGGATCGCATTCTGCGGGAAAAAACGAAAAATAGCGATTTTCCGCGTAAGAACCGTTTTTTCCGGCACCTAGTTGAAGCTGGCATCATTTCACATTGTGATTGCATGAGTGGAATATCTGCTTCAAACTGCTCCAAAATCATCAAAACTTCCTTTTTTGCTCTGAAAACGCGATTGAACGATGATATCAAGGGGGTGGCAGGGGACCCACCCCCAAAAAAATACGAGCTAGGTGTCCAAAACAAGTTAAAGCCCTGTTTTTTAGGGTCAAATTTTAAAACAACTTTAATCTGTATTTTAATTTCCATAAGAGTACGTTTTTAATCTTTGTCATTCATGAATATTCCTCTCGTAAATTGTCCTGAAATGTCCTGAAATTTTGCTAAAAGTGTGTCCTGAAATTTTATTTTTGGGACTATGAGCCCTGAAATCTACAAAAGGAATTATAAATTGGATATAGTATTTTGTATGTTTGGTGGGAAGTATACATCCCACAGTCTTATAGAGGATTTAAGCAATTCATGAAGTTAACCTTAGGCTTTATTGTGTTTTAATTTTCTTAAATCTTTTATTAAAAGATTTCTTTTAATAAAAATTATTATTAAAAAATTATTATTTATTAAAATTATTATTTATCTTTTATTTAAAAAGATTTACATAGCTGCCAATCCCTCCGGTTTACCTGGTAGTTTTCCGGTTTTTCAATGATTTTTCCGATTTTACGGCCAAAAACTAGTTTCTCCCGGTTTTCACACTCCGAGCGCTCGGTGACCCTCGGGTCTTTATAACCCCTTGGGGGATGAGTTGCTCAGCGGTTCTTCACATCAAGTCTTCAAGAAAGACAGTTCTGTTCTACAGTGACCTCCGGTCACTGTAGACCTCCGGTCACTCCAGCTCTGCTCAAGTGTTCAGCGGAGCCATGTACAACAGAAGTTTGAAGGCCTTTGGCCTAGGTACTTCCTAGATGTGTTCCCCCCTCATCGATCGGTTTTCACATTTTTCAGGAAATTTCTCCATTTTTGTGAAAGTTGTCCCTACTTTTTGCTCAATTAATTCTGCATTTTCTTCAGACACCAATCCAAGCAATTATGGCAGAATCATATAAAATCAAAGAAATCAAAAAGTTGAGAAGATGAACGATATTGAGTATTTTATTGCAAACATTAAAATTTTACCGATTTCAGTTCATAAAAAAGTTTTTTATGAAATATCAGTGTGTGCAAGTTCTATTAGAAATCTTGCGTTTTTATCCAAATATCCCGGATTTTGAACAAACTCAGTTGGAAGCTATGGATTTAATATGCACTGACCATTTTGTTTTTATTTTAGCTTACTGAATGCTTGGATGTTGAGTTTTTGTTACCTGGAAATCAGCTTAGGTGCCTCATCGGCCTCTCTGTTCTGCTTTTCCTTTCACCTGAAAGTTGCAAGAGTGAAGAGGTTCTTGGAATAATGGAGCGGATCTCTAAACTAATAGTTGCCATTTTAGAGGGCATTAGAAGTGTGTGGTTGTTTGATTTTGTCTCTAGTGGGGACTATTTGCAGCAAGTTGTGAGCACAATTGAACGGATTATGGAAAAAGTGAGAACAAACATTCAAATTTGACATTTTCTGAATTAATAATATTTTTAAAAGAAAGTGGGTGTATTGAAAACTTTCATTTTGTTACAGAATCCTGGTGAACCTGTTTATGATTGGTGCAAAGTTTTGCTGAACTCTTTAATAACTCTCATAACTTTGAATACTCAAAACCTTTCTACTGCTGAAAACTACTTTTCTCAGGTAATATTATAAAATGTGAAGGGGATATCTTCAAAGAGATTAATTTCTTTTTATATTAAATTTAGGTACCAGTCATCGTATTTGTTTATACTTTTTTTCAAAGGTCTTTTTATTTTACTTATTTTATCATGATATTTTTTATTTTACCTTTTTCCCATTTTTTAAAACTATTCAGGACTAATTTAGCCACAAAAGTAGCTGGATAAAACTAGTGCACCAGATATTATGGAGGCCTGTTTTAAAAATGCTTTGATGTTGTTTTTTTATCTGCCTGATGTTTCCTATTATTACTCATTGAAATCATCTGGTATTTTACTAATTCATTTTATTTGCATTTTTAGAGTTTTAATGAAAAGCAAATGTCATCAACTTTCGTTTTAACCCTGTCTCTTATGTTGGAAAAACTTTCTCCGGTGAGCCACTGTAACTGTTTTGCTATCTAATTTTTGTTATCATCCGTATTATTTTTGTAACATCACTCCTACTTAATTGTTTCTGTTTCTTGCCCCTCTAGATCTTAAAGCGACCCATTTTGAAACCAGAGTTTAAAGAAGTTTGTGAGAGATTAAGTGTTACTTTGTGTTGCTGTTGTGTAAAGTTTCTTAAGAAGTATGATGGAAGTTCAAAGGACTATGCTTTCACTTTGTTGGTTCAGTGCTACACTGAAGTCATTGAACTTATCACCCTACCAACACCCTTCATTGATGATAAAAAGAAAACTAAGTGTTTAGCACAGCTTCCAAAACTTTTAAAAACAGCAAGAGAGTGTTCATGGAATAAAAAAGTATGTATAATTTTCAAATATGTTTTCTGTTCAGTATGTTTTTAACAGGTAATGGAGTAAAACCTAGACATGACCAAAACTAGTGTCTAATTATTAGGAACTACTGGCAAAAAGTTTTACACTTTATTTTACTACTGATAAAAATTATATTTTGATTCTTTATGTTTATTATAATCATTGAATTTTTAACTAGTTTTGTTTAAAAATTGTAAAACAACAAATTGTATTCTAGTACTACTTTTAATGGTTAAATTATTCTTGTATAAAATAATACTATCTAGTGCACAAAGAAATATACTGAGGGAATGTATTTTATTAAAGCTGTTAAAACCTTATAAAACTTAGGAAATATTTAAGGTTGTTTGCAAATATTAAGTATAAGAGCTATATTGAATTGAATACAGCTTGGTCCATAGTGCACTGAAAATTTTTTAATCATTTCTCTTTGTACTGTTTTTATAGCTCTTTTATTTCTTATTTTTCAGAGTGACCAACAAGTTTACTTAAACTTGTTTTCAAAAGTTTTGAAACATCTTCCCGACTTAGAAAATCTAATTCCTGAA
Organism: Tetragnatha versicolor; assembly: GCA_024610705.1. NCBI lineage: Eukaryota > Metazoa > Arthropoda > Arachnida > Araneae > Tetragnathidae > Tetragnatha > Tetragnatha versicolor. The sequence goes on along the minus strand of JANDEH010000002.1, from coordinate 36,544,127 downwards.
GACTTTCATGTTGAAATTTGGGAAATCATCAAACTTAAATATAATTCAAATGATTTTTCAAACGAAAGTTTTGACAACCAGTTATTTAGCTCTGAAAGTGAGATTGAGTTGCTTCAGAATGTATTTAGTCTCTTTTCGGAGGAAAGAATAAATGCTATTTTTCATGAAATTCTTCTAGAAGTAGTAAGTAATATAGTATCTATAAATTGTCATATAAATTGTAAGTTCACCACATTTAGATTTAGGAAAACTGTTATCTTGTGTACCATGTTCATTAACAATTTACCTTAAAAAACCATGAAATTAAACGTGATTAACTGTGATCGTAATTACAAAAGTGGCTGTCATGAAATCATTTTAAATAGTTATATGGTTAATTCTTTTTACTATTCAGCATAAACTATATATAAAACATTGCAGCTTTAAAAAGTACATAGTTTTTTAAATATTTTACTTATTTTAGTTTTAGATATGAATTTGACTTAGATTCTTTGTATTATGATAAGAAATGCCTATTATTGTAGATATAAGAGTACTTTTAATTTTTCACAATCACTTTTTAGAATGATACAGAAATTGACCAGTTGAACACAAATAAATTAAAAACTACTTTAATTGTCCTTCAACAAGTTATTGAATCCGATTATAAAAGAGAAAATCCCTTTTTATCACTTGCATCGCTTCAAAACGTGAGTATCTCATAACCAGTAGTAGTAGTAACATTTTTTCTGCCAGATATTTTACCATCTTTTTACACTAATCAATTGTGTCTTTCTTACAGCTCATCCAAAAACTACACATTATAGTTTCACTAGCTGATGAGTCTGAGCTTCATTTGAAAAAGTTGAAAATTCCTGTTTTGGAATTCAGTAATTTTTTGTTAAAAATGAAAAAGGTAATGAGAAAATGACATTGGAGTAGAACAATGTATAATTTTAAACTGTCATTATATCTGCAATTAAGTCTTACTGACATTAACAAAGCTTTTTACAAACTAACTCATGAGCCCAATACGGTGTAGAAATGATTTAAATGCTAGTAAATGAAATATTGCAGGTATTCTTAGTAAATTACAAGGAAATAAAAATAATAAATAAATTGGTCTATTTTAAGTTAGTTATTAGGATTGCATAAAATCACTGATGTGTAATAACATTTCTTATGACTTTACACATGTGATAATTACAAGCAAAATTATCACTGCTATTGTCTGTGTTGATTCTAAAAAATTTATTCATTTCTAAGAGGGTCAGCAAAATACTCAACATAAAAAGGGAGTAGCAGTGCCTAAAAGGTTGAAAACCCCTGGCCTAGACTATTCCAATTAAATTATTGTTTTTTTTTGTTTTAGGGTCCAATTTCTAGATTGAGTTTGTTTCAAATTCTCCACTTTTGTCAAGGAATTCAAATACAGAACATTACAGAGCTTCCTAATTATGCCCAAGCATTCCAAGCCATATGGAACATAGTTTACAACTTATTAGTCAATCATGCTGTAGTTGTACTGTCATCTCCAACGACCTTTTTATGGGAGACAACTAATATCCTTTTTTATTCGATTTATCTACTCCAAGTGAATTTAATGCTCATGTTTTCTCTTAAAGATTTTTAACTTTAAATAAGCTAAAGTAATATTCTGTAAAAATTATTTTATTCCTTTAAGTTTATAATATTTTAAAAATCTTCATTAGCTCAAAAATGTATTTTGTCTACTTTGAAGTTAATAGCTTTTCAAAATTTTAAGCTTAAAATTTTCTCCAAACTCTGAATTTGAAGTTGTAATATTTTTATCATAAGATAGAGTAAAATAGGTTGATGAAGGTTTATGATTTGACATTAAAAAAACTGAGATTTATAATTTTTATCAATTGTTTTTGGTTATTGCTATTGCTAAAACAGGGTGGCTACAGAAACTTAGAAAACAAATTCCCTGACTTTTCCCTGATTTCCAGGATTAAACTTACAGCTTTTCCCTGATTTACGGGAACTAATTCTATTAATTTCCTGGCTTTCTCTGTACTTAGAACCATTACATGCATACAAGATAATTAAAAAATCACTACTTTTTACTTAAAATGAAAAAATTACACATAAAGTATTAAAACTTAATTTGGAATTTGAGTTATGCTTGAGTCCATGCAAGTATTGGGTTGTCCCATAAGTTCTGTTACTTTTTACGAAGTTTTGTCTTTGAAAAATTTTTATGAAAAACTGGTAATAGGTGGAGATTTCAAATAAAAGGGATTTTGATATATGTATATTTATGAACATAATGTGTGATTTTGGTAGTTCTCGGGATATTATTTCTTTTCAAAATGGCGGTTTGAAAAAAAGACCAAACACGACGATTTTCGCGTAATTTTTTTCTTTTGTTTAAAAAACTAGGAAGAACGCATAATTCATGGCTAAAAAATGTTTTACTGTATATTTGAAATGTTTAGATTACGATGTCATAGTTTCAAGATGATTCGATAAGTTTAAGGTTGGAAATTTTGGCTTTAAAACTTCATATATTGGCAATTTCACGTGTTTTTTAAAGCACGCCTATTGTTTTTTTAAGCAGCTGGTATGAAGTAATTAAAGGCAGGTGTTTTTTGAACCATAATGCTTGTTAATGCATTGAATTGATGCCATTAATGCATTGAAAGTACCTTTTCATAATATCATTCAATTGATTTATTTCTAATTGCCAAGGAGTTGTTTTTATTGTAATGTTTTTGTATGAAGCGAAGAAAATTGCTTTGTTCGCTGAGCGTAAGTTCAGCGAGTGTATTTGTGATAAGTTAAAACGTTGCGCGCTTGCATTGTGCGCACTATTTTCTGAGCTTAAGTTCAGATATGATTTAATATACTGCATATTTTGAATACTTGGGTCTTTCCTAAGCTTTTTTATTGATTTTGATGCTTTTTTTCATAAAAATTTCTTTGAAATGACTAACATTATTGAGGTAAGTTTTTGCAATAGATGTTATGTTTGGGACCAAAATTTCCTAAGTTAAACTTATCAAATTATCTTGAAACTATGACATCTTAGACTAAACATTTCAAATATATAGTAAAACTTTTTTTAGCCCTGAATTATGCGTTCTTCCTAGTTTTTTAAACAAAAGAAAAAAATTACGCGAAAATCGTCGTTTGTCGTCTTTTTTTCAAACCACCATTTTGAAAAGAAATAATATCACGAGAACTACCAAAATCCCACATTATTTTCATAAATATACATATATTAAAATCCCTTTTGTTTGAAATCTCAACCTATTACCAGTTTTTCATAAAAAATTTTAAAACACGAAACTTTGTAAAAAGTAACAGAACTTATGGGACAAACCAATATAAGATGCAGAATATGTTTCTCACTGAGCTAAGAAAAGCAAAAAAATAATCATCACAAGATATCAGAGCAAGAAAAATTGTAGCACAAAATTATCTCATCCGGAAATTTCCCTGATTTTAACTTATTTTTAAGAATTTCCCTGACTTATCCCTGATTTTTCCAGATTAATAAAATTTCCTGACTTTTCCCTGAAATCCCTGATTTCCAGGTTCTGTAGCCACCCTGTAAAAAAATGCTTTTAGAATTCTCAAATTCTGTCAGTTTTTAATGATAAAAAGAGAGATATATAGGGAATCACGGTCTTGTTTGCTCTAAAAAGAATACTTGATTTAAAAACATTACCAATTCAATTTAAAAATATAAATTTTTTAACCCTAATTAAAAATGTTGTTTTGGGGTCCATAGCAAATATACAATTCCTACTGGCCTCATTGTTTTAAGAAAAGTTGATGAAACTAGTCTATACCTTAAGACTGGACTACTGTTGTTGTTGTCGTGTCCATTATGTGCAATCTAAATCGCACCGAAGCAGTCGAAGACTGCCTCGGCAACCTCTACAGCCTTTTCAGAATATATCAAAACTTCTGGGTCTTCAAGGCCGATCTTGAGAAGTTTGGCCTGAATTGCTGGGCAGCCGAAGTTATGCTGAGGAGACAGTTGAGTATTAGGGCAGTTTGGGCAGGGGCTTGAGTAGTTTCTCTGACCGTCAGTTGATATTTTCATTCCTTTTATGTGTTTTGTTCGTAGTCGACTGGACTACTACATCAGGAAACTTCATTGCTAGAGGCTACTTTAATGATTTCCGATTGCTTACATCTAATAAATTATGTGAACTTTTCAAGACACTTCCATAGGATTTAAAGGGTCAGGAGTTATAAATTGGCTCCTAAAAGTGAAAACATAATGCTTTAAGCTTTTGATATGAATAGTAGGAACCAACTTGACACTGGCTATTGTAATCTTTACATGCTTAAATCATTTAAGAAATTTTAGGAAAGGACAATTAACTCAAGAAATTTGATGTAACATTTCAATAATTTCATTTCCTTGGCTGTAGTGTAAATAAGCTCTCAGTGTAGGGTAATATTTATTTTGGGTGCATTCTCATTGCTTGTAATGGGGCTACAACAACCAAAAGTTGAGTATATTGAGATTAAGTTAAAAAAAATATTACCCTTAAGCAAATAGTCTTTCTTCATAGAACTAATATCAATATCATGAGGCTTCCCTTGGATCAACAAACTATTTCTTCTCATTGCAGATTGGAGAAGGAATTGAAATTCCCTCATTATGTAAACTGTATTCAGAATAATCTTAAGTGCATTTTATGTTCCTTAACATTTATTACAGTTGCTAAAGAGTATAGTGCTAGCAGGAACACAAGACGCCATGTCTGCATCCAATAGTGAAACTCAAAGTCAAATGATCTCTTGTGCCAGAGATATTGACAGGTATATTTTATTGTATCTGAGAATATAATTCAAATTCCACATTATAAGGTGTCAGTTGTTGCTTACGCAGTTATTTTTAAAGTATCTAAGCTATATGTGAAGAAAAAGGAAAATATATTTTTAGTTATAAATCACCCTTACCAATTTAACTGCCAAAATTTAAAAATTGGAACTTAAAAATTATTTTTCATTATTTCATCAGTTAAAAAACATACACACTTGATTTACTCAAAAATTACAGCTGATGCATAAATTAGGCAGCTTATTCAAAAACAACTGGAAGAACACAATGTCTATAAAATTATATTAAAGGATTTCAATGAAATATTTATTTTAGTTGGCCACTGTAATAATTGCTCATTAAATTATTGTTTCTTTAAATTTTGTAGGTTGTTTACAATGATTTCAAGGCAAGACAAAGTTTTTTCCAAACTTGTTCCAAAGTTGATTGCTACTTATGTAGATTCTGTTCAACATGTTACTTTAGAAGCCAATATCAAGGTAAGCTAAATTTAAGTTCAGTAATTATGTATTAAAAAGTAAGTTAGTAAATGGTAATAGATAATTAGTTTTAAAGATCATTTAAAAATAAGGTTATCAATTTTATTTTAATGAATCAAACTAATGCAAAATGAACTAGAACATCTTGGTATATTTGTGTAGTTCAGTTGAAGATAATATAACTAAGTAATTTTGTAAAATAGTATCCGAGAACAAAAAACAATATGTGCTAATGTTACGATTCCCTTTCTATTATTATTATTTGCATTTTAAATTGATGGAAGTATATTGATTCTTTATCAGTATCTGACTTCCATAGATAAGTGGATGGATGTTGCAAATTAATAAAGTTGAATTATCCGTCACAATATAAACAATTTAATAAAAATGCAGTTGTAAAAAATTATTTGTTTTAAAATTTAACAGTCATGTTACGATTTTAATAAGTTTAATACAAAGTTTACTCTTTGTTTGTTGCAAATATATTTATCTGATTGAATCACAAATTAACTAACTAATAATTAAAGGGTTAAACCTGAAATCATTTTTGCATATTTCATTCTCATACTAGCTGATAAGTTTTACTATATTTGCAGTCTATTTGTTTTTGTTTAACCTTTAATTGTATTTTCCCCCTAGGCTCATCTATTATCTGGCTTAAATCGTCTTTTTGATATTTGTAGTGAAGAATCTTTAAAAACGATAGCTGTAAATATTAGTCACAGTTGTAGAGATATTTATACTAACATTGTAAAAAATTATAGACAGTACCAGTACCAAGGTGGTAACTAATGTAATAAAGGTCATTTTAAACTATTAAAACATTCCTTCATCTATTTTTTTTATTTAGTAATACATTTGAGATAATTATAAACTGCAAACTTTGATGAAACCAAAAACTTAAACTTTCTGCTGTTAAAGTTTTGCTTATTAATTAGGGGGCTACACCCATTGCTTGCTACTTGCTACCCCTGTTTTAGTGAGTAAAATGTTTTACATTAAGAAATACAACATTTGATATGTGAGTCAAATCCATCTTGACTGTACTGGCTTGGATGGTCCCGCATTAGAATGACTTATCAGATATACTGTGAAATACCTCCAGAATATTGAATATTAATTGTTAAAAAATCTAAGATTTTGGATTCCTAGTTACAAAGCTAGTTGCTGTAAAAAAATCGCCAGAAAATATATCTGCAGGTAATTCATGCAAGCAATGATGGAAGATTTCAACTTGGTTTTTACACCAGTATTGATTTTTTGATAATTTTCTATGAAAAACCACACTTTTGGCTTTCTTTATATGCAGAAATATTTACAGTATATTATTTTATTGAGGTATTGAAAATGAAAGCTTCTTAGGCTTAGTATGCACATCTATATTATCCAAGTTTGAATCAACTGAAACTACAAACAGATTAAATAAAATTTATTTACATTTTTTTTATGAAAATGACTAAGGTAGCTCTTAAGGTATGGAATTAACAAAAATGTACAATGTATATTTAACTTTTACTTTCATAATTTATATACACGTATGTTGAAGAAAATAATTAACAATTTATGCCTTTGTCATCAATAAAAGACTTTAGAAAGCCCATACCTTACAAAAAATGCAATACAGCTAGACATCACCTGTAAGGTAATTAAACTGAATTAAAATGATATATAGGCAGTATTGAAAATAGTTAATTTACACAGTATTTCAGAAGCAAGATTTGTTACATAACCAGTTTTAATACTTACTTGAATGGTTAGTAAATATACTGTGAGTGTTCTTTCGTGAGTTGGACCAGCATTTTTCAACACAAAGTTGATGAGAGTAAAATTAGTTGTTTCACAAAACACTTCCCCATCCTTAAGCTGCTCTGTGTAATGAACTAGGCTAAATGTTTTGGCAACCCACATGCAAAAGTTTCCAAGACAGGAGAGTGAATTTTTTTTAAATATCACAGTGCTAGGCTCCAAAACATTTTGGTCTTGGTTATATCTATAAATAAAAGAAGAAACATCTTTGAGAGAAAACATAATAAGCTTCTGGTTGAAAGCTGTTCTTTTCTATAATTATCACCTTCACCTTCCCTTTGTTACTAACATGTAAAATTCGTACAAATCATTTTTAAAGTATGTACTTTCAAAGTATGTTAGTGTCAGAATTAAATAATGCAAAAAGCAGTATTTTAGTAGTATAAAGTACAATTAATAAACCATTACTGCCAGAGCACCATAAACTGTTCAGAAAAATTGTAAAAATAAGTAACTAATTATCATTCCTTATCATACAGAATTTATCTTTCTCAATTTCATCTTGACAGTCTATGCATATGTTCTATAAAAGGTAATTAACTACACAGATAATATAATTTCCATGCGATATTGCCTTTGGGTTTCATATTTCATTACGTTTTTCTCTGCAATAAGGTAATAAAATATAATAATGTTATAAAGTATAAGAAGTTCACTCTTCTACATCTACATACCCCTAAAGTGCAGGTTACACTTGGTTGATGACTTCTGATATTTTACACAAATGATAGTTTTGAAATAGGAGATAGAAAAAACCTTTTTTGGGGGGGTAAAGGGATTTAATTAATTCAAAAGAGCTCAACTTTGAACCAAGGGACAAATTTAATTTGTTACATCTTCCATCATTTTTTATTTACACCAAAGTAACCATTTTAAACACAAGTCCACAATGAAGGATGGATGGCGTTGAATCTGACTGATGTTACCATAAATTTAATTGTTTACCCTTTGTTTAACACTTCTTCGACTATTGTACTCACAATTTATAGTATTCAACAATAGTAAGAATTGTATAAGGAGTGATAAATTTTAAAAGGGCATTTAAAAGATCATCAAAATTGCTTAGTACATATTGTTATAATCCAACAAATTAAAGAAGGATTCAGTTATTTCAAAGCTTTAAATGCCTATTAAATTAAAAATAACCTTAACTTATTACCTTGGGAGCCTATGCCGAGGACAAGGAACAAAATGAAACAACTGAGGGCAAGAAAACAGGAAATTGATTATCTGGGGGAGAAAAAACAAGAGCATGGTTTCGCTGAAATGCCCCAAGATTCCAACTACAGCAAACGTCATTCCAGCAAAATAACAGAAGGTGTCACCAACAAACACAGATGCAGGATACCTGAAACATAGAACAAGACACAACTTGTCAAATTATTGTTTTGATTTGGTTTTGAGATATTTATGGAGATTTTTTTAGTGGCTTTGTCTTTTTCAATGTCACTCCTTGTGTTTTGTAGTTTTATCTCCGAAATGACAATTATAGTTTTTTTAAATGGGTATTTTTATTTGTATGTAAAATTAGTATTTACTACTTTATATATTTTAATTTTATCTATATCATACAGTGCTAATTTATTTCATGAATATTTAGATTACAAAATCTGAAACAATATCTGAGTTGAACTTTTATATGCAATTCTCATTTCTATTTCAGGATTTCTTAAAATAGTAACTTAAAACTTCGTAAAAGAAAGATAATTTTATTTAATATTTCTATCCTTCCTTAATTCCAATAATTTCACACAAAATCAGTATAAAAATATCCCAGATGCACAAAACAAATTCTTACCAATTATAATATAGTAGAGCTAGAGTAGTGAACAGAAATGGAGGCATGAAATAGAGTGAAAAGATATGTGCACTTGAACAGCTACCTAAAAAGTTAAGAACAGGAAATTAGATTCAGTACCATAAACTAATTGAGAGGATCATGCCTTTTACAAGGAACTAGCATAAACAGATTTTAGCATGCTACAATCCGAACACTACCAGTAGGGCTTTGATCAAAGAGGGGATTCATAAGGTTCAACATCACCCCTAAAAAGGATTTGAAACATTATTCTTTAGTCAAAGGTCCCTTAACTCCCATGTTTAGGCATTTAACATTGTATGAAAAATATTTAAAATTTAATAGCCAATATTCAAGCTCCAACTTATAATGTCATGATAAAAGTAACACTTAACCTATGTAATTAACACCTAAAAATAATTTAGCGCCAAAAGTCTTATTTTGAACCTAGTCCCTTCTGAAAATCTTCACTGGTACTTTCCCATGACAGAAACTACATACCAAACACTTCTATCACATTGAAGACCATGATAGAAGCTCCTATCACGAATGCTTGTCCAACTTCTAATCCATTGATACCAGCATAAATATTGATAGCATTTGTGCAGAAGATAGCAAGCATTTCCATGTAGACATAGTAAAGAGGGCCTATAAAAGTTTGAGCGAATTTTCAACTTAAATAACAAACACTTTAAACAAAATAAAAGAGAACAACAAAAAACCAAGTTCATACCTATAATCATAATTGTGGGGCAATTTTGTGCACTCTTAGAAAACCCCTGAAATGTAGCTTTACACTTTTCAACAAACTAAAATTTAAAAAAAGTTTAGGGGAGAACCCCCAAACTCCCCTATTTACCTCTTTGATTATGGAATAGCTTTGGTTGTTTTCTATAGTGAAAAATTAAAAGTTTGATATCTCGAGAGGGAGATTGTATGCCCTGAAATTCCCATTGAGCATAGCAAGGGGTTATGAAGGCTTAAGTCAACCTTTATCATGAGAATGGACAAAATGGACATGGGCGTACCCAGTGAGGGGCAGGGGGGGGGCAGCTGCCCCCCCCCTAGAAAACGGAAATTTTTTTAGTTAATCAGAGTAAAAATTCGAAAAGGCAAAAATTTGTGACCCGACTGGTTGCAAATCCCGAGCCTTCTCCTTGGGGCTCGAACAGCACGATCCCCACCACGGAAGCTGAGGCTTGTTCGCTTTTCTCCGGTAACTTGTTACTAAGCATTATTTATGGGCCCCTAATTACGTAGATGAGTGTCGAAGTCTGCTTTCTGTTTGCCAACCACCCCCAGGGTTTGGATGGGTGTTCCTCAGCTCAGGGAGCTTTTCTGAGTGGTCTTAAAAGAAATGTAATATCCAATCTCACATTCTCAAAATCTTTTATGACTCCTTAATTATTCGTGTGCCTCACTTTTAGGTTATCTTTAAAATTAAGTGACTCTCTTTAAAATTATCCCTCAATGTTTTTTATTTTTAAAAGGTAATGCTGTTTTTATAATTTTGGAACTTTTAGAAGGGGTAGAGCACACCTAGACGCAGGGCCGTATCCAAGGGGGGTAGGGATCCAAACCTCTCCCCAAATTTTCACGTGTTTCCCCTTGAAAGTTCTGCAATTTACAAGGAGCAATCTTCTCTGGTTGTAACTCAAAGGGTCTGAAAATGAATTAAAACACTACTTTTGAGGATCAAATTTCAATTTTTTTTTTGGAGAGAACCCCCAAACCCCTCACCAAAAATATGCCCTCTTTTTTAGTCTTTTTTTTGTAAATTCTCCCACTTTTAAGATGTTCTTCCACATTTTGTGTTTCACCAAAGAGGTTTCAAAATGTTATAAAGCATAGGTTCTCAAATTGTGGGTCTCCAGTCAGTTTTTGGTGGGTCACGACAAGATTTTGAATTTAATAATTTCCTTAGGAAGTGATGTAACTGCAATTTATTCCAGATTCCCTGTTTTTAAAAGTATTTTCAAACATCTTTTTTGGGACATCCCATACCCACTTTTTATTGTGGAGCTCACTGTTGCTCCCACAATGAATTTGTACGCTCGGGTTAAAAATTTTTCTTTTTAATTTTCTAAAAAGTTAATATTATCTCTAATACAGTCGACTCCGCTTAATGTGATCACGGTTAATGTTATCGAAAATGACTAGTCCCGAACACTCCTATTTAAATTACCACAAAATGCATCGTTTTATGTGATCATTATATCGCTTAATGATATCAAAACTTGGTGAAATCCCCTGAAAAAACTTCTTTTTCCCGTTTGATGGCCAATTTTAATATATGAACATAAAAAATGAGTAATTAATTTATAAGTCATATAAATAGCTCTTATATTTTTTTCTAAAAATGTTTTCAGTTGCAAAATAAATACTTGAAAATCATTTTAAATACTTTGAGATATGGACTATACAGGGTGTCCACTTATTTCTAAGCTAAGAATTCCCTGAGTTTTCCAGGACAATTTTTTTTATTTTCCAGGTTCGGTCAAACTAAAGCCTTAAGGCGTTTTTTAAAATTTTTGGTGATAAGATGGAACTTTTATTTTCCTTCTATTCATACCATATATTAAATAAACCTGATAAAAAAACTGAAAAAATATCTTCTATAGATTTCTATTAATTGGTTGAATGATACATTAATTTTAAAATTAGACATTTAATTTACAGATGTTTTATTCATTGAGAAAAATAAACTGTTTTCTATTTCTCTAGAAAAGCTTCAACCAATTCTGAGACTGAGCAAGAGCTCAAAAGGAATAAAGATTTGTGAAATGACTATACAATACACTGGCTAGAATGGGTGTACTCCAGGTTTAATTTTTGGGGGTGCATTTTTGCGAAATGAAATTATTTTAATGAAAAATGAAGTCAGATTATATTTGATCTTCAAATTATTCTAAAAAATCAAAATTGAGAGATGTTTAATTGATAATCAGGAGCCTTCAGTAAAAATTAACTTTAAAAGGCTAATGCTTAAAAAGTATCAAATTATTCAGAAATTTAACTGAGAAAAATTAAAACTTCAATATTTTCATAAATAAGCTGAAAATTAGGTTATATTTTTTGGAGGAAAAAAACTACCTATCACTCACAACCATTAGTGGAGTATCCAATGTAAATTTGTAAAAGTTTTTTGTTAATTCATATACCAAGGTTATTTTGGTTCTTTAGGGTATGGAGAGTCAGAAAATCTTTGGTACCAATTTTTCTATTCACTTTCCTGGTGTAGAGGTCAAATCAAAGGTCAAATTATGCACTTCCATATTTTGACGATTAAGCAGGTATAATTCAGTTCAAAAACGTTTTAAATTATTGAAAATTGATGGAAATAAAGTAAAAAAGTTTCTAAGCTTAAAAAGTATCAAATATTAATTAAAATTAATTAATTAAAATGCGAAAAATATCATATTGGCTGCTTTATTTCCTAGGAAAGTTTAATTTGGTAAAAATACTGCCATTTGTCTATAAAAGGGTATTGAATAGTCTATGTTTAAAAAAAAGTTGGTTAGTTAATGTTTCTTTGAGGTGAGATTGACCCAGAAGCGCGCAACAGGGAGTAAACCAACAGGCGCTCTCCTACTGGTGTCCACTAGTGGAGTCTCCAACGGAAATTTGTAAAATATTTTTGTAAATTTATGGTACCAAGGTTATTTTGGTTCTTTTGGGTATGGAGAGTCAGAAAATCTTTGGTACCAATTTTTCTCTTAACTTTCCTGGTGTAGAGGTCAAATTATACACTTCTATATTTTGACGATTAAGCAGCTATAGTAATAGATGGCATGGTTTTAGTTCGGCCAATTAGTGGAAATGTCAACTCATGTAAGGATCTTGTTAATCAATATTTGATTATGTTAAACAGTGTAACTGAAAACTATAAGACCATTCATCTAGTTTTTGACCATTACTCTGTGGATTCATCACTAAAAACAGCAACACGAAATAAGCGTAAAGGAAAGAAAATTGATGACAAAGCTTTTATTAGCTCAGATAAGACGCCAATTAAAATGGGACCCTCTAATTTTCTTAATAACTCTAAAACAAAAGCAAGCCTTACCGAATATCTTTCAATAAAAATACTCCATCATTACAAAAGATTTGAGAAAGATATAATCGTATCTACTGACTGAAACCATAATTCAATCAAATACCAAGATTTAGAATAATTTGAAAACAAATCATGAAGAAATAGACACCATAATAATATACCATGCTATTTATGCTACTACTTTGGGATACACTTTACACATCTTGTCACCAGATACAAATGTTTTTATTCTGGCCTTGAGACGGTACCCCCTTTTAGACCCTCTGTCATAGCTGAAATAGGGGCCGGAAAACGAATTGTTTCTCTCAAACCTATTAATGATCGTTTAGGAGCATAACTAATTGATGCCCTTCCAGGCTTTCATAGTTTTACTGGCTGTGACACAACCGGGAGGTTCAATGGAAAAGGAAAATTAACATGATGGAAAGAAGTTCAACCTCATGTCATTGAAGCATTTGCTTCTCTTGTAAAAGCGCAAAATATATTAGATAAACATTTCAGTGCCCTTGAAGAGTTCGTTTGTAGGTTATACAGATGCTCTAAAGAAATAAAGAACTCTAAAGATCTTCGTTGCTACCTCTGCAAAAGATTGCAAGCTGAATCGGAGAGCCTACCTCCAAACGCTCCAACCCAAGCCGCTCTTAAACACCATACACTAGAGCGCATTATCAAGCTCTAGTATAGACCAAAGATGTTGAGCAAACCCTATCCCTTCTTTCAGAAGAGTTTTATGGTTGGAAAAAAGTCAATAAAACCTTTGTTCAAATATTATAACTGATTTGCCACCTGCTCTTGAAACTTAAGTTGAACTTACTGAGTGTGGTTGTAGCAAAAGTAAACACACAAATGGTAGATGTTCTTGCGTTTCTGCACAGCTATCATGCACAGAAATGCGCTGATGTGAAGAAGATGAAGAAAAATGTAAGAACTCTTTTAATTTGACTATAGAATGCATCAGACAGCGACTCCTTTGACTGTGATAAATAGTTAATACTTTTTTTTTATTATTATCAACACGTTTAAAATGAACTACTTTTGTGATGATTTAGGTTCAAAATTATGCAATGAACGAAATATTATTCTTAAATTTATTATTATAACAAATATAACTTGACGGGATTATGGACCTTAGCAAAAGTGAGTTAGAAAACACTCTTGACTTTGAAGACCTCGGGATGTTTCAAGAAATTCATTTAAAAGTTCATTAAGAAAAGAAATTATTTTAAAGGTAGTTTTAAAATGTTTTACATTTACCTGAGTAACTATACTTTGAGATATATTTCGTATTGATAGTTATTTTCTTGAAAGAAATGCATTTTAATCAGTAAGTTTAAGTGCTTTGGAATTTTTAATTAAATCTCATTAATTAACCGCTAATTATAAAATCTTCAATCCGTCAAAAAGTTAACTGAATAAGTGCTTTTAAGTAATAAGTTGAAAAATTACAAAAAAAGTACAAAAATTTCAATTGTAAAGCAAAAATTTTAAAATTTTGAAAAAATTAATATTTTTAATTAATTAAAATTCTAATAATTTTTTTCAAAAAATGAAAAGATATTTCAAGTATTTACTTAGTATTTCATCTATATTAAAAATTTCATATTTCTAAGATTATAAATAAGCTCATTATGTTAAAAGATCCATCATCCTTTAAAAGTTATTGATTGACCTTGTAATTAGCTTAATTAGTCTTAAAAGTTGATTAAAAAATTGGTACCAAACTTTTTTACGTTCCTTATATCATAAGTAATCCAAAAAACATTAGTGTACAAAATTAACAAGAACTTTTTACGAAGCCCTTTTTTTCGACATTGGATACTCCACTACATACTATAACTATGAAATTATTAAATTTAAATTAAGACTTAAGCAGTTATTCAAGCTTTCCAATAAAGTTTCTTTCAATTTTTCTACTCAAAATAATTTTAATTTGAGCATCAATAAAATAAGACTTCATAAGCAAGTCTTTTGTGACTTAAGAATATCTCTCAATGAAAAAGCTCAAGTCCGTTTTCCACAATACACCAAATGCGAGAAGCCGCTGATTACGCCCCGTAAAATAGGCTTCTCCTCATCTTTAGGCAGCATGAACAGTATTCCAGGTTTTCCAGGGCATTTTCGAATTCCCTGAGTATTCCAGGTTTTCCCTGTTTCCAGGGTTAGCGGACACCCTGACTATACTATTCACAGCCGTGATTTTGATGCAAACACTCATGTAACAGGGTTTGCCACATTTTAGTATAGAACTGCTTAATTATCAACCGGATATTGTTATCATTTTTATCTTGGACAAATGCGATCACATTAAGCGGAGTCGATAGTACTATATATTGTAACTAAATAGTTGGTGACCAAACCTCACACAAAGGAAACTTAAGTCTTATGGGGGTATGGGAAAATTAACTGAGAAGAGATGAGGTGGGTTGCGTTATAATTTGTTTATAAAAAGTGGGTTACGATGTGAAAAGTTTGCAAACCCTGATTTATAAAGCTCTAGTTTAAAGGGCAAATCTCAAAAATTTTCTGGAGAGGACACCTGGATTCCTCTAAATTTTGAGGTCTATTTATAATTTTTCCCCTAGAAAAAAATCGGTAGTTTATAAGAAACTGTTACCTTTGGATGGAACCCGAAAGGTTCTGAATGAAGCTGAAACACTATTTTTAGGGTCAGAATTTAAAAAATTTTCTGGGGGAAGAACACCAGTACTTACTTCTAGTTCACAATACATTTTTTTATTTAGGTGATTTTAAACTTAACATATAAATGTACTTGTTAATTGTAATGTTCGGCACTAGTTAACTAAAAGTAGTTGAAAAGTAGTTAACTACTAGTTGCAACTACTAGTTAACTAGTAGTTCAACTACTTTTGGTTTAGAGTAGTTAAACTAGTAGTTTAACTACTTTTTTCACCAACTACTAGTTCCAACTACTTTCAAAAAGTTCAACTACTTCAAAAAATATTAAAAGATCAAAATTTTAAAAAATATATTACATCTACTAACAATGCCATTTTTCGTGTGATAGACTTTCATATTTGGCAACCTTGAAATATATTTCATCCCAGCAATCATGGGCGTCATTTAGGGGGGGCAGGGGAGGCAACCCCCCCAAGGTTTCCACTGCTATGTGAAAAATAGCTGCAAGTCCCTTGAAAATTCTGTAACTTCCACAAGGAGCTATGGATGTAACCCAAAACTCTCAAAATGAGTTAAAACACTACCTTTAAGGGTCAAATTTCAAAAACTTTTCTGAAGGAGGACCCCCAGCCCCCCTCTAAAATTTTTATGCCTGTTATTCAGTGTTTTCCCACTTGAAAATTATGCTGCTTGCAAGAAGCTTTTAATTTTTAGTGCTCCCCAAAAAATTTGAAAATGAGATAAAACACTAGTCTAGAGGGGTAATTTCAAAATAAAATTATGGGGGAGGATCCCCAGCTCCCCCGCAAAAAAAACATTTTATTGTCGGTTATACAGTGTTTTTCCCTTTAGAATTACTAGAAGGTCTTACTAGAAGCTTTTCCCTTTAGGAGCTCCCCAAAAAGTTTGAGAAAGAGATAAAACACTAGTTTAAAGGCATATTTCCCAAAAAAAAATTTGGGGGAGAACCCTTAGGCCCGCTTGAAACTTTGACGTCTTTTAACAACTTTTTTCCCGAGAAAATTATTTGGTTTACAAGAAACTGTTCTCTTTGAATGATAGCCCAAAAGGTCTCACTACTTTAAGGGGCAAATTTTCAAAACTTTCCTGGGGATGAACCCCAGACCCAACTTTTCCCCCCTTTCTTTTAACGTTGTCAAATTTTGACATTATAATTTATAATTAATATCATTCAAATACTACTTTTTAGTGCTCGTATATAAATTTGCTCGTAAGGGGTTACTTTAAAAATGAAGTTGCGGCAACCCCCCAAAAATTATAGTTAAGGCGAGGGGGCCAGGCTCACTTGAAAAAAAATCTTTGCCCCCCAACCAAAAACTGAAATGACGCCTCAGCCAGCAATTGACATAAAAATGTAACCCTTTAAGTTGTGGTTTCCTTTTTATTTTTTAAACGCTTTTATTCTACTTGCTTTTGGCGGCGTTTTACGGGTGGAATTTTAAAACTCGATTTTCGGGCACTTCCCGATATGTCAGGGCCCCGAAACTTTACACATCGGTGGAACCCTCATGACACTCCAATATCCAACCATTATCTAGTCAAACAACCAAAGGATTAACGGTTAATTAACGAGTATTTTTAATTAACAGAAAAACCAGAATTTGAGACCTTTCCCAAGGGGCTATTCTCCCTAAACCGTGCAAAACTGTTTATAAGGCATAACTTCATCATATTCAAAAGTCAAAACGAGACTTGCCCAGTAATTACGATAATTATAGACGATTAATCACTTTTTTTCTTTCCGGATTCTCGTACATAAAATTTCAGGCACTTCCAAACGATATAAAGTTCTGAAACTTTGCACCGTGGTGGAAACTCGATGACAATGCAATATTCAATCATCAACTAGTCAAAACTCCCGTAATTTAGGTAATTAACGAGTGTTTTTAGTTATCCTTTTAATTCATATTTGAGACACTTCCGTGAAGCCAAAGGCTCCCAAAACCTGTAAGATAATATACTAGGTATATTACTACAATATTTAATCTTCAAAATGTGATTTCCTACCTTCCAATTAAGATAATTAGCGATTTAAGATAATAACAGCGAGAAAGAAATCAATCGCCAGAAAAGCGAGAAATCGCCGAAAATTTATCCCATCCCGAGGAATCGAGAGAGAACTTTTATTATTTATGGACTACTGAAAAGAGTGGATAATATACTGTTTGCTCCTTGATACACTAATTCTGAGTTTTATTTTTGTCTGGGCTTACGATTGGTTATTATTTTATCGAATGCATTTTCTTTTTCTTGTGAATATTTTTGATATGGATGGATTTCATCGGTGAAAGAGCGGATGCGCGCTTAATCGCTTCGGTCTGTAATTATAAGGATACCCCTAGCAATATTAAATACAGGGTGTATCTGAAATGGTGCAACAAACTTTCAGGGATGATAGTACTCATCAAGACGAACAAGAATCGGTATAGAAAGGGGGTCCCAGACCAAATCCCAGGGAGTTAAAAATGGAGCGACACCCCAAAAAATCATTGAAAAATTCAATTTGTAGAAGAACTACTATTAATTAAACTAAAAACTTAATTATGGTCTCAAAAATTGTAGTTTAATATGATCTTTAAAATTACCTCAAAAGTCTTCACTTTAAAATTTATTTCATTATGAAAAAGTTAAAAAACACAAAAAATGTGAAAACTCTGCCAAAACCTTATTTTGTATTTCGAGATCCTTTCTTTTGATTTGATAATCTGAAAGATCATAGTTGAAAACCCTTAAGTCCAAAGTTTCACGTAAATACAATCAATATTAAACGCTTGAGATTCTGTTAAAGTTTGTTTTTTGGGTGCGCAAGCTGTTTTCTAGAGCTGTTTCCAAAACAGCTGTTAGCGCACGCAAAAAACAAACTTTAACAGGATCTCAAGCGTTTAATATTGATTGTATTTACGTGAAACTTTGGACTTAAGGGTTTTCAACTATGATCTTTCAGATTATCAAATCAAAAGAAAGGATTTCGAAGTATAAAATAAGGTTTTGGCAGATTTTTCACATTTTTTTGTGTTTTTTAACTTTTTTCATAATAAAAAATTTTTAAAGCGAAGACTTTTGAAGTACGTTTAAAGGTCACATTAAACATTAAACCACAATTTTTGAGACCATAATTAAGTTTTTACCAATAGTAGTTCTTCTACAAATTGAATTTTACAATGATTTTTTTGGAGTGTCGCTCCATTTTTAACTCCCTGGGATTTGGTCTGGGACCCCCCTTTCTATACCGATTCTTGTTCGTCTTGATGAGTACTTTCATCCCTGAAAGTTTGTTGCACCATTTCAGATACACCCTGTATATTTTAATTAACTTTGTTGTTTC
This sequence comes from Tetragnatha versicolor, assembly GCA_024610705.1. Lineage (NCBI taxonomy): Eukaryota > Metazoa > Arthropoda > Arachnida > Araneae > Tetragnathidae > Tetragnatha > Tetragnatha versicolor. The sequence continues at coordinate 36,525,197 of JANDEH010000002.1, read as the reverse complement.
TCGTGTGTCACTCCTCCCACAAAATTGGGAAATAGGCTCAGAATGAGTCGCGGGACCATTTTTTTCGTCGTCGCCAGCGCTGAACTGTTGCTCGCGAACCCATCATATAGTAGAAAACTAAAATTATAAGACTGAACATAAGATTAAATATGGTTGAAATAAATATTTTTTTTAGTTTTTGTTTAAAAAAATACGATGACTAAAAAGTAAAAAATAAAATAAGTAAAAAAAAGATTTTTTAAAAAACGCTTTTATTGAAGTGTTCTAAAAGGTCAAAAATAATTTATTCGGTTTGACAAATAATTTATTGGGAAATAGAAAATAACTTTTTGGTAAGTAAAAAATAACTGATTTTCTAATCACTAAAAATAAAAGCGTGGGCGCTAGTAATTCTTCATTCACTATTTATTCCAAATTCTTTATTCTATGTTCGATGGGGTAAAATTTACAAATTTCTCATTTGTGAGGTTTGGGTGGGATGGATTCACTTTAAATTCTCTATTAGGTATTTTTATAACTCTGCCTATGCCGGTCCCAAGCCCGTGATGCGAAAAGAGGAGGGTGCCACAAAGACCTGTGGCATACCAGGGACGGGTGGGATGACGGCTAACGGACCGCCGGCCTCTGGGAAAACCGGCATCTGGGGGGAGGATCTGGAATTCCGAGGATCTTTGGACTGGTGAGGAGGGGTCTTGGAGGAAGCAGCCATGTAGAGGATACAGGAGAAAAACTGAGTTTTGCGTCTCAGGCCGCCGGATAGTACAGGAGCCCGGGGCAGCCTAACCAGCATGTCCTGGCTGCTCTATCGGCCGGTGTATAATCTCGCCTGCCTTGTAGCTCCAGGTGGTGCCTGGGTGGGGACCTGCATGGCAGAGCGGGGGGCTCTCCCGAGGTCACTGCTGGCTGCTGAATCCGGGGCTAGCCCCTCCAAGTTGGTTCTCTGAAAATCGGAAGGAATTTTTCTCTCCCTTCTCCAAAACTACCTACTATGGATACAAAAAAGAAAAAGAGTTCGAGTCAAAACGCATCTACAGAAACCCCCACTCTACCTACTCTTGTAGTCCCTATTGAGGGAGTGGAAGTGCCTTCGGGCGCGGAAGCTCTCTTCAGAGCTACACAAACCAGATCCACTGGCAGAAGGGTGGAAGTGCCTTCGGGCGCGGAAGCCTCGAACCCGGTGGGGATGGAAACTAACTCCTCTGTCAGGTGTACTGGATCGGATGCCTTGGCGGATGACCGGACACCTATGACGGAGGTGGTAAATAAAAAGAAACTGAAAAAACAACGCCAAAAGGAGCGGAAACTGCTGGAGAAGAGCCTGGAAGGGATCTCGATTGCTGGGGAAGGGGGAGCAACAGTGAAAGCGGCCTTGGCCAGGACCTCTGGAGCAACCTCGAATCCGGTGAAAGAGAGTCATCCACACGATGAAGATTCTCGTAAGAGGGGACGCATCGCTGGGGATACCCCGGAAATGGCCCTCAAAAAACGACGACTCTACAGCCAAGCTGTGAAGAAAGCCATCACTCTGTTGATAGTCTGCAAGGACGACTCCAGAGAAATAACATCGGCGGACGCAGACTACATCACATCTGTGATTGATGACCGTCTCATCGATGGATCTATTACCACCTGCAGGGTTCACAAGACAAGTTTGCAGCCGAATGGCCTCAACATTGCGTGCGAGGACCAGGAGACTGTGGATGTTCTAAAGACCCTGGTAAATGATTTACCCGGCCCATCAGAAGACCATCCTGGTTTTCATGCCATGGCTCCCGGAGACAGACCCCCTCTGAAAAGGTTCTTTGCCTGGTTTCCTGGTAACAGGTCACCGAGGGACAACCTCAAGCTCCTTGGTGCTTGTAACAAGGGCCTGGATATGAGAAAGATCGCTATCAAGGCAGTCATCCCTGGGGAAGGAGGTAACACTCTGGTCCTGGGGGTGGACACAGACCTATTAGAGTTCATTGAAGCAAATAACTTCAAACTCTTTTGTGGAGCCCGCGGTTCTATCCAGCTGAAAGAGCCAAGGCACCACAAGATGGAAAGTACAGAGAAGGCAACTTCCCTACCTGAGGATCCCCCTGTGGAAGCACAACCGATGGAGGAAGGGGAGACCGAAAAGGAGTCAGAACCGGAGCCTTCTTTGGGGGCTCTGGGGACGACTTCTGATTAGTTCTCCGCTGCCACGACTTCTAGTTAAGTCGTGAGCCCTGGGAGCGACTTCCAATTAAGTCTCTCCTATTAATCCTTCGGGGTAAGTACTATATTTTTATCTAACTTATCTTATGGTTAAGGTTAGTCAGCTAAACCTACAACATAGTAGAGCAGCCTCGTATAACCTGGCTGCTCAATTAGGTAAACAGGGCACTTTTGTTGCTCTGATTCAAGAACCCTGGGTTTACAAGGGTAAAATTCTTGGTAGACCCACGAATGCACACTTCTTCGCGTCAGAAGGAGTAAATAACCGACCTAGAACTAGCATTTATATCTCCAAAAATATAAAGGCTATGAAACTGTCTCAATTCGCATCAGAGGATGTGATTGCTATTGTGATCAAAGACCTAAGCAGTTCACTTGGGGGAAACATCTGTTTCTGCTCGGTTTACATGGCTTATGACCTCAACATTCCGCAAGAATTCATAGACCTTGTGAGTTTTTGTGAAGCCAACAATATTCCTATGATTGTTGGTGGTGACGTTAACTCTCATCACTCATCATGGGGTAGCTCTGACACCAACTCCAGAGGAGAAAAACTTATGGAGTTTTTAATGAATACCAACCTAACTTGGGCAAACAAGGGAAATCGCCCTACCTTTGTTAACAGAAGAAGAGAAGAGGTTATTGACCTCACATTAACTTCATCTGATATATCCAATCTTATTGAGAATTGGCATGTTAGTGACACTCCCTCACTTTCAGATCACCGCCTTATACAATTCTGTATTAAGGATGAAATCCCTGCTGAATTATTCAGAAACATTAAAAACACAAATTGGGACCTTTTCAAGGACTCTTTGGTTTCTAATATTGCTAACCTTCAGGCATTAAGCAATAATTGCTTAGTGGAGGAGCTTGATAACCAAGCAAGCAACCTGACAAACGCTATTATTGAATCTTATCATGTAGCGTGCCCCCTCAAACGGAGACAGTATCCCTCTGGCAAAAGGGTATGGTGGACCAATGAGCTGGAACGCCTTCGCTTAGAGGTCAGGAGAGCTCATAGGAAAGCAATCAGAAACAAATCCGATGTTAACTGGTCCAATTTTAAAAACCTGCAAAGGAATTTTAAAAAGGAAATCAGGAAAACTAAAACCAATTCATGGAGATCCTTCTGTACTGAAATTCAGTCCTACCATGAAACTGCAAGAGTACATAAGATTCTTAAGAAATCTCATGAATCTCAACTCACATCGGTTTTGCGACCAGATGGTAGTTACACTGTAAGCCCTCTGGATACATTGTCGACCATGCTGAACTTTCACTTAGGGGACGTAAGTGTCACCTCTGCCCTCCCTGAACACCCGTTGGAACCTCTACATAGCCCATTAGATTTGGCTTTGGCTAAAACTATAGTGAATTTCGAGAAGGCTAAAGCTGCCTTAGACGAGTTTCTTCCCTTCAAATCTCCAGGGAATGATGGCGTTTACCCGATTCTGCTCCAAAAGGGTTGGAACATTATTGGCCACACTCTAGTGGACATATTCGAATCCAGCTTGGTTTTAGGATATGTTCCTAAGGTATGGAGAACCTCACAAGGTGTATTTCTCCCCAAAGCAGGGAGAGACACGTATGAAAAACCAAACTCTTTTAGAATGATCACGCTGACATCTTTTCAGCTGAAGTTGCTGGAACGATTGATCTTCTGGCACCTTCAATCGGATAACAACCTAAATCGTATTTTTGGTCTAGACCAACACGGTTTTAGACCTGGCTTCTCCACAGAGTCCGCCCTTCATCAACTGGTGTGGAGAATAGAAAACACGATTATAGACGGCCAGTTTGCCATTGGCATTTTACTGGACATTGTAGGAGCCTTTGACAACATTGGCTTCGAGGAAATACATAAAGCCCTTATTGGTAATCATATTCATCCTATGATAACCAGATGGATTATCTTTATGATCAAAAACAGGAAGGTCTGTGTTAGTCTCGCTGACTGTGTAGTGCAGAGAGATATCTCTAAAGGATGCCCGCAGGGAGGTATTCTTTCCCCTTTCCTGTGGAACCTGGTCTTCAACTCACTATTAGTACTTCTACGTGAGGAACCTGGCCTATCCCAAGCTTACGCAGATGACCTGATTGTGTTACTTCGAGGTCTCGATATTGGAACCTTACACAATCAAGCCCAGCAGATCTTGAATAAAGTCTCACACTGGGGTGAAGCAAATGGCCTGACTTTTTCTGCAGAAAAATCAGAGGTCATAGTTTTCACCTGGAACAGGAAGTGGAATCTGGCAGATTTATATCTAGGCGACCAGATTATAAACCGCAAAGAGTGTGTTAAGTACCTAGGATGCTACCTGGATAGTAAACTTACGTGGAACACCCACGTCAAAGAAAAGGCAAGAACAGCCACAAATGTATTAATACTTTGTAGGCGGATTGTCGGTAGGAATTGGGGCCTTAACCCTAAATCCACCCTCTGGATTTATACTACCATGGTTCGGCCAATACTCTCCTATGGATGTATGATCTGGATCAATGTCATTAACAAAAGCACATATGTAAATATCTTACAAAAGGTGCAAAGACTTGCTTGTCTATGCATTAGTGGGGCCTTTAACAGTACCCCTACTGCTGCATTAGAGTTTCTACTACAAATTCCACCCTTGAATCTATACTTAAGTGGGGAAGCAATTAAAGCCATGTATAGGCTAAACAAAAATGGCACATGGTGCAAAAGAACCGTTTTCGGTCATAAAGGCCACCTGAAAAGCCACATTGATATCTGCCTGGACTTGGGCAGAGAGATCCCTACAATCTTTATGCCCAAAGATGCGATAACCAAAACAATAGTTCCAGACAAACTATTCACAACCCACATTCCAAAAAGGAATGAGATAGAGTCTCTAATTGATGAAATTCCAGTTGGATCAATTGAGTGCTACACCGATGGATCAAAATCAAACTTCGCTGGAGCCGGAGCAATCATGAGAACCAAAGGATCTGAAGATGATTTCCTTAGATTTCACCTCTACCTGGGTAAACTAACAACTGTATTCCAAGCCGAAGTTCTGGCAATCAATATGATAGCCAAGGAGCTCTTAGCTGAAAACACAGTTGACAAGAATATATATATTCTCTCTGACAGCCAGTCAGCTATTCTTGCCCTGGCTAACCGTCCGAAGTTCCAAAGCTGCGTTTTAAACTGCACTCAAGATCTCAACACTCTGGCCCAGGCTCACAATACCATTAATCTGGTTTGGGTACCAGGCCACTGTGATTTTGCAGGAAATGAACTTGCTGATAGAGTGGCTAAAGATGCTTCACAACTACCCATGTCGGGCCCAGAACCATTTTACCCAGTCTCATACCAGACCGTTAAAAAGGATGTAAGAGACTGGATTAAAAATAAACATGATGATGTGTGGTCTAAACAACCAGACTGTGCCCACTCTAAAGTGGTCCTCGGTATACTCAACTTATCAGGAAAACTCATACACCTCAGTAGATCTAACTTACGCCAGGTTATTCAAATAGTTACCGGACATGCTTATCTGGCTAAGCATCTGCACAAATGTGGTCTATCTGAATCTCCTCTCTGCCCAGCGTGTGGAGAAGAAGAAGAAACTCCAATCCACTTCTTGGGACGGTGTCCGGTGTTCTCTGTCCCTAGAAACAAATTCTTTGGGTTTCCCTACATCAGCCTTGATCAAGCTCTTCTTTACAAAGGGCTGTCTGGCATATTAGGGTTCCTAATGTACACAAAACATCTCCAGGTAAGGTGAATTGACCACGATAAACAAGCAGTGAGACGCCCTGCGAGCTCTTTTTTCGGTAAAAGAATCTATGCAGGGAATTCCCTCTCACAGCTGTGTTTTGGTTTATAAATATAGACATTAAATCTATATAGATTACTTGTGTTCAAGGAAACTCCCCTCTCCCTCCTTCTTTTTCCCCTTAACTTACCATCGCACCCTTGCTCAGCCAAGAGTTGGCGTTTGGTGGTTTGGGAGGGATTGTTGCGCCTCATCTTCAAATAGTGTTGGTTTAACGACCTTTATCGACCCTCTGAATCAGGGAGGGGATCTTTGGCTAATACCGTATTATGAGTGGCAGTTGGGGATCCCACCTGTTTATCTTTACCTCACAAGGGAATTACCTTTTAAAACTCTCGGTTTTAATTGACATTTACCGGCGGTAGAGTAATGGGCATTATTGCCTAAGCTCTTTTCCCTCTACCCCGAGGAAGAGGGAGACGCCACCCCTAAGTTGAGTTGAGTAGGTATTTTTATGTAAAATTACACATAAATACCGATGTAATGGCCTAGTGGTTAGAGCATCTGACTGCAAAGCCGTACGTCTGGGGTTCGATTCCTCGTTCGGCACAGATGTTAGTGTTACTGTACTTGAATTTACCTATACGGGTCCATACCGTCAGGTGAATTTGTACAAATTTAAAAAAATAAATAAAAAAGTTTTAATTAAAAAAATAAATAAAAAAGTTTTAATTAAAAAAATACTATATATAAATTAATAGCGCCCACGCTTTTATTTTTAGTGATTAGAAAATCAGTTATTTTTTACTTACCAAAAAGTTATTTTCTATTTCCCAATAAATTATTTGTCAAACCGAATAAATTATTTTTGACCTTTTAGAACACTTCAATAAAAGCGTTTTTTTTTAATCTTTTTTTTTACTTATTTTTTATCTTGCGCTCTGTTTAAGTAAATCATAGCATCAATGCATCGTATCATAGAAGGAGGAGGGAGGAGAGGAAAAATTTTCCAATTAACACGTTCAGTTTTTTTCTTAAAGCAATATCGGGTGGGTAGGACCGGAAGAAAAGGACAAATATGAACGGATAGATGCGAACATAAACTTAACAGCTTGGCGTAAATTTAAAAGGAAAGCAATAGGAGACATCTATAAATTACGTGAGGCGTTTTTTCCAAAATCTGGACCCCCCCTCCCCCCAAGTGAGATTTACCTACAACTTTTTAAAAATAACACTGTTCTACAAATTCGACCTTCAAAATTTTTTCCTTGATGAAAATAGTCAATTCTTATAGATTTTGGGTCGCTGAATACGAAAATCACCATTAAAATTCTCAATTGACTCAGGATTTTCGGGGAACAGCCCCTCCCCCTTTTTACGTTTTCGACGACCTTATAACTTTAAACTCGATTTTCAGGGTCAAAAAGCATTATTTTAGTCTTCAAATTGCTCCCCAGTTAACAAGAAATGTTCAAATTAATAAAATATGATAAATTTATAACAAATGGATAGGGTTAAGGGGTAATTACCCCCCTAAAAATACAAAAAAATAGCTACAAATTAAAGAGGTCTCTATACCCTATTTTTTCCTCTTATTTTTTACGCAAATCCCGTTTGAAGGGTCCTAACCCTTCCCCAAGGACCCAAATTTGATGACAATATGCAGCAATAATTTTTACTAAAAGCGGTTGAGGTGTTAGCCTCCCAGAAGTCCCCGCGGAAGAGTTCGGAAGACTCCTTGAATCGCGCAGGCACTCGCGAGTTCAGGAATTAATATCGATGATTTTGAAAAGATTACAAATGACGTTTTTCTTATATTTTGGGTGTATCCTAAGTAGAAACTCTTCAGTTCTCTAAAAACTGACCGGTTTTCGGGAGTGAGGATTCCATGTTTCAAGATGTTAATAGATGCACGGCTGTGGATAACAATTAGGGGGCATCCCCTTAAAAACTGAGGGTGATGGAGGAAAATGGGTGTCATATTTGAATTCAGCAGATCATTTTACACAAGAATCAGCTGAAATTCAGTAAGTGGCCTCAAATTTTTTTTTGTACAGCACAGTTAAACTCTAAGTGCGGCATTGAACCCTTCCGTGGGTGCTCTGGGGGCGCTCTCACCTCAACCGCTTTTAGCAAAAATCATTGCTGCATATTGCCATCAAATTTGGGTCCATGGGGAAGGGTTAGGACCCTTCAAACGTGAATTGCGTATAAAATAAGAGGAAAAAATAGCGTATAAAAACCTCTATAATTTTTAGCTAATTTCTTGCATTCTTAGGGGGTTAACTACCCCTTAAACCTATCCATTTGTTATAAATTTATCATATTTTATTAATTTGAACATTTCTTGTCCCCTGGGGGGCAATTTGAAGATTAAAGCAATGCTTTTTGACCCTGAAAATCGAGTTCAAAGTTATAAAGTCGTTAAAAAACGTGAAAAGGGGGAGGGGCTGTTCCCCGAAAATCCTGAGTCAATTGAGAATTTTAATGGTGATTTTCGTATCCAGCGACCCAAAATCTATAAGAAATGACTATTTTCATCAAGGAAATTTTTTCAGTGTAGAACAGTGTAATTTGCAGTATCTTATCCTTTCTCATACTTAAAAAAAAGAAAATCGTATAATTTCTAACTTAAAAAGTTGACGTGAGATTTTAATCGATCCCCCTCCCCCCTTGGTGAGATTTTTCCAAACCCCTCCCTCCTTTTTGACCTCACGTAATTTATGGATGTCCCCTAAGAGCGCCGAAATTAACGGTTTTAAAAGAGCTTCAAAAATTGGCGAATCTTCAGCCATGATATTTTTGCTATAGGTAAGAAAAAGTAATCGAAAATTTTGGGAAAAATATCTTATGAAATTAAATAGACTAGTTAACTAGTAGTTAACTACTTTGGGAAATAATCAACTACTAGTTACAACTACTTCCAAGAAAAAGTAGTTAACTAGTAGTTACAACTACTTTTGCCCAGACTAGTTGGTAGTTAACTACTTTTTGACCAGTAGTTGCCGAACACTAGTTAATTGTTAGGGAGTACGTTAGAAATGATGTCGAATTAAAACCCCTCTAGAAACAAGACTAGTCGCGGCCCTGCCGAATCACATCATCTTTGAGTACTTGAAATCGATTTTTTTTCTAATTTTATGACCTGCCCCCCTCTAGATCAGATCCTGGGTACGCCCTTGAAAATGGAGTACTCAAAAATTAGGGAAAACACTATTTTTAGGGAAATTATCAAACATTTTCTTGAGGAAGACCTTCCCTTTAAAGTAATGACTTGACTTACTTGACTTATCCCTCTACCACTCCATTACTGGAGCATAGGGCCTCCGTCATGAGTCTCCACCTGACTCTATTGGTGGCAAGGTGTTTTGCCTCCCTCCATGTCACTCCGATATCCTTCAGTTCCCTCTCAATTGTCCTTCGCCATGTTGTTTTAGGCCTTCCCCTCTTTCGATGGCCTTGGGGGTTCCAGTCAAAGACCTGTCTAACTTTGAATTTTTCAGGTTTGCGAAGTACATGGCCAATCCATTTCCATTTACTTTTCTTAACTTCAAATTCCACTGGTTTCTGTTTCGCTTTTCTTAGAAGATCTTCATTGTTAACTCTATGAAGCCATTTTATATCCAGAATTCTTCTCAAGCATTTGTTAATGAAGATCTGGATTTTTTTCATGTTGGTCTTATCTTTAAAGTAATATTCAGTATTAAAAGGTATATGGGGTAAAATATTTTTATATCCTCGGAAATTTTTGAAAATACAGTACTAGTACCTTTACAATATCTAAGCCAGCGTTTCTCAACCTTTTTACTCTCACGGAACCCTTTTGACAAAGTCCAAGTTCCGGGGAACCCTAGTGTCCATGCAACATTGGCGTGTATAGAAATTCATTTCGGGAGGGGCCCAAAAGTATTACTCAACCCCTCCAACACATATTTTAAATAGGTTTAACGTAGCTTTTTAATGCATTTTTGGAGAAATTTGCATTCAAGAGAACTTAATATCGTAAAAATTCTGATTAAAAAGGTTTTAAGTAGGAAAGGGGGGTCTGGGGGGTCCTGCCCCAGAGAATTTTTAGAAATTTGACCCAAAAAACTGGGTTTTAAATTGTTTTTGGAACATTGAATCCAAATTTTGGACATACATTTGTAGGTAGGATTATAACTTTCATGAAAGCATAATAAAAAATAATACAATTTCATGTACTAAAGGGGGGTTTGGGGGTCCTCCCCCAGAAAAATTATGAAAATTTGACCCTAAATAGCAGGGTTGTAACGTGTTTTGGTATGCCTAGTCCAAATTTCGGGGGGAGGGAGGCCCCCCTTATATACGCCACTGCCATGCAACAATATTTTTCTTGCTATTTTGTCCTCCCTCAGAATTTATTTTGAAAATTCTCCTTTAAACTAGTGTTTTATTTCCATTTCAAACTTTTTGTAGACCCAAGGAGAAAAGCTTCTTGAAACAGCAGAATGTTCAATGGAAAAACACTGAATAACAGGCGCAAAAAGTTTTGAGGGAAATTTGGAGTTCTCCCTTGAAAATGTTTCGAAATTTGCCACTTAAAGTAGAGTTTCAGCGTATTTTAAGACCCCTTGAGTTTCATTTGAAAAGAACAGTTCCTTGTAAAACACAGAACTTTCAAGGGGGAAATGTAATTAGCGTCAAAATTTTGAGGGGGCTAGGGGTCCTCCCTCAGAAATTTATTTTGAAATTCCCCTTCAAGCTAGTGTTTATCTTCTTTTCGTAGAACACCGAAAGGCTACGGAAGCAGAAGAAAATGTTCAACGGAAAAACACTGGCTCGCATTTGGCTGGCTGTTCCTTAATTTATTTAGGGTTATCCTAAAATGTACAAAAAAAAAGGATACTTTTGGATCCCTCGCGGAACCCTTGAGGAAATCTCGCGGAACCCCAGGGTTCCGCGGAACCCCGGTTGAGAAACGCTGATCTAAGCAACCATTGCTTGAAATGTTTCTTATCAAAGACTACCCCCGAAAAATTTACTATGAATAAAAAAGGAGCCAGATTACTTTGCGGCCCAGAACTTGACTTATGATTTTGATTGCAAAAAAATCAATTAAATCAATGCTTTAATCAAAATAATTTCAATCAATGATTTAAAATCGATTGTTGTAGCATAAACATAAAAATTTATCCTTTATTTATTTCACTCTGCCGGGCATATTGTTCTCGTAACGCCTGGCCTAGCACACAATGCTACACATTTGGACTGGCAAAGCCCATCTGTAACACACCAGATGATATTTAAACTAAAACCTGGGCAAAGCCCGCGCTTTAGCACTAGAACCTATTAAAAATTATTTAAACAAAATTTCTTTCAAAATCCATTAAAATATTTTTTAAATGTAGCAGATTTACTAACCTAACCAAACATCGTTGCCAATGATGAACCGAAAAGGCTTTGGAATTATTACTGTAGTTCCATTGTAAGTTACATAATAAACCATTAGTAAAGGCACGGAAGCCATTGCAGGAAGCAAAATCTTGTAACGCCATTTTACGTCGAAAACATCATCCACAAAGCCCAGGCACAGCATGCAGCATATGGTTACCAAAGCAGCCACCAGTTCAAAGAACTGAAACATAAGAATAATTTAAAATGCTGTAACAGTAATTTTTTTTGGATTAGAAATATCTAGTTTATAGGATTTAACTTACTTCACGGTATGGAAAAGGAACTTCAGTATTTGTAGTCCAGTATTGTCTGAAAGTAACAAGGATGAAGACGAACATGATAAATAAAAACACAGATCCACAGACAACACCCATGGCTTCAGGTCTGAAACAATTAAAATGAAATGTCAATCAAGGCACCCATAACACTTAAGTCTATCTCAAATTCAGCATTTGTAAGGAAAGAAAAATCAGAAATATATTTTACTTTTCTTTATATCAATCCAGTTAAAAAATACTAATTTTTATAATTTTACCGGCTGAAAATACATTAAGTTACAATGCTTAATGTTTACGACCAAAACACAAAATTTTATAATTACTAAAAAAAACAATAATACTAAAAACTTCCTTGAACAGTCACGCGCAACTCTAAAATACAAACAGTAGATTTGCAGAGACCTATTAACTGTTAGAACTTCAGACGAAGACTGGAAGTGTAGCTGAAATGAAGTGTATAGGACAGAAGTTCGTAGCGCCTTCTAAACAAAATTTATACAACCAAATCCATCTCGAGTCTATTTCTCAGATACACGCCCCCGTTAAAAAACTTTTCTTGTTCTGAAGGTATTTCCACAAACACATGAACCAATTAGACAGAATGGTAAGGAATGTTTTAACTTCAGCTGTATGTTAACGGAACTCAACTAAAGCTACAGTGGTGAAAAATTTGTGTCAGAATGATGTAGCTGCTATTTTTTCATGCTTAGAACCAATGGTGGGATAAGGTTCATTTTAAAAGATGTTTTTATGCTGCACCCCAGCACCTATTTTTTTTAAATGGATCTAATTTTGCATTTCCGTGTTGAGCACAATATTTTCGAAAATTCCAATAAAACACGGAGTTCAATCATGCTGTTAAAAAAAAGATATCTGGGGTTACCCTAGAAAAGTAGTACTCTTGTTAGATTGCGTCTACTAAGTAATCTGGCTATGCATCTTAATAAATGTGGTCTTGTAGACTCTCCTCTTTGTGCTTGGAGAGGAAGAGGAATTGCCTCTTCACTTTGTGGGACGATGTTTTTCATCCCCAGAAACCAGAGCTGTTTCTCTTTTTGAAATGTAGGCACCAAATCTATATCTCCAGGCCGACCCTTAATCTCCTTTCACTTACCATCAGTAGCGGATCCAGGGGGGGGGCACGGGGGCACGTGCCCCCCCCAGAGGACTAAAAAATACACTGCATAAAAAGGCATATTTGGCACTTTTTTAGGGCTTAAAATCAAAAATTTTCTGGGGGTGACCCCCAGACCCCCCCTTTCTAGAGAGTTCTCAACTGATAGTCATATTCAAACCGCAGGTGATCCCTTAGAGCTCCGTAAGTGGGCTGCATAAGTCTATTGAAAAGGAGTTGAGGGACTAGCTAACTTCAGCTAGTTTTACAAATCGGGTTTTCTCTACTAAAATTACTTTTCATATTAACTAATCACCCTACCCCAGAGGTCGGCAAAACGAAGAGCCAAAACTTACAATTTACAAAATTTCCCAGTTTTTAAAGAGCCACTTAATAGTTTTGCTTCAATGTTATAGAATATGCTTATTATATTTAATTTCAGTTGGGGAGTATTTTTTTTACACATTTTCTCTGTGGGTTACCTCCTTTCGGGTTCGGGTACTTTTTTACATAAAGTTTCAGATGACTTACAAACACATTGTAAATTAATTTCAAAATTTTGTAAACAAAGTAAATTCCTAGAAAAATTGGACGATCTGGGGGTCCTCCCCCGGATATTTCTCCTTCAAAATAGCGTTGTAGCTAATTTTTAGGCCTTTTTGGATTGCACCCAAAGAGCACCTCTCATTTTTTAAGTGGAAGAATTTTCAAGGAAAAATAGTATAATTATAATAAACAGCAAACTTTAGAGAGGGGGTGGGGGGTCCCACTTCAAAAAAATTGGAAATTTGCCCCTAAAAGTAATTTTTAATTCGTTTTTTAGAACTTCTATTATGACCAAATGAGGATCACTCTTTAAAAGTCACATAATTTTCAAGGGAAAACAGCAAATATTCCGAAATTTTGAGGAGTGTTTGGGAGTTCTTGGTGTTTGGAATTTTGATTTCATTAGGTACTTAAGAATATATTACTGATTTTTTAAGGGTTTTGATAGAAAATTATTAATTTTTTTGTATGGAACTGGAGAGCCGCAACTTTACATCGAAAGAGCCGCATGCGGGTCCCCAGCCGCAGGTTGCCGACCCCTGCCCTACCCTATACCCTAAATTCTATATTTTTTTATTGGGGAAGGGAGTTGGAAAGTTTTACGCACAATAAGGGGGTGGTAGCTTTAAAAAGTTTGAGAACCACAGGTTTAGAATTTCTTCTGTCTTAAATTATTATTTAAAATTTAATGCTCACAGTTAAACTAACTCTGAAAATGAAGGCCGCCAAGTACTAAAAGACACTTGTTCATGATACGTTTACTGAAAAGTTATAAGCACTTGAAAGGCTATTTATTTTTAATTATAAGTTGTTTCATGTTAGGAATCTAATAAATTAGTCATTTTTATCACGACTTAATGCGATTCTTTTAAGTTTTTTAAGGTAAGTTTTATCTATACGTAGCAAAACATTTTCGCTATCTCTTGCACTATAGGTCTGTCAGTATATGGCCATTACTTTATTGTTTTAAAACAGAAAAAAATAGTTTAGATTCAAAAATCGACACATGAGTTAAGCTTTTCAGGTTTATTTCATTAAATTACTGTGTTTTTAAATGTTTTTTTACCTTATTTTAAGTTATTCAAAATCCTCCAATATGTCCCGTGCGAAAATATTAACCAATTTTCTTGTTTCTACCAGTGTCTTTTAAATACTGTAACTGTGAAAATAATGTTGTATATTTATTATTAGTAAATATCATTTTTCAAAGTAAAATTTAAAACATTTATTTTGAAAAATAAGAATACATAACAGTTTTTGAGAGTATCAGCTTTTTATAGGCGAGGGCCGTATCTGAAAGTTTTTGGGAGTTCATTCCCCAAGTCCGTAATTTTGACATCAGATTGTTTTATTTTTTAAGAATTCTACAACTTATAAGGCGCAACCTGAAGAGTCTCAAAATGAGTTAAGACAGCACTTTTTAGAGTCAACTTTCAAAATTTTTCTCGGGAGAAAACCCCCAAACCCCCTCCAAAACTTGACGTCTTTTAACATTGTTTTTCCTTTGAAAAATCTGCCACTTTCTAGAAGCGGTCCTCTTCGGGTGTTTTCCAAAGAATTTCAAATTAATAAAAAAATTTTAAAAAATTCTGGGGGAAGACCCCCAACCCTCCAAGCAATTTTGACGTCTATTTATAATTTAGGTCCTTCAAAATTTTGTGGATTAAAAGGAGCTGTTCTTTTTCGATGTAACCCAGGTTCTCAAAATATTGAAATGAAACACTACTTTTAGGGACAAATTTTCATAAAATTTCTGGGGTGATCCCGAACCAGTGTTACTTTTAAGTGATTAAAAAAAGTTAACGCATATCTGTACTCGTTTGGGGTACCTTAGAATTAACGTTGAGTCAACCCTTCCTGAAGAAAATTTCTCGTTATATGCCAGGTAAGACTAAAATTTCAATGGTGCCCCCCCCAAAAGAAAATACTGGATCCGCCCCTGCTTACCATCGTGCCCTTGCTTTGTAAAGAGTTGGCATTTGGTGGTCCCGGAGGAATCCCCCAGAATTTCGGATAGGACCCTCTTGCTAATGTCATACAACTAGTGGCAGTATCGGATCCCATCTACGTAATGGGACTCGCCATTTAAAACTATGTCTTTTTAATGTCTGACTGGTGATAATGGTTGGGTTGAAAAGGTTGAGAAAACCAGAAGAAAGGACTGGTTTGATAATGATTGTTTCATAGCGACTTATAAAAAGAATGAGGCTTATAAAAGAATGATAAGTTCAAGGCATTCGAGAAATGCTGAAAATGCGTATAAAGAAGCAAGAAGAGAGGAGAAGAAGATCCATAAAGAAAAAAAGAGATTATTTTTCGAAGATCTTTTTGAAAATGTTGAACATTTAAGGGGATCAAGGGAAAGCAGAGCTTTCTTTCGAGAAATAAACTTGGGTCGCAGGGAATTCAAGCCAAGAACAAACTCTTGTAGAAGTAGGGAAGGAACGATCTTAAGCGACAGAAAAGAGGTGCTGAGCAGATGGAACGAACATTTTGATCATCTGTTGAATGGTGATGTGGGGGAAGAATATGAGATAGCAATAGACAATTTACAGATGCATAACCAAGAAATAGTTACACCTCCAACATTGGAAGAGGTCATCATGGGAATTGACAAATTAAAAAACAATAAAGCTCCTGGCCCTGACACGATACCATCTGAATTTATAAAAGGTGGGGGAATGGAGATTGCGAAAAAAATATATGATTTAATACTAATTATATGGGAACAGGAAGTAATCCCAGAGGATTGGAAAATGAGTTTGACGTGTGTAATTTATAAAAAAGGAGATCTTCTGGAATGCTCAAACTATCGAGGAATTAACTTACTTTGCACGAGCTATAAGATATTCTCAAATATTTTATTTAATAGACTTACTATATTTTCAGAGGGATTAATAGGCGAGTATCAAAGTGGTTTTAGAAGGGGAAGATCCACTACTGAGCAAATTTTTAGCATTCGGCAGATATTGGAGAAAACGAGAGAATTTGGAATTGATCTGCACAACCTTTTCATTGACTTTAAAACTGCCTATGATAGTGTTAACAGAAAAGCCCTCATCATAGCAATGCGAGAGTTTAAAATACCAGAAAAATTGGTGAGATTGATCAACCTAACACTAAGTGAAACTAAAATCATGGTAAAAATACAGAATTGTTTATCAGATCCATTAGAAATAAAGAATGGAGTACGACAGGGAGATTCCTTAGCCTGTCTTCTCTTTAATCTAGCATTGGAAAAGGTAATAAGAGATTCAAAAATCAACAACAGAGGAACTATATTTAATAAGTCCATACAATTGTTGGCTTTTGCTGACGATATAGGGATTATTGCTCGAACACCGAAAGCACTGGAACAGGCTTTCATTTCTTTAGAGAAAGAGGCCTTGAAGATGGGTCTAAAAATAAATGAAAATAAAACTAAATATATGCCTTGTACGAAAACGGCCCACAATAGTACCCTTCTAAAAGTTGGGAGATACTCATTCGAGGTTGTGGACAGCTTTACGTATTTAGGCTCTGAAATAAATAACAAGAACGATATGACTGCAGAAATACGAAAGAGAATAACAGCAGCTAATAGGTGCTTTTATGGATTAAGAAAGTATTTAAGATCAAATGTAATCAAGAGAAAAACAAAGCTATTATTATTTAAAAGCCTTATTAGGTCAGTTTTAACATATGCATGTGAAACATGGACATTGACTCGTGCAGATGAAGACATGCTGGGCATATTTGAAAGAAAGATATTACGGTGCATTTTTGGAGGAATCAAGAAAAACGGTCAGTGGATAAGAAGAACAAAATTAGAACTCTATCGATCATATAATGAACCAGACATCATAAGATTCATTAAGGTTCAAAAGATAAAATGGGCAGGCCACATAGTAAGGATGGATGAAGACCGTATTGTGAAAAAGATTTTTAATGCCCGACCAACTGGAACGCGTAGAAGGGGCAGGCCAAGTCTCAGATGGCTAGATACCCTGGAGAAAGATCTCTCTACAATGAAAATAAAAATTGGAAATCCATTGCCAGGGGAAGGACAGCTTGGAGAAAACTACTAGAGAAGGCCAAGGCCCATCCTGGGCTGTCGAGCCAGTGAGGAAGGAAGGAAGGAAGGTGATAATGGCAGTGGCGGCTCGTCCATAGGAGCACAGGAGCACGTGAACACCCACTGAAAAAGTAGAACAAAAATCGAATACAAAGATAAATAAATATCAAAGGAAATATATTCTCAATTTCTTTTTTGGCTTAAAATTATGTTTCTCCCCCCTTCTCTACTCAATAAGAAAAATTTACTACCGGAAACGCGAAAGAAATCGAAAAAAGACTGAACTCTTATTTTTCTTTCCCCTTCCGCACGTGTGAGCGAAAAAAATATGAGAATCCGAAGAAACCCCGACTGCTTGCCGGAGATCATTTGAACTTACGACAACGCGCAGGAGATCTCCGCTAGCACAGATTTAGTGTGCCGAGTCTTTCACTTTTGGGGCACAGCTTTCTTTTTTGACGTCTGATAGAAGTGATTTTATCGGCTAATTGGAAAATACGAGTAAGTGCACTCTTTAAATACAATTTAAATCTTTTCCTCAAAATATTTTAATACTTTTGTTATTAATTAGGATTTTTTTAAATGTTGGCTTTAAGTAAAATTTCCGTGTTTGAGTTAAAGCATCTGTATTTTTCTCAATTGCCGCTGGAAAAAAAGTTGAAATAAAGAACTTGAGACAAACTCCTCATTTGACCATTGTCCAAGTTACAGATGGAAAAGATAGGAACTTTAAAAGAATTTAAAGATGACATTTATGACATAAACGGATTAAATAAATGGAAAAATTTTAATTTTTATATAATTTTTGTGAACACCCTATTAATTAACTCACGAGCCGCCACTGGATAATGGGTAACATTGCCTAAGCTGTCTTTCCTCTGTCCTTGTTTGGGCCAAGATAACACCCTTTCTGTTATGTTACACGTCGATTGTGTCAAGCCCATTGCCGGACCTCCAAATTATTATCCAAGTAAACTCATTTCATCATTTGTCTTCCCATATCAGTTGATCCATGACCAGTGGCAGATCCAGAGGTGCAGAATATGTCCGAACGCCCGAACAATGTTCGGGGGAAATTCGAGCGGCTCTGGGAAAATTTTTCCCCCAATATAGAAAGAAAAACTAAAAAATCCAACATCATTAGCTGAAAAACAGATATTTTGTGCTGGGACTACATCATAACCTCCAATTTCAATCTGAAAACAGCGGAGTTACGGATGCAGAGTGGGAAAAACTACGGATCTGCGCTAAAAACCTAATTTTCTAGGTTCTTAACCTGGATGTTGGCTTTTCCTTGCTTTTCGATTTGTATGCAGGAAAAACAATCTATCCGTGTAAGAATGGTTAATTTTCACTACTAAATAGCGTTTTTGTTCAATCACATCGATGTTCTTAATTAAAATGTTGAGTTCATTAAGGAGAAATTTACAGGTAGCTCAAATTTGAGATAATTAGAAAATTTTTCATATTTTAGGGAAAGAGGCACTTTTTTAGCAAAGATTATAAGTGTGTGAGAAAGACTAAAAAAGTATAAAGATCATTAAAATTTAAATTTATGGATTATTTGAAAATTATTGAATCTGAAAGATGTTTAAGAACTGAATAAACAATTTTTTAATGAAATTTCATTTTAAGGGAAATTTTGGAGAAAAAAAATGTGTTCTGGGGAAATTTTGGATCCTGGAACATTTTCTGCACTCCTGGGCAGATCTACGGGGGGGGGGGGCTTTTGGGCTGAAGCCCCCCAAAACGTCAAATATTTTACTAAGTTTGTCAAACCGCAAAAAATTATATCCGAAATTCGGATGAGGCGTACCAAAACGAGTTGAAAAGTGGGGTTTTTGATTTAAATTTCCTAAAATTTTCTGGGGAAGGACCCCCAGACCCTCTTTTAGTGGTTTCAGTAGGATAATTCACTACCTTTTCCGTATTACCATTAACAAGAAGATTCAATTGGATTATGAAAATTCTTAGCCCCCCCCAAAACCAAATCCTGGATCCACCACTGTCCATGACTAGCCACAAGGAATCAAACTCAAACCTGAGTCAATATTGCTTGCAACCAGACATTCTGAACACTACACCGCTGTGGCCACCGCTTTAGCTGCAGTGGTATTTAAATCCCATTGAGTTCATTAAAGAGGTTGAAAAAGAATTTTTATTGATGTTGCAAAGTAATTTTTTATAAAGTAGCAATGAATTTTAATTTTCACAAAACAAAAAAAATTTGGATAATTTTCAAGGAAAATCCAAAATTATTGAAGATTGATGGAAAAACAAGTTTAAGAGATTATTTTGGTTCAATTCCGTTATAGTTCCCGCTAAATATTGCCAATTTCTTTCAAACGCTCAATATTCAAGTAAACAAAATTTTCTAATTTTTAATGATAAACTGAACAGTTATAGATCTAATTAAACATTTTAATCTATGAGTTTGAAATTATTTAGCAATATTTATACTTAATAGTGTTCAAAAGAGATTGGCGATATTTAGCGGGAACTATAACGGAATTGAACCTTTATTTTACAAGGAAAGTGTTTCATTAGAATGAAATAATTTAGATTAAATTGGTTTTCACATAAGACAATACAAACAATGAGCTTACATTTTATCCCTTGATTGTTTTCCTAAATCGATTCCACAGATTCCGGCTCTTAAAAACATTTCTCTAAACTTAGGAATGACCATGAATGTAAATACATATCCGATTATGGATGTAATGTTAATGAACAGAGTTGGATTGATATTCATTTTGATGAAATGAAGGAGAGAAACAACGAAAGATTCCTGGTCTAAGATTCCATTAATACAACTATTATTAGTTTAAAATGATTCTACATTTTTCAGATTTAACCCCTGGGTTAGAGATAACAATCTTGCGGCACGCATTTTCGCCGATCCCAACCGTTTCGTCCAATGAAGACTCAGGCGCATGCGTTCGGACTTAGATATTTCCACAATTCTCCGTGGTCTTGAATTGGGTTGCCAAATTTTGGCATAATTCGCGTTTTTGGAGAGTTTTGAGAATATGTTTAGGAATACTTAAGAGTTCTGAATGTTCTGTTTTACAATTTTTACTTTCATGAATTATACCTAACGTAAGAATTTTTTTCACAGTTTAACAAAGTTTAAGGAAAAGTTTTTTTTCAACCTTTCTTTTAATCATCAATATATATATTTCTCTTACATGTTGCTCAAATTTGGCTGTATTTCTTATCCTTGGTTTGCAACAATCAGTTTATTTTTATTTAGATTTACAAAATATGTGGATTTTTTAAATAAAAAATTATTTCTACAGGGGCCGTTCAAATATTATGTAAGCACCTAAGGAGGGACGGGTTTGCTCTTTGCTTATTTTTCCAGACAACATGGGAAGTCAGTGACGCTTACATAAGATCTTACTAACACTGCATTTTTGAAAATCTCTCGTTTACTGCTTTAATTGAAAATTCAACCAAAAATAAATTTTACTTTAAAATTTGTTCATACAAAAAAGGGGATCGGGCAGTGTTCTTACGTAATAATGAGGGAGGTTTCTGGTTTGCTTATCTTTGCAGACAAGGGGGGTTTCAAATGTTACCCAGAATATAGTACTTGGATATATTAGCATGTGAAAATAGCACTTTTTCAGGCCTCAAAAATGAAAAAATTAGCAACTTCTCAAGTTTCCAGTGTCCTTTGTGTTTTTTAGTTAAATAAAGACACAATTTAATCAAACATTTAAAAAACTGAAAAGTGTTGTTTTTACATACCACATATTTATCTCCACGAATAATCACGACATTTTCATGAATTTTTTCTGTGCGTTTTTAATTCCAATGACAAAAATACTCTCATTATGGTTTTGGGTCTTTCCCCTCCATTTTTAATTAATTTATTTTTTTAACTTTTTTATTTTGCCTTTAGAGGCACTGTAAGTCTTCTCATCAGTGGATTTTTTAGCGTCACTTACATAGGGGTAGACCATATTTCCATGAGCCTATAGGAGGCGTTGATTCCAAATAAAAGCAGTGAAACTGACTTTTGAAACACCAGTATATATTTACTTAACCCTTTTAAATTTTTGGTCTATATACTCTGATTTCGTTTCATAATAAAACTTACACACAAGTGGGGAGTAAGTCTGAATTCAGAGAATTCATTTCTGTAAAAGTTAAATTAACCCTTCAGTTATAATTCTTTTAAACTTTGGATTAACATACTTTTAAAACATTATATTACATAAGCATAATTAAAACATAATTATATTATATTAGTAAAAATGCTTACATAACATAATATTTATTGAAGAATCAATAATATTAGAAAATATCCTTATTTATAAATTTCACACATTTTCAAGTAAAAATGACTTTATTACTGTATATTTTATACAGTCTCATTAGAATAGTTTTTTATTACATACCAAAGGTTAGATAAGTGGACCAGATCAAAAAATTTATTATGTAGTACCAAACTGTCAATTACGAACAAAAGTAGATTAAAACTTTTAAATTATTATTTAAAACTTTTAAATGATATTTTACTTTAACAAGTAAGATAAGTACTATGGCTTTATAAAAATTGGCTCAGATCTAAAATATCCCATCCCCCAATTCCGCTAAAAATGTATACACTTGTAAACGAAAAAAAAACACGGAATATATCCAAGTAATTTTATCGCCAATCAGAACAAGCCCAATTTAACCGCCAAGAAAAATGTAACAACTAGAACAACCTCAGACTTCGACGCATGCGCCTGAGTCTTCGTTGGACGAAACGGTTGGGATCGGCGAAAATGCTTGCGCATGTCAAAAATAAAATGTAAACAATGTTCCAAAAGGCATTGCCAACAGAAATATAAAAATCCTAGTTTGATAAAATTTTTCTTAGTTACAGATTCAAAAGTATCTGTTAGTGCTTTGCACCAAGGAAGACAAGAGCACGTTAGTTTAGGCTTAAGTAAATTTGAAATATGGAAATATTTCGTTTAGAAAATGCGGCTTTAGACCACGCGGTTCGTGACAGCGATTCCGCGACATCCGGTTCGCGACAAAAAATTGACCCTCTTCCCTTAATTGAACAGCGCCATCTTTCGAGAGGTCGCTGAGTTACTGCGGTTGTCGAAATTCCCGAAAAACCGCGGAGCGTATTTCCGTTTTGCGGTACTTTCTTGGCGAGTTTTGTCGCTTGGCGAGAATCACCGCAGCGGTCGTTGCGCCACCTGTAAACATTTGTGAGACGCGAACCCGCGGTTTCCGCCTGACGTGCCATGGAACACGCGAATATCGCAGATATTGAAATGGAAGATGTTAGAAAATTATTAAATGTTACATAATTATTAAAAAAGTACACGCAGTCTCGCAAGTCATTATATCTTCCAGGAGCAAGATATCTAGATATCTTCAACAGTTTCTTTTTAATTTTCAATTTTTTCTCAAATTTGAACTAATGTTTTCAATTTACAGAACTCAACTTATTAGGGCGCAAGTTCAGAGTTGCACCTGCTTGGCGATTTTTGGCTGTTTAACGGCACATTTAGAAGCCAAATGACTCTTTTAACATGAGTTAGGGTTACCATATTAGTCATCTTTAACGCTAAAAACTTGGCGCAGGTGCAACTCTGAACTTGCGCCCTTATTAGTTGCTTTAAATTTTCAAGATGAACAGTTTTTTAATTTGGGTTATGGGGTAACCTTTGGGTGCCACTCTTCAGTTCTGGGGGACATAATTCAGTCTTACTGTACGGAATTTTGTTTGGGTTTAATACGAACCATTAAAATTGGTGGACCGATCAGACAAGCTTCATGAAAACTAAATTTTGAACTTAATGAATATTGAGATTATTTCTAGGCTTAGTTTAAATTTTTTATTATTGCATTCTTAACCCATTAAGGACGACTTTAAAATAATGAAAATAAATAACTTTTTCTTTCATATTTTGTTCATTTGGACCGAATATAGTAAGAAATGCCCATTTTCAGATTTTTCAAAAAATAATTTTTATGATTTTTTGACTGGCAACTTTTCTTGCCAACCGTCCTTAGTGGGGTCCAAACTCTGACAAATGAAAAGTCGAAAAAACTAATTAGAATGTTAAAGATTTTGATAATAATACGTTTTTATACATAATTTAAAGAAATAATACAAAAATAAAAGTGAATGGGGGACTATACTGCAGATAGGGGGTCCAAGAAAGGGTATTTTACCCCTAATGAATAGGGCCTGTTCAGTTCGAAATATTGATATTCACCTAATTTCAGGCTTTAAAAATAGCCGAACTAGTACTTTTTAAGTCGGAACGGTTGGAACCCTTTGATTTCAGCACTTTAGGTAACTTTCAGGTTAAAATAGTTTTATTTATATCTCCCAGTCTGGGACATAGGGACTTTTTTTTACCTGTGCCAGTCTGATATTTTCTCAACTTTCGTTTTTTAATACTTTTGGTTAATTTTTTTGCCTTCCGAAGCTTTTTCTTTTATTGGAATTCTACGTTCTTGTTAGTCATTCTCTATCAAAAAGTCATAATAATTACAATATTCATCTTTATGGCTCCAGATTTCGCATATTCCCCACAGAAAATGTTGAAGATTACTCATCAACTCGATAAAAACTAGGTATTTGCCCATTCAAAATATGCTAAATAACTCCAGTGATATTTTATTTTATTTTTTGACTACTGTAAGTTTCCATAAAACCCTTTCAAGGAAAATAAATGTATCCAGAAATGATTTAGTATGAGATTGAACCAATAAATGTGTTAGGAATCGGTAAAAATCTAATATCTATAAAAAACCCCACTAAAATTATGATCCAAGGGAAACATTTCATCATGCTAAAGTATCAATAAGATCTACATTTATAAGAACTAAAAAAAGCATTAAAAATAATTAATTTGCAAAAGCTTCTTATGAGTAACTCGTAAAAGTTTAGACCACACATCGGACGATTGGCAACAAAAGTTGCCAGTAGAAGAAAACTCTTGCTCTTGGCAATTTAAATACCCTCATTCCAACTGTAATTGGTAATAATATTTAGAATGGGATCTTGTGAATATGCTGCAATGGAAACAAGTCACAAAAATAACCAAAACATTAGATTATTTTGGCATTTTCCAAATGATCTCCCAGCTATCTCAAAAATGTAGTGAAACGCTCACACATTCTAACAGCGATTTTACCACCAAAACGGCATGGAAGGTATAAATTTCTATTTTTATCTGAATAAATACATTCTTCAGAAGCTGTTATCATGCATTTAAACTTTTAATGTCCTTTATTAGAGTCAGTAAAAAATGAAATGTCCCTTGGCAACTTTTCTTGCCAACCGTCCTTAATGGGTTAATGACAAATGATTTTCGCATTTCCAAAAAATATTTAGTTTAATTTTGTTATACATAAATATAAAATAGTGTTTGAGGTTAGTTTACAATTTTCAAATAACTTTAAAAAAAATCCAGTTTTAAGTGGTAAAGCTGTAAGAAATGTTAACCTCAGAAAAATGCCAGATTTTCAGAGAGTCAGTTGAATAAGTATCATAATTAAGTAAATAACATCCATAAAAAAAGAATAACTGAACAGTGTTTCCCCTTTCTACAGCAAAAATTTTGTGTTTAACGTGTTTCTGACATAAACGATTCTATATTACAAATAACTAATATTAAAATTTAGTTTTAACTGTTTTTTGGTAAATTTAATTTTTATTACCTTGAACATAATATTAATGATTAGCACTAAACCCTGTTAGCACATTAACAATTAATATTACTATATTAAACAAGAAAGCAAATAAATTTTCTTACTTTTCAAAGTAGCGAACAGAATAAAATTACGCACGATTCCTCTAAGAACACTTAATAAAATAAAACACAATTTCATTACGAAAATTACAGTAAAGCGTATAAAGCGCTAATCGGTAGTGCTGCACTTACCATTTTTTTACGTTCTTCAATTAAAGAAGTACCGCGGCGCGAGTATAGCAACAAGTAACCTCATCTGCGGTATCTGGCTGGGTTGCAATATTTATCCCGAAGTGGCGCCAACTGACAAAACTCGCCAAGAAAGTACCGCAAAACGGAAATACGCTGTGGGGTGGTGTAAAGCCTCCATTACCCAGGTAGCACACGAATACCGGCCAATATCGTAACTCGAATAACGGCCTATGCCAAAATGGCACATTTTCCCGACATCGGCCGTTATTCATTTTCGACAACGGAGAATAATGGCCATTGCCGGAGTGACGGTATTCATTTTTTTCGACATTTAACGGTATAGCAACACAACAATGGCCATTATTCTTCTGACGATATCGGCCTTTGCCAAAATACCCTCCCGCTAAATATTGGCCAATTTCCGTTTCCACAATATTTAATACCGTACAATACCGGCCGTTATCAGAATTTGGGAATTCGCACTTTTGGATATTGGCCGATCCTGACAGGTATTCACCTTAACAACAAAAATACCGCACAATACCGGCCGTTATCAGAATTTTGGAATTCGTTTTTTTGGATATTGGCCGATTCTGTCAGTTATTCGACTTAAATTATTAGTGATTGACTAATGTGTTAATTTTCTAAGTACAGACTATTTATAAATAATGTTTAAAATATGCTAACTTTATTCAAATGATCAATTTTATAGATATACTAGGGGGCTGCCGCCCCCTGCTCGCTATCGCTCGCCAACCCCCGCGCGAACTGCTTCGCAGTTCGCGTAGGATCGCTTCGCGATCCTGGCTCGCTTTGCTCGCTAAGCGGTCACTAACTTTGTTAGTCTAGCACATTTGAGGGCACCATTCATCAAATCATAGTTTAGTGAATGGGTTTAAATTATATGTGTACAAACAGTTCCCCTGAAAATTCAACATAACTTCTTTCACAGTGCAAGGCCGAAATAAGAGCATATATAGCACCAAACAAATAATATGGTATAAATGATTAAATCCTTAAAATCAAAATTTTTTCCACGTTGCTAATAGTAAGAAAATTTTTACCCCTTCATGTGAAGAATGGGCAAGTTAAACACTATGTCCATGAAAGTTACATAATTTCTTAATATGACTGTCGCTGTGAAAATACCACTTACCCACAGCTGTATGGTTAAATAACTTTCGATTGTTTCTGCAAAATAATCGTGGGTGTACGCTATTTACCGCACACTCAAGTGTTTCCAAATTGTGCTTGGCTATTGATGTGTATGGTTCTCTACCTTCAATATTAAGTTTTCCGTAAATAAAGGGCTACACTTTAGGAAGGATCACTCATATTTTTATTGCAGTGACCTGTGTTTTTTGAAGTATAGGCAATTTTAGGCCACAAATTTAGTGATTCATGCTTGCAAAAGTGGGTAAATTTTAAATTCTGCTTATACTTAACCTTGGCTTAACCAATTGCGTGTTGCCGACGTACCTTGATCGCCATCAAAATTACCGACGTACCTCGATCGCCATCAAAATTACTGTGCTATTTCAACGCCTAAAAGTATTTCATCCTTACAGCTTTTTCAACTAAAATCATTAATATGGAAACATTTTATAGCTAATTCTCCGCAATGATGCTTCGTGAACAATGAAATTTCAGGAATGTTAGTTGCCGCACGCCGCAATCCATCAGACTCGGTCCGATTAGTTCTGCGAATACTCGCTTGCTCGGGAGTTTCCATTACTTCTCGAGATTCTTCTACGTTTGTTACTACGAAAATAAATTGCTGCTATACAAAAATCCATGACACAACTAAAAAGTTGAAAGGTGTCGTGAATCTCGTGAATCGGAAGACGCGGAAAACATAAACACAAATTCGCAAAGTGTAAACAAACCGATCGTTGCCAACGGCGGGTAAGTAATAAGGGCTTGCCACGCTACCACGCTAAGCGTAATATATATATAGATTTTGTCAAATCATTGGATCAAGTTAGCATATTTAAACATTATTTATAAATAGCCAGTACTTAGAAAATTATCACATCAGTCAATCAAGAATAAATGTTTTTTAATCTAAAATAGAATTCTTTATATGGAAGATTATTTTCTATTACTGTGAGTAATTTATATTTATAATATATAAATTATTCGAAAAAGCAAAAATATTAATTTTTCTTAGGTGAAAAGACTGGAAGAAACATTAGAAAAAATTTTTCTTAACTAATATTTATCTGAACACATTAAATTCAAAGTAAAACAAAAATAGCAGTTTATTGAACAGATGTTTACACAAATTTTACAAATACCATTTCTAGTATCCTAGGAATCAGGCGAAGGGATGTATACCAAAATATAACACAAATTAACATTAAAAATAAAATTACACACACAAAACTGGGGGTCCCAGTTACAATATTACAGAATTTGAAGAAGAAAAACCAGTAACATACAACAATTTTTAGTGATATATTTATCTAGGTTATAGTTATAACAAATAAAACATTTTTCCTTTTAAGAAATTTACAAGTTCAAGTAAGTTAGATTTCAGCTAAGGTTAAAAACTCTTTCATAAAAATACCCAACGTTGAATACATAAAAATTAGCTTTTAAATAATATAAAAAAGAAACATTACAATTTTGACACTGCAGAGGAATCATAATAAAACCATTGATTGTTGATGACTTTGAATGCAACCAACACAGATACAAAAGCTCCCTGAAAAAGTAAAGAATTTATTTAAAAAAATAAATAAGTATTTTTAAATAGAGATTGCATGCATTTCCAAATCATGCTTTGGAACAGTTTTAATTAAAACATGGGTACTTCAATATTATATTTACAAATTGTTTTAGATTTTAATAATTGAGAAAGGTAAGTTACTCAAATATTAAAAAACTGCAAAAAAAAGTTTATCATGGCCTCATTAAAATATGAAAATAGACTGGAAAATAAACTGATGGAAGTACAATAAGGGAAAGGGACATAGAGACTTAATTTACAAGTCAACAGTAATTAAAAGATAGGCGTAGTTCTAATTTAATAATTATGACATAACTCAATCTATCCTCAAAACTCAAAAAGCACGAACACAACACTTGGTTTCACAAATAAAGTAGTAATAACCAACCATTAAAAGGTAAGAATTAAAAATAGCATTTAAATATATTACTTGCAATTAATTGGCTTTTGGAAAGTCCTTTTATAAAAATAATAAAGTTTGCATACTGATAAAAACGCAAGAAATAAATTCAAGACACAGAAAACATTTGTAACATTAACAGTTCATCTTAAAATATATATATCAGACGATACTTAATAAAAAAATAAACACACTATGTTTATGTATGCATTTTCAGTTCTAGACCACTTCCATTCCATTATTTCAACAAAGAAAGATTTATTCATTTGGTTTCTTTATTTTTTCATTTGATATTGGGCAAATTTTAATTAACAGTAATATGTTTTAATCGTTTGCTTTTTTTCATTTTAAGAACAAAGATTCTAAACATTATGCCGCCAATTTTTTTGTAAACAATGATTTAAAATTATTAAAAAATTAGTTTCTACTTACTTACAATTTATCTTTTTCAAAAATCTTCATTCTGGAAGCGTCTATCCTAAATTAATATTGGTAGTATTCCTCATAAGTGGACGCAGTTGTTTATACATTTCAACCGTCAACAGTAACTAAAAGAAAAAAAAGACATTATTATAAAAAACGAAAAAAGACTAAAATTCTGGTAATTCAATTCAAAACAAAAATATTTAACGAAAGCGCAACATTCTAATGATCAATGAACGAATCGAACGTCGATTCCAATTTTCTGCAAAACAAGCATTTTTATAATAAAACAACATGGATATAAGCAAATGAATTTAGCAATGTTTAAATATGCGACTTACTTGGAAAAGGATGCATTATCTTCTTTCCAGAACTTTTAAAACTCCATTACCGTCGGAGAGCTCTTTTGGTTCGTTCTTTCCTTTCAATATGGCGCCGAGAATGCAATCACCGCTGAATAGCAATAGTACTGGAGCGCATGCGCGTCACATTACTGACGAAAAAATGACCACTCGGCCGATACCGCCGAATAACGGCCAATACCTGTTCTACGACAATGAGTTAAAAGATGATGTTAAATATGTTTCTTTTAAGTACAAATATATTTTACCAGCTCAAATCTTATGAAATTATCAGGGATTTCAAGTTTGGCATTTGATAATGCTTTGAAACTTTAAAATGAATTTTTTTTGCTTTTCGAAAAATATTTACCAATAATGCCAAATACCGGCCAATAACCTCGCCGACGACAATGCGTTTACAATACTGTCGAATAACGGCCAATATCTTTTTTACGACATTTTTCTGACACCAGCCCCACATCACCGTAAAATAACGGCCGATATCGTCATGGCGATACCGATTTTACGATACTGGCCATTATTGATCGAAATCATTTATTCGACATTATTTTCTCATTTTTATCAAAATGAAGGAAAAAAGCCCAATTTTCACTTTTACACCTATTTTTCTTATAAATCATGTTATTAAAATTGTTTTTTATATGTTTTTAATATGAAAAAAAATTCACAATACCGGCCAATACCGTCCGATATCCTTATTTCGACGTCCGACATCCTCCGGTATTCGCGATGTTGGCCGGTATTGGTCCGGCGTTGGCCGATATTCGTGTGCTACCTGGGTAGTCAGGGTGCCAAATGGCAAAAAAGGGGTCAACCGTGTATTAGAATGTGTATGGAATTTTATTGCTGATTTTGGTTGGTTATGATGTCTAGATTAAAGAACCGATTGATGCCACCTCGTAAATGTTGAGCATTTTGAGGAATTCAAGATGGCGTCCATGTTAGCCACAAAATAGGATTTTCGATTTATCTTTAATAAAATATGGCATGAGGGGTATCATTCTTTTGGTTTTTTAAACATTTATTTTAAACAATAAAAAGTTTAAATTGATTTGAAATACCTTTATTTTGAAAGAATTACAATACCTCGTGAAGAAAACATTAAAGAGAAATAATATTCACGCGACTAAAAAAAATTCCACAACAAACCAAAAGAAAAAAAAACATAGAACTCACGAGAGAATCAAAAGGTTTA
The DNA here is from genome assembly GCA_024610705.1 of Tetragnatha versicolor. Taxonomy (NCBI): domain Eukaryota; kingdom Metazoa; phylum Arthropoda; class Arachnida; order Araneae; family Tetragnathidae; genus Tetragnatha; species Tetragnatha versicolor. Next base: position 36,494,830 of record JANDEH010000002.1, on the reverse strand, counting down.
ACCGAAAACAAAACATTACACTTTCATTCTTAAACCAGAACAGAACTATTCTTATTCAGACAGTCAATTATCCTCAAATGTCTTCAAAAATTAAGTAACCCCTCAATTTCATTTTACATAATTATCATTACTGATATAACACTTCACAAAATTACTTAACTTAGGAAATCAGATAATTAGTCTTCCCGGTAATTACTTAAAAAAATAAAAGTTAGCACAAATTAATATCAAATAATAAAAAAAATGTCACTCATCTGAAAAGGTCCATCATCGTGTTCCAAGTCGTCGTTGTTGTTATCATCCAAGTCGTCGGATAGAGTTCCACCTCCCCCTTTAAAACACCACAGTTCAGTTTGAGGGTCCAACACAGAGTTCTCCTTTGGTGTCAACCTTCACTTCAGGCTCGTAGTCTTCTTTCTCAGGGGCCTGGTCTTCTTCAATTCCGGAGTCATAGTCTTCAGTGTACTTGGTCGGTTTCTTCTGGCGACCACCACGTCTCACAGGAGTTGCTGCAGGGGCTTTCTTCACTTCTTTTCGACCCTTCACCGACCCTTCTTTCGTCGCTTGGCAGGGTTAACTTTAGCTTTAGACCTCACAGATTGCCTTCGACGCTTCTTAGCAGACTTCCCTTCTTCAGAACTGACATCATCATTTTGAGCATCATCCTCAGATTCAGAGTCTTCAGTTTCTTCCATTTCGGCTTGCTTGATTTCCCTCTCCTCCATTGCTTCTTCATCCACGTCTTCTCCTTGCGAACCTTGTTTTCCTCTATCTTCATTTACCGCTTCTCCGGCATACGTTTCCTCTTCTTTGGAAACTTCCTTTTCCGTCTCTACCTCCAGAGACTCTTCTACAGCTTCAATTTCATTCTCGTCAGGAACTTCATTTTCTCTTTCTTCCTTCACGGAGTCATCTTCGACTACCTTCTCTTTCTTGTCTACCTTCTCTGGTCTTCTTCAATTCCGGAGTCATAGTCTTCAGTGTACTTGGTCGGTTTCTTCTGGCGACCACCACGTCTCACAGGAGTTGCTGCAGGGGCTTTCTTCACTTCTTTTCGACCCTTCACCGACCCTTCTTTCGTCGCTTGGCAGGGTTAACTTTAGCTTTAGACCTCACAGATTGCCTTCGACGCTTCTTAGCAGACTTCCCTTCTTCAGAACTGACATCATCATTTTGAGCATCATCCTCAGATTCAGAGTCTTCAGTTTCTTCCATTTCGGCTTGCTTGATTTCCCTCTCCTCCATTGCTTCTTCATCCACGTCTTCTCCTTGCGAACCTTGTTTTCCTCTATCTTCATTTACCGCTTCTCCGGCATACGTTTCCTCTTCTTTGGAAACTTCCTTTTCCGTCTCTACCTCCAGAGACTCTTCTACAGCTTCAATTTCATTCTCGTCAGGAACTTCATTTTCTCTTTCTTCCTTCACGGAGTCATCTTCGACTACCTTCTCTTTCTTGTCTACCTTCTCTGGTCTTCTTCAATTCCGGAGTCATAGTCTTCAGTGTACTTGGTCGGTTTCTTCTGGCGACCACCACGTCTCGCAGGAGTTGCTGCAGGGGCTTTCTTCACTTCTTTTCGACCCTTCACCGACCCTTCTTTCGTCGCTTGGCAGGGTTAACTTTAGCTTTAGACCTCACAGATTGCCTTCGACGCTTCTTAGCAGACTTCCCTTCTTCAGAACTGACATCATCATTTTGAGCATCATCCTCAGATTCAGAGTCTTCAGTTTCTTCCATTTCGGCTTGCTTGATTTCCCTCTCCTCCATTGCTTCTTCATCCACGTCTTCTCCTTGCGAACCTTGTTTTCCTCTATCTTCATTTACCGCTTCTTCGGCATACGTTTCCTCTTCTTTGGAAACTTCCTTTTCCGTCTCTACCTCCAGAGACTCTTCTACAGCTTCAATTTCATTCTCGTCAGGAACTTCATTTTCTCTTTCTTCCTTCACGGAGTCATCTTCGACTACCTTCTCTTTAGAAGCTCTATTTCCTTCCTCTACTTCCGCTTCAATCTTATCCCATTGGATGAATTCAACGCCCAATATATCATCATCCTCTATTGCTCGAACAGGTTCTACTTCCCTGAGAATATTCTCCTCCAGCTTCAACACATCCTCCTTTCTAGGTTCTTCATCTCCTTTTGGCTCGTATCTTTGACTTTTAATGGTTAAATTATTCTTGTATAAAATAATACTATCTAATGCACAAAGAAATATACCGAGGGAATGTATATTTTATTAAAGCTGTTAAAACCTTATAAAACTAAGGAAATATTTAAGGTTGTTTGCAAATATTAAGTATAAGAGCTATATATTGAATTGAATACAGCTTGATACATAGTGCATTGAAAATTTTTTAATCATTTCTCTTTGTACTGTTTTTATAGCTCTTTTATTTCTTATTTTTCAGAGTGACCAACAAGTTTACTTAAACTTGTTTTCAAAAGTTTTGAAACATCTTCCGGACTTAGAAAATCTAATTCCTGAAGGCTTTCATGTTGAAATTTGGGAAATAATCAAACTTAAACATAATTCCAATGATTTTTCAAACGAAGGTTTTGACAACCAGTTATTTAGCTCTGAAAGTGAGATATTGAGTTGCTTCAGAATGTATTTAGTCTCTTTTCGGAGGAAAGAATAAATGCTATTTTTCATGAAATTCTTCTAGAAGTAGTAAGTAATATAGTATCTATAAAATTGTCATATAAATTGTAAGTTCACCACTATTTAGATTTAGGAACTGTTATCTTGTGTACCATGTTCATTAACAACTTACCTTAAAAAACCATGAAATTAAATGTGATTAACTATGATCTTAATTACAAAAGTGGCTGTCATGAAAATCATTTTAAATAGTTATATGGTTAATTCTTCTTACTATTCAGCATAAACTATTTATAAAACATTACAGCTTTAAAAAGTACATAGTTTTTTAAATAGTTTACTTATTTAAGTTTAAATATGAATTTGAATTACATTCTTTGTATTATGATAAGAAATGCCTATTATTGTAGATATAAGAGTACTTTTAATTTTTCACAATCACTTTTTAGAATGATACAGAAATTGACCAGTTGAACACAAATAAATTAAAAACTACTCTAATTGTCCTTCAACAAGTAATTGAATCTGATTATAAAAGAGAAAATCCCTTTTTATCACTTGCATCGCTTCAAAACGTGAGTATCTCATAACCAGTAGTAGTAGAAACATTTTTCTGCCAGATATTTTACCATCTTTTTACACTAATCAATTGTGTCTTTCTTACAGCTCATCCAAAAACTACACATTATAGTTTCACTAGCTGATGAGTCTGAGCTTCATTTGAAAAAGTTGAAAATTCCTGTTTTGGAATTCAGTAATTTTTTGTTAAAAATGAAAAAGGTAATGAGAAAATGACATTGGAGTAGAACAATGTATAATTTTAAACTGTCATTATCTGCAATTAAGTCTTACTGACATTAACAAAGCTTTTTACAAACTAACTCATGAGCCCAATAAGGTGTAGAAATGATTTAAATGCTAGTAAATGAAATATTGCAGGTATTCTTAGTAAATTACAAGGAAATAAAAATTATAAATAAATTGGTCTATTTTAAGTTAGTTATTAGGATTGCATAAAATCGCTGATGTGTAATAACATTTCTTATGACTTTACACATGTGATAATTACAAGCAAAATTATCACTGCTATTGTCCGTGTTGATTCTAAAAAATTTATTCATTTCTAAGAGGGTCAGCAAAATACTCAACATAAAAAGGGAGTAGCAGTGTCTAAAAGGTTGAAAACCCCTGGCCTAGACTATTCCAATTAAATTATTGTTTTTTTGTTTTAGGGTCCAATTTCTAGATTGAGTTTGTTTCAAAACATCCACTTTTGTCAAGGAATTCAAATACAGAACATTACAGAGCTTCCTTATTATGCCCAAGCATTCCAAGCCATATGGAACATAGTTTACAACTTATTAGTCAATCATGCTGTAGTTGTACTGTCATCTCCAACGACCTTTTTATGGGAGACAACTAATATCCTTTTTTATTCGATTTATCTACTCCAAGTGAATTTAATGCTCATGTTTTCTCTTAAAGATTTTTAACTTTAAATAAGCTAAAATTATATTCTGTAAAAATTATTTTATTCCTTTAAGTTTATAATATTTTAAAAATCTTCATTAACTCAAAAATGTATTTTGTCTACTTTGAAGTTAATAGCTTTTCAAAATTTTGAGCTTAAAATTTTCTCCAAACTCTGAATTTAAAGTTGTAATATTTTTATCATAAGATAGAGTAAAATAGGTTGATGAAGGTTTATGATTTGACATTAAAAAAACTGAGATTTATAATTTTTATCATATGTTTTTGGTTATTGCTATTGAAAAAATGCTTTTAGAATTCTCAAATTCTGTCAGTTTTTAATGATAAAAAGGGAGATATATAGGGAATCACGGTCTTGTTTGCTCTAAAAAGAATACTTTATCTTAAAAATATTACCAATTCAATTTAAAATATAATTTTTTAACCCTAATTAAAAATGTTGTTTTGGGGTCCATAGCAAATATAAGATTCCTACTAGCCTCATTGTTAAGAAAAGTTGATGAAACTAGTCTATACCTTAAGACTGGACTACTACTAGGAAACTTCATTGCTAGAGGCCACTTTAATGATTTCCGATTGCTTACATCTAATAAATTATGTGGACTTTTCAAGACACTTCCATAGGGGATTTAAAGGGTCAGGAGTTATAAATTGGCTTCTAAAAGTGAAAACATAATGCTTTAACCTTTTGATATGAATAGTAGGAACCAACTTGGCACTGGCTATTGTAATCTTTACATGCTTAAATTATTTAAGAAAATTTAGGAAAGGACAATTAACTCAAGAAATTTGATGTAACATTTCAATAATTTCATTTCCTTGGCTGTAGTGTAAATAAGCTCTCACTGTAGGGTAATATTTATTTTGGGTGCATTCTCATTGCTTGTAATGGGGCTACAACAACCAAAAGTTGAGTAGATTGAGATTCAGTTTAAAAAATATTACCCTTAAGCAAATAGTCTTTCTTCATAGAACTAATATCAATATAATGAGGATTCCCTTGGATCAACAAACTATTTCTTCTCATTGCAGATTGGAGAAGGAATTGAAATTCCCTCATTATGTAAACTGTATTCAGAATAATCTTAAGCGCATTTTATGTGGAGAAGGAATTGAAATTCCCTCATCATGTAAACTGTATTCAGAATAATCTTAAGTGCATTTTATGTTCCTTAACATTTATTACAGTTGCTAAAGAGTATAGTGCTAGCAGGAACACAAGACGCCATGTCTGCATCCAATAGTGAAACTCAAAGTCAAATGATCTCTTGTGCCAGAGATATTGACAGGTATATTTTATTGTTTCTGAGAATATAATTCAAATTCCACATTATAAGGTGTCAGTTGTTGCTTATGCAGTTATTTTTAAAGTATCTAAGCTATATGTGAAGAAAAAGGAAAATATATTTTTAGTTATAAATCACCCTTACCAATTTGACTGCCAAAATTTAAAAATTGGAACTTAAAAATTATTTTTCTTTATTTCATCAATTAAAAAACATACACACTTGATTTACTCAAAAATTACAGCTGATGCATAAATTAGGCAGCTTATTCAAAAACAACTGGAAGAACAATGTCTATAAAATTATATTAAAGGATTTCAATGAAATATTTATTTTAGTTGGCCACTGTAATAATTGCTCATTAAATTATTGTTTCTTTAAATTTTGTAGGTTGTTTACAATGATTTCAAGGCAAGACAAAGTTTTTTCCAAACTTGTTCCAAAGTTGATTGCTACTTATGTAGATTCTGTTCAACATGTTACTTTAGAAGCCAATATCAAGGTAAGCTAAATTTAAGTTCAGTAATTATGTATTAAAAAGTAAGTTAGTAAATGGTAATAGATAACACAGGTCTGCAATGAAAAAGCTGTTTGAATAATTTTAGCGATTTCCTATGTATTTTGGTGTGCTGATAACGAAAAAAATATTGAAAAAAATCCTATACGTCAGGATTTTTCACAAATTGCAAAAATATATTCGGATTTGCCCATTTTTCATAGTTTTTGTACATTTCTAGCTCCTTTATTTTTAAAAATTAGGAGCTATTAATGGTGCACATAGTAAACTATCTCATCAGGACATTATAGAGATGGAAAGAAAATATTAGGGAAGATTTAATCGGGGAATAATGAAGGATTTTGTTGTATAGTTCAAAGAAACGTTCTTTTTGCTACTCACAAGGGTAAAAATACCAAGGGGAGTTTCATGAAGAGGAAAAATCGGCTTTAGATTGTGTAAATAAGTTTATTTTAGTTATATAATGATTTTCATGAAGAATATGTAACAATAATTTTATTTTATGAACCTATTTTCATGAAAATTGAAATAATGACTTATTTTATAATTTTACCTAAATTGTCAGGAAACATGACATTCTATGGCAAAACAGAGACCATTTTTGAACTCAGGGCACAAAAAAACCTTAAAACTAACAACCTTAAAAATAAATTTGGATTAAAATATCTACTTCTTAAGTATACTTACATTTTATGTGAAATGTTGCTATATTTGCTCAATTTGTTACAAAATGTGGTGTCTTAAAAATCAAAAGAGGTATTTTTTGGATTCAGCTCACCAAAAATCATAAAAAATTGTTTTCAAATAAAGTTTGAGTCGAAAAATAATTTTTTTAAATATTTACTTTTATTTTCTTACAAAATTGACATATTTACTCAAATTGTGAAAAAAAGTGAAGTCTTATGACAAAACGGAGGTCAGTTTTAAATTCAGCACATCAAAAAACATAAAAAAAGATTTGGTGGAAAAAATTTGAATAAAAAATTTAGTATAAAAAGTTAATTTAACAAAATTTTAAGGCATTTCCCAATAAAACCTAAAAATCTCAATTGTCAAAAAACGTGACGTCCCAGGACAAAATGGAGGTCATTTTTGGATTCAGCGCACCAAAAATAACAAAGTTCAGGTGAAATATCCAAAACAGCTCGTAAAAAGTTTTTTTGCAGACCTGTGTAATTAGTTTTAAAGATCATTTAAAAATAAGGTTATCAATTTTATTTTAATGAATCAAACTAATAATAAAATATATCTGCAGGTAATTCATGCGAGCAATGATGGAAGATTTCAACTTGGTTTTTACACCAGTATTGATTTTTTGATAATTTTTTTCTATGAAAAACCACACTTTTGGCTTTCTTTATATGCAGAAATACAGTAAAGCACCGTTTATACGTCTTTCAAGGGACCGACGTAAATCGACGTATAAATGAAAAAACGTATAAACGAAAATGTCCTTAATATTAGGTTTATAACGCCCCTAATGCAGATTTACAAAAATACGTTAAATTTTAGGTTTTTCTAAAGAAAAAAAATTACTTCAAAACAGTCTATAAACTGAAAAATATTAACTAATAAACTTTAAAATACAGTACTATTAAATATTTTAAAATATTAAAACATTTAACATAAAAATTAAAGAAACTCTACCTTTATAGTGATAGGGTTATATAACGGCAGTTTTATGGTCCCGCTTTCTTTGTGGGGTCATTTAGCAATCAAAAGAATTCTTCTCCTCTGCAGGGGGTGCTGGAGACCCCCTAACCAGAGATAAGGGCCATAAAACTGTAGTGTAGTTCATCCCGTTATCAGTTCAACGAACTGCCCTCTTTCTCACCCCCACTCCATTGGTCATGCCCCCAACAATGGCCAAGGAATGCAGTGCTCTTCAACCTTTCCTGGGGAAATTTTCCCACGGAATAACTGGATATTTTCGAATTTTAAGACAGCCGAAAACGACGTATAACCGATATTGCGCGTCGTATAAACGAAGAATTTTTGTATTAAAAAGAATAGGAATGAATTGGGACTTCGCGAAAACGACGTATAAATGATAAAGTCGTATAAATGAGAAACGTATAAACGGTGCTTTACTGTATTTACAGTACATTATTTTTAAGTATTGAAAATGAAAGCTTCTCGGGCTTAGTATGCACATCTATATTTTCCAAGTTTGAATCAACAGAAACTACAAACAGATTAAATAAAATTTATTTACATTTTTTTATGAAAATGACTATTTAGATAGCTCTTAAGGTATGGAATTAACAAAAATGTACAATGTATATTTAACTTTTACTTTCATAATTTATATACACGTATGTTGAAGAAAATAATTAACAATTAATGCCTTTGTCATCAATAAAAGACTTTAGAAAGCCCATACCTTACAAAATATGCAATACAGCTAGACATCACCTGTAAGGTAATTAAACTGAATTAAAATGATATATAGGCAGTATTGGAAATAGTTAATTTACACAGTATTTCAGAAGCAAGATTTGTTACATAACCAGTTTTAATACTTACTTGAATGGTTAGTAAATATACTGTGAGTGTTCTTTCGTGAGTTGGACCAGCATTTTTCAACACAAAGTTGATGAGAGTAAAATTAGTTGTTTCACAAAACACTTCCCCATCCTTAAGCTGCTCTGTGTAATGAACTAGTCTAAATGTTTTGGCAACCCACATGCAAAAGTTTCCAAGAGAGGAGAGTGAATTCTTTTTAAATATCACAGTGCTAGGCTCCAAAACATTTTGGTCTTGGTTATATCTATAAATAAAAGAAGAAACATCTTTTAGAGAAAACATAATAAGCTTCTGGTTGAAAGCTGTTCTTTTCTATAATTATCACCTTCACCTTCCCTTTGTTACTAACATGTAAAATTTGTACAAATCATTTTTAAAGTATGTACTTTCAAAGTATGTTAGTGTCAGAATTAAATACATGCAAAAAGCAGTATTTTAGTAGTATAAAGTACAATTAATAAACCATTACTGCCAGAGCACCATAAACTGTTCAGAAAAATTGTAAAAACAAGTAACTAATTATCATTCCTTATCATACAGAATTTATCTTTCTCAATTTCATCTTGACAGTCTATGCATATTTTCTATAAAAGGTAATTAACTACACAGATAATATAATTTCCATGCGATATTGCCTTTGGGTTTCATATTTCATTTCGTTTTTCTCTGCAATAAGGTAATAAAATATAATAATGTTATAAAGTATCAGAAGTTCACTCTTCTACATCTACATACCCCTAAAGTGCAGGTTACACTTAGTTGATGACTTCTGATATTTTACACAAATGATAGTTTTGAAAGAGGAGATTGAAAAAACCTTTTTTGGGGGGGTAAAGGGATTTAATTAATTCAAAAGAACTCAACTTTGAACCAAGGGACAAATTTAATTTGTTACATCTTCCATCATTTTTTATTTACACCAAAGTAACCATTTTGAACACAAGTCCACAATGAAGGATGGATGGCTTTGAATCTGACTGATGTTACCATAAATTTAATTGTTTACCCTTTGTTAAACACTTCTTTGACTATTGTAAAGACGATTGTACTCACGAAGGATTCAATTATTTCAAAGCTTTAAATGCCTATTAAGTTAAAAATAACCTTAACTTATTACCTTGGAAGCCTATGCCGAGGACAAGGAACAAAATGAAACAACTGAGGGCAGGAAAATAGGAAATTGATTATCTGGGGGAGAAAAAACAAGAGCATGGTTTTGCTGAAATGCCCCAAGATTCCAACTACAGCAAACGTCATTCCAGCAAAATAACAGAAGGTGTCACCAACAAACACAGATGCAGGATACCTGAAACATAGAACAAGACACAACTTGTCAAATTATTGTTTTGAGTTGGTTTTGAGATATTTATGGAGATTTTTTTGTGGCCTTGTCTTTTTCAATGTCACTCCTTGTGTTTTGTAGTTTTATCTCCGAAATGACATTTATAGTTTTTTTAAATAGGTATTTTTATTTGTATGTAAAATTAGTATTTACTACTTGAAACATTTTAACTCTATATCATACAGTGCTAATTTATTTCATGAATATTTAGATTACTAAATCTGAAACAATATCTGAGTTGAACTTTTATATCCAATTTCTCATCCTCCATTATTAGATATTCAGAGTTCAAAAGAAATTTATTTGAGTTATTAATTAATATCGACGACCTGGATTTATATTTTTCACTTCAATGAAGCATATTTAGTTTATGGTTTACCAGCTTGCTGCCATCATTATTTAATTATTTAGCTATTGTTTTTATTCAGTTTTATGCTTTTGTTGTAATATGTCATTTGTCTGTATAATTTCTTTTTCGCCTGTACGGGAAGTTTCTTCCCCTTGGCGAATCACATATCTGTCTTTTTTGTGTTTGTTCTCTATGTGTAATAAAGTTCTATTTATTATTTTATTATTTATTTATTATTTATTATTTATTTCAGGATTTCTAAAAATAGTTACTTAAAACTTCGTAAAAGAAAGATAATTTTATTTAATATTTCTATCCTTCCACTTCCTTAATTCCAATAATTTCACACAAAGTCAGTGTAAAAAAATTATCCCAGATGCACAAAAAAGATTCTTACCAATTATAATATAGTAGAGCTAGAGTAGTGAGCAGGAATGGAGGCATGAAATAGAGTGAAAAGATATGTGCACTTGAACAGCTACCTAAAAAGTTAAGAACATGAAATTAGATTCAGTATCATAAACTAATTAAGAGGGGCATGCCTTTTCCAAGGAACTAGCATAAACAAATTTTAGCATACTACAATCCGAACACTACCAGTAGCGCTTTGATCAAAGAGGGGGTTCATAAGGTTCAACTTCAACATCACCCCTAAAAAGGATTTGAAACATTATTCTTCTGTCCAAAGTCCCTTAACTCCCATGTTTAGGCATTTAACAATGTATTAAAATTATTTAAAATTTAATAGCCAATATTCAAGCTCCAACTTATAATGGCATGATAAAAAGTAACATTTAACCTATGGAATTAACACCTAAAAATAATTTAGCGCCAAAAGTCTAGTTTTGAATCTAACCCCCTAGTCCCTTCTCAAAATCTTCACTGGTACTTCCCATGAAAGAAACTACATACCAAACACTTCTATTACATTGAAGACCATGATAGAAGCTCCTATCACGAATGCTTGTCCCACTTCTAATCCATTGATACCAGCATAAATATTGATTGCATTTGTGCAGAAGACAGCAAGCATTCCCATGTAGACATAGTAAAGAGGGCCTATAAAATGTTGAACAAATTTTCAACTTAAATAAAAAACATTTTAAACAAAATACAAGAGAACAAAACAAAAAACCAAGTTCATACCTATAATCAAAATTGTGGGGCATTTTTATTAAAAAAAATGTCTGAATCATGCAGACGAATGAATGTTGACGACGCTGGCTTAGTGGTTAGAGCAGGCGACCCGCCAGGTCATTTTGTATGCTCCCAGAAAACCCCTAAAATGTAGCTTTACACTTTTTAACATACTAAAATTTAAAAAAAGTTTCGGTGAGAACCCCCAAACTCCCCTACTTACCTCTTAGATTGTTTTCTATGGTGAAAAATTAAAAGTCTGATATCTCGAAAGGGAGATTGTATGCCCTGAAATGAGGAACTTGCACCCGCGGGGGAAATGCTCATTTCTGTGTGATATCAACAGATTGATCATCCAAATGACATAAAATGATCACAAAACCCCAAAAAATAGATTAATACAATTAAAATTTTAAGTTTAAAATCACTTAAAAAGCACGTGACTGAATAACGCAACGTGATTGGTTTGACGTCACAAGTCCCTATGCCTTTACTTATAGCTGTAAATATCTTGCATCGTTTTCACTTACAATTTTTAAACAACCAATTGGGAAAAAAGTTTTAGAAACTCTGTATTCTGACAAATAGAAATATACATGATACAATTTTCAAAGAACCGTTTTAACATATTTAATGATTTTTCTTCGCTTAAAAAAATTTTACCCCAGCGATCAAACGGTGTCTATGTGTTTCCAATAGATAAACATGCAGGGAAAATTTATTTTGAATACAAGGAAGATGAAAAAAATAACAGGGTTTCTGCAGTAAAATATTAACCCAAAAAAAATCAACCCTTTTCGATAAAAATCCCCGTTTTGCCTCAACTACAAAAAAGTGTAATTTAGCATTATTTCCCTTCCTCTGATGTAGCAGTGGGGCAGGGTTGGGTTTCTTCTGGAAGAAACTAGTTTCTTCCAGGACAGTGGAAGAAACTGGAAAAAACCGGAAGAAACTGGAAGGAACTAACAAAAAGCTTTACAGAAACACCCAATTTTTAAATCTGTTAAATGAATAAATCAAACTATAATTAAATTTTAAATCTGTTGTGTTAACTGAATAAATTAAACCACAGTTTAAAAAACTCATAAATGTAATTTAATTACAATTAATTAAATTTAATTAGAGTAATTAATTTTCTAAAAATAACATATTTAACTTTTAATTCCAGCTAGTTTTTTATTAGTATTTTAAATCTGTTAACTGAATAAATCAAACCATAATTTAAAGAACTCATAAATATAATCTAATTAAATAATAAGAGTAATTAATTTTTGAAAATTATATATACATATATTTAACTTTTAATTCCTCTTAGTTAAATTTAATTTTAAATCTGTTGACTGTGTGTATAACCTGAAACATTTTTGACTGGAAATAACACCAGACAAATATTTATCAGAAATATTAAAGTTCAATACTTTGTTTTAAATTTTGTGTTGGGTTTATATTGTTTTATTACTATATGGAAGATTGTGTATTCTAGAAAAATTCAGATTATTAAAACATGTCTTTTCTGTTTAACTTTTATACTTTCTTGTAGACAGAAACTCATCCAATACTATGTAATTCTCAGACTTATTCAAAACTACTTTTATGTTAGGAAGAAATTAATTTAAAATTACTGGAATAATTTAATACTTGAACTTGCATGCAATAGGTATTTATAACAGTTTTGAGTATTTAATTAAATTATAGACTACAAAGTAAATTATTGTTTATTAAAGGGTTTTTTTTTCAAATTATTTAATAGCATTTTTTTCATAGTTTGGAAGAAACCTACATTTACTAATTTAATCATTAACTAATAGGTGCATATAATTAATGACATTTTGGAAGTTTTTATGTAAATATAAGAGTGTTTGTGAGACAAATATTTATAAAACCTGAAAATTTAAAGCTAATTCTTTAAAAAAAGAGGTTTCTTCCAGTTTCTTCCACATGGAAGAAACCTATTTCTTCCGGACGTTTTTTTCCACTTCGGAAGAAACTTGCCAACCCTGCAGTGGGGTGTAATGGTTAGCGTACGCGCTTGACGCGCAGGGTTGGCAAGTTTCTTCCGAAGTGGAAAAAACCGCGGAAAAAACCACGGAAAAAACCGTCCGGAAGAAATAGGTTTCTTCCATGTGGAAGAAACTGGAAGAAACCTCTTTTTTTAAAGAATTAGCTTTAAATTTTCAGGTTTTATAAATATTTGTCTCACAAACACTCTTATATTTACATAAAAACTTCTATAATGTCATTCATTATATGCACCTATTAGTTAATGATTAAATTAGTAAATGTAGGTTTCTTCCAAACTATGAAAAAAATGCTATTAAATAATTTGAAAAAAAAAACCCTTTAATAAACAATATTTACTTTGTAGTCTAAAATTTAATTAAATACTCAAAACTGTTATAAATACCTATTGCATGCATGTATTAAACTATTCCAGTAATTTTAAATTAATTTCTTCCTAACAGAAAAGTAGTTTTGAATAAGTCTGAGAATTACATAGTATTGGATGAGTTTCTGTCTACAAGAAAGTATAAAAGTTAAACAGAAAAGACATGTTTTAATAATCTGAATTTTTCTAGAATACGCAATCTTCCATATAGTAATAAAACAATATAAACCCGACACAAAATTTAAAACGAAGTATTAAACTTGAATATTTCTGACAAATATTTGTCTGGTGTTATTTCCAGTCAAAAATTTTTCAGGTTATACACACATTTTTTTACTGCATAACACACAGCTGAAATGACTAATACTAATAAAAAACTAACTGGAATTAAAAGTTAAATATGTTATTTTTAGAAAATTAATTACTCTAATTAAATTTAATTAATTGTAACTAAATTACATTTATGAGTTTTTTAAACTGTGGTTTAATTTATTCAGTTAACACAACATATTTAAAATTTAATTTAACTAACCGGAATTAAAAGTGAAATATAAAATTTTTTAAATTTAATTACTGTAAATAAATTTAACTAATTATAATTAAATTACATTTAAGAGTTTTTAAAATTATGGTTTGATTTATTCATTTAACAGATTTAAAAATTGGGTGCTTCTGTAAAGCTTTTTGTTAGTTCCTTCCAGTTTCTTCCATTTCTTCCGGTTTTTTCCAGTTTCTTCCGGTTTTTTCCAGTTTCTTCCACTGTCCTGGAAGAAACTAGTTTCTTCCGGAAGAAACCCAACCCTGCTTGACGGTTTGATTTTTTTCCTCTCCCGGGTTTGATTCCCGGGTCCAATGAGCCGATTGTATTTTTGTAAAATTATTTTATTAATTAAAAAAAAATACTTCCGCACGGGGGATATTTTTTCTGTCCCGAGTTTGATCCACTGAGCTGATATCTATTTTTATTCGATAAAAGGTTAAAAAAAATTAGTGGAACTACACGAATTGTGTGTTAATTTTTAAAAAAAAGTTTAAATCTAAAATAATTTTTTTAATTAAAATTTTTTTATTACATTTAATTTTATAACATGCAAAATAAAAATATACCAACAATAAAAATTTTAACAAGATAAAAATAGGTACCCAATTCTTCTTTTAAAATGAATTTTTTACACAAATATATTATAAAACTTGAAAAATAAACTACAGTCGAATCCGCTTAATGTGATCGCAATTGTCCGTGATTAAACTGATAACATTATCCGATCGATAACAATAAGCGATCCCGTATCAAAAAGCATGAAAGAGTGTTCCAATATTCTTTGCTTTAAAATCAAAATCATGTAATCGTAATTAATGTATTTAAAACACTATTTTTACACTAGGCAGTAGGCACTTGCGAACTTAAAATTTTAAGGTAAAATATACGAGTGGCTAAAATTATAAAAATAAAATAATCGCTTACTTAGTAATTATATTTGCATAGAAAGTTCTTTGTTTTTTCACCCCAATTATAGCCTTCCACTCCAATAAACAATCTGAATTTCAGTAAACCATAGAGTTCAGTGGCCGCGGGGGTGTAGTGGTCAGCGTGCCTGGCTCCGAGCATTACCGACCCAGGTTCGATGCATTGCGGCTTCTGCTTGGGTAGCTGGTCATGGGTCAACTCAGCCCTTCATCCTTCCGGGGTCGATAAATGAGGACCAAGCTTGCTTGGGGAATCAACTGGGGGTCCAGCGTCGGGCTAGCCACTCGGCCTGGACACACGCTAGTAATTAGCACCCCAGGTCCAAAGGCTACTGAAACGGAGATGGGCACAGCCTGATGGGCCACTAGGCCCGGGCAGACTTTGATTTGATTTGATAGAGTTCAGTAAACAAGGGAAAATCAAAATCTCTTATCAGAAACATCTGCAAGGTGCCGATGGTTTCTTTAACCAATCACAAGTATGGATTCTGACCCCCCTCTTTAACTGTTTTCTTTCGATATATGTGGAATGTTTTATTTTTTCTTACTCCTACTGAGTTTCAGAAAAAAGAAACACCAGATACTCTGGTGGGGCAGATGTTTACTTATACAAATTGACCTTTAAAAGGACTCGAAATGAGACGTTTTTAGGGGATATGGACAAATTTTGATAACATTAAGCGACGAGTTAATCACATTAAACGATGTATTTTACATCAAATTAAATAGGAATGATCGGGACCTGACGATTTCGATAACATTATCCGATTGATAACATTAACCGTGATCACATTAAGCGAATTCGACTGTATAATAATTTAAGAACCTATTAATTATAGTGCAATTCAAATAAAAAATCCTATAAAAATTATTAAAAAGTTAAATTGAATTTGAAAAATGTATCTGAGTAAGCAAACTTTATCCTTTGCTAAGGGGAGTTGGAACCCTTGTCACGGCAACGTGCTATGCTACATATTAAATGTACCTTTTCTCAGGATCTATTATAGATACTAGCTTGAAATTTAATTTTTAACATACCTCCAGTTACATCTATTTCATTATACTGAAGTGAAAGTTTGTCAAAAAAATAATAATTTTTTTATTTTTAATTTTTTTACACTTTTTCTAAAACCATAAAAGACCGTTTTTTCGATGTACCTTTTCTCAGAATTTACTGTACCTATTGATCTAATTTTTTAATGGTAGTTTATTATGTTCCCTAGTTTACACTGAGGTTAAATTTTTTTTAAAAAACACTCATATTTTTTTAAATTTAAATATTTTGTGCAGAAAATGCACAAAATTTAAAATTTTTTACAAAATTAACTGAAAATTTTTAAAATTAACGAATTTTACAAATGGTTAACCTCAGTATAATATCACATCTATAATTAACTTATATTTAAAATCTATATTTGTTACAGATTCTGAGAAAAGGTACATCGAAAAAACGGTCTTTTATGGTTTTGACAAAGTGTAAAAATATTTAAAATAAAAAAAGTAATGATTTTTTTTGCCAAATTTTCACTTCAGTATAATGAAATAGATGTAGCTGAGGTATGTTAAAAATTTCAAGCTAATTTTTTTTACTGAATAACATGTTTTCTATATTTTATAAATAAACTATGTGGTATATGTGGTAAACTATGTGGCCTATTATTTATAGTACAATTCAAATCGAAATTTAAATTTAAAGTTAAAACTGAATAGATTTCTGCAAACTGCGCAAATGCTGCAAGTCAGCTAGAATTCATCAATATTAGATTAAAAAATACGAACCAGGAACTCCATCCATGCCTCGTCATCCCCTGATGACGAGGCATGGATGGAGTTCCTGGTTCGTATTTTTTAATCTAATTGAATTTTAAAATGTACCTGAGAAAACAAACTTTGTCATTAGTTTAAAAAAAGAACTTTAAACTCAGTAAGAGCATTACTATTTTTTGTTTAATTTTTAAGAAAAAAATTAATTGATCTAAAACTAAACGAGATAATATATTTCAGAAATTGAAATGAATTTCAAAACTGTGCTGACACATTTCAGATATCCAAGTTATATATTGCTTATTTTGAATCAATAAAAATTACGCGTGCCTTTCAAACGTTGCCCCAGTGCGGCTCAGCGCTTTCCGTACAACCGGAGGGGGACTTGTGACGTCACAAGAAGCGGCGTAGGAAAACTAGCGTTTTTGAGGTATAGAAAATAGTGCACTATTGAATCGCTTTTATTTTACTCTTACGGGAAGTAAAAGTGAAAAAGAAAGATACATTTCGTCCTATTTTTACATTTTCTATATCTTTAGAATGTAAACAAAAATCGTGCAAGTTCCTCATTCCCCCTGAGCATAGCAAGGGGTTATGAGGGCTTGAGTCAACCTTTATGAGAATGGACAAAAAGGAGTATTCAAAAATTAGGTGAAACACTATTTTTAGGGAAATTAACAAACATTTTCTTGAGGAAGACCTCCCACTTAAAGTAATATTCAGTATTAAAAGGTATTGGAAAATACAGTAAAACCATTACAATATGTAAGTAACCATTCTCTTAACCAAAAAATTTACTATGGATAAAATAGGAGCCAGATTACTTTGCGGCCCGGAACTTGACTTATGATTTCAATTGCAAAAAAATCAATGCTTTAATCAAAATAATTTCAATCAATGCTTTAAAATCAATTGTAGCATAAACATAAAAATCAATCTTTTATTTAATTGTAGCAGATTTACTAACCTAACCAAACATCATTGCCAATGATAAACCGAAAAGGCTTCGGAATTATTACTGTAGTTCCATTGTAAGTTACATAATAAACCATTAGTAAAGGCAGGGAAGCCATCGCAGGAAGCAAAAGCTTTTGACGCCATTTTAAATCTAAAACATCATCCGCAAAGCCCAGTAACAGCATGCAGCATATGGATAACAAAGCAGCCACCAGTTCAACGAACTGAAACATAAAAATAGTTTAAAATGCTGTAACAGTAATTTTTTTTGGATTAGAAATCTCTAGTTTATAGTATTTAAACTTACTTCATGGTGTGGAAAAGGAACGTCAGTATTTGTAGTCCAGTATTGTATGAAAGGAAAAGGGATGAAGAGGAACATGATAATTAAAAACACAGATCCACAGACAACACCCATGGCTTCAGGTCTGAAACAGTTAAAATGATATGTTAATCAAGGCACCCATAACACTTAAGTCTATCTCAAATTCAGCATTTGTAAGGAAAGTAAAATCAGAAATATATTTTGCTTCTTTTCTTTATTAATCCAGTTAAAAAATACTAACTTTTATAATTTTACCAGTGGCTGAAAATACATTAAGTTACAATGTTTAAGACCAAAACACAAAATTTTATAATTACTAAAAAAAAAATATTGAAAACTTCCTTGAACAGTCGCGCGTATCTCTAAAATACAAACAGTAGATTTGCAGAGACCTATTAACTGTTAGAACTTCAGACGAAGACTGGAAGTGTAGCTGAAATGAAGTGTATAGAATAGCTAAGGACTGAAGTTCTGTTGCACCTTCTAAACGAAATTTATACAACCAAATCCATCTCGAGCCTATTTCTCAGATACACGCCCCCGCTGGGAAAGTTAAAAATTTTTTCTTTTTCTGAAGGTATTTTCCCCACAAACACATGAACCAATTAGACAGAATGGTAGGGAATGTTTTAACTACAGCTGTATGTTAACGGAACTCAACTAAAGCTACAGTGGTGAAAAATTTGTGTCAGAATGACGTAGCTGCTATTTTTTCATGCTTAGAACCGATGGACGATCGGCTAGAATCCCAAGTTCGTTTCTGACGTCAGAGACAATTCTCTTAACTGTGCATGCGTGTGGACTTGATTTTTGCTATTTTTTGAAATTTTAATAAAATAATATTTACTGGGGTTTGAACCCGCGAACTGCTGCATGCTAATCAGGCACGCTACCACTGATCCAGCGGGGATTCAGTAACAGTAAAACTTATTATAACATCTTCTTTGTTTGTGACGTCACAAACGAACTTGGGATTCTAGAGGATTATAACCGATGGTGGGATAAGGTTCTTTTTAAAAGAAGTTTTTATGCTGTACCCCAGAACCTATTTTTTTAAATGGATCTAATTTTGAATTTCTGTGTTGAGCACAATATTTTCGAAAATTCCAATAAACACGGAGTTCAATCATGCTGTTAAAAAAACGATATCTGGGGTTACCCTAGAAAAGTAGTACTCTTGTTAGATTGCGTCTACTAAGTAATCTGGCTATGCATCTTAATAAATGTGGTCTTGTAGACTCTCCTCTTTGCGCTTGGAGAGGAAGAGGAATTTCCTCTTCACTTTGTGGGACAATGTTTTTCATCCCCAGAAACCAGAGCTGTTTCTCTTTTTGAAATGTAGGCACCAAATCTATATCTCCAGGCCGACCCCTAATCTCCTTACCCTCCTTTCACTTACCATCGTGCCCTTGCTTTGTAAAGAGTTGGTATTTGGTGGTCCCAGAGGAATCCCCCAGAAATTCGGATAGGACCCTCTTGCTAATGCCATACAACTAGTGGCAGTATCGGATCCCATCTACGTAATGGGACTCGCCATTTAAAACTATGTCTTTTTAATGTCTGACTGGTGATAATGGGTAACATTGCCTAAGCTGTCTTTCCTCTGTCCTTGTTTGGGCCAAGATAACACCCTTTCTGTTATGTTACATGTCGATTGTGTCAAGCCCATTGCCGGACCTCCAAATTATTATCTAAGTAAACTCATTTCATCATTTGTCTTCCCATATCAGTTGATCCATGACCAGTGGCGGATCTACGGGGGGGGCTTTCGGGCTGAAGCCCCCCCCAAAACGTCAAATATTTTACTAAGTTTGTCAAAACGCAAAATATTTATATCCGAAATTCGGATGAGGCGTACCAAAATGAGTTGAAAAGTGGGGTTTTCGATTTAAATTTCCAAAAATTTTCTGGGGGAGGGCCCCCAGATCCCCCTTTTAGTGGTTTCAGTAGGATAATTCTTTTCCGTATTACCATTAACAAGAAGATTCAATTGGATTATGAAAATTCTTAGCCCCCCCCCAAAACCAAATCCTGGATCTGCCACTGTCCATGACTAGCACCTGAGCAGTAGCCACAAGGAATCAAACTCAAACCTGAGTCAATATTGCTTGCAACCAGACTTTCTGAACACTACACCGCTGTGGCCACCGCTTTAGCTGCAGTGGTATTTAAATCCCATTGAGTTCATTAAAGAGGTTGAAAAAGAATTTTTTTTTATTTTGCAAAGTAATATTTTATAAAGTAGCAATGAATTTTAATTTTCACAAAACAAAAAAATTTGGATAATTTTCAAGGAAAATCCAAAATTATTGAAGATTGATGGAAAAACAAGTTTAAGAGTTTATTTTGGTTCAATTCCGTTATAGTTCCCGCTAAATATTGCCAATTTCTTTCAAACGCTCAATATTCAAATGTAAACAAAATTTTCTATTTTTAATGATAAACTGAACAGTTATAGATCTAATTAAACATTTTAATCTATGAGTTTGAAATTATTTAGCAATATTTATACTTTATAGTATTCAAAAGAGATTGGCGATATTTAGCGGGAACTATAACGGAATTGAACCTTTATTTTACAAGGAAAGTGTTTCATTAGAATGAAATAATTTAGATTAAATTGGTTTTCACATAAGACAATACAAACAATGAGCTTACATTTTATCTCTTGATTGTTTTCCTAAATCGATTCCACAGATTCCGGCTCTTAAAAACATTTCTCTAAACTTAGGAATGACTCTGAATGTAATTACATATCCGATTATGGATAAAGTAATGTTAATGAACAGAGTTGGATTGATATTCATTTTGATGAAATGAAGGAGAGAAACAACGAAAGATTCCTGGTCTAAGATTCCATTAATACAACTATTATTAGTTTAAAATGATTCTACATTTTTCAGATTTAACCCCTGGGTTAGAGATAACAATCTTGCGGCACGTCAAAAATAAAATGTAAACAATGTTCCAAAAGGCATTGCCAACAGAAATATAAAAATCCTAGTTTGATAAAATTTTTCTTAGTTACAGATTCAAAAGTATCTGTTAGTGCTTTGCACCAAGGAAGACAAGAGCACGTTAGTTTAGGCTTAAGTAAATTTGAAATATGGAAATATTTCCTTTAGAAAATGCTATACTTAGTCAGGGTGCCAAATGGCAAATGATGCCACCTCGTAAATGTTGAGCATTTTGAGGAATTCAAGATGGCGTCCATGTTAGCCACAAAATAGGATTTTCGATTTATCTTTAATAAAATATGGCATGAGGGGTATCATTCTTTTTGTTTTTTAACAGGGAAACATTTATTTTAAACAATAAAAAGTTTAAATTGATTTGAAATACCTTTATTTTGAAAGAATTACAATGGAACCGTAATTTGGTTACTAAAGATCCTTGTTTATTTGATATTGGAGGAGATGATTTGCAGAGATGATTTATAACAAATTTGGTCTTCACCAAGTTTGAAATGGCAATTTGAAGCTGAACAGGAGCTTTTTTTAAACAACTTGCGATAATGCTTCCTATCGTGATGGCAGCAAGACTAGGAATTT
This sequence comes from Tetragnatha versicolor, assembly GCA_024610705.1. Classification (NCBI taxonomy): domain Eukaryota; kingdom Metazoa; phylum Arthropoda; class Arachnida; order Araneae; family Tetragnathidae; genus Tetragnatha; species Tetragnatha versicolor. The sequence continues at coordinate 36,473,133 of JANDEH010000002.1, read as the reverse complement.
TGAGTTTCCCGAGAAGCATTAACAGTGTCGGGCTGCATTCCTTACTTACAGAATCAACGTTGATCCTCAAATTATATTTCGATTTGTCTGCAACTAGGGTTTCTTTTTTAATAATTGATACAAGAGGCTTTATATGTTTAGCAACAACGTCTTCGTCGTTTTCTGTTGAAATTAATGTTGCGGTGCAGTTTTTTCTGAAGAGAAGGAGGCTTGTGACTCCTGGGGAAGAAAGTATCAAAAGTTCCTCTCCGAAGTATTCCTCTAATTTTTGCACAAAAGATCTTCTCTTTAAGGTTCCTTCAAAATTCAAGTACAAGGAATGCAGCTGGACACTGTTCCATGTCTGGGTTTCATCTGCTAGCATTTCTTGTGTTACTCTACAGAGAGCAAAATCCTCTTGAATAGAAACATCTGAATCTATTTTTTTCTTTTACAGATGAAATATTTATGTTCCTTGTAAACAGTAGTTCACATTTTCGGTGATACCTTGCTCCAGCTACATGCAAGCATGTGTGTGTGCGCCTGTAAGTCTCAATCGTACCTCTTCAGCCCACTTATCTTTTCTCTTTTCACACATATCCGAAAGTCTCCATTGGAAGTCAACAGTGTGAACGAGATGGGAAGGATTGAATCTACTGGGATTTTTTGCATCACGTTCAACGCACGGATTGGAACAAAATATGCAGTGAAGTCTAATATCAAAATCCTTACATTCTGAACGCAATAATCTTCTATTACTTTCTTGGTTGCTATCTTGTTTGTGATAAGTTTTCTTCGAAATCCGATTTACATGAGTTTTGGAGGTGTATGTTGATACACAAACCCTATGGCTAAAGACTAAAAGGTCAGGCTCTTTTAAAAAACGCTCTTTTAGACGGTCAAACTTGTAGTCTCTTCGAAATTTACTTGCAGATATGATGGATCTTATTTGTTTTGGTGACAATTTGGTCACAGATCCTTGAACTCTACACTTAAAAATACATTCTTTATCATAATTACCAGACATTTCAAGAACATATGGAATCAGAAAACATTGAGAATCGAATAAAGTATTGTATTTTACAAATGTTTACAATATTTAGCAGTTACTTAGCAACCGGGGTGCGATATCAGCCAATTGGAGCATTATTTCGGAATGATGCAATAATGAATAATAATACTGAATAAAAAAATATCATAAAAAATATTAATTAATTTTAAATTTTTGGCTCTCTGATAATTACTTTTTTCTCAAACAAATTAAAATTTTATTTCTTAAGCTACATTAAAAACTAATCAGAACATTTCCTCCAGATCAGGGGTTCCCAAACTTTTTATGACGCGGAGCCCTTTTCAAAAGACAAATTCTTCGAGGAGCCCTTTTTCGAAGATTAATTTTTCAAGGTACAAAAAGCAAATTACATAAAAACCATTGCTACAAGAAATAAAAGCCTAAATGCAGTAGCGTATATAGAAATTTATTTCAATAGGGTTCCAAAATTATTCCACAGCCCCTCCCATGCATATTTAACAGGTTTAATGTAGCCTTTTAAAACATTTTTAGGTATAATTTGCATGAAAGATAATTTTATGTAAGAAAAATTGTGATTAATTAAGTTCCAATTATGATTAGGGGAGTCTGGGTGAATTTTGTGAAATGATCCTTAAAAACAGTTTTTTATACTTGTTTTAGGTCCAAATTTTGGATAATCATTTTTATGTAAGATTTTAATTTTAACGAACGTATTAAAGTAATAAATAGTATTAATAAACAGCAATAAAGTTTAAAGTACAATAGGGGGATTTTGGGGTTCTCCCCCAGAAGAATTTTGAAAATTTGACCCTAAATAACATGGTCTTAAACTTGTTTTGGTAAACCAAGAAAGACCTAAAAGACAAAAACCAGAAAAAAACTAAAATCAACAGAGCTCACTTCATTGGAAGCTCCCCACCAAATCCACTTAAATATAAGGGTTTTTTAGAGTTCCAAAAGTGAGGAGTAAACAATCTTTCTCCTTCAAATACAAATTTTCAGAAAACACAAAAAACTAATAACTTAAAAAACAACTAATTTAAAAACCTAATTATCGTTTGTTTAGTTCTATAACGAGTAACTAAGAAGATTTGTAGTCATTATTTACCTAAAAACTTAAAATTAATTATTAAAAAATGCATTTGAAATTTGGAGAAATCACGTTTTGATCGAACACATAGGAGTAAACATGGTTTGAATGTTTCCAACATGGACAAAACACTTTTTTAATGAAAAAAATTAATCCTACTCTTCTCAAAAACTATTCTTTTTATTTCTAATATACAATGTAAATTTTTAAAATAAACATTAGGTGATTTCGTATCAAAAAGTCCCCACCAATATTTTTACTTCACCAACATTACGCTGACAAATGAGTGGGTCACATGACAAGTAAGAACAGTTATAATTGGCTGTGACTGGAGGAATCACTGTTTGAATGAAAACAGGCTCTGGAGGAAACACTTTTTGATTGAAACATCAATTTTCTAAGTAGTTTTAGAATAGGTTAAAACTTGTTTTAGTTGAAGATAATAGCATTATTTTGTGCAGTTTAATGTGGAGATCATGAAAATATCAGTAACTCATTATTTATTTTTTTTTGGAGAAAACGCGGTTTGATTGTTTGCTCCTCAAGTAGGAAGAAGCAAAAGTAAGTTCTTAACAAGAAACACCTTGCAGAAAGTTATTTATGTAAACATTTCAGAGCAACGCAAATTAGAAATTTGGGAATTTCTTCGCGGAGCCCCTGGAAATGCTTGGCGGAGCCCTAAGGGCTCCGCGGAGCACAGTTTGAGAACCGCTGCTCCAGATGGTTCATTCTGAATGAAATAAAAGCAATGAATTCTTTAAATTATTAATTTATTCATTTTAATGTGTTACTGGAATTATTCTAAACCCGATTAATTTTAAATTTATGCAAAATATGAGTTTATAAGCAAAATTAGGCACTTTAAAACTATGTTTTTTAAAAGTCCTGCTTTTTCATTGAAATGTGTTTATTTGATTAAAAAACCTATTCCAAACTTAATTAAAGTAAAAAATATTGTTATCTTTCGTTTCTTTGACCCCAAAAATACCATATATGATGTATCACATGCTATATTTTTATTTTCAAAAGTATTGTTTTCAATGGAGGTCATTTTGGACGCCATCTTGATTTATAAAAAATGCTCAATATTTGCAGAGTGGCATCAATCGGTTCTGATATCTACACCATCAAATATATCAGAAACCGTCATAAAATTCCATACACACTTCAATGCACACTTTTCGAGTTGGCACCCTGACTACTAGACATTAGAATTAAAGCTTAATTTTTCTTTTTATTAAGTTTAAATAATAAAGTTAAAAGCACAGAGAGCGCTTACTGTGCGAGTGGGAGTGATCGTGGGTTAGAAACCATTTTTTAACTAATTTAAAGAATTTAGTTTTTTTTTTAAATTTAATATCATAATTGTTTTTATTAGATTTATAAAGTTAGAGAAAAGTTTTGTAGTTATGATGTCATAATGTGAATATTTTTAATTATTATATAACTTTTGTAATATTATTTAATTGAAGAATTTAGTTATTATATAATTAAATGTTAATTTATGTTAGAATTTTTTATCATACTAGGGGGCTCTGCCCCCTGCTCGCTATCGCTCACCAACCCCCGGAACTGCTTCGCAGTTCTATGAAGATCGCTTCGCGATCTTAGCGAGCAGAGCTCGCTTGTTTCATCTCAACTATCCAGTAAAACCTGGAACTTGTCTGCTTAGTTAATGATCATTTAAAATCGAAACCTTTTATCTCTCTAACTCAGGGGTCCCCAACCTTTTTGTACCTGAGAGCACATACCAGAATATCGGTCGAATGGGGGGCACCATTTATTTTTTCAAGATAAATTTATAGTTGGTGGACATAGTTATTAATACACACTACATATAATGCACAAAAAATTTAATTTTAAAAATTAATTTAACATAATGAATATAATTAGTATTAATATTCTTTTGTAAAATAAATTATTACTAAATTGCTTGCAAAACATACGAAGTATAAAAATTATTTATAAAATATATAAAATGCATTGCATTTCACTGGCCAGCGCTTCATAATGTATAACTGCAACAATTTTCAATTTTGCTTTTAATGTGTTCCGAATGTCTTAAAACTTCTAGAAAACATTTTATTTCTTAGATTTACGCGCCCAATAATTAATTATTTGCAATTAAAAATCACCTAGTTTCGGAATCACTTTGAAAAGGCAGTCATGTGACTTGGATGGCTGTGACGTAACACGTGCTGAATACTAGTTGTTTTAGTTAAATATCCCATAGCGTGTAGTGTGTTTTATTATTTACTAGCGCAAGCGCTATCCCGGCGTTGCTCGGGGTATTTTATAGACGGGCTTCGCCCGTTTTAGCTTAACTTCAAAGCCTAGGCCAGACAAAAAGTGGAAAAAGAATTTTTAAAAAGTTCTGCTAAATGTAATCCTGGCGTTGCTCGGGGCGAAGTAATCGGGCTTCGCCCGCACAATATGCCCTTGACTGAATGTCACACTTATAGAAATTGAAATAGAATAATTATAATTAATTAAAAATATCAAAACATAACGCTATACCCGGGCGGTGTATATAAAAAAAGAAATGCAATTTACCCTTATATAGACAGGCTTTGCCCACGTTTACTATGATATGAAATTTGAACGGTATCATCACAAAAAAGCACTCAACGTCTAACATGATAAAGATCATAATTCACAATGACATCCGAGAGCCAATTTTGTAAAACGGAAATGTAACCGAAAGAAAGCAAAACTTTCGGCGAAGAACAGAATGAAAAGAAACTGTATGAGCAAAAAGCGAAATAAAAATATACATATGCAAAGAACGAAGCACATAAAAACACGAAAAAACACGCCGCCATTCGCCATAGCATAGCAGCGGAACCAGATGTAAACAATCGGCGTTGCTTACAGACAGGATTAATCTTTAACTGTCTTCACATTAGGGATTTCTGAGAGTGCAAATCTTTGAGTCAGCCGTCAGCCACTCCGAGGAAGACCAATCAAATGCTCGAAACGCACAGACTGCTTTCAAAGCAAACCAATCAAATGCCCGAAACAGGCAGACAGAACGACCCGGGTTTCTATTTTATATATTAAGATAATTAATTCTTCTGGTTATTCTCACCCAGAATTGGCGCGAATTTTTTTTCCTCTTTTAATAACTCTTCAAAGAAGCCTAATTAATTTTTTTGGGTTGTTCTGATTGGAATAATGCTGTCGGCAATTTATTTTAAGAGCCTATGTTCTCAACGATGAGAAAAAGCAAGTATCGAGCTGTGATAAAATTATTTTTAAAAGAAGCGATGTCACCAAATTAAAGTAATTCTAAGTTCCGAAATGTGTAAATGGACTGTTTAGCTTTGTTTTGCCAGTGAAAAAAATAAGCGTCGAAGATTTAACTTGGGTGTGAGAGCATTCATTAAGAACCATAGTGGAAAAAGTTTAAAAAGAGCGACCATGCCGGAAATAATAGAAAAGTCCCCCTAGAAGATTGGTGAAAGGTGGGGAACATTTGTAATTGTCTAATCTAGGGGTATCAGATAACAAATTACGAATTATTTTAATTATTTTTGCATGAGGAATTGCACTTGAAAACACTGCTCAAGATGGGTGCCACGAATCCTAAATGCGGCACAAAAGTGCATTTTGACATGACGACTTAAATGCGATTTTTAACGCGATTTTCATAAAATAAAAGCTATTTTATGCGTCTACAGGCAAACATGGACATATAACTTTGAACTTTTAAGTAAAACAATAATCAATGCAATGGATAATAGACAGTTTTTGAGCACAAAAAAGTCCTATCGGCTGGCAAAGTTTGGCGTAATAACTCTATGATTTCAGGAAAATTCTGTCTATAAATTATAGGGGGAAGGCTATGAATATAATTGGAGAATACTTAACTAAACGGTTGCTAAGATTTTCGGAGAAAAAATACCTATTTAGCAATTCAAGGATTTGGATTAAAAATTTTTAAAACACCCATCCCGTCACCCAGATTTGGAATCTTCAAACTTATATCTCTCCCCCAAAGTGACAATTTTTCTCTCTGGACACCGTTTTTCTTCGAATTAAGAAGTAATTGTGAGTTGTATAGGTTTTTTTGACGAAATTCCAGAAGCACCCCCAAAAGAGGGGAAAATATGACCGGACTGTCCGAATAAGAAGTGAGGTAGCTTAAAAGGAGGCAATGTTAAAAAATAAACAGTTCTTTAAACCATAAGTTATCATTTTCATGGTCAGGCCAAAAACTCTTTTAACTACCCTCGTATTAATATCATTAGATATGGTTATAAGGCATCAGAGCTGTGGATTAATATGGCGATCTGAACGAATATAAGTTTCATATCATCCACAAGAATCTGGATAAAATTAGAAGAAAATATAGCTAGAACTTAACATTCTTAGCCCAAAAAAAGGTTAAAACACCAAACACCATAATATATTGTACATTACATTTAAAAAACATTTATGAGTATACTATATAATTTGCTTATAAGGCTATTTTTCAAGGATAACCCCTCTTTTTATATTTAAGTAGAGTAAGGAATCAATGCATGAAATTTTGAGCTCAACAATATTAAGCAGTATAAATAACTTAAATTTTGTTAAATACGACTTAAAACACACACAAATTCTATATTAAGTTGTTTAAAAATATATAAAATATGCCACCAAAGTGTTTTTATCCACATTTCTTGCTAAATTCTATTAGATATAAATAGCATTTTTCTGGAACTTTCTTAGTTCCTTCATCTAGAATTCATTTGCAAGAAGTTTAGAAAAATATAAAACAAATATTAAGAATATTTTATTTGGGGATAAAAATATTTTACCTTTAATCCTAAGATTTCCACAAAAAAAATCCTTTATTAGCAGTGAAGAACTGTGGAATCATAATTTCGGAATTATGTGGCAAATGATCCATTTTTATTTTCCACTTCTTGTTAGAATTAAGAATTACTATTAAATAAAAATAAAAAGCAAAGCAGAAAGTCTCGCACTTACTATAAAAACAAAACAACTAAAACTAAACAAAACAAAAGCTTTGCTAAATGAATCGTGTAGCCATGTTGTCTGAGCGAGTTATGGCACCCGACGCGTCACGATGGTAACAGCCAATCATAGTGCGTTTCTGGTTGCATCACTTTTCGCTCATTTTTAATTGTTAATAATAAAAGAACTAATAAATTTTGAGATTTAAAAATGTGATATTCGGAATCAGAAGACCAAATTTTACTAAGAACAAACTAAATAAAGAAAATTTAAGAGATGCTGCAGTTAGCATTTTCGCCGATCCCAACCGTTTCGTCCAATGAAGACTCAGGCGCATGCGTTTGGACTTGGATATTTCCACAATACTCCGTGGTCTTGAATGGGGTTGCCAAATTTTGGCATAATTCGCGTTTTTGGAGAGTTTTGATAATATGTTTAGGAATATTTAAGAGTTCAGAATGTTCTGTTTTACAATTTTTACTTTCATGAATTATACCTAACGTATGCATTTTTTTCACAGTTTGGCAAAGTTTAAGCAAAAGTTTTTTAAACCTTTCTTTTAATCATCAATATATATATTTCTCTTACATGTTGCTCAAATTTGGCGGTATTTCTTATCCTTGGTTTGCAACATTCAGTTTATTTTTATTTGGATTTACAAAATATGTGGATTTTTTTAATAGAAAATTATTTCTACAGGGGCCGTTCAAATATTATGTAAGAACCTAAGGGGGGACGTGTTTGCTCTTTGCTTATTTTTCCAGACAACATGGGAAGTCAGTGACGCTTACATAAGATCTTACTAACACTGCATTTTTGAAAATCTCTAGTTTATTGCATAAATTCAAAATTCAACCAAAAATAAATTTTACTTTAAAATTTGTTCACACAAAATAGGGGATCGGGCAGTTTTCTTTTGTAATAATGAGGGAGGTTTGTGGTTTGCTTATCTTTGCTGACAGTGACAAGGGGGATTTCAAATGTTACCCAAAATATACTTGGATATATTAGCATGTGAAAATAGCACTTTTTCAGGCCTCAAAAATGAAAAAGTTAGCAACTTCACAAGTTTCCAGTGTCATTATGTAGTTTTGGGTTTTTTAGTTAAATAAAGACACAATTTAATCAAACATTTAAAAAAACTGAAAAGTGCTGTTTTTACATGCCACATATTTATCTCCACGAATAATCACGACATTTTCATGAATTTTTTCAGTGCGTTTTTAATTCCAATGACAAAAATACTCTCATTATGGTTTTGGGTCTATCTCCTCCATTTTTAGTTAATTTTTTAAACTTTTTTATTTTGCCTTTAGAGCCACTGAAAGTGTAAGTCTAGTGGATTATTTTGGGTCACTTACATGGGTAGACCATATCTCCATGAGCCTAGGAAGCGTTGGTTCCAAATAAAAGCAGTGAAGCTGACTTTTGAAACACCAGTATATATTTACTTAACCCTTATAAATTTTTGGTCTATATTATAATCTGATTTCGTTTCATAATAAAACCTACACACATTTGTGTGGAGTAAGTCTGATTTCAGAGAATTCATTTATTCACAGAATTCATTTCTGTAAAATTCAAATTTCTGTTCACAAAAAAACCCTTAAATATCCTTAAGGATATTTTCAAGTAAAAATAACTTTATTACTGTGTATTTAATACAGTCTCATTAGAATATATTTTTATTACATACCAAAGGTTAGATAAGTGGACCAGATCAAAAAATTTATTATGTACCTAACTGTCAATTACGAACAAAGGTAGATTAAAACTTTTAAATTATTATTTAAAACTTTTAAATGATATTTTACTTTAACAAGTAAGATAAGTACTATGACTTTGCAAAAATTAGCTGAGATCTAAAATATCCCATCACCCAATCCCGCAAAAAATGTATAAACTTGTAAACGAAAAAAAAACACAGAATGTATCCAAGTAATTTTATCGCCAATCAGAACAAGCCCAATTTAACCGCCAAGCAAAATGTAATAACTAGAACAACCTCAGACTTCGACGCATGCGCCTGAGTCTTCGTTGGACGAAACGGTTGGGATCGGCGAAAATGCCTGCAGTTATCCATTGGGAGGATTATGATGAAATTCTTGCCCGCAAGCTATCGTCAAGGTGTTCATCTGTACGTCGTGATTTATATATTTTTATTTTATTATATTCATCGTCGAAAATGATTCACATAAGTGTGTGGAACCAAAAAACCACTTTATTTTATATGCTTCTTTTTTTAAGAATGGAAATTTATTTCTGTCAACTATATTCCAGAATTTCGCATATCATCTGATAATAGTTTTGAGGATAATGTCATTCTGAAGATCCAAAATTTCTATTCTCACCTTACTTGAAGAAATTCTGAAATGTATGTTGCGATTTCATTTCTAGAATTTTATGGGATGAAATTTATGAAATATTTTATCGTTGGGCACAAGCAGCGGGCGCACCTAGACTAGACTGATCCACGGGCGCCATGGTGCCCGCGGGCATAAGGTTGGGGACCCATGCTCTAACTCAGTGGTTCCCAAACTATTTTGGTCGTGGAACCCCCAAATTTGTTACCAATGATCACGGAACCCTGAATAATTTTTAATCAACGACTTTTCAAAATTTAATTTTTGATATTAAATGAAACCAGGCGCGGATCCAGCACGTGTCCTGGGGGGCACTTAGACAGACAATCAACTTTACCTTTCAGCAAAAAATGCCAAATTCTTGGGAATTTTCTAAAAGTATCACGCAAGATCCCCTTCTGGTACCGCTGGGGGGTGTAGGGGTCCTCCCCCAGAACTATTTTGAAATTTGACTTGTAAAAGTAGAGTTTTAACTCATTTTTAGAAGCTTTTTGGTTCCAAGATGGGAATTTTCCAGACCATATAACCTTTATCTTTTGACAAAAATGTTATGGATATTCCAAAAAGTATCGCGCAACATCCCCTTGTGATACCGTGTGGGGGGGGGTCTGGGGGTCCTCCCCCGGAAAAAATTTTGAAATTCGACTTGTAAAAGTAAGGTTTTAACTCATTTTAGAACATTTTTGGGTTCAAAGGGAGGCGGCGCTGTCGATTCTTATTTTTTACACCATTCTAATTTTTTTTAATGAAATTAAGTTTGTCCCATGGAACTCCTAAATTTTTTCACGGAACCCCAGGGTTCCGCGGAACCCACTTTGGGAACCACTGCTCTAACTTATCAAAAACTTAATGCGGACCATTACTACAAAATCCTACTACTATTATAATTGTGAAATGTTTGTCTGGATGTTTGTTACTCTTTCACGCAAAAACTACTGAATGGATTTTAATGAAATTTTACCATAATGTAGCTTATACATCAGAATAACACATAGGCTATAATTTATAAAGAGAAAATCGGTCCTTCATTCTTTTTTCCAATTTTTCTTCTTTTTTCACTTATTTTTCCGTGTTTGAAAACCTGTTTTACCAGTCATACAACGAGTTAAATATAAAACATTGTTTCAAATGAGACAGATCACTAGACTTTTTCATTTACTAGATCTTTTATTTTAGTTTTAAACACTGGTTTTAAATTTGTTAATTTGTTCACTAGACTTACTAATTTACTAGACTTTTTATTATGGTTTCAAATTTGTTATTTTATAAAGGCACCAAGATATTAAACATTATCAGGAACATCGGGATTGTAAAAAGTGACAAGAACACCGGGATTGGAAAATTAGCGAGAACATCGGGATGGAAAAAAATTACCGGGTTATAAAAATTACCGAGAACACTGGGATAGGAAATTTACCATAAAGACACCGGGAATACCGGAATATAAAAATTACCGTAAACACTGAGATAGGAAAATTACCGGGACCGCCGGGATTAAAAAAATTATCGTGACCACCGGGATAAGATTACCGGGAACACTGGGATATAAAAAATAATTGTATGCGTGTTTAAAATATAATATTTCTATTGTGATTAGTTTTTGTATTAAAACGAAAAACCGAAAAAGAGTAAAAAATTTCGAAACTTAAGAATTTAATTACTCCAAAAATAATTCGAAATTCGAAAAAAGGGCGACGAGGTGCAAAACTTCATACCTAAGAGTATGTGTCTACAAAAAATCATGTTTCTGCAGTAAATATATTTTTCTGGGGGCGAACTCGCAGCCGAAAAAAATAATTTTAGACTTTGACATTAAATAACTGCAGAACTAATTATCTAATTAATTAGGTATGGAAACTGAAATGACCCTCATACATTTGTCTACCAATGGTAAAAATTTCATAATATTTCTTCAAATAGTTTTTGCGTAGTGAAAGTTCAAAGTGTTAAAAATAAAATTTTCAAAATCAGCGGCGGCGGCGGCGGTTAAAGCCCTGGATGATGCTACGTTACTTGCTATCCAGGGCTTTAGTGACGGTCACTGTTACCTTTTTTTGATATAGAGAGATTTAAAAATTTTGAGAGTTTTGTGTAGTTATAATGTTAGTAAATAAATTTTGATGGCCTGATGTTCACAATTTTAAATATTTTAAAATTAGGGATCGTTATATTATTAGTTCCTGTTATTTTTCATTTAAATCCTATAGAAATGGACTCTTGGACTTCAAAAACCTACGACTCAAAGCAAAAATATTCGGCATAATTTGAAACTGGAATAAGAGCTTCGCCAAGTAGCGATTCCTTTGCCAAATATTTGTTGCAAAATTGCTACTTAGGGCCTCATTGGCTGAGGGGAGGGACTTGTAGACCTGAGAAATATGGTGAATATTGAGGTGTGTGTTATTGGTGGTTTTGGCGTTGTTAAAGGGTTGCTGCAAGGCAATGCTAACCCTTTCAGTCCCAGCCTCTCCAAATTTTACCTAAGATTCAACGACAATCTCGGGCGGTCCGATATGGTAAGGGTAAAGCAGGTTGCCATATCAGGCTCTACATTTTCGTCCTCTTAAAATCAAATAACACTGTCTTCTGGTCTCATTCGAGAATATTCGGAATTGCAAGCGAGCGGGATAGCTTATTTCATTTGTTCGTAAACTTGACTTCATCGAGCTGGCAAAGAGTCAAACTAATCAAATAAGTGTCATCAACGATCTAAAGCAGGGGTTCTCAAACTTTTTAACATCGCGACCCACTTTTGAGAAACAAAATCTAACGCGACTCACCAACATCAGTTAATTATAATTAACTGAACTTTGATAATTATCTCATACTCCCCCCAGAATTTCAACTTCTCCGACTGGGGGGTGTTCACCAACTATTTAGTTACAACAATAAATTTTTACATGCACGTATTGAAAGATAAATTAACTTTTTAGAAATTAAAAGTAAATATTTGAATTTGAGTGTATGAAATAGTTGAATTGTTGGGTAACAATGCTCCCAACAAGAAAAGGGGGGTCTGGGGGTCTTCCCCCAGAGAAAATTTTAAAATTTGACCCTTAATAACAGGGTTTTAACTTGTTTTTTTAACAATATGGGATAAATTGCAGTTGCATCATTTCCTAAAAAAATTCTTAAATTTGCTCTGCTCCGGTGTGAATGGAGAGAAACAGAGTTTTTTTCAAATCTTATTTAAATAACCGACTAGATTTTCATTATCGGCACATTAAAGTGACATACACAGTACGTATTTACATTAACTGCCTTTTCCGTTCGACAAAGTAGTGTAGTTTTTCTCAAATTTTTATTCTTTTTATATGATAATTTGATAAATTTCAAAGTTCAAATAATATTATATCAATAAACTTAATAGTTTGACAATTCAAAAGTCAATAACAAGTTTGTAAAAATTATAAAACGATACTTCATATTCAGAAACATTAAAAATCTTATCGCGACCCACCAAAATCTAACCGGCGACCCACAGTTTGAGAAACCCTGATCTAAAATAATTATTATTATTTGATTTTGTGGTTGATTGGAGGATTAGTTATGAGTAGTGGTTTCAATTGGCGTCTGATCGTAAGTCGCCAAGCATATCAGTATCCCCGAAGTTTGCCAAACGGAGATAGTAGTTTTTGATATTAAGGCTAGGCGCGCACTGAAGACTTTTGTTGCGGCGGCTGGAACATAAGTGTCGCTCGGGCTATGGCAAAAAGCTAGAGCGTGCGCATTAGGCAACGAGACTCTTGGGCGATTGCCAAGCATCTCGTCATAGAAAGCCATTGCTCTCGAGTGACAGTTATGCTCCGATTGCCGCGACGAAAGTCTTCAGTGCGCGCCTAACCTAAGGTGACATTATGTCCTGCTCACCTTGTGGCACCCCTGATATCTATTCATGGTTTTGTTCTTCCTTTGCCCTTCCGCATATCTTCGATATTTTGTACGAGGGTTGTTTTTTAATTAACTTCCGTTTTGCTCCTGAAAAAAAAGTAGTAGGAATTTCGAAATAATTTTGCTACTGGTAGATAGGTACATTCTTGAGGATCAATTTCCCTCATTACTGGAAAAAATCGGACATTTTTTCTATTATTTATTGAATTTACAAGCGCGCTCCTCGAACTTATTTCCCGCCAACCCATAGAGAAATCTTCTTTTTCGAAATTTTCCCGTTTTTGATAGATTAAAAATAAAAAACAAATGAATATTTAAAAATAAGGGTATTACGGAAGGTTACAAACATCTTTAATTACTTTTCATCGTAATCACCTTTAAACAGACCATTTACCGTACCATTTCACAAGTTTTTCGATTCCGCTTCATGAAAAGTTTGATTTTTCGTTGAGCTTCGCATCGGTTCGGACAGCCGTTTTCCCCCTCAGCGCACACTTAGCCTGCGAATCTATCGATATTGCGTTGTTTATTATGGCTGTAACTCCAGAATCCCTAATGCTTGGAACTTGGCAGATGCAAAACATATGGTTTTAAACATCCACAATAGCATGCTGCAAAAATCACCTGCCTGCCGATTGTCTATTGTTAATGCGAACAGAGTTTAAAGGAAGAGAAATTCTCTATGGATTGGCGGGAAATAAGTTCGAGGAGCGCGCTTGTAAATTCGATAAATAATAGAAAAAATGTCCGATTTTTTTCAGTAATGAGGGAAATTGATCCTCAAGGATGTACCTATCTACCAGTAGCAAAATTATTTCGAAATTCCTACTACTTTTTTTCAGGAGCAAAACGGAAGTTAATTAAAAAACAACCCTCGTATCTTTTTGCTCTTCCTTATCTTCTTCATTCGTTTTCATCCCTTCGCTTGTCAGAAACTCTGTTCTTCTTTAACTCATCGCTTCTCTTCATCTTTTTTTGGAATTTCTCATCTCCTCAGAACTCCACATCTTTTTACTCCTTCACATTTGTTTGCTCTTCTAATTTCTTTGCTCCTCCACATCTTTTGATGCTTCGTATCCCTTTGCTCTTTTACATCTTTTTGCTGATTCTTATCTCTTTGCTCTTTCTTATCCCTTTGCTCTTCCTAATCTCTTCACTCTTTCTCACCCTTTTGGTTTTTCTTACCTGTTTTCTTTTTCTTATCCTTTTGCTATTCTTCATTTCATTTCTTTACCTCATCCCTTTGATCTTCCTTATCTCTTTGACCTTCCTTGTCTATTTTCCCATTCTCATCCCTTTGCTCTTCTTCATCTCTTTAATATTTCTCATCCCTCTGCTCTTTCTTATACCTCTGCTCATTCTCATCTCTTTGCTCTTTCTCATCTCTCTGCTCTTCCTCGTCTATTTGCTCTTTCTCATCCATCTGCTCTTTCTTACATCTTTGCTTTTTCTCATCCCTTCGCTTTTCTTTACTTCGTTGCTCTTCCTTATCCCTTTGTTCTTTCTCATCCCTTTGCTCTTCCCAATATCTTTGCCCGTTCTCATCCCTCTGCTCTTTCTTATATCTTTGCTCTTTTTCATCCCTTTGACACAAGATATTTATTCACTAACTAACAAAATATGTCACGAAATTTAATTCTTCAAAATTAGATAGCAAATGCATATTTTTGTAAGTTTCAAAATACTTTTCAGAAAACTTTTGAAACAAAAAAAATGTAGGAGCACGTTAAAAAAACATCTTTTCTTTTCTACTGAGGGTCGTCATTTGAACATCCAAACCAACCAGTGACCCCACCGGAAAAGAGCTCCTCCATGCAGAAACCACGTCTGACGAAAATCGCCCCGCACCGATAAAAACAGCGGCCTTTCTCTTCCTTCCGATTAGAAGAATATTCCCCTCCTTTTTTATTAGGTTATAAGGGACGGACACTCGAGACGCAGGTAAAAAGGCGAAGAAAAATTCATAAAGTGGCGTCCGAAGGCGAGCCAAAATGATGACGTACGACGCCTTAAAACCCATTGTTCCATTACGGCGGCCACGTGCCCGCAGCCGGACCCCATCATTCTTCATGACCCCCGTGGCAACTTTATTGCAAAACGCTGTTCGTCCACTGATAGGCACGTACTCCCTCCCCCCTCGCATTTATCCTCCTTTGGAAAGTCCGGCAATCGATCTTGCGTAACTTCTTTTTCCCGAGGCGGAAATTTATTCCTTTTCGCCACCTCTGTTTCCCGGTTTTGCATCTCTTTTTACGAGCCAATCTGCCTATTACTTTCTTTTTTTTTGTTTTTGCAATTATTTGCCGGATTTGTCGGACCCCTTTTTCCAGGGCTTATCGCTGAGGAAACAAATTCATACGAGTCCTGTCCGAGTTTTTATCGTTTGGTGTGCCCCCCCCCTTGACTATAGGTTTAGGTTCTCTACCCTTGACTTATGGACTTCCACTTAATCCCGTTCGAATTTGGAGCTTCTGGGATCGGGCTCCCCTGTCAGGGCGCGTGTTCTGCTGGCTTTGTTTGAATAGGGGTTGAAGAGATTCAAGATCAAATTCTGTGTTTGACACTGTACATCGCTTGCTCTTTTGGAATAGGATGAACCGGGGTTAGTTGGCATTCTGCATTTATTTTCTGTTACTACAGAAATAGAGTACTGTGATCTCCACAGTGGGGTAGTATAAAATACATAAGGGGCATTTTCTATCAAACCTTCATTCTATTACAAAGCTTTACGAACGAAAGGCCCCTTTATAATAGTTATTCCCTCGTTATTGAATAATTTTTTTTACCTTAAGTTATTTTTTTATCTGGTGAGCTCGTAGGAGGAGTTGGAGTGTTTCTGATGACAGCTGATTTTGAAACAGGGGTTTAATAGGGTTTCGAGCATCATTTCCCTAGGTTTCCACTATTTGGAATTGAATGGAATAAATTTTGTTATGGGTATCACTGCGGGACTAGTTGGTATAGTTAGGTAAGTTAATAATAGGTAAGTTACAAGGGAAGTTGGCAAAGCTGTAACAACTACATCAACTGTAACCATGGCTGAAAAAGAAGGTGTGCTTATATTTTAACATATCTATCAAGGATCGAATCGCGGCTAAAAAAGGAATTCAACATCCATTATTAGTGGCAATTATCCACCAATTCAACATCCATGTAGAACCATCAACAAAAGTGACAGACCTCAAGAAAATTTTAAAAAAATTATCCAAGAAATAAACTAAATAATTTTAAAGTACACAAACACCTACCAAAGTTACTACACTGGCATAATTGTTAGCTAACATTTAAGTCACCTAAACTCAAGTTATGAATACGACATATTTTTTTTAGCCTAGAGTGAAAATGGTTTTTAAGGCCCGAAGTGTATATTTGGACGGCCAAAACGGCCAGTGGCGCATGCGCTGTAGGTCTCGTGATTACGTAGCAGTCTCGGCGCTTAGTGATGGAACCAATGGAACGCCGAGCCGTGGAAATTAGAGTAGAGTTTAGTTGAAAAAAAGCCGTCCAAATATACAGTGCCTTTTAAGCCCTCTATGTGTGAACTTTAATCCTCAGTATTAATTAGAAACATTTGAAAAGTTATGCTGGTCTTCTATATTTTCCAAATTTGCTAGGTTTTGGGATCCATCTACGGGTGTCTCAAAAGGTCGAGTACAAACTTGGCATGACAGAACCGGTTGCCAAGTTTGTAATCGACCTTTTGTGAGACACCCTGTATAATAAGGAACTTGCATGTGTCAGATTTTCATAAACATTCAAGTGTTTCGTATGGTTTTTTTTTATAGAAAAATGAAATATTTTGTCAAATTTTCAAAAAAGTGAACAAGTACTTAAACATTTTAATTCAAAAGTCGAGAAAAAAACACGTGACTGAAAACGCGAAGTGTGTTTGCATGCACAGTGACGTAGAATCCATCGAGCCAAATTGCAATCAAAATCGAATTTCTATGTTTTAGTTGATGATTTCTTTTTTCAGAAGTGTCCGATATGAGTGTTTTAATAAATATTTACCTTCTAGACACTTCTGGTGGCGGTCAGAAATCCAAGGCAAACATTTTAGGCGAAGTCCATGATGAGTGACGTCACTGTGCATGCAATTAAGCGTTTTCAGTTGCTTAGAAAAACACGATTTTTAATAATTTTTTTGCAATCGAAAAATTTCTCAATAGGCCTCAAATTTTGTGCAGTGGCTTATTTTTGCGTGAAGAATAGATTAAAAAAATAAAAAAAAATCATGCAAGTTCCTTATTCTCTCACTTCAAGAATCACTGATTGGGAAACGTTGGGATAGAGTATTAATGGTCTATATCCGTCTGACGGCACATTTTAGCCATCATGTGACCTACTGAGCTTGCAATTGGTTACCACAGAGATAGCTTGTAGTGAGATATGATGATAGTGCGATGTGATTTGATAATGAGTTTGTTTTCCCTACACGTGATTAAATGGGCGTGGCATGAATGTAGTCTATTATGATGATATTGAAAATAAAGTACAGTCGCCAAGAGGGATACGAACGAACACTCCTTGTTACAAAGGCAACTCTGTTATGGTGGAAGAATTATTTCCAATCAATCAACCAAACAATTGTCCAGAAACTACGCAATCAGAGAATTTGTCACCTTAGCATCTTTCCTCAGTATATCGGGTGGCAACCCATTCTTGAGTTCAGTATTTGGGAAAATGGAAGCGTTGAAAACTCAGTCGGGGGGTAGACTGGAAATTTTTCGTTCCCTTCGTTTCTTGGTAAGTTTGATATTTTATAAGATTTGTTAAAGTTAACCTCTGTGTACTCTTCGCATCAATTTAAAACTATTCTTAAACTTTAAGTAAAAAAAAGATAAAGTCATCAGTCTTCCTTTTTAGAATGTTGCCTATAAACTTCTTGGAATGACTAATTTTTCCATAATGGCTTTCATTTTTTCTTATTTGAAAGATTACGTGTTGACTATGATGCGTTTAGGTTATAAAAGTAATTGAAGAATCGTACTATTTTATCTGAAAATGCAGACCACAAATTAAGCTTGTGTATGTGTACTTTCAAAAATAATTGCATCTTTCTTAGATTGCAATTACTTTGCACTAAGATCTTCGTGGCTACAAACTTTATTTGCAGATTAAAATATTATTTTACTTCGCCAAACGAAAAACTAGATTATTTTAATTTTGATCTCTTGATGAGCTTCAAGGAACTGGCAAAGTTAATTAAAATTTAATTTTTAATGAACTGTTAAACAAAATATATTAAAAAAAGTTGTTTCATACTATCATGAAAAAAAAATACACCTCGTATAGTCATATGTTTTTGAAAAGTGCATATATGCAGTGATGATTTGGTTAAGTAAATATATTAAAGTGTCGGATATTTTTGTGAAAGATTTTTCTCCTTTGCTCTCGTATCGAAAGGTTTTATAAAGTTTTGTTGTTTAAGTTACTCGGAGAACTTTAAGTTGGCAAATTTTTTTTCTTCCAAATTGGTGATATCTTAATAAATCTGGTGATATCAAAGATAAAAAAGGAACAGCTTTAGAAAGAGTCCTCCAGTTGCCATGTTTACTACCCACAGCTCAAATGATGACTGAAAAACATAGATCTAATTATTAATTGATCCTAAAATAATAATCTACTAAAACTTTTCTTTAGGATCTTGTAAAAGTATTATGCCAGTCATAATTTTTAGTCGTAATTTGAGCTGTGGGTAAACACGGAGGCTGTAGGACTCTTTCTAAAGCTGTACCATGAAATATTCTTAATTCTTGCTTTTACAGATCAAAGGGGAAGATGCAAATATTTTAATTGATTTTCCAGTATTACCAAAGTTTGAAAGGTAGAACAGTTTATTAACAGGTAAGGGAGTAGGGGCACATTTGAGCGAAAAGTAATTTTTTTGACTATTTTCCCCCAGTTTCATAAGATATTGGAACAAAAACGGATTCATTTGTAAATTTATAGTTTCCTAAAAACTTAGTTCCCCTTTCAGACGCAATAATCAAAATTTTCTAACTTTAATCATCAATATAAAAATTGAGAAATTTTGTTTGCATGTGCCCCAGTGGATGGGGCACATACGCCTGCATGGGGGGCATTTAGACGCCTGCATAAATTCTAGCAAAAAAATATTTTTACAAGCTGCCGAATTGTTTGCAGATTAGAGTTTAAATTTATAGCAATCAATTAAACTAGAAATTTTTCATTTTTAAATTAAAAAAATTTTAACGGGTTTTCATTGTATATTAAGCATTATTCAATGTATGTACAGGGTGTCCCATAAATAATGGGTCACACGTCTAAGGGGGATAGTAGACACCTAGACGAGTCAGAATCACATAGGATTTGGGGGTCCCAGACCAAATCCCAGGGAGTTAAAAATGGAGCGACACCCGAAAAAAATTATTGAAAAATTCATTTTGTAGAAGAACTACTATTGGTAAAAATTTAATCATGGTTTCAAAAATTGTGGTTTAATATGATCTTTGAAATTATCCCAAAAGTCTTCACTTTAAAATTTGTTTTATTATGAAAAAAGTTAAAAAATCACAAAAAAAATGTGAAAATTCCGCCAAAACCTATTTTTGTATTTCGAAATCCTTTCTTTTGATTTTATAATCTGAAAGATCATAGTTGAAAACACTTAAATCCAAAGTTTCACTTAAATAAAATCAATATTAAACGCTTGAGATCCTGTTAAAGTTCGTTTTTTGCGTGGGCAACAGTTAGCGGAGCCAAAAAACTGACTTAAACTTTGCTTTAACAGGCTCTCAAGCATTTAATATTGATTGTTTTTACGTGAAACTTTAGACATAAGAGTTTTCGACTATGATCTTTCAGATTATTAAATCAAAATAAAGGATTTCGAAATACAAAATAAAGTGCCTACTAGCCCTACGGTGATATCCGAAACTAAATTGATTCTCCACAATTCCAATCATTTAAAACATAAGCTTAGGGGACATCCATAAATTACGTGAAGCGTTTTTTACAAAATCTGGACCCCCCTCCCCCCTTGGTGAGATTTTGCTGGACCCCCCCTCCCTCCACGTGAGATTTACCTACAACTTTTTAAAAATAGTTTGCAGTATCTTATCCTTTCTCATACTTAAAAAAAGATAATCGTATAATTTCTAACTTAAAAAGTTGAAGTGAGATTTAAATCGACCCCCCTCCCCCCTTGGTGAGGTTTGATGAGATTTTTCCAAACCCCTCTCCCCCCTTTTTGACCTCACGTAATTTATGGATGTCCCCTTATGATACATGCATAAAACCCCCTTTTCGAAAATTGTCATCAGCAACTCTTTAAAAAAAATTAACAGGGGGTCTTTCTTTATAAAGCTTTAAAATAGACAGAAATTTTGGTGGATATTATGTTTTTATACACTATCTATCATCGAAATTCCGGTGCTCTGACGCTTTCGGGAAAAAAAACAGAATGCTAACTAGCCCAGAGTCCCGACTCTACTCCAGCCCCAGTCTCCCATAATGAAATTTACTTTTCATTTTCATTTAAAAAAACAACTAATGCTTTAAATTAATATTTAAATTTAAGTTTGTATTAATACGTTAGATTGCGAATTATGAGACTTAAATGCTTAAGTTAATTACTTAAAAAGCATTACCTCAAGTTGAACTTTAGTTTAATTATTGATTACACTGGTTTTAAAAATTTAAAGCAGTGTTTTAGTTATGTCTATAACTAATGGCGGCAAATATATCACATTCAAATTCATTAAATTTTTTTTAAGTAACATGTATCATTATGTATCATTTAATAATACAAAAAGTAGATAATTTTATGGATAGATTCCTAGGTGTTTTTTCTAAATTTTTATGTAAATTTCAAAATTTGGGTACTCGGGGTTTATTTTTCATTTGAAGAGATAACGTTGGTACAATGCCGTAACCGCGAATCTGCAAAGATAAAGTAACTCCATTCTCCATTCACTAACTCCATTCTCCAAAGCTAAGGTGTTCTCATAAATTTGCATTCACTTGATTCGGGCTACTCTTTTATTCTAGATACCTATGATAAATACTTTATAAGAGCATCAACTTTTAGTAAAAAAAACCCCCAGCTGTTATAGTTTATTATATCGTTTTCAACTAAAGCTTGACAGATTTAAGGATTCGTGGATCCGGCATTCTTCCAACGATATCTCTGAATTGTAAAGCAAACAAAAATAATATATCCACGATAGACTATAAAAGTACGATGCCATATAGAGTTTGAGGTTTCTTGTAGCTGGGTTCAAGTATGTATGAGCATATGGTTCAATTGAATCTCACTTAATTCTGAAACGTGTCAAACGCCACTTTTTTTAAAAGGGACTTATTGGTGTCATGGGATTCTGTAGGGGTAAACGCACATTTTAAAGTAAGAATTATAAAAATAACGTGATTTTAAAATAGTTTTCCAGCATGTTAAACTTCAGCTTTAGTTCAGAAACATGTCAAACGACGTAGCTTGAGTGATTTCTCCACTTAAACTGCTGGGAATTTTGTTCATACCGTCTCATCTGCAGCTTGTTTGGGACGGCTTTTTTTATTTAATAGTAGCATACAAACACTATATGCAATTGGAAAATCTATTCTTTGGAGGTTAGGTCCATCAAGCCATTAGTAAAAACCACATTTTTAAAGTTTTTGTACGAATCCCAAGACTAAGTACGTTTTGGTAGCAATATATTTAAAATTTTCTTGCTTGTGGCCCTTTATTACATCCATGTGCTTGATATTTTGGATCTGTGAATAACTTTATTAAAAGGGTACATCAAATCCATACCCCAGATTATAATATTGAACTAATTAGCTGATTTTGTAGGCTTTTAAAGCAAAATCGTTTTACTGTTCACAAAATTACATCTAAACAACTATCTAATTGACCTCAAAGATATTAACATTTTGAATTGACTGCTATTGACCCCTATTTTTGAGTCTAGAGTTGAAATCATTTATAAATAAGGTATTTTACATCTACTAACCAAAAGAGAAAAAAATAAGAATTCGATAATAATTTTATGGGTTAGTATTTAATAAGGTAATGTTTTTCACTATTACCACTTTCATAACCAAATCCCTAAATAAATTATAGAGTTAAGCTATGAAAATAGGCCCGAATACTCTGTTTATTGCAGAAACCTGTCTTTTTGTCTGTAAAATATCCAAATAAGGTCTACTTTAAGAAAATAATTACTAAACATCATCATAAAAATGTAGTGAGCTTCTATACAGTTTTTCTGGTTAATCTCGATACAAGAAAATTGGCATTTGACATGTTTCAGAAATAAGCGATTCAATTATACCATATAGAAATAATGCTAAAAAGTTCAATTAACTCCCCGTTTGACCAAAAATTGATATCCCATTATATTATTTGCAAAAAAAGAGAGCATGATCTTTTCCCCTTAGGATGATTATGTGACATCTGACAAAACTAGACTTCCAGTCAGTGAAGAGTTTTTTTTACCCACCAACTCTTTCTTCTTGAAATCGCTGATCAGAGGATATCATCAAAGCTAAGAGTTATTTTTAGGACAACTATCAGTGTCCAAAGGGCCAAGAACAACGTTTGATATCAATACAGTGACTAAAAATGTTCTTTTTTGTGATCGAGTATATTTTTTGTCGAATAAAAGTCAATTTAAATTCCAGATGCATTTCAACATGTTTTTACAGTTTATTACTGTTTTTTGTAACATTTTTGGATCCCCCAAGTATCTCCTTGACCATGAACTGGCACTTTCATGACAGTGAACCCCGAGTGAAAAATTTTAAAGTTGTCTGACAAAGGTAAACTACTTGAAACTTTATTTTCATCTAATATTAGCAACCTTATGTAATCTGATTTTGAGTGGCAAAATGCCCTTTAAAAGAATTTTCCCTAGTTTTCATTTTGGCTTTAATTCATGTTTCTTAATTTCATACTCGTAACTCGTTTAATTCAGAGTTCCCTGTCGTTTCCAAGAAAAATGTCAATTCATTAAATATTTTACCCCCGCAGATACCTTGGTTAAGTTTAAAGCATCAAAATTAATCTGCTACCGATTTTTGTAAGTTTATCTTTGGTACTTGATAAGGAAATAATTTTTTATCATAGGTACTGGTTGGTTTGTTTTTTCTCAAAATTAAATAATATTTTTGAGTTGTATTTTATACAAGCTGAATATAGAGCTCTTACTAATAACAGCCTCTTATTCAAGTTTAGGTATTTTTATGTGTCCAAAATGGTGCTTTTGGGATAAGCAAAAGGATTTCTGATGTCCCCAGCGATGGAGTAAAAATAAACTTACATTCACTGCACAGTTCTCTTGTGAACGTGGTAGATTCGATAAAAAAAACTAAGCAAAAGGATTTCTGATGTCCCCAGCGATGGAGTAAAAATAAACTTACATTCACTGCACAGTTCTCTTGTGAACGTGGTAGATTCGATAAAAAAAACTAAGCAAAAGGATTTCTGATGTCCCCAGCGATGGAGTAAAAATAAACTTACATTCACTGCACAGTTCTCTTGTGAACGTGGTAGATTCGATAAAAAAAACTAAGCAAAAGGATTTCTGATGTCCCCAGCGATGGAGTAAAAATAAACTTACATTCACTGCACAGTTCTCTTGTGAACGTGGTAGATTCGATAAAAAAAACTAAGCAAAAGGATTTCTGATGTCCCCAGCGATGGAGTAAAAATAAACTTACATTCACTGCACAGTTCTCTTGTGAACGTGGTAGATTCGATAAAAAAAACTAAGCAAAAGGATTTCTGATGTCCCCAGCGATGGAGTAAAAATAAACTTACATTCACTGCACAGTTCTCTTGTGAACGTGGTAGATTCGATAAAAAAAACTAAGCAAAAGGATTTCTGATGTCCCCAGCGATGGAGTAAAAATAAACTTACATTCACTGCACAGTTCTCTTGTGAACGTGGTAGATTCGATAAAAAAAACTAAGCAAAAGGATTTCTGATGTCCCCAGCGATGGAGTAAAAATAAACTTACATTCACTGCACAGTTCTCTTGTGAACGTGGTAGATTCGATAAAAAAAACTAAGTCCACGCGCATGTGAGAACTGCGCATGTAGTGTTCGAGAAAAAAGCCTATTTTGAATTTTTAAGTATAGAATATGTATGACAAAAGGACCTAGTTTCGACTATCCATTGTCCTTTTTAGGTTGTTAGAGTCTCTTGATCTCATTGAATATAATGATTTACTTTTAGATTTAAAGTCCCCACTCATCTGCCCCAAGATCTGCGCATCTACTAGCAGTGAAACCCTATTTCAGTGATGGAGAGTTGTGGCTGATGCCTTTACTAATGGATCAATCATTGCTAGTGTGGCCTTAGCTATAAGATGAGCGGTGAGTAGTAGAGTAGGTTCTGGTAGTTAGAAGTTAAACATTGTTAATGTAGAATTCCAATTAGTATGAAGTTAGTCTGCTAACTAAGCTGACTATAGAATTTAATGGAAATTCAGTTTAATAAGCAAATAAAGACTAAGTAGCTACATACTAATTATAAATCTACGCTACATTGTTGAACTTTTAACTACTAGAAGATACTTACTCTAACTACTTATTTGGTTAGACTAAGTGTTCATTCGAAACGACCACTAGGGGGCAACACCAGAAGTCCCAACTTGTAAACACTTTTGTTTGTTTACAAGTTGGGACTTGGCAGAAATAGGGTACCCCACTTGTGGCTATAAAGATTGTTTGTTCTGTGGGTGTCCCTCTTATGGGAGACTCTTTTGTTACTTACCCGTTTTTTTTGTTACTGAAATAAAGATGCTTCTTTTCACAAAATATTATCTTTATTGAATACTTACACTAAATAATACATTCAGAAAAGATATTCACTTTGAATGGATTAAAAAATAATCAGGCAACATAAAAAAATTCATTGTTTGATTTTTCGGTTAAGCATAATTTTCTCAATAAGTTCACTTAAAAATAAGGAAATTTAATTTACATTGACAATAAGTCATTACGGTTAAGATAAAGGAATTTACCATACTATAACTTTTTTTTCCATAAATCCAAGTGGGACATTTTTGAAACTTAGCTAAGAAAATAATTTTACTACAAAAATATGGAAACTGTTTAAAATATGAATCAATTAGCTAGCTTAGAAATCCATACACATTACCTGAAAATATCCTAACTATATCACACTTTAAAAAAAGCACAAGCACTTCTCATTCATTATTTTATGAAATTTACAAATTAAAACAAATTTATTTTCAACTTCATATAATCCAACGTTAATCTATAGTTTGAAATATCTAATGTTATTTAAACACTTAAAAATCATTATACTTACTCTTAAACATTTCCAGATTCACAACACTTGTCCTGAAATAAAATGAACTAATACTTGTACTTTTTATAGAAGTTAAACTAAAAATGGAGGCTTCTTTAACCTATCCACCTCGGATCACCTGTTCCACTGACCTGTAAATATAAATACATGCCACAGCTTTCAGTACAATAGGTGTACTGTGTTCAAGTTTTATAATCTTTATAAATTTATTCTTACTTAAAAATAATGAAAAATCTATTTGCCATTTGTTTGTGATTTAAGGATTTTTTTAACGATTTCTTCTTAAAAACCAATGATAAGGCAGTCATGGTATTTTGAATTGGAGGTTTTTCTAAGTATTAATGTATTACATAAATTTTCTGACTAATCTCCTTTTGTGATTCTTCATCTAAAAGCTTTTGAAAATTTAGCACAGCTCCGATAAGAGTATACCATATATGTTTACCCCCAGCTCACATGATGACACACTAACCATATAGATCTATCTATTTTAATATAATCATTATTGGATCCGAAGATTATTATTTTAGGATCTAATAACGATATTAATATTTAAACCTCTATGGTTGTCAGTCATCATTTGAGCTGTGGGTAAACATGGCGGTATAGTTGCAAACTAGTAATAAAATACACTAGCCTTAATGGCTTCTAGATGTGAAGGCTTCAAGTCATCGGATAACATCCACTCTAACTTGTTAGCACATCAATCGTTAAACATCCAAAAACAAAAATTATAATTGCCTCTCTTCAAGATTCAGATATCTACTGTATGTGTAATTTATTTTTATGATTCTTTTTTAGATTGCTAAAATGAATTATAAAAAGATGAAAAAGCAATCATAATTACATTCCAGTTTTACAAAATACCTTTTCACACGATTCAAATTAATACTAATTAGCATTGTGTGAAGCATCCGTTTTAAAAGAGCATGAAGGGGGCAGTAATTAATTCTCATGACAAAAATTTATCTAACTCAGTATACCGCTCATGATCACTATCAAGTTTAAATCGTACTTCATATGAATGAAACTGCTTTTAAGATTTAAAGATAAGCATAGCTACGAGTTGTTTAGTACTAAAAATATAGACGAGAGATATCATCTTTAAAGACTCACCTTCATTTTCAATAATTTTACATAAAACTGCCATTTTTAATTGACAGAAACACTGTTGGTAATTTAAACGCATCAACACTTGGTAAATTGAACTTAAAAATCCCTCAAATAGTTGAAGACATAAAGCTGTTGGGTATACTTGTTTTCTCGCGGATGTATTAAAAAAGTAAACTAACCGAAATCAATATGTTTCAAATCAACGTAAAGAGTGGGTAGTACTTACTCTCACACAGCTCGCCTTCCAGTCTCGAAATGAGACAACACGTGTCTGAATTTTCTTGCCTTCACGCCCCACACGTGACAACTCAAGGGCGCATGTCACTGCGCAAGTTGCGCAGAAAGATGCTAATTAGTTGCCATCAAAAATGGCAAAACTCCTTGGCCCAATGTACCTGGTCCAACTATTAAAGGACTGAATACTCCCGTTTAGGAGGGAGAAAGAAGTCCCCCGGCTTTCGCTTTAGGGGCCCCATGCGTTCACATGCAGTCCGGAAGGACCAGGTACATAATCACATATCTTACAGCTACCTACCAGAATTTTGCTCAAGTATAGAATTTGAAGTGTTTTTTTATTGGCCACATCGCATTTACCTAGGATCGAACTCGGGAACTTCCTAACCACAGAGCCAAGGCTATAACCACTGAGCCACAACCGGCTCGACTACACCTCGGTAAATATTGTACAGCATACTTAATATAAAGTAAAGGGAAAAATATAGTTGCAATATACGTTTTTTGGTATTTATAACAACTGCAATGTGTGCGTGTGTGTGTTTGAAAATATTAGAGTTAAATTATTTAATTTGCTTAAGTTTTATAATTTTATGTATGATGTAAATTTAGTTAACAAATTTTATTCTATAGTTAGAAAAAAATTTGAACTTTTGTTGAGAAAAATAGAATTTTTTGTTGAAATTTGTAAAATATTATCCTTTGATATATTTCTTCAAAAATATTACTCATTTAAAAATTACAGAGTTGGAAATAGACAATAACTTAAAACCGCACTTTACGAAGAAAGAAGTTATTCCAATTTTACAGTTATCTGATACTGAAACTGAAAAGAAAAAAATAAAGCAGTATAATAGGCAATCCGTTGGATAGATAACTGTCTTTAAAACTCCCGAGAAGAAATTTGACTACAGGAAGTAAACGGTTTAAAATATTCAAACCTAAATAAAGACAATTTAAGACAGTAAAAAAAAGATTAGTTCAAAATTATATTAGTAGATGGAGCCAACATAATTCAAGGAGTTTGCTGTTCGATTTCGAAAATAATCTGTCATGATGTCCGGCAGCGTTCAAGACTTACGTTCAAGATTCGTTCATATAAGAAATATAATATATCTTGCGGAAAAACTTTAATTTTTCATAAACTTGTAATATTCCAGAACAGCAAGTAAATTTTCAAGCTTAATTAGGAAATGTGAACTTTATTATCTTGCAATTTTATGAGGGTGAAGAATTTTAAGTTATCCAATTAACTAGTGGTCCATAAATTTTCCGATTTTTGTGGGAACCATGGCTAGTAAAGGAATTGAAGAAAAATTTTCAAATATCTTAAAAAACGTTTTCTACCTTAAGAAGTACGGCAAAAGTGATAAGAAAGATACTAACATGAAAATATACAAAAATATTAACTCTGCATATTTTGAGCATTTTATAAGCTTGAAAATATATGGATGGCTAACCGGAATCAAACTCAGCATAGGTGGCGCTAGTGAAAATCACTCTTTCTCCACTTCCGGGTTGCCACTTGGCATCTTTACATAGCGCCAGGATCTGCCTACATGCGCCAATGTTCGTGTTTATTTTTGTAAATTCCTATAATTCTTATTTCTTGGATATGAAGAGCAAAGAAATTAACTGCTGTTTTAAAATAAGAGAATGAACAAATCTTCTTATCTCATTTCTGTGTGGATTTCGGCTGCGATATGAGGAGAAACACAAATTTGTTCTCCCAAAATATAATAATTTATTCCGTTCGAATCCAGAGAAAAAAGAAGGAATCTTCTGTAAAGCGAAAATCTACTCAACATTTATTCATATTCAAGTAAGCAAATTTATTATAGGTATGTATAATTTAAATACAGCAATGATTGAAATGTTGAATGCATTGTATTAATGATGCTGTTACATTGAACCCACAAGCTATCTATAGGTCCTTTTACTAAAATTGCATGGGATTTCATTTGTATTTTCTGTCTGAACTATCTTTCTAAACTAGTAAACAATAACTAGGAAAAAAGGTACAACTTTAGGGTCCTCCATCCACTATGTTTACGGACGGCCCCCACTGCTCGAATGACAGACAGCTGTTTTAGATCTAATTATTAATATCATTATTATTAGATCTTAAAATATTATTTATAACTATACTTAAAAATCAATTGATGTGTCACCGCAGCCAATGAAATAATCTAAACACTTTTTCGTTATAAAATAAAAACTAATCATGGTAGAAGTACGATATTTAACACATGTATACAATTATTTTTAAGATGGGAGTTTCAATCTCATCTTCTTCTGGTCATTCACTAGGGAAACAGACAAGTTTTATTAGTCTGATTTCTTTTATTTCCCTCTCATGGCACATTATGGTCAAAATTGATTCATGCGCCATAAAACCATAATCAAATCAAACCAATTCTTTTATATCCAATGAATCACTAGTCACACGTTCATATTAATATTATATTTAAGTTTCATGTATTTGGAACATTGTCTTCACAGAAGTTCTATAAGGTAAGTGACAGTTCGCGCAGTGCGGGGATGGCGAGCGATAGCGAGCAGGGGGCGGCAGCCCCTAGTAGTAGCTTATTATTTAAGGATCCAATAATAATATAAATAGATCTCTATGGTTGTGTGTCAGTCATCATATGAGCTTTGGGCAAGCATAGTGCCTGGAGGACTCTTTCTAAAGCTGTTCCAACATTACTTATCAATTTATCAGAGACAATATTGTAGTTTTGGAAACAGATTATGGCCTATTTTTATTTGTTTTATGTGTATGATAAAAACTTTTCATCATTGGAACTGTAAATTAAAGCCCCCCTGAGGATGGTGAGACATCTCTCCAGAAGAAAACAACGTAGTTTTGAAGCTTGCAGAGCAGAACATCACAGAAAGCCTGTTTCAAGTTTTTTATTATTTGTTCTACTAATCTAAATGATTTTTTTGTTTGGTGACCACCTTTATATTTGTGGCACCAATCAAGAATGTCTTTTGGTTGATCGACTTAGTAGTATGTGCTCAAGCTTTGCATCAAGTGTTATGTGCTCAGAGCTTTTAATTAATCTTTTATAGTTTTTAATGAACCTCTTAATTCTTGATTATTATCACATCTGCATCATTCTATGACACCTGTATCATCAAAGTACTATCGTACCTGCTGTACATATTTGTATTTTAGTTTCAATAAAATTTGTTAATCTCGAAAAGTAATACTTGTTCTTCTTAATTCATAAACTTCTTTCATTGTTATAATAAAGTTAGGTCCTTATTGATATAACTTTGTTTATCTACGCCTAAAAACAATAATTTTTATATAAAGGTAGAGAAAAATATCAACGCACATTCTAACAAATCTCTTTTAAGAACAATAATTATAACTGAAACAGTATTACAATTCTTAATAAAGCTTTATTTGCAAATTTTACACTTTTTCAGATCAGATCTTCATAAAAGCTTTTAGATTTTTCAAAGTATTTTAGTATTCATTATGAGTTAATGAAACCGAGCATCAACTGTAGTTCAAAGTATTTAAAATGCAAGTTCTAATTGTGTAAAATTCCTGACCCTGAAAGCCTATCAAGAAATTTGTCTAAGCAACATTTTTATTTTAGCGTTAAACTTCAGATTTAAAAAAAAATTTAAAGAAATTCAAAAAAAGGGAATCAGGTTTTTGAAGTTTCAGGATCTTATTTAGCTCTAAAACTTAAATCATGATAAAATTGATTGGTTTTAGAACAAGTGTACAATAATTTAAAATTAATAGTCTTCCCTACCAAAGCTATAAATAACACTTTATTTTCAGGGTAGGTGGGAGTTAGATACTCAATTTTTTTAAAGATAATCTCCCGTAAAAATTTCTTTTCATAAAAACTAAAAATTTGTATAAAAGTCATTTATCAGACTTATTTAAAGGTAAAATCAAAATTTACACTAAAAACCCATTCCAAAATAAACCTACCGAAACAAACTATAAACATCGCCAAATCGAGCGATAACTGTAAAAATCTAGCAACCCATTCTTGTTAAAGTTTAACTAATAAAATTTTTCCTAATTCAGTCAATGGATTGAAATCTAGCTGAATATTTAAAGCTCTTCATTATCCTATGGATGGTACTATTTAAAAAGCATTTAAAGCTGTACTTTATTTTAAAAAATTTTGAGAAAATGAGCCTGTTTACACCTTTTCTCATTGAAAATATCAGCGGAAGGATACACCGGAAGTAGTGAAAGAGTGAAAAATGTCGGACGGTTTGTTGTTGTTTACATCGGTTAGCCGTCCATTAAACTTTTCTTGAATTGCCTAATGCCTATTCCCTATTCCAGGGGTCCCCAACCCTATGCCCGCGGGCACCATGGAGCCCGTCGATCGGTCTAGGTGCGCCCGCTGCTTGTGCCCAACGATAAAACATTTCAGTTTTCCACTATCCCATAAAATTCTAGACATGAAATCGCAACATACATTTCAGAATTTCTTCAAGTAAGGCGAGACTAGAAATTTTGGATCTTCAGAATGATATCATCCTCAAAACTATTTATCAGAGATGAGAAATTCTGGAATAGTTGATAGAAATAAATTTCCATTCTTAAAAAGAGCAGCATATAAAATAAAGTAGTTCTTTGGTTCCACACACTTATGTGAATCATTTTCGACAATGAATATAATAAAATAAAAAAATATAGATCACGGCGGACATACAAATAAACACCTTGACGATAGCTTGTGGGCAAGATCATCATTTGTAATCTCCAATAATGAAGCGCTGGCCAGTGAAATGCAATGTATTTTATATATTTTATAAATAATTTTTAAACTTCGTATGTTAATGGCGACGGGACGGATTGCCTTGAATGTTCAAACTTATACTTCTTATGTTTTGCAAGCAATTTAGTAATATAAATTGATGAAAACTTCCACGACCTGAAGAGTAATTTATTTCATTTTCCGGGATAGATGGCCGTGTTTGATGAATGGAATTTCCAAACGTTTCGCTCTCTGCTTCGGAGAGCATCCTCAGTGGCAAAAATCAACTGCTAAAAATTGAAAATAAAAACAAATACCAAACAATTACAGCGTGAATGCTAACATGGAATGAAAGTGAGATCAGATACTAATACTATTGTTGTGCTGGCTTTATCCCGCATTTCTTGAGTGCCGGGTGCCAGACGCTCGGAATGGAAACACCCTCCTCTTTTCCATTGAATTTACAAGCGCGCTCCTCGAACTTATTTCCCGCCAACCCATAGAGAAATCTTCTTTTTCGAAATTTTCCCGTTTTTGATAGATTAAAAATAAAAAACAAATGAATATTTAAAAATAAGGGTATTACGGAAGGTTACAAACATCTTTAATTACTTTTCATCGTAATCACCTTTAAACAGACCATTTACCGTACCATTTCACAAGTTTTTCGATTCCGCTTCATGAAAAGTTTGATTTTTCGTTGAGCTTCGCATCGGTTCGGACAGCCGTTTTCCCCCTCAGCGCACACTTAGCCTGCGAATCTATCGATATTGCGTTGTTTATTATGGCTGTAACTCCAGAATCCCTAATGCTTGGAACTTGGCAGATGCAAAACATATGGTTTTAAACATCCACAATAGCATGCTGCAAAAATCACCTGCCTGCCGATTGTCTATTGTTAATGCGAACAGAGTTTAAAGGAAGAGAAATTCTCTATGGATTGGCGGGAAATAAGTTCGAGGAGCGCGCTTGTAAATTCGATAAATAATAGAAAAAATGTCCGATTTTTTTCAGTAATGAGGGAAATTGATCCTCAAGGATGTACCTATCTACCAGTAGCAAAATTATTTCGAAATTCCTACTACTTTTTTTCAGGAGCAAAACGGAAGTTAATTAAAAAACAACCCTCGTATCTTTTTGCTCTTCCTTATCTTCTTCATTCGTTTTCATCCCTTCGCTTGTCAGAAACTCTGTTCTTCTTTAACTCATCGCTTCTCTTCATCTTTTTTTGGAATTTCTCATCTCCTCAGAACTCCACATCTTTTTACTCCTTCACATTTGTTTGCTCTTCTAATTTCTTTGCTCCTCCACATCTTTTGATGCTTCGTATCCCTTTGCTCTTTTACATCTTTTTGCTGATTCTTATCTCTTTGCTCTTTCTTATCCCTTTGCTCTTCCTAATCTCTTCACTCTTTCTCACCCTTTTGGTTTTTCTTACCTGTTTTCTTTTTCTTATCCTTTTGCTATTCTTCATTTCATTTCTTTACCTCATCCCTTTGATCTTCCTTATCTCTTTGACCTTCCTTGTCTATTTTCCCATTCTCATCCCTTTGCTCTTCTTCATCTCTTTAATATTTCTCATCCCTCTGCTCTTTCTTATACCTCTGCTCATTCTCATCTCTTTGCTCTTTCTCATCTCTCTGCTCTTCCTCGTCTATTTGCTCTTTCTCATCCATCTGCTCTTTCTTACATCTTTGCTTTTTCTCATCCCTTCGCTTTTCTTTACTTCGTTGCTCTTCCTTATCCCTTTGTTCTTTCTCATCCCTTTGCTCTTCCCAATATCTTTGCCCGTTCTCATCCCTCTGCTCTTTCTTATATCTTTGCTCTTTTTCATCCCTTTGACACAAGATATTTATTCACTAACTAACAAAATATGTCACGAAATTTAATTCTTCAAAATTAGATAGCAAATGCATATTTTTGTAAGTTTCAAAATACTTTTCAGAAAACTTTTGAAACAAAAAAAATGTAGGAGCACGTTAAAAAAACATCTTTTCTTTTCTACTGAGGGTCGTCATTTGAACATCCAAACCAACCAGTGACCCCACCGGAAAAGAGCTCCTCCATGCAGAAACCACGTCTGACGAAAATCGCCCCGCACCGATAAAAACAGCGGCCTTTCTCTTCCTTCCGATTAGAAGAATATTCCCCTCCTTTTTTATTAGGTTATAAGGGACGGACACTCGAGACGCAGGTAAAAAGGCGAAGAAAAATTCATAAAGTGTCGTCCGAAGGCGAGCCAAAATGATGACGTACGACGCCTTAAAACCCATTGTTCCATTACGGCGGCCACGTGCCCGCAGCCGGACCCCATCATTCTTCATGACCCCCGTGGCAACTTTATTGCAAAACGCTGTTCGTCCACTGATAGGCACGTACTCCCTCCCCCCTCGCATTTATCCTCCTTTGGAAAGTCCGGCAATCGATCTTGCGTAACTTCTTTTTCCCGAGGCGGAAATTTATTCCTTTTCGCCACCTCTGTTTCCCGGTTTTGCATCTCTTTTTACGAGCCAATCTGCCTATTACTTTCTTTTTTTTTGTTTTTGCAATTATTTGCCGGATTTGTCGGACCCCTTTTTCCAGGGCTTATCGCTGAGGAAACAAATTCATACGAGTCCTGTCCGAGTTTTTATCGTTTGGTGTGCCCCCCCCCTTGACTATAGGTTTAGGTTCTCTACCCTTGACTTATGGACTTCCACTTAATCCCGTTCGAATTTGGAGCTTCTGGGATCGGGCTCCCCTGTCAGGGCGCGTGTTCTGCTGGCTTTGTTTGAATAGGGGTTGAAGAGATTCAAGATCAAATTCTGTGTTTGACACTGTACATCGCTTGCTCTTTTGGAATAGGATGAACCGGGGTTAGTTGGCATTCTGCATTTATTTTCTGTTACTACAGAAATAGAGTACTGTGATCTCCACAGTGGGGTAGTATAAAATACATAAGGGGCATTTTCTATCAAACCTTCATTCTATTACAAAGCTTTACGAACGAAAGGCCCCTTTATAATAGTTATTCCCTCGTTATTGAATAATTTTTTTTACCTTAAGTTATTTTTTTATCTGGTGAGCTCGTAGGAGGAGTTGGAGTGTTTCTGATGACAGCTGATTTTGAAACAGGGGTTTAATAGGGTTTCGAGCATCATTTCCCTAGGTTTCCACTATTTGGAATTGAATGGAATAAATTTTGTTATGGGTATCACTGCGGGACTAGTTGGTATAGTTAGGTAAGTTAATAATAGGTAAGTTACAAGGGAAGTTGGCAAAGCTGTAACAACTACATCAACTGTAACCATGGCTGAAAAAGAAGGTGTGCTTATATTTTAACATATCTATCAAGGATCGAATCGCGGCTAAAAAAGGAATTCAACATCCATTATTAGTGGCAATTATCCACCAATTCAACATCCATGTAGAACCATCAACAAAAGTGACAGACCTCAAGAAAATTTTAAAAAAATTATCCAAGAAATAAACTAAATAATTTTAAAGTACACAAACACCTACCAAAGTTACTACACTGGCATAATTGTTAGCTAACATTTAAGTCACCTAAACTCAAGTTATGAATACGACATATTTTTTTTAGCCTAGAGTGAAAATGGTTTTTAAGGCCCGAAGTGTATATTTGGACGGCCAAAACGGCCAGTGGCGCATGCGCTGTAGGTCTCGTGATTACGTAGCAGTCTCGGCGCTTAGTGATGGAACCAATGGAACGCCGAGCCGTGGAAATTAGAGTAGAGTTTAGTTGAAAAAAAGCCGTCCAAATATACAGTGCCTTTTAAGCCCTCTATGTGTGAACTTTAATCCTCAGTATTAATTAGAAACATTTGAAAAGTTATGCTGGTCTTCTATATTTTCCAAATTTGCTAGGTTTTGGGATCCATCTACGGGTGTCTCAAAAGGTCGAGTACAAACTTGGCATGACAGAACCGGTTGCCAAGTTTGTAATCGACCTTTTGTGAGACACCCTGTATAATAAGGAACTTGCATGTGTCAGATTTTCATAAACATTCAAGTGTTTCGTATGGTTTTTTTTATAGAAAAATGAAATATTTTGTCAAATTTTCAAAAAAGTGAACAAGTACTTAAACATTTTAATTCAAAAGTCGAGAAAAAAACACGTGACTGAAAACGCGAAGTGTGTTTGCATGCACAGTGACGTAGAATCCATCGAGCCAAATTGCAATCAAAATCGAATTTCTATGTTTTAGTTGATGATTTCTTTTTTCAGAAGTGTCCGATATGAGTGTTTTAATAAATATTTACCTTCTAGACACTTCTGGTGGCGGTCAGAAATCCAAGGCAAACATTTTAGGCGAAGTCCATGATGAGTGACGTCACTGTGCATGCAATTAAGCGTTTTCAGTTGCTTAGAAAAACACGATTTTTAATAATTTTTTTGCAATCGAAAAATTTCTCAATAGGCCTCAAATTTTGTGCAGTGGCTTATTTTTGCGTGAAGAATAGATTAAAAAAATAAAAAAAAATCATGCAAGTTCCTTATTCTCTCACTTCAAGAATCACTGATTGGGAAACGTTGGGATAGAGTATTAATGGTCTATATCCGTCTGACGGCACATTTTAGCCATCATGTGACCTACTGAGCTTGCAATTGGTTACCACAGAGATAGCTTGTAGTGAGATATGATGATAGTGCGATGTGATTTGATAATGAGTTTGTTTTCCCTACACGTGATTAAATGGGCGTGGCATGAATGTAGTCTATTATGATGATATTGAAAATAAAGTACAGTCGCCAAGAGGGATACGAACGAACACTCCTTGTTACAAAGGCAACTCTGTTATGGTGGAAGAATTATTTCCAATCAATCAACCAAACAATTGTCCAGAAACTACGCAATCAGAGAATTTGTCACCTTAGCATCTTTCCTCAGTATATCGGGTGGCAACCCATTCTTGAGTTCAGTATTTGGGAAAATGGAAGCGTTGAAAACTCAGTCGGGGGGTAGACTGGAAATTTTTCGTTCCCTTCGTTTCTTGGTAAGTTTGATATTTTATAAGATTTGTTAAAGTTAACCTCTGTGTACTCTTCGCATCAATTTAAAACTATTCTTAAACTTTAAGTAAAAAAAAGATAAAGTCATCAGTCTTCCTTTTTAGAATGTTGCCTATAAACTTCTTGGAATGACTAATTTTTCCATAATGGCTTTCATTTTTTCTTATTTGAAAGATTACGTGTTGACTATGATGCGTTTAGGTTATAAAAGTAATTGAAGAATCGTACTATTTTATCTGAAAATGCAGACCACAAATTAAGCTTGTGTATGTGTACTTTCAAAAATAATTGCATCTTTCTTAGATTGCAATTACTTTGCACTAAGATCTTCGTGGCTACAAACTTTATTTGCAGATTAAAATATTATTTTACTTCGCCAAACGAAAAACTAGATTATTTTAATTTTGATCTCTTGATGAGCTTCAAGGAACTGGCAAAGTTAATTAAAATTTAATTTTTAATGAACTGTTAAACAAAATATATTAAAAAAAGTTGTTTCATACTATCATGAAAAAAAAATACACCTCGTATAGTCATATGTTTTTGAAAAGTGCATATATGCAGTGATGATTTGGTTAAGTAAATATATTAAAGTGTCGGATATTTTTGTGAAAGATTTTTCTCCTTTGCTCTCGTATCGAAAGGTTTTATAAAGTTTTGTTGTTTAAGTTACTCGGAGAACTTTAAGTTGGCAAATTTTTTTTCTTCCAAATTGGTGATATCTTAATAAATCTGGTGATATCAAAGATAAAAAAGGAACAGCTTTAGAAAGAGTCCTCCAGTTGCCATGTTTACTACCCACAGCTCAAATGATGACTGAAAAACATAGATCTAATTATTAATTGATCCTAAAATAATAATCTACTAAAACTTTTCTTTAGGATCTTGTAAAAGTATTATGCCAGTCATAATTTTTAGTCGTAATTTGAGCTGTGGGTAAACACGGAGGCTGTAGGACTCTTTCTAAAGCTGTACCATGAAATATTCTTAATTCTTGCTTTTACAGATCAAAGGGGAAGATGCAAATATTTTAATTGATTTTCCAGTATTACCAAAGTTTGAAAGGTAGAACAGTTTATTAACAGGTAAGGGAGTAGGGGCACATTTGAGCGAAAAGTAATTTTTTTGACTATTTTCCCCCAGTTTCATAAGATATTGGAACAAAAACGGATTCATTTGTAAATTTATAGTTTCCTAAAAACTTAGTTCCCCTTTCAGACGCAATAATCAAAATTTTCTAACTTTAATCATCAATATAAAAATTGAGAAATTTTGTTTGCATGTGCCCCAGTGGATGGGGCACATACGCCTGCATGGGGGGCATTTAGACGCCTGCATAAATTCTAGCAAAAAAATATTTTTACAAGCTGCCGAATTGTTTGCAGATTAGAGTTTAAATTTATAGCAATCAATTAAACTAGAAATTTTTCATTTTTAAATTAAAAAAATTTTAACGGGTTTTCATTGTATATTAAGCATTATTCAATGTATGTACAGGGTGTCCCATAAATAATGGGTCACACGTCTAAGGGGGATAGTAGACACCTAGACGAGTCAGAATCACATAGGATTTGGGGGTCCCAGACCAAATCCCAGGGAGTTAAAAATGGAGCGACACCCGAAAAAAATTATTGAAAAATTCATTTTGTAGAAGAACTACTATTGGTAAAAATTTAATCATGGTTTCAAAAATTGTGGTTTAATATGATCTTTGAAATTATCCCAAAAGTCTTCACTTTAAAATTTGTTTTATTATGAAAAAAGTTAAAAAATCACAAAAAAAATGTGAAAATTCCGCCAAAACCTATTTTTGTATTTCGAAATCCTTTCTTTTGATTTTATAATCTGAAAGATCATAGTTGAAAACACTTAAATCCAAAGTTTCACTTAAATAAAATCAATATTAAACGCTTGAGATCCTGTTAAAGTTCGTTTTTTGCGTGGGCAACAGTTAGCGGAGCCAAAAAACTGACTTAAACTTTGCTTTAACAGGCTCTCAAGCATTTAATATTGATTGTTTTTACGTGAAACTTTAGACATAAGAGTTTTCGACTATGATCTTTCAGATTATTAAATCAAAATAAAGGATTTCGAAATACAAAATAAAGTGCCTACTAGCCCTACGGTGATATCCGAAACTAAATTGATTCTCCACAATTCCAATCATTTAAAACATAAGCTTAGGGGACATCCATAAATTACGTGAAGCGTTTTTTACAAAATCTGGACCCCCCTCCCCCCTTGGTGAGATTTTGCTGGACCCCCCCTCCCTCCACGTGAGATTTACCTACAACTTTTTAAAAATAGTTTGCAGTATCTTATCCTTTCTCATACTTAAAAAAAGATAATCGTATAATTTCTAACTTAAAAAGTTGAAGTGAGATTTAAATCGACCCCCCTCCCCCCTTGGTGAGGTTTGATGAGATTTTTCCAAACCCCTCTCCCCCCTTTTTGACCTCACGTAATTTATGGATGTCCCCTTATGATACATGCATAAAACCCCCTTTTCGAAAATTGTCATCAGCAACTCTTTAAAAAAAATTAACAGGGGGTCTTTCTTTATAAAGCTTTAAAATAGACAGAAATTTTGGTGGATATTATGTTTTTATACACTATCTATCATCGAAATTCCGGTGCTCTGACGCTTTCGGGAAAAAAAACAGAATGCTAACTAGCCCAGAGTCCCGACTCTACTCCAGCCCCAGTCTCCCATAATGAAATTTACTTTTCATTTTCATTTAAAAAAACAACTAATGCTTTAAATTAATATTTAAATTTAAGTTTGTATTAATACGTTAGATTGCGAATTATGAGACTTAAATGCTTAAGTTAATTACTTAAAAAGCATTACCTCAAGTTGAACTTTAGTTTAATTATTGATTACACTGGTTTTAAAAATTTAAAGCAGTGTTTTAGTTATGTCTATAACTAATGGCGGCAAATATATCACATTCAAATTCATTAAATTTTTTTTAAGTAACATGTATCATTATGTATCATTTAATAATACAAAAAGTAGATAATTTTATGGATAGATTCCTAGGTGTTTTTTCTAAATTTTTATGTAAATTTCAAAATTTGGGTACTCGGGGTTTATTTTTCATTTGAAGAGATAACGTTGGTACAATGCCGTAACCGCGAATCTGCAAAGATAAAGTAACTCCATTCTCCATTCACTAACTCCATTCTCCAAAGCTAAGGTGTTCTCATAAATTTGCATTCACTTGATTCGGGCTACTCTTTTATTCTAGATACCTATGATAAATACTTTATAAGAGCATCAACTTTTAGTAAAAAAAACCCCCAGCTGTTATAGTTTATTATATCGTTTTCAACTAAAGCTTGACAGATTTAAGGATTCGTGGATCCGGCATTCTTCCAACGATATCTCTGAATTGTAAAGCAAACAAAAATAATATATCCACGATAGACTATAAAAGTACGATGCCATATAGAGTTTGAGGTTTCTTGTAGCTGGGTTCAAGTATGTATGAGCATATGGTTCAATTGAATCTCACTTAATTCTGAAACGTGTCAAACGCCACTTTTTTTAAAAGGGACTTATTGGTGTCATGGGATTCTGTAGGGGTAAACGCACATTTTAAAGTAAGAATTATAAAAATAACGTGATTTTAAAATAGTTTTCCAGCATGTTAAACTTCAGCTTTAGTTCAGAAACATGTCAAACGACGTAGCTTGAGTGATTTCTCCACTTAAACTGCTGGGAATTTTGTTCATACCGTCTCATCTGCAGCTTGTTTGGGACGGCTTTTTTTATTTAATAGTAGCATACAAACACTATATGCAATTGGAAAATCTATTCTTTGGAGGTTAGGTCCATCAAGCCATTAGTAAAAACCACATTTTTAAAGTTTTTGTACGAATCCCAAGACTAAGTACGTTTTGGTAGCAATATATTTAAAATTTTCTTGCTTGTGGCCCTTTATTACATCCATGTGCTTGATATTTTGGATCTGTGAATAACTTTATTAAAAGGGTACATCAAATCCATACCCCAGATTATAATATTGAACTAATTAGCTGATTTTGTAGGCTTTTAAAGCAAAATCGTTTTACTGTTCACAAAATTACATCTAAACAACTATCTAATTGACCTCAAAGATATTAACATTTTGAATTGACTGCTATTGACCCCTATTTTTGAGTCTAGAGTTGAAATCATTTATAAATAAGGTATTTTACATCTACTAACCAAAAGAGAAAAAAATAAGAATTCGATAATAATTTTATGGGTTAGTATTTAATAAGGTAATGTTTTTCACTATTACCACTTTCATAACCAAATCCCTAAATAAATTATAGAGTTAAGCTATGAAAATAGGCCCGAATACTCTGTTTATTGCAGAAACCTGTCTTTTTGTCTGTAAAATATCCAAATAAGGTCTACTTTAAGAAAATAATTACTAAACATCATCATAAAAATGTAGTGAGCTTCTATACAGTTTTTCTGGTTAATCTCGATACAAGAAAATTGGCATTTGACATGTTTCAGAAATAAGCGATTCAATTATACCATATAGAAATAATGCTAAAAAGTTCAATTAACTCCCCGTTTGACCAAAAATTGATATCCCATTATATTATTTGCAAAAAAAGAGAGCATGATCTTTTCCCCTTAGGATGATTATGTGACATCTGACAAAACTAGACTTCCAGTCAGTGAAGAGTTTTTTTTACCCACCAACTCTTTCTTCTTGAAATCGCTGATCAGAGGATATCATCAAAGCTAAGAGTTATTTTTAGGACAACTATCAGTGTCCAAAGGGCCAAGAACAACGTTTGATATCAATACAGTGACTAAAAATGTTCTTTTTTGTGATCGAGTATATTTTTTGTCGAATAAAAGTCAATTTAAATTCCAGATGCATTTCAACATGTTTTTACAGTTTATTACTGTTTTTTGTAACATTTTTGGATCCCCCAAGTATCTCCTTGACCATGAACTGGCACTTTCATGACAGTGAACCCCGAGTGAAAAATTTTAAAGTTGTCTGACAAAGGTAAACTACTTGAAACTTTATTTTCATCTAATATTAGCAACCTTATGTAATCTGATTTTGAGTGGCAAAATGCCCTTTAAAAGAATTTTCCCTAGTTTTCATTTTGGCTTTAATTCATGTTTCTTAATTTCATACTCGTAACTCGTTTAATTCAGAGTTCCCTGTCGTTTCCAAGAAAAATGTCAATTCATTAAATATTTTACCCCCGCAGATACCTTGGTTAAGTTTAAAGCATCAAAATTAATCTGCTACCGATTTTTGTAAGTTTATCTTTGGTACTTGATAAGGAAATAATTTTTTATCATAGGTACTGGTTGGTTTGTTTTTTCTCAAAATTAAATAATATTTTTGAGTTGTATTTTATACAAGCTGAATATAGAGCTCTTACTAATAACAGCCTCTTATTCAAGTTTAGGTATTTTTATGTGTCCAAAATGGTGCTTTTGGGATAAGCAAAAGGATTTCTGATGTCCCCAGCGATGGAGTAAAAATAAACTTACATTCACTGCACAGTTCTCTTGTGAACGTGGTAGATTCGATAAAAAAAACTAAGCAAAAGGATTTCTGATGTCCCCAGCGATGGAGTAAAAATAAACTTACATTCACTGCACAGTTCTCTTGTGAACGTGGTAGATTCGATAAAAAAAACTAAGCAAAAGGATTTCTGATGTCCCCAGCGATGGAGTAAAAATAAACTTACATTCACTGCACAGTTCTCTTGTGAACGTGGTAGATTCGATAAAAAAAACTAAGCAAAAGGATTTCTGATGTCCCCAGCGATGGAGTAAAAATAAACTTACATTCACTGCACAGTTCTCTTGTGAACGTGGTAGATTCGATAAAAAAAACTAAGCAAAAGGATTTCTGATGTCCCCAGCGATGGAGTAAAAATAAACTTACATTCACTGCACAGTTCTCTTGTGAACGTGGTAGATTCGATAAAAAAAACTAAGCAAAAGGATTTCTGATGTCCCCAGCGATGGAGTAAAAATAAACTTACATTCACTGCACAGTTCTCTTGTGAACGTGGTAGATTCGATAAAAAAAACTAAGCAAAAGGATTTCTGATGTCCCCAGCGATGGAGTAAAAATAAACTTACATTCACTGCACAGTTCTCTTGTGAACGTGGTAGATTCGATAAAAAAAACTAAGCAAAAGGATTTCTGATGTCCCCAGCGATGGAGTAAAAATAAACTTACATTCACTGCACAGTTCTCTTGTGAACGTGGTAGATTCGATAAAAAAAACTAAGCAAAAGGATTTCTGATGTCCCCAGCGATGGAGTAAAAATAAACTTACATTCACTGCACAGTTCTCTTGTGAACGTGGTAGATTCGATAAAAAAAACTAAGCAAAAGGATTTCTGATGTCCCCAGCGATGGAGTAAAAATAAACTTACATTCACTGCACAGTTCTCTTGTGAACGTGGTAGATTCGATAAAAAAAACTAAGCAAAAGGATTTCTGATGTCCCCAGCGATGGAGTAAAAATAAACTTACATTCACTGCACAGTTCTCTTGTGAACGTGGTAGATTCGATAAAAAAAACTAAGCAAAAGGATTTCTGATGTCCCCAGCGATGGAGTAAAAATAAACTTACATTCACTGCACAGTTCTCTTGTGAACGTGGTAGATTCGATAAAAAAAACTAAGCAAAAGGATTTCTGATGTCCCCAGCGATGGAGTAAAAATAAACTTACATTCACTGCACAGTTCTCTTGTGAACGTGGTAGATTCGATAAAAAAAACTAAGTCCACGCGCATGTGAGAACTGCGCATGTAGTGTTCGAGAAAAAAGCCTATTTTGAATTTTTAAGTATAGAATATGTATGACAAAAGGACCTAGTTTCGACTATCCATTGTCCTTTTTAGGTTGTTAGAGTCTCTTGATCTCATTGAATATAATGATTTACTTTTAGATTTAAAGTCCCCACTCATCTGCCCCAAGATCTGCGCATCTACTAGCAGTGAAACCCTATTTCAGTGATGGAGAGTTGTGGCTGATGCCTTTACTAATGGATCAATCATTGCTAGTGTGGCCTTAGCTATAAGATGAGCGGTGAGTAGTAGAGTAGGTTCTGGTAGTTAGAAGTTAAACATTGTTAATGTAGAATTCCAATTAGTATGAAGTTAGTCTGCTAACTAAGCTGACTATAGAATTTAATGGAAATTCAGTTTAATAAGCAAATAAAGACTAAGTAGCTACATACTAATTATAAATCTACGCTACATTGTTGAACTTTTAACTACTAGAAGATACTTACTCTAACTACTTATTTGGTTAGACTAAGTGTTCATTCGAAACGACCACTAGGGGGCAACACCAGAAGTCCCAACTTGTAAACACTTTTGTTTGTTTACAAGTTGGGACTTGGCAGAAATAGGGTACCCCACTTGTGGCTATAAAGATTGTTTGTTCTGTGGGTGTCCCTCTTATGGGAGACTCTTTTGTT
Source organism: Tetragnatha versicolor (assembly GCA_024610705.1). Classification (NCBI taxonomy): domain Eukaryota; kingdom Metazoa; phylum Arthropoda; class Arachnida; order Araneae; family Tetragnathidae; genus Tetragnatha; species Tetragnatha versicolor. The sequence continues at coordinate 36,428,932 of JANDEH010000002.1, read as the reverse complement.
ACTTACCCGTTTTTTTTGTTACTGAAATAAAGATGCTTCTTTTCACAAAATATTATCTTTATTGAATACTTACACTAAATAATACATTCAGAAAAGATATTCACTTTGAATGGATTAAAAAATAATCAGGCAACATAAAAAAATTCATTGTTTGATTTTTCGGTTAAGCATAATTTTCTCAATAAGTTCACTTAAAAATAAGGAAATTTAATTTACATTGACAATAAGTCATTACGGTTAAGATAAAGGAATTTACCATACTATAACTTTTTTTTCCATAAATCCAAGTGGGACATTTTTGAAACTTAGCTAAGAAAATAATTTTACTACAAAAATATGGAAACTGTTTAAAATATGAATCAATTAGCTAGCTTAGAAATCCATACACATTACCTGAAAATATCCTAACTATATCACACTTTAAAAAAAGCACAAGCACTTCTCATTCATTATTTTATGAAATTTACAAATTAAAACAAATTTATTTTCAACTTCATATAATCCAACGTTAATCTATAGTTTGAAATATCTAATGTTATTTAAACACTTAAAAATCATTATACTTACTCTTAAACATTTCCAGATTCACAACACTTGTCCTGAAATAAAATGAACTAATACTTGTACTTTTTATAGAAGTTAAACTAAAAATGGAGGCTTCTTTAACCTATCCACCTCGGATCACCTGTTCCACTGACCTGTAAATATAAATACATGCCACAGCTTTCAGTACAATAGGTGTACTGTGTTCAAGTTTTATAATCTTTATAAATTTATTCTTACTTAAAAATAATGAAAAATCTATTTGCCATTTGTTTGTGATTTAAGGATTTTTTTAACGATTTCTTCTTAAAAACCAATGATAAGGCAGTCATGGTATTTTGAATTGGAGGTTTTTCTAAGTATTAATGTATTACATAAATTTTCTGACTAATCTCCTTTTGTGATTCTTCATCTAAAAGCTTTTGAAAATTTAGCACAGCTCCGATAAGAGTATACCATATATGTTTACCCCCAGCTCACATGATGACACACTAACCATATAGATCTATCTATTTTAATATAATCATTATTGGATCCGAAGATTATTATTTTAGGATCTAATAACGATATTAATATTTAAACCTCTATGGTTGTCAGTCATCATTTGAGCTGTGGGTAAACATGGCGGTATAGTTGCAAACTAGTAATAAAATACACTAGCCTTAATGGCTTCTAGATGTGAAGGCTTCAAGTCATCGGATAACATCCACTCTAACTTGTTAGCACATCAATCGTTAAACATCCAAAAACAAAAATTATAATTGCCTCTCTTCAAGATTCAGATATCTACTGTATGTGTAATTTATTTTTATGATTCTTTTTTAGATTGCTAAAATGAATTATAAAAAGATGAAAAAGCAATCATAATTACATTCCAGTTTTACAAAATACCTTTTCACACGATTCAAATTAATACTAATTAGCATTGTGTGAAGCATCCGTTTTAAAAGAGCATGAAGGGGGCAGTAATTAATTCTCATGACAAAAATTTATCTAACTCAGTATACCGCTCATGATCACTATCAAGTTTAAATCGTACTTCATATGAATGAAACTGCTTTTAAGATTTAAAGATAAGCATAGCTACGAGTTGTTTAGTACTAAAAATATAGACGAGAGATATCATCTTTAAAGACTCACCTTCATTTTCAATAATTTTACATAAAACTGCCATTTTTAATTGACAGAAACACTGTTGGTAATTTAAACGCATCAACACTTGGTAAATTGAACTTAAAAATCCCTCAAATAGTTGAAGACATAAAGCTGTTGGGTATACTTGTTTTCTCGCGGATGTATTAAAAAAGTAAACTAACCGAAATCAATATGTTTCAAATCAACGTAAAGAGTGGGTAGTACTTACTCTCACACAGCTCGCCTTCCAGTCTCGAAATGAGACAACACGTGTCTGAATTTTCTTGCCTTCACGCCCCACACGTGACAACTCAAGGGCGCATGTCACTGCGCAAGTTGCGCAGAAAGATGCTAATTAGTTGCCATCAAAAATGGCAAAACTCCTTGGCCCAATGTACCTGGTCCAACTATTAAAGGACTGAATACTCCCGTTTAGGAGGGAGAAAGAAGTCCCCCGGCTTTCGCTTTAGGGGCCCCATGCGTTCACATGCAGTCCGGAAGGACCAGGTACATAATCACATATCTTACAGCTACCTACCAGAATTTTGCTCAAGTATAGAATTTGAAGTGTTTTTTTATTGGCCACATCGCATTTACCTAGGATCGAACTCGGGAACTTCCTAACCACAGAGCCAAGGCTATAACCACTGAGCCACAACCGGCTCGACTACACCTCGGTAAATATTGTACAGCATACTTAATATAAAGTAAAGGGAAAAATATAGTTGCAATATACGTTTTTTGGTATTTATAACAACTGCAATGTGTGCGTGTGTGTGTTTGAAAATATTAGAGTTAAATTATTTAATTTGCTTAAGTTTTATAATTTTATGTATGATGTAAATTTAGTTAACAAATTTTATTCTATAGTTAGAAAAAAATTTGAACTTTTGTTGAGAAAAATAGAATTTTTTGTTGAAATTTGTAAAATATTATCCTTTGATATATTTCTTCAAAAATATTACTCATTTAAAAATTACAGAGTTGGAAATAGACAATAACTTAAAACCGCACTTTACGAAGAAAGAAGTTATTCCAATTTTACAGTTATCTGATACTGAAACTGAAAAGAAAAAAATAAAGCAGTATAATAGGCAATCCGTTGGATAGATAACTGTCTTTAAAACTCCCGAGAAGAAATTTGACTACAGGAAGTAAACGGTTTAAAATATTCAAACCTAAATAAAGACAATTTAAGACAGTAAAAAAAAGGGTACATTCGTATTAGCCCGTCCATTCGCCAACAGGGGCGATAAGTTGCCAAGTCTGGTAAACCCCGCAACACTACCGTTGATTCTGGTAACCCTGGAAAACGTAGCGAAATCACGCTAGTTCCTATCACTGGCGCGTGCGCGCGCAATTTAAATCGGTAAGAGCCCATGGGTGAAATAATGTGTGCGCACCGCGCACGTTGTTTTGAACGTAAATTCAACAGTGTTTACGAGGTAAGAACGAAGACTGCATCTGAAAGGTAGGAGTGAGGAGTCTAAATGCTTTCATGTCGTTTCACGGTGAACTTTGTTGCGCCATTTTGCCGAGCCCCAGAGTCTTTCAATGTTTTGGTATGCACACCGGACAAAGGATCGCCGGCGGTAGGATCGACCATTTTGCAAGTAAGTTAGTGCTAAAAAAGTTATTTTTATGCTCTTACCGAGTGATATCCATCCAAGAATACTGATTCTCCTTTTTCTGAATCCTTACTGTGTCTGATTACCCTACAACGAGTTTGGTTATAGATAGGGCAGGGGGGGTTTGGGGGGGGGGGCGGCAGCCCCCCCCAATCACATGAAATTTTTATTTTTTATTTTCTGATGTTATAAAGATGTTTCTGATGTTAAAAAATGTGTTTTTCGGCGATTCTGATAAAATCCCGTATTTTGGCGCGTTTTGGCGAAATTTGGCGAAGTTGGCGAAAACGATGGACGGGCTAATACGAAAGTACCAAAAAAAGATTAGTTCAAAATTATATTAGTAGATGGAGCCAACATAATTCAAGGAGTTTGCTGTTCGATTTCGAAAATAATCTGTCATGATGTCCGGCAGCGTTCAAGACTTACGTTCAAGATTCGTTCATATAAGAAATATAATATATCTTGCGGAAAAACTTTAATTTTTCATAAACTTGTAATATTCCAGAACAGCAAGTAAATTTTCAAGCTTAATTAGGAAATGTGAACTTTATTATCTTGCAATTTTATGAGGGTGAAGAATTTTAAGTTATCCAATTAACTAGTGGTCCATAAATTTTCCGATTTTTGTGGGAACCATGGCTAGTAAAGGAATTGAAGAAAAATTTTCAAATATCTTAAAAAACGTTTTCTACCTTAAGAAGTACGGCAAAAGTGATAAGAAAGATACTAACATGAAAATATACAAAAATATTAACTCTGCATATTTTGAGCATTTTATAAGCTTGAAAATATATGGATGGCTAACCGGAATCAAACTCAGCATAGGTGGCGCTAGTGAAAATCACTCTTTCTCCACTTCCGGGTTGCCACTTGGCATCTTTACATAGCGCCAGGATCTGCCTACATGCGCCAATGTTCGTGTTTATTTTTGTAAATTCCTATAATTCTTATTTCTTGGATATGAAGAGCAAAGAAATTAACTGCTGTTTTAAAATAAGAGAATGAACAAATCTTCTTATCTCATTTCTGTGTGGATTTCGGCTGCGATATGAGGAGAAACACAAATTTGTTCTCCCAAAATATAATAATTTATTCCGTTCGAATCCAGAGAAAAAAGAAGGAATCTTCTGTAAAGCGAAAATCTACTCAACATTTATTCATATTCAAGTAAGCAAATTTATTATAGGTATGTATAATTTAAATACAGCAATGATTGAAATGTTGAATGCATTGTATTAATGATGCTGTTACATTGAACCCACAAGCTATCTATAGGTCCTTTTACTAAAATTGCATGGGATTTCATTTGTATTTTCTGTCTGAACTATCTTTCTAAACTAGTAAACAATAACTAGGAAAAAAGGTACAACTTTAGGGTCCTCCATCCACTATGTTTACGGACGGCCCCCACTGCTCGAATGACAGACAGCTGTTTTAGATCTAATTATTAATATCATTATTATTAGATCTTAAAATATTATTTATAACTATACTTAAAAATCAATTGATGTGTCACCGCAGCCAATGAAATAATCTAAACACTTTTTCGTTATAAAATAAAAACTAATCATGGTAGAAGTACGATATTTAACACATGTATACAATTATTTTTAAGATGGGAGTTTCAATCTCATCTTCTTCTGGTCATTCACTAGGGAAACAGACAAGTTTTATTAGTCTGATTTCTTTTATTTCCCTCTCATGGCACATTATGGTCAAAATTGATTCATGCGCCATAAAACCATAATCAAATCAAACCAATTCTTTTATATCCAATGAATCACTAGTCACACGTTCATATTAATATTATATTTAAGTTTCATGTATTTGGAACATTGTCTTCACAGAAGTTCTATAAGGTAAGTGACAGTTCGCGCAGTGCGGGGATGGCGAGCGATAGCGAGCAGGGGGCGGCAGCCCCTAGTAGTAGCTTATTATTTAAGGATCCAATAATAATATAAATAGATCTCTATGGTTGTGTGTCAGTCATCATATGAGCTTTGGGCAAGCATAGTGCCTGGAGGACTCTTTCTAAAGCTGTTCCAACATTACTTATCAATTTATCAGAGACAATATTGTAGTTTTGGAAACAGATTATGGCCTATTTTTATTTGTTTTATGTGTATGATAAAAACTTTTCATCATTGGAACTGTAAATTAAAGCCCCCCTGAGGATGGTGAGACATCTCTCCAGAAGAAAACAACGTAGTTTTGAAGCTTGCAGAGCAGAACATCACAGAAAGCCTGTTTCAAGTTTTTTATTATTTGTTCTACTAATCTAAATGATTTTTTTGTTTGGTGACCACCTTTATATTTGTGGCACCAATCAAGAATGTCTTTTGGTTGATCGACTTAGTAGTATGTGCTCAAGCTTTGCATCAAGTGTTATGTGCTCAGAGCTTTTAATTAATCTTTTATAGTTTTTAATGAACCTCTTAATTCTTGATTATTATCACATCTGCATCATTCTATGACACCTGTATCATCAAAGTACTATCGTACCTGCTGTACATATTTGTATTTTAGTTTCAATAAAATTTGTTAATCTCGAAAAGTAATACTTGTTCTTCTTAATTCATAAACTTCTTTCATTGTTATAATAAAGTTAGGTCCTTATTGATATAACTTTGTTTATCTACGCCTAAAAACAATAATTTTTATATAAAGGTAGAGAAAAATATCAACGCACATTCTAACAAATCTCTTTTAAGAACAATAATTATAACTGAAACAGTATTACAATTCTTAATAAAGCTTTATTTGCAAATTTTACACTTTTTCAGATCAGATCTTCATAAAAGCTTTTAGATTTTTCAAAGTATTTTAGTATTCATTATGAGTTAATGAAACCGAGCATCAACTGTAGTTCAAAGTATTTAAAATGCAAGTTCTAATTGTGTAAAATTCCTGACCCTGAAAGCCTATCAAGAAATTTGTCTAAGCAACATTTTTATTTTAGCGTTAAACTTCAGATTTAAAAAAAAATTTAAAGAAATTCAAAAAAAGGGAATCAGGTTTTTGAAGTTTCAGGATCTTATTTAGCTCTAAAACTTAAATCATGATAAAATTGATTGGTTTTAGAACAAGTGTACAATAATTTAAAATTAATAGTCTTCCCTACCAAAGCTATAAATAACACTTTATTTTCAGGGTAGGTGGGAGTTAGATACTCAATTTTTTTAAAGATAATCTCCCGTAAAAATTTCTTTTCATAAAAACTAAAAATTTGTATAAAAGTCATTTATCAGACTTATTTAAAGGTAAAATCAAAATTTACACTAAAAACCCATTCCAAAATAAACCTACCGAAACAAACTATAAACATCGCCAAATCGAGCGATAACTGTAAAAATCTAGCAACCCATTCTTGTTAAAGTTTAACTAATAAAATTTTTCCTAATTCAGTCAATGGATTGAAATCTAGCTGAATATTTAAAGCTCTTCATTATCCTATGGATGGTACTATTTAAAAAGCATTTAAAGCTGTACTTTATTTTAAAAAATTTTGAGAAAATGAGCCTGTTTACACCTTTTCTCATTGAAAATATCAGCGGAAGGATACACCGGAAGTAGTGAAAGAGTGAAAAATGTCGGACGGTTTGTTGTTGTTTACATCGGTTAGCCGTCCATTAAACTTTTCTTGAATTGCCTAATGCCTATTCCCTATTCCAGGGGTCCCCAACCCTATGCCCGCGGGCACCATGGAGCCCGTCGATCGGTCTAGGTGCGCCCGCTGCTTGTGCCCAACGATAAAACATTTCAGTTTTCCACTATCCCATAAAATTCTAGACATGAAATCGCAACATACATTTCAGAATTTCTTCAAGTAAGGCGAGACTAGAAATTTTGGATCTTCAGAATGATATCATCCTCAAAACTATTTATCAGAGATGAGAAATTCTGGAATAGTTGATAGAAATAAATTTCCATTCTTAAAAAGAGCAGCATATAAAATAAAGTAGTTCTTTGGTTCCACACACTTATGTGAATCATTTTCGACAATGAATATAATAAAATAAAAAAATATAGATCACGGCGGACATACAAATAAACACCTTGACGATAGCTTGTGGGCAAGATCATCATTTGTAATCTCCAATAATGAAGCGCTGGCCAGTGAAATGCAATGTATTTTATATATTTTATAAATAATTTTTAAACTTCGTATGTTAATGGCGACGGGACGGATTGCCTTGAATGTTCAAACTTATACTTCTTATGTTTTGCAAGCAATTTAGTAATATAAATTGATGAAAACTTCCACGACCTGAAGAGTAATTTATTTCATTTTCCGGGATAGATGGCCGTGTTTGATGAATGGAATTTCCAAACGTTTCGCTCTCTGCTTCGGAGAGCATCCTCAGTGGCAAAAATCAACTGCTAAAAATTGAAAATAAAAACAAATACCAAACAATTACAGCGTGAATGCTAACATGGAATGAAAGTGAGATCAGATACTAATACTATTGTTGTGCTGGCTTTATCCCGCATTTCTTGAGTGCCGGGTGCCAGACGCTCGGAATGGAAACACCCTCCTCTTTTCCATTGAATTTACAAGCGCGCTCCTCGAACTTATTTCCCGCCAACCCATAGAGAAATCTTCTTTTTCGAAATTTTCCCGTTTTTGATAGATTAAAAATAAAAAACAAATGAATATTTAAAAATAAGGGTATTACGGAAGGTTACAAACATCTTTAATTACTTTTCATCGTAATCACCTTTAAACAGACCATTTACCGTACCATTTCACAAGTTTTTCGATTCCGCTTCATGAAAAGTTTGATTTTTCGTTGAGCTTCGCATCGGTTCGGACAGCCGTTTTCCCCCTCAGCGCACACTTAGCCTGCGAATCTATCGATATTGCGTTGTTTATTATGGCTGTAACTCCAGAATCCCTAATGCTTGGAACTTGGCAGATGCAAAACATATGGTTTTAAACATCCACAATAGCATGCTGCAAAAATCACCTGCCTGCCGATTGTCTATTGTTAATGCGAACAGAGTTTAAAGGAAGAGAAATTCTCTATGGATTGGCGGGAAATAAGTTCGAGGAGCGCGCTTGTAAATTCGATAAATAATAGAAAAAATGTCCGATTTTTTTCAGTAATGAGGGAAATTGATCCTCAAGGATGTACCTATCTACCAGTAGCAAAATTATTTCGAAATTCCTACTACTTTTTTTCAGGAGCAAAACGGAAGTTAATTAAAAAACAACCCTCGTATCTTTTTGCTCTTCCTTATCTTCTTCATTCGTTTTCATCCCTTCGCTTGTCAGAAACTCTGTTCTTCTTTAACTCATCGCTTCTCTTCATCTTTTTTTGGAATTTCTCATCTCCTCAGAACTCCACATCTTTTTACTCCTTCACATTTGTTTGCTCTTCTAATTTCTTTGCTCCTCCACATCTTTTGATGCTTCGTATCCCTTTGCTCTTTTACATCTTTTTGCTGATTCTTATCTCTTTGCTCTTTCTTATCCCTTTGCTCTTCCTAATCTCTTCACTCTTTCTCACCCTTTTGGTTTTTCTTACCTGTTTTCTTTTTCTTATCCTTTTGCTATTCTTCATTTCATTTCTTTACCTCATCCCTTTGATCTTCCTTATCTCTTTGACCTTCCTTGTCTATTTTCCCATTCTCATCCCTTTGCTCTTCTTCATCTCTTTAATATTTCTCATCCCTCTGCTCTTTCTTATACCTCTGCTCATTCTCATCTCTTTGCTCTTTCTCATCTCTCTGCTCTTCCTCGTCTATTTGCTCTTTCTCATCCATCTGCTCTTTCTTACATCTTTGCTTTTTCTCATCCCTTCGCTTTTCTTTACTTCGTTGCTCTTCCTTATCCCTTTGTTCTTTCTCATCCCTTTGCTCTTCCCAATATCTTTGCCCGTTCTCATCCCTCTGCTCTTTCTTATATCTTTGCTCTTTTTCATCCCTTTGACACAAGATATTTATTCACTAACTAACAAAATATGTCACGAAATTTAATTCTTCAAAATTAGATAGCAAATGCATATTTTTGTAAGTTTCAAAATACTTTTCAGAAAACTTTTGAAACAAAAAAAATGTAGGAGCACGTTAAAAAAACATCTTTTCTTTTCTACTGAGGGTCGTCATTTGAACATCCAAACCAACCAGTGACCCCACCGGAAAAGAGCTCCTCCATGCAGAAACCACGTCTGACGAAAATCGCCCCGCACCGATAAAAACAGCGGCCTTTCTCTTCCTTCCGATTAGAAGAATATTCCCCTCCTTTTTTATTAGGTTATAAGGGACGGACACTCGAGACGCAGGTAAAAAGGCGAAGAAAAATTCATAAAGTGGCGTCCGAAGGCGAGCCAAAATGATGACGTACGACGCCTTAAAACCCATTGTTCCATTACGGCGGCCACGTGCCCGCAGCCGGACCCCATCATTCTTCATGACCCCCGTGGCAACTTTATTGCAAAACGCTGTTCGTCCACTGATAGGCACGTACTCCCTCCCCCCTCGCATTTATCCTCCTTTGGAAAGTCCGGCAATCGATCTTGCGTAACTTCTTTTTCCCGAGGCGGAAATTTATTCCTTTTCGCCACCTCTGTTTCCCGGTTTTGCATCTCTTTTTACGAGCCAATCTGCCTATTACTTTCTTTTTTTTTGTTTTTGCAATTATTTGCCGGATTTGTCGGACCCCTTTTTCCAGGGCTTATCGCTGAGGAAACAAATTCATACGAGTCCTGTCCGAGTTTTTATCGTTTGGTGTGCCCCCCCCCTTGACTATAGGTTTAGGTTCTCTACCCTTGACTTATGGACTTCCACTTAATCCCGTTCGAATTTGGAGCTTCTGGGATCGGGCTCCCCTGTCAGGGCGCGTGTTCTGCTGGCTTTGTTTGAATAGGGGTTGAAGAGATTCAAGATCAAATTCTGTGTTTGACACTGTACATCGCTTGCTCTTTTGGAATAGGATGAACCGGGGTTAGTTGGCATTCTGCATTTATTTTCTGTTACTACAGAAATAGAGTACTGTGATCTCCACAGTGGGGTAGTATAAAATACATAAGGGGCATTTTCTATCAAACCTTCATTCTATTACAAAGCTTTACGAACGAAAGGCCCCTTTATAATAGTTATTCCCTCGTTATTGAATAATTTTTTTTACCTTAAGTTATTTTTTTATCTGGTGAGCTCGTAGGAGGAGTTGGAGTGTTTCTGATGACAGCTGATTTTGAAACAGGGGTTTAATAGGGTTTCGAGCATCATTTCCCTAGGTTTCCACTATTTGGAATTGAATGGAATAAATTTTGTTATGGGTATCACTGCGGGACTAGTTGGTATAGTTAGGTAAGTTAATAATAGGTAAGTTACAAGGGAAGTTGGCAAAGCTGTAACAACTACATCAACTGTAACCATGGCTGAAAAAGAAGGTGTGCTTATATTTTAACATATCTATCAAGGATCGAATCGCGGCTAAAAAAGGAATTCAACATCCATTATTAGTGGCAATTATCCACCAATTCAACATCCATGTAGAACCATCAACAAAAGTGACAGACCTCAAGAAAATTTTAAAAAAATTATCCAAGAAATAAACTAAATAATTTTAAAGTACACAAACACCTACCAAAGTTACTACACTGGCATAATTGTTAGCTAACATTTAAGTCACCTAAACTCAAGTTATGAATACGACATATTTTTTTTAGCCTAGAGTGAAAATGGTTTTTAAGGCCCGAAGTGTATATTTGGACGGCCAAAACGGCCAGTGGCGCATGCGCTGTAGGTCTCGTGATTACGTAGCAGTCTCGGCGCTTAGTGATGGAACCAATGGAACGCCGAGCCGTGGAAATTAGAGTAGAGTTTAGTTGAAAAAAAGCCGTCCAAATATACAGTGCCTTTTAAGCCCTCTATGTGTGAACTTTAATCCTCAGTATTAATTAGAAACATTTGAAAAGTTATGCTGGTCTTCTATATTTTCCAAATTTGCTAGGTTTTGGGATCCATCTACGGGTGTCTCAAAAGGTCGAGTACAAACTTGGCATGACAGAACCGGTTGCCAAGTTTGTAATCGACCTTTTGTGAGACACCCTGTATAATAAGGAACTTGCATGTGTCAGATTTTCATAAACATTCAAGTGTTTCGTATGGTTTTTTTTATAGAAAAATGAAATATTTTGTCAAATTTTCAAAAAAGTGAACAAGTACTTAAACATTTTAATTCAAAAGTCGAGAAAAAAACACGTGACTGAAAACGCGAAGTGTGTTTGCATGCACAGTGACGTAGAATCCATCGAGCCAAATTGCAATCAAAATCGAATTTCTATGTTTTAGTTGATGATTTCTTTTTTCAGAAGTGTCCGATATGAGTGTTTTAATAAATATTTACCTTCTAGACACTTCTGGTGGCGGTCAGAAATCCAAGGCAAACATTTTAGGCGAAGTCCATGATGAGTGACGTCACTGTGCATGCAATTAAGCGTTTTCAGTTGCTTAGAAAAACACGATTTTTAATAATTTTTTTGCAATCGAAAAATTTCTCAATAGGCCTCAAATTTTGTGCAGTGGCTTATTTTTGCGTGAAGAATAGATTAAAAAAATAAAAAAAAATCATGCAAGTTCCTTATTCTCTCACTTCAAGAATCACTGATTGGGAAACGTTGGGATAGAGTATTAATGGTCTATATCCGTCTGACGGCACATTTTAGCCATCATGTGACCTACTGAGCTTGCAATTGGTTACCACAGAGATAGCTTGTAGTGAGATATGATGATAGTGCGATGTGATTTGATAATGAGTTTGTTTTCCCTACACGTGATTAAATGGGCGTGGCATGAATGTAGTCTATTATGATGATATTGAAAATAAAGTACAGTCGCCAAGAGGGATACGAACGAACACTCCTTGTTACAAAGGCAACTCTGTTATGGTGGAAGAATTATTTCCAATCAATCAACCAAACAATTGTCCAGAAACTACGCAATCAGAGAATTTGTCACCTTAGCATCTTTCCTCAGTATATCGGGTGGCAACCCATTCTTGAGTTCAGTATTTGGGAAAATGGAAGCGTTGAAAACTCAGTCGGGGGGTAGACTGGAAATTTTTCGTTCCCTTCGTTTCTTGGTAAGTTTGATATTTTATAAGATTTGTTAAAGTTAACCTCTGTGTACTCTTCGCATCAATTTAAAACTATTCTTAAACTTTAAGTAAAAAAAAGATAAAGTCATCAGTCTTCCTTTTTAGAATGTTGCCTATAAACTTCTTGGAATGACTAATTTTTCCATAATGGCTTTCATTTTTTCTTATTTGAAAGATTACGTGTTGACTATGATGCGTTTAGGTTATAAAAGTAATTGAAGAATCGTACTATTTTATCTGAAAATGCAGACCACAAATTAAGCTTGTGTATGTGTACTTTCAAAAATAATTGCATCTTTCTTAGATTGCAATTACTTTGCACTAAGATCTTCGTGGCTACAAACTTTATTTGCAGATTAAAATATTATTTTACTTCGCCAAACGAAAAACTAGATTATTTTAATTTTGATCTCTTGATGAGCTTCAAGGAACTGGCAAAGTTAATTAAAATTTAATTTTTAATGAACTGTTAAACAAAATATATTAAAAAAAGTTGTTTCATACTATCATGAAAAAAAAATACACCTCGTATAGTCATATGTTTTTGAAAAGTGCATATATGCAGTGATGATTTGGTTAAGTAAATATATTAAAGTGTCGGATATTTTTGTGAAAGATTTTTCTCCTTTGCTCTCGTATCGAAAGGTTTTATAAAGTTTTGTTGTTTAAGTTACTCGGAGAACTTTAAGTTGGCAAATTTTTTTTCTTCCAAATTGGTGATATCTTAATAAATCTGGTGATATCAAAGATAAAAAAGGAACAGCTTTAGAAAGAGTCCTCCAGTTGCCATGTTTACTACCCACAGCTCAAATGATGACTGAAAAACATAGATCTAATTATTAATTGATCCTAAAATAATAATCTACTAAAACTTTTCTTTAGGATCTTGTAAAAGTATTATGCCAGTCATAATTTTTAGTCGTAATTTGAGCTGTGGGTAAACACGGAGGCTGTAGGACTCTTTCTAAAGCTGTACCATGAAATATTCTTAATTCTTGCTTTTACAGATCAAAGGGGAAGATGCAAATATTTTAATTGATTTTCCAGTATTACCAAAGTTTGAAAGGTAGAACAGTTTATTAACAGGTAAGGGAGTAGGGGCACATTTGAGCGAAAAGTAATTTTTTTGACTATTTTCCCCCAGTTTCATAAGATATTGGAACAAAAACGGATTCATTTGTAAATTTATAGTTTCCTAAAAACTTAGTTCCCCTTTCAGACGCAATAATCAAAATTTTCTAACTTTAATCATCAATATAAAAATTGAGAAATTTTGTTTGCATGTGCCCCAGTGGATGGGGCACATACGCCTGCATGGGGGGCATTTAGACGCCTGCATAAATTCTAGCAAAAAAATATTTTTACAAGCTGCCGAATTGTTTGCAGATTAGAGTTTAAATTTATAGCAATCAATTAAACTAGAAATTTTTCATTTTTAAATTAAAAAAATTTTAACGGGTTTTCATTGTATATTAAGCATTATTCAATGTATGTACAGGGTGTCCCATAAATAATGGGTCACACGTCTAAGGGGGATAGTAGACACCTAGACGAGTCAGAATCACATAGGATTTGGGGGTCCCAGACCAAATCCCAGGGAGTTAAAAATGGAGCGACACCCGAAAAAAATTATTGAAAAATTCATTTTGTAGAAGAACTACTATTGGTAAAAATTTAATCATGGTTTCAAAAATTGTGGTTTAATATGATCTTTGAAATTATCCCAAAAGTCTTCACTTTAAAATTTGTTTTATTATGAAAAAAGTTAAAAAATCACAAAAAAAATGTGAAAATTCCGCCAAAACCTATTTTTGTATTTCGAAATCCTTTCTTTTGATTTTATAATCTGAAAGATCATAGTTGAAAACACTTAAATCCAAAGTTTCACTTAAATAAAATCAATATTAAACGCTTGAGATCCTGTTAAAGTTCGTTTTTTGCGTGGGCAACAGTTAGCGGAGCCAAAAAACTGACTTAAACTTTGCTTTAACAGGCTCTCAAGCATTTAATATTGATTGTTTTTACGTGAAACTTTAGACATAAGAGTTTTCGACTATGATCTTTCAGATTATTAAATCAAAATAAAGGATTTCGAAATACAAAATAAAGTGCCTACTAGCCCTACGGTGATATCCGAAACTAAATTGATTCTCCACAATTCCAATCATTTAAAACATAAGCTTAGGGGACATCCATAAATTACGTGAAGCGTTTTTTACAAAATCTGGACCCCCCTCCCCCCTTGGTGAGATTTTGCTGGACCCCCCCTCCCTCCACGTGAGATTTACCTACAACTTTTTAAAAATAGTTTGCAGTATCTTATCCTTTCTCATACTTAAAAAAAGATAATCGTATAATTTCTAACTTAAAAAGTTGAAGTGAGATTTAAATCGACCCCCCTCCCCCCTTGGTGAGGTTTGATGAGATTTTTCCAAACCCCTCTCCCCCCTTTTTGACCTCACGTAATTTATGGATGTCCCCTTATGATACATGCATAAAACCCCCTTTTCGAAAATTGTCATCAGCAACTCTTTAAAAAAAATTAACAGGGGGTCTTTCTTTATAAAGCTTTAAAATAGACAGAAATTTTGGTGGATATTATGTTTTTATACACTATCTATCATCGAAATTCCGGTGCTCTGACGCTTTCGGGAAAAAAAACAGAATGCTAACTAGCCCAGAGTCCCGACTCTACTCCAGCCCCAGTCTCCCATAATGAAATTTACTTTTCATTTTCATTTAAAAAAACAACTAATGCTTTAAATTAATATTTAAATTTAAGTTTGTATTAATACGTTAGATTGCGAATTATGAGACTTAAATGCTTAAGTTAATTACTTAAAAAGCATTACCTCAAGTTGAACTTTAGTTTAATTATTGATTACACTGGTTTTAAAAATTTAAAGCAGTGTTTTAGTTATGTCTATAACTAATGGCGGCAAATATATCACATTCAAATTCATTAAATTTTTTTTAAGTAACATGTATCATTATGTATCATTTAATAATACAAAAAGTAGATAATTTTATGGATAGATTCCTAGGTGTTTTTTCTAAATTTTTATGTAAATTTCAAAATTTGGGTACTCGGGGTTTATTTTTCATTTGAAGAGATAACGTTGGTACAATGCCGTAACCGCGAATCTGCAAAGATAAAGTAACTCCATTCTCCATTCACTAACTCCATTCTCCAAAGCTAAGGTGTTCTCATAAATTTGCATTCACTTGATTCGGGCTACTCTTTTATTCTAGATACCTATGATAAATACTTTATAAGAGCATCAACTTTTAGTAAAAAAAACCCCCAGCTGTTATAGTTTATTATATCGTTTTCAACTAAAGCTTGACAGATTTAAGGATTCGTGGATCCGGCATTCTTCCAACGATATCTCTGAATTGTAAAGCAAACAAAAATAATATATCCACGATAGACTATAAAAGTACGATGCCATATAGAGTTTGAGGTTTCTTGTAGCTGGGTTCAAGTATGTATGAGCATATGGTTCAATTGAATCTCACTTAATTCTGAAACGTGTCAAACGCCACTTTTTTTAAAAGGGACTTATTGGTGTCATGGGATTCTGTAGGGGTAAACGCACATTTTAAAGTAAGAATTATAAAAATAACGTGATTTTAAAATAGTTTTCCAGCATGTTAAACTTCAGCTTTAGTTCAGAAACATGTCAAACGACGTAGCTTGAGTGATTTCTCCACTTAAACTGCTGGGAATTTTGTTCATACCGTCTCATCTGCAGCTTGTTTGGGACGGCTTTTTTTATTTAATAGTAGCATACAAACACTATATGCAATTGGAAAATCTATTCTTTGGAGGTTAGGTCCATCAAGCCATTAGTAAAAACCACATTTTTAAAGTTTTTGTACGAATCCCAAGACTAAGTACGTTTTGGTAGCAATATATTTAAAATTTTCTTGCTTGTGGCCCTTTATTACATCCATGTGCTTGATATTTTGGATCTGTGAATAACTTTATTAAAAGGGTACATCAAATCCATACCCCAGATTATAATATTGAACTAATTAGCTGATTTTGTAGGCTTTTAAAGCAAAATCGTTTTACTGTTCACAAAATTACATCTAAACAACTATCTAATTGACCTCAAAGATATTAACATTTTGAATTGACTGCTATTGACCCCTATTTTTGAGTCTAGAGTTGAAATCATTTATAAATAAGGTATTTTACATCTACTAACCAAAAGAGAAAAAAATAAGAATTCGATAATAATTTTATGGGTTAGTATTTAATAAGGTAATGTTTTTCACTATTACCACTTTCATAACCAAATCCCTAAATAAATTATAGAGTTAAGCTATGAAAATAGGCCCGAATACTCTGTTTATTGCAGAAACCTGTCTTTTTGTCTGTAAAATATCCAAATAAGGTCTACTTTAAGAAAATAATTACTAAACATCATCATAAAAATGTAGTGAGCTTCTATACAGTTTTTCTGGTTAATCTCGATACAAGAAAATTGGCATTTGACATGTTTCAGAAATAAGCGATTCAATTATACCATATAGAAATAATGCTAAAAAGTTCAATTAACTCCCCGTTTGACCAAAAATTGATATCCCATTATATTATTTGCAAAAAAAGAGAGCATGATCTTTTCCCCTTAGGATGATTATGTGACATCTGACAAAACTAGACTTCCAGTCAGTGAAGAGTTTTTTTTACCCACCAACTCTTTCTTCTTGAAATCGCTGATCAGAGGATATCATCAAAGCTAAGAGTTATTTTTAGGACAACTATCAGTGTCCAAAGGGCCAAGAACAACGTTTGATATCAATACAGTGACTAAAAATGTTCTTTTTTGTGATCGAGTATATTTTTTGTCGAATAAAAGTCAATTTAAATTCCAGATGCATTTCAACATGTTTTTACAGTTTATTACTGTTTTTTGTAACATTTTTGGATCCCCCAAGTATCTCCTTGACCATGAACTGGCACTTTCATGACAGTGAACCCCGAGTGAAAAATTTTAAAGTTGTCTGACAAAGGTAAACTACTTGAAACTTTATTTTCATCTAATATTAGCAACCTTATGTAATCTGATTTTGAGTGGCAAAATGCCCTTTAAAAGAATTTTCCCTAGTTTTCATTTTGGCTTTAATTCATGTTTCTTAATTTCATACTCGTAACTCGTTTAATTCAGAGTTCCCTGTCGTTTCCAAGAAAAATGTCAATTCATTAAATATTTTACCCCCGCAGATACCTTGGTTAAGTTTAAAGCATCAAAATTAATCTGCTACCGATTTTTGTAAGTTTATCTTTGGTACTTGATAAGGAAATAATTTTTTATCATAGGTACTGGTTGGTTTGTTTTTTCTCAAAATTAAATAATATTTTTGAGTTGTATTTTATACAAGCTGAATATAGAGCTCTTACTAATAACAGCCTCTTATTCAAGTTTAGGTATTTTTATGTGTCCAAAATGGTGCTTTTGGGATAAGCAAAAGGATTTCTGATGTCCCCAGCGATGGAGTAAAAATAAACTTACATTCACTGCACAGTTCTCTTGTGAACGTGGTAGATTCGATAAAAAAAACTAAGCAAAAGGATTTCTGATGTCCCCAGCGATGGAGTAAAAATAAACTTACATTCACTGCACAGTTCTCTTGTGAACGTGGTAGATTCGATAAAAAAAACTAAGCAAAAGGATTTCTGATGTCCCCAGCGATGGAGTAAAAATAAACTTACATTCACTGCACAGTTCTCTTGTGAACGTGGTAGATTCGATAAAAAAAACTAAGCAAAAGGATTTCTGATGTCCCCAGCGATGGAGTAAAAATAAACTTACATTCACTGCACAGTTCTCTTGTGAACGTGGTAGATTCGATAAAAAAAACTAAGCAAAAGGATTTCTGATGTCCCCAGCGATGGAGTAAAAATAAACTTACATTCACTGCACAGTTCTCTTGTGAACGTGGTAGATTCGATAAAAAAAACTAAGCAAAAGGATTTCTGATGTCCCCAGCGATGGAGTAAAAATAAACTTACATTCACTGCACAGTTCTCTTGTGAACGTGGTAGATTCGATAAAAAAAACTAAGCAAAAGGATTTCTGATGTCCCCAGCGATGGAGTAAAAATAAACTTACATTCACTGCACAGTTCTCTTGTGAACGTGGTAGATTCGATAAAAAAAACTAAGCAAAAGGATTTCTGATGTCCCCAGCGATGGAGTAAAAATAAACTTACATTCACTGCACAGTTCTCTTGTGAACGTGGTAGATTCGATAAAAAAAACTAAGTCCACGCGCATGTGAGAACTGCGCATGTAGTGTTCGAGAAAAAAGCCTATTTTGAATTTTTAAGTATAGAATATGTATGACAAAAGGACCTAGTTTCGACTATCCATTGTCCTTTTTAGGTTGTTAGAGTCTCTTGATCTCATTGAATATAATGATTTACTTTTAGATTTAAAGTCCCCACTCATCTGCCCCAAGATCTGCGCATCTACTAGCAGTGAAACCCTATTTCAGTGATGGAGAGTTGTGGCTGATGCCTTTACTAATGGATCAATCATTGCTAGTGTGGCCTTAGCTATAAGATGAGCGGTGAGTAGTAGAGTAGGTTCTGGTAGTTAGAAGTTAAACATTGTTAATGTAGAATTCCAATTAGTATGAAGTTAGTCTGCTAACTAAGCTGACTATAGAATTTAATGGAAATTCAGTTTAATAAGCAAATAAAGACTAAGTAGCTACATACTAATTATAAATCTACGCTACATTGTTGAACTTTTAACTACTAGAAGATACTTACTCTAACTACTTATTTGGTTAGACTAAGTGTTCATTCGAAACGACCACTAGGGGGCAACACCAGAAGTCCCAACTTGTAAACACTTTTGTTTGTTTACAAGTTGGGACTTGGCAGAAATAGGGTACCCCACTTGTGGCTATAAAGATTGTTTGTTCTGTGGGTGTCCCTCTTATGGGAGACTCTTTTGTTACTTACCCGTTTTTTTTGTTACTGAAATAAAGATGCTTCTTTTCACAAAATATTATCTTTATTGAATACTTACACTAAATAATACATTCAGAAAAGATATTCACTTTGAATGGATTAAAAAATAATCAGGCAACATAAAAAAATTCATTGTTTGATTTTTCGGTTAAGCATAATTTTCTCAATAAGTTCACTTAAAAATAAGGAAATTTAATTTACATTGACAATAAGTCATTACGGTTAAGATAAAGGAATTTACCATACTATAACTTTTTTTTCCATAAATCCAAGTGGGACATTTTTGAAACTTAGCTAAGAAAATAATTTTACTACAAAAATATGGAAACTGTTTAAAATATGAATCAATTAGCTAGCTTAGAAATCCATACACATTACCTGAAAATATCCTAACTATATCACACTTTAAAAAAAGCACAAGCACTTCTCATTCATTATTTTATGAAATTTACAAATTAAAACAAATTTATTTTCAACTTCATATAATCCAACGTTAATCTATAGTTTGAAATATCTAATGTTATTTAAACACTTAAAAATCATTATACTTACTCTTAAACATTTCCAGATTCACAACACTTGTCCTGAAATAAAATGAACTAATACTTGTACTTTTTATAGAAGTTAAACTAAAAATGGAGGCTTCTTTAACCTATCCACCTCGGATCACCTGTTCCACTGACCTGTAAATATAAATACATGCCACAGCTTTCAGTACAATAGGTGTACTGTGTTCAAGTTTTATAATCTTTATAAATTTATTCTTACTTAAAAATAATGAAAAATCTATTTGCCATTTGTTTGTGATTTAAGGATTTTTTTAACGATTTCTTCTTAAAAACCAATGATAAGGCAGTCATGGTATTTTGAATTGGAGGTTTTTCTAAGTATTAATGTATTACATAAATTTTCTGACTAATCTCCTTTTGTGATTCTTCATCTAAAAGCTTTTGAAAATTTAGCACAGCTCCGATAAGAGTATACCATATATGTTTACCCCCAGCTCACATGATGACACACTAACCATATAGATCTATCTATTTTAATATAATCATTATTGGATCCGAAGATTATTATTTTAGGATCTAATAACGATATTAATATTTAAACCTCTATGGTTGTCAGTCATCATTTGAGCTGTGGGTAAACATGGCGGTATAGTTGCAAACTAGTAATAAAATACACTAGCCTTAATGGCTTCTAGATGTGAAGGCTTCAAGTCATCGGATAACATCCACTCTAACTTGTTAGCACATCAATCGTTAAACATCCAAAAACAAAAATTATAATTGCCTCTCTTCAAGATTCAGATATCTACTGTATGTGTAATTTATTTTTATGATTCTTTTTTAGATTGCTAAAATGAATTATAAAAAGATGAAAAAGCAATCATAATTACATTCCAGTTTTACAAAATACCTTTTCACACGATTCAAATTAATACTAATTAGCATTGTGTGAAGCATCCGTTTTAAAAGAGCATGAAGGGGGCAGTAATTAATTCTCATGACAAAAATTTATCTAACTCAGTATACCGCTCATGATCACTATCAAGTTTAAATCGTACTTCATATGAATGAAACTGCTTTTAAGATTTAAAGATAAGCATAGCTACGAGTTGTTTAGTACTAAAAATATAGACGAGAGATATCATCTTTAAAGACTCACCTTCATTTTCAATAATTTTACATAAAACTGCCATTTTTAATTGACAGAAACACTGTTGGTAATTTAAACGCATCAACACTTGGTAAATTGAACTTAAAAATCCCTCAAATAGTTGAAGACATAAAGCTGTTGGGTATACTTGTTTTCTCGCGGATGTATTAAAAAAGTAAACTAACCGAAATCAATATGTTTCAAATCAACGTAAAGAGTGGGTAGTACTTACTCTCACACAGCTCGCCTTCCAGTCTCGAAATGAGACAACACGTGTCTGAATTTTCTTGCCTTCACGCCCCACACGTGACAACTCAAGGGCGCATGTCACTGCGCAAGTTGCGCAGAAAGATGCTAATTAGTTGCCATCAAAAATGGCAAAACTCCTTGGCCCAATGTACCTGGTCCAACTATTAAAGGACTGAATACTCCCGTTTAGGAGGGAGAAAGAAGTCCCCCGGCTTTCGCTTTAGGGGCCCCATGCGTTCACATGCAGTCCGGAAGGACCAGGTACATAATCACATATCTTACAGCTACCTACCAGAATTTTGCTCAAGTATAGAATTTGAAGTGTTTTTTTATTGGCCACATCGCATTTACCTAGGATCGAACTCGGGAACTTCCTAACCACAGAGCCAAGGCTATAACCACTGAGCCACAACCGGCTCGACTACACCTCGGTAAATATTGTACAGCATACTTAATATAAAGTAAAGGGAAAAATATAGTTGCAATATACGTTTTTTGGTATTTATAACAACTGCAATGTGTGCGTGTGTGTGTTTGAAAATATTAGAGTTAAATTATTTAATTTGCTTAAGTTTTATAATTTTATGTATGATGTAAATTTAGTTAACAAATTTTATTCTATAGTTAGAAAAAAATTTGAACTTTTGTTGAGAAAAATAGAATTTTTTGTTGAAATTTGTAAAATATTATCCTTTGATATATTTCTTCAAAAATATTACTCATTTAAAAATTACAGAGTTGGAAATAGACAATAACTTAAAACCGCACTTTACGAAGAAAGAAGTTATTCCAATTTTACAGTTATCTGATACTGAAACTGAAAAGAAAAAAATAAAGCAGTATAATAGGCAATCCGTTGGATAGATAACTGTCTTTAAAACTCCCGAGAAGAAATTTGACTACAGGAAGTAAACGGTTTAAAATATTCAAACCTAAATAAAGACAATTTAAGACAGTAAAAAAAAGGGTACATTCGTATTAGCCCGTCCATTCGCCAACAGGGGCGATAAGTTGCCAAGTCTGGTAAACCCCGCAACACTACCGTTGATTCTGGTAACCCTGGAAAACGTAGCGAAATCACGCTAGTTCCTATCACTGGCGCGTGCGCGCGCAATTTAAATCGGTAAGAGCCCATGGGTGAAATAATGTGTGCGCACCGCGCACGTTGTTTTGAACGTAAATTCAACAGTGTTTACGAGGTAAGAACGAAGACTGCATCTGAAAGGTAGGAGTGAGGAGTCTAAATGCTTTCATGTCGTTTCACGGTGAACTTTGTTGCGCCATTTTGCCGAGCCCCAGAGTCTTTCAATGTTTTGGTATGCACACCGGACAAAGGATCGCCGGCGGTAGGATCGACCATTTTGCAAGTAAGTTAGTGCTAAAAAAGTTATTTTTATGCTCTTACCGAGTGATATCCATCCAAGAATACTGATTCTCCTTTTTCTGAATCCTTACTGTGTCTGATTACCCTACAACGAGTTTGGTTATAGATAGGGCAGGGGGGGTTTGGGGGGGGGGCGGCAGCCCCCCCCAATCACATGAAATTTTTATTTTTTATTTTCTGATGTTATAAAGATGTTTCTGATGTTAAAAAATGTGTTTTTCGGCGATTCTGATAAAATCCCGTATTTTGGCGCGTTTTGGCGAAATTTGGCGAAGTTGGCGAAAACGATGGACGGGCTAATACGAAAGTACCAAAAAAAGATTAGTTCAAAATTATATTAGTAGATGGAGCCAACATAATTCAAGGAGTTTGCTGTTCGATTTCGAAAATAATCTGTCATGATGTCCGGCAGCGTTCAAGACTTACGTTCAAGATTCGTTCATATAAGAAATATAATATATCTTGCGGAAAAACTTTAATTTTTCATAAACTTGTAATATTCCAGAACAGCAAGTAAATTTTCAAGCTTAATTAGGAAATGTGAACTTTATTATCTTGCAATTTTATGAGGGTGAAGAATTTTAAGTTATCCAATTAACTAGTGGTCCATAAATTTTCCGATTTTTGTGGGAACCATGGCTAGTAAAGGAATTGAAGAAAAATTTTCAAATATCTTAAAAAACGTTTTCTACCTTAAGAAGTACGGCAAAAGTGATAAGAAAGATACTAACATGAAAATATACAAAAATATTAACTCTGCATATTTTGAGCATTTTATAAGCTTGAAAATATATGGATGGCTAACCGGAATCAAACTCAGCATAGGTGGCGCTAGTGAAAATCACTCTTTCTCCACTTCCGGGTTGCCACTTGGCATCTTTACATAGCGCCAGGATCTGCCTACATGCGCCAATGTTCGTGTTTATTTTTGTAAATTCCTATAATTCTTATTTCTTGGATATGAAGAGCAAAGAAATTAACTGCTGTTTTAAAATAAGAGAATGAACAAATCTTCTTATCTCATTTCTGTGTGGATTTCGGCTGCGATATGAGGAGAAACACAAATTTGTTCTCCCAAAATATAATAATTTATTCCGTTCGAATCCAGAGAAAAAAGAAGGAATCTTCTGTAAAGCGAAAATCTACTCAACATTTATTCATATTCAAGTAAGCAAATTTATTATAGGTATGTATAATTTAAATACAGCAATGATTGAAATGTTGAATGCATTGTATTAATGATGCTGTTACATTGAACCCACAAGCTATCTATAGGTCCTTTTACTAAAATTGCATGGGATTTCATTTGTATTTTCTGTCTGAACTATCTTTCTAAACTAGTAAACAATAACTAGGAAAAAAGGTACAACTTTAGGGTCCTCCATCCACTATGTTTACGGACGGCCCCCACTGCTCGAATGACAGACAGCTGTTTTAGATCTAATTATTAATATCATTATTATTAGATCTTAAAATATTATTTATAACTATACTTAAAAATCAATTGATGTGTCACCGCAGCCAATGAAATAATCTAAACACTTTTTCGTTATAAAATAAAAACTAATCATGGTAGAAGTACGATATTTAACACATGTATACAATTATTTTTAAGATGGGAGTTTCAATCTCATCTTCTTCTGGTCATTCACTAGGGAAACAGACAAGTTTTATTAGTCTGATTTCTTTTATTTCCCTCTCATGGCACATTATGGTCAAAATTGATTCATGCGCCATAAAACCATAATCAAATCAAACCAATTCTTTTATATCCAATGAATCACTAGTCACACGTTCATATTAATATTATATTTAAGTTTCATGTATTTGGAACATTGTCTTCACAGAAGTTCTATAAGGTAAGTGACAGTTCGCGCAGTGCGGGGATGGCGAGCGATAGCGAGCAGGGGGCGGCAGCCCCTAGTAGTAGCTTATTATTTAAGGATCCAATAATAATATAAATAGATCTCTATGGTTGTGTGTCAGTCATCATATGAGCTTTGGGCAAGCATAGTGCCTGGAGGACTCTTTCTAAAGCTGTTCCAACATTACTTATCAATTTATCAGAGACAATATTGTAGTTTTGGAAACAGATTATGGCCTATTTTTATTTGTTTTATGTGTATGATAAAAACTTTTCATCATTGGAACTGTAAATTAAAGCCCCCCTGAGGATGGTGAGACATCTCTCCAGAAGAAAACAACGTAGTTTTGAAGCTTGCAGAGCAGAACATCACAGAAAGCCTGTTTCAAGTTTTTTATTATTTGTTCTACTAATCTAAATGATTTTTTTGTTTGGTGACCACCTTTATATTTGTGGCACCAATCAAGAATGTCTTTTGGTTGATCGACTTAGTAGTATGTGCTCAAGCTTTGCATCAAGTGTTATGTGCTCAGAGCTTTTAATTAATCTTTTATAGTTTTTAATGAACCTCTTAATTCTTGATTATTATCACATCTGCATCATTCTATGACACCTGTATCATCAAAGTACTATCGTACCTGCTGTACATATTTGTATTTTAGTTTCAATAAAATTTGTTAATCTCGAAAAGTAATACTTGTTCTTCTTAATTCATAAACTTCTTTCATTGTTATAATAAAGTTAGGTCCTTATTGATATAACTTTGTTTATCTACGCCTAAAAACAATAATTTTTATATAAAGGTAGAGAAAAATATCAACGCACATTCTAACAAATCTCTTTTAAGAACAATAATTATAACTGAAACAGTATTACAATTCTTAATAAAGCTTTATTTGCAAATTTTACACTTTTTCAGATCAGATCTTCATAAAAGCTTTTAGATTTTTCAAAGTATTTTAGTATTCATTATGAGTTAATGAAACCGAGCATCAACTGTAGTTCAAAGTATTTAAAATGCAAGTTCTAATTGTGTAAAATTCCTGACCCTGAAAGCCTATCAAGAAATTTGTCTAAGCAACATTTTTATTTTAGCGTTAAACTTCAGATTTAAAAAAAAATTTAAAGAAATTCAAAAAAAGGGAATCAGGTTTTTGAAGTTTCAGGATCTTATTTAGCTCTAAAACTTAAATCATGATAAAATTGATTGGTTTTAGAACAAGTGTACAATAATTTAAAATTAATAGTCTTCCCTACCAAAGCTATAAATAACACTTTATTTTCAGGGTAGGTGGGAGTTAGATACTCAATTTTTTTAAAGATAATCTCCCGTAAAAATTTCTTTTCATAAAAACTAAAAATTTGTATAAAAGTCATTTATCAGACTTATTTAAAGGTAAAATCAAAATTTACACTAAAAACCCATTCCAAAATAAACCTACCGAAACAAACTATAAACATCGCCAAATCGAGCGATAACTGTAAAAATCTAGCAACCCATTCTTGTTAAAGTTTAACTAATAAAATTTTTCCTAATTCAGTCAATGGATTGAAATCTAGCTGAATATTTAAAGCTCTTCATTATCCTATGGATGGTACTATTTAAAAAGCATTTAAAGCTGTACTTTATTTTAAAAAATTTTGAGAAAATGAGCCTGTTTACACCTTTTCTCATTGAAAATATCAGCGGAAGGATACACCGGAAGTAGTGAAAGAGTGAAAAATGTCGGACGGTTTGTTGTTGTTTACATCGGTTAGCCGTCCATTAAACTTTTCTTGAATTGCCTAATGCCTATTCCCTATTCCAGGGGTCCCCAACCCTATGCCCGCGGGCACCATGGAGCCCGTCGATCGGTCTAGGTGCGCCCGCTGCTTGTGCCCAACGATAAAACATTTCAGTTTTCCACTATCCCATAAAATTCTAGACATGAAATCGCAACATACATTTCAGAATTTCTTCAAGTAAGGCGAGACTAGAAATTTTGGATCTTCAGAATGATATCATCCTCAAAACTATTTATCAGAGATGAGAAATTCTGGAATAGTTGATAGAAATAAATTTCCATTCTTAAAAAGAGCAGCATATAAAATAAAGTAGTTCTTTGGTTCCACACACTTATGTGAATCATTTTCGACAATGAATATAATAAAATAAAAAAATATAGATCACGGCGGACATACAAATAAACACCTTGACGATAGCTTGTGGGCAAGATCATCATTTGTAATCTCCCAATAATGAAGCGCTGGCCAGTGAAATGCAATGTATTTTATATATTTTATAAATAATTTTTAAACTTCGTATGTTAATGGCGACGGGACGGATTGCCTTGAATGTTCAAACTTATACTTCTTATGTTTTGCAAGCAATTTAGTAATATAAATTGATGAAAACTTCCACGACCTGAAGAGTAATTTATTTCATTTTCCGGGATAGATGGCCGTGTTTGATGAATGGAATTTCCAAACGTTTCGCTCTCTGCTTCGGAGAGCATCCTCAGTGGCAAAAATCAACTGCTAAAAATTGAAAATAAAAACAAATACCAAACAATTACAGCGTGAATGCTAACATGGAATGAAAGTGAGATCAGATACTAATACTATTGTTGTGCTGGCTTTATCCCGCATTTCTTGAGTGCCGGGTGCCAGACGCTCGGAATGGAAACACCCTCCTCTTTTCTATTGAAATTATTCTTGTGTTTGAAAATTTCTATGGCTTCTCTTATTAATCTTGTGGATTGATGGTTGGTACTATTTAAAACTCCTTTAAACAGAATTCCTTGTTCATGTGGGGCAGTCTACATCGGCACCACCCGACGTTCTATAAAAACCAGAATTGCAGAGCACAAGAGGCATTGTCGCCTATATCATCCAGAGAAGTCGGCCGTGGCTGAGCATGCTTTAACAAATGGGGACCATAGAGTACTATTTAATAACACCGAAATCCTGGCGACCACCAACCATCAATCCACAAGATTAATAAGAGAAGCCATAGAAATTTTCAAACACAAGAATAATTTCAATAGAAAAGAGGAGGGTGTTTCCATTCCGAGCGTCTGGCACCCGGCACTCAAGAAATGCGGGATAAAGCCAGCACAACAATAGTATTAGTATCTGATCTCACTTTCATTCCATGTTAGCATTCACGCTGTAATTGTTTGGTATTTGTTTTTATTTTCAATTTTTAGCAGTTGATTTTTGCCACTGAGGATGCTCTCCGAAGCAGAGAGCGAAACGTTTGGAAATTCCATTCATCAAACACGGCCATCTATCCCGGAAAATGAAATAAATTACTCTTCAGGTCGTGGAAGTTTTCATCAATTTATATTACACCTCTACGGGGAGGATACTTATCAGCTGATACGTCGTTTTGAATCTCTTCGTAAGAAATTGGGTAAGCTTATATGCTCTCTTACGTTTCTTCTACGTTGTCGGGACACTGGTGTTATTCCAAGATTCTTAATCCAAAAACGTTTATACACTACTCCAGCTGCCAATAGAATTTATGAGAAAATGGAAAAGGCTCTCTTAAGAGAACGTATTCATCATACTCGTCGAGATATATCGTGGACAAATTCTTCCTTACTAAGTTTACATCTTAATCTCAGCAGTTTTCTTAAACAGGATCATTGGGATGTTGTTGACCGAATTACCTATTCATCCTTAACGATGACCATGTCTAATTGTAGTGAACGGCAGAAGCGGAAATATGAAAACCAAATGGTGAAAAAGAAACCCACTCCTACCTTAGATTTGAAACGCACCGTAGTAAACTTGTCTAATCATCAACTGACTACTCCTGAGACAAACATTCTTTCTAAAGGTATGAATTTTGCTGTAGTTCCAGCCTTTGTACCAAAAGAGGATATTATTGCTAGAGTTGAGGCAAGTGCGCACGGGCTACCCGCTGAAGTCTCAGAGGAAATACGCAGGGACTGTTCTAAAATTCTTCAACATGCCAAGTTACCAAAAAGTAATATCAGCCGAGATGAGAGAACAGCTTTAAAAACTCTAAAGAATAATAAAGACATCGTGATCTTATCTGCAGACAAAGGGAATGCTACAGTTATTATGAACACTGACGATTACAATAGTAAAATTACTGATCTGTTAGATCCAAATACCTACAAAATACTAAGGAGTGATCCGACAAATAGCATTGTACGTTCGACTAATAAGCTTATAAAGTCTTCAACTATGGATAAAGAACAGCAGAAACGTCTAACAATCTCCGAGGCTCTCCCTCCAAGACTTTATGGTTTACCTAAGATTCATAAGCCTAATGTTCCTCTTCGTCCAATAGTGAGTGCAATCGGGTCTCCAACTTATTATCTGTCGAAATATTTAACTGGTCTTCTCCATCCTCATGTAGGAAATTCGTTCAGTTTCATCAAAGATACCGGCCATTTTTTGGAAATTATCAAATCTATTACTGTCTCCCCAAATGATATATTAATTAGCTTTGACGTGGTTTCTCTTTTTACGCGGGTTCCAGTCCGGGATACACTAAACTTGTTGGAACAGATTTTTACAGAAGACATCATTGCCCTTTTTAGACATGTACTCACCACAACCTACTTTCAGTGGAACAATAGATTTTACGAACAAACAGATGGAGTAGCTATGGGCAGCCCTCTCAGTCCTGTAATAGCTAATTTTTATATGGAGCATTTTGAGAAAACGGTCTTAGATTCTGCTTCCCTCAAACCTACTGGATGGTACCGCTATGTCGATGATACCTTTGTAATTTGGAGCCATGGGGCTGATACTATACCCGAGTTTTTAAATCACCTGAACAGTTATCATCCAAGCATACAATTCACTCATGAAATAGAAAATCAAGGCCGGTTGCCCTTTCTGGATGTTCTGGTTAATAGAAAAGAAAATGGATCTCTTGGTCATTCGGTATATAGAAAACCCACTCATACAGATCGCTACCTAAACAAAATGTCCAACCATCATCCTAGCCAGAAGAGTGGTTTAGTAAAGACCCTTATAAATCGAGCCAAACTTATTTGTGAACCTGAGTTGCTGCAAGGAGAGCTAGATCATCTAAATACTGCACTTCAATCAAACGGATATTCAAGTCAAGAAATTCGCAGAGCCTTAAAACCCCGGAATCATAGCAAGTCCACGACGGAAATTCAAAACCATGGAGTTGTTTTTCTTCCTTTTATTAAGTCTGTGACAGACCGCATCGGGAAAATATTATCACGCCATAATATCAAGCCAATATTTCAACCAACTAATCAAATTTTTTCCCTTCTCAGACCTGTTAAGGATCGTCGTGACCCTTTATCTGCTACCGGGGTATACAGAATTCCTTGTTCATGTGGGGCAGTCTACATCGGCACCACCCGACGTTCTATAAAAACCAGAATTGCAGAGCACAAGAGGCATTGTCGCCTATATCATCCAGAGAAGTCGGCCGTGGCTGAGCATGCTTTAACAAATGGGGACCATAGAGTACTATTTAATAACACCGAAATCCTGGCGACCACCAACCATCAATCCACAAGATTAATAAGAGAAGCCATAGAAATTTTCAAACACAAGAATAATTTCAATAGAAAAGAGGAGGGTGTTTCCATTCCGAGCGTCTGGCACCCGGCACTCAAGAAATGCGGGATAAAGCCAGCACAACAATAGTATTAGTATCTGATCTCACTTTCATTCCATGTTAGCATTCACGCTGTAATTGTTTGGTATTTGTTTTTATTTTCAATTTTTAGCAGTTGATTTTTGCCACTGAGGATGCTCTCCGAAGCAGAGAGCGAAACGTTTGGAAATTCCATTCATCAAACACGGCCATCTATCCCGGAAAATGAAATAAATTTAGTAATAATTTATTTTACAAAAGAATATTAATACTAATTACAGTAAACTCTCGTTAGTACGCCCCCGCTTAGTGCGACGTCCCGCATATTACGACGTTTTTCTCCGGTCCCTGGTACCAATAGGCCTTTTATCATTAAAAACTATCCGCTTATAGCGCCCCCGCTTATTACGACTTCCCGCATATTTCGACGCTTTTCTCCAGTCCCTCGAAGAAAAATCCCGGTTATTGCGTCGCGTCGTCGAGTTACTTTCAATAGTCCAGGCAATCTGTAACTTAACCGGTAAAAAATTGATACATTTAGTTTTTCAACGGTTTTCGATTGGGAATGACCCAAATAATAACATACTAAAAATCGGACAAAATCGGTCCGTGGCAAGTTTAATTTTTTTTGAATTTTTAAAAAATGGCCGAAAAAAAATTTCAAAAAATCAAATAATAGAGATCGAGACTTGTGATACATGTTTATAGGCTATCTTTCAGTGCTGAATACGAATATTCCATTTAAATTTAAAAAAAATTAAAATATCTATTTTTAAAATTAATTTGAAAATTTCGATAATCGAAAAAATTAAAACACCCCTAAAAACCACAAAAAAACTAATAAAGAAATATTTTCAACGGTTTTCACTCAGAAATAACCAAAGTAACAACATATTAAAATTTGATAAAAATCGGACGATAAAAATTTAATTTATTTAAGATTTTAAATTTTTTTTACCTCAAAAATCGACCTTTTTTAAAATTCCTGTCAAAAACGTTTGAGGCATTTTCCAAGGTTATTTTTCCATGGAAATTATAGTCATATAACTATATAAACGAAAAAACTCAAAATTGATGGTTAAATCATTAATTAATTAATTAATTTAATAAAATGAACATTAAAATTAGGTGGAAATATTTACAATCAAGATTAAACAGTTAATATTTCAACAATATTCAGTATCAAATAATTTAAAAATTAATTAAATTTACAAAAGATAACAAATCTTGAAAAAATTTAAATTTTTAAAAAATTTTCAAAATTTTAAAATTTTTAAAAAATTTAAATTTTGCTTTATAGACTTGTGATACATGTTTATAGGCTATCTTTTAATAATGATGTCGAAAAACAAACCAATTTTGGGGTAAAATTTTAAAAAAGTGTGAAAAAATTTAAAAACAAACAAACTTAATAAAATATGAACTCAAAACAAAACCTCAGACAAATTACTGCATATTTCTTTTTTGAAAATATTTTTGATAACATTTATTCAAAGAAGCTCCTAGAATGTTTTTTTTCCAAAAAAATAAATTTAAAAAATTAAATTTTAAAATTTTGTTAAAAAAATGTTAAAATTTTAACAATAGGCTTGTGATACATGTTTAAAGGCTCACTTTTAGTGCTAGTGTTGAATATCAGGTCAATTTTCAAGTTCTACAACAAAATTGACCTGATATTCAACACTATAGCACTAAAAGTTAGCCTATAAACATGTATCACAAGCCTATTGTTAAAATTTTAACAATTTTTTTAACAAAAATTTTAAAATTTAATTTATTAAATTTATTTTTTTGGAAAAAAAACATTCTAGGAGCTTCTTTGAATAAATGTTATCAAAAATATTTTCAAAAATGAAATATGCAGTAATTTGTCTGAGGTTTTGTTTTGAGTTCATATTTTATTAAGTTTGTTTGTTTTTAAATTTTTTCACACTTTTTTAAAATTTTACCCCAAAATTGGTTTGTTTTTCGCCATCATCATTAAAAGATAGCCGATAAACATGTATCACAAGTATATAAAGCAAAATTTAAATTTTTTAAAAATTTAAAAATTTAAAATTTTTTTTTAAAATTTAAATTTTTTCAAGATTTGTTATCTTTTGTAAATTTAATTAATTTTTAAATTATTTGATACTGAATATTGTTGAAATATTAACTGTTTAATCTTGATTGAAAATATTTCCACCTAATTTTAATGTTCATTTTATTAAATTAATTAATTAATTAATGATTTAACCATCAATTTTGGGTTTTTTCGTTTATATAGCTATATGAATACAATTTCCATGGAAGAATAACCTTGGCAAATGCCTCAAACGTTTTTGACAGGAATTTTAAAAAAGGTCGATTTTTGAGGTAAAAAAAATTGAAAATCTTAAATAAATTAAATTTTTATCGTCCGATTTTTATAAAATTTTAATATGTTGTTACTTTGGTTATTTCTGAGTGAAAACCGTTGAAAATATTTCTTTTTTAGTTTTTTTGTGGTTTTTAGGGGTGTTTTAATTTTTTCGATTATCGAAATTTTCAAATTAATTTTAAAAATAGATATTTTAATTTTTTTTTAAATTTAAATGGAATATTCGTATTCAGCACTGAAAGATAGCCTATAAACATGTATCACAAGTCTCGATCTCTATTATTTGATTTTTTGAAATTTTTTTTCGGCCATTTTTTAAAAATTCAAAAAAAATTAAACTTGCCACGGACCGATTTTGTCCGATTTTTAGTATGTTATTATTTAGGTCATTCCCAATCGAAAACCGTTAAAAAACTAAATGTATCAATTTTTTACCGGTTTGACCTTTTTTTTCAGTAGATTTACTGGACTACAAATAATGTATGAGCTACAGAACCGTTGAAAACGCGAGTAGAACTGGTTTTTCCCGACCGCTCCCCTTTTTCCCCGAATGGCCCCCCATGGCGCCTTAAAAAAAGAATGACCAGTGTCTTGCAGGGCACGTGGATTGTCCTGTGACAAATCAGAACACTCCCTGAATTTCTTGGAAATTCTCCCCCTCTCCTCCAATATTCGACTTCCGCATTCCATAGCTCAGTGTTCAGTCCACTGTTGCTGTTGTGGAAGTTCAGATACCGTATTCAGTATCCATTCTTTCTCGGCAAGTTTAAAATGGCAACTTCTTCCGGAAGTAAAAGGATAGCTTTGAGTTTCGATGATAAATTGAAGATAATCAAGCTTAATGACGAGAAGAAAAGGTGTTATGAATAAGCAGCAATTTGCAAATGAACAGGGATTGCCTGTTTCTTCATTGAAAACAATCTTTAAAAAACGTGTGATTTTAGTGATAAAATCCAAGGTTTCTAGGTAAGATTAGGTATTACGGGTGTTTTAGGTATATTGCCGAAACGGTGTTTTATGGAATTCCGCATATAGCGTCGTACCGCTTATTACGACGTTTTCACAAATCCCCTTGAACGGCGTACTAACGGGAGTTTACTTATATTCATTATGTTAAATTAATTTTTAAAATTAAATTTTTTGTGCATTATATGTAGTGTGTATTATTAACTATGTCCACCAACAAATTTATCTTGGAAAAAATAAATGGTGCCCGCCATTCTACCTATTCCATACCACCTGTAAATGTTACTTCTTTGTTTAACAATACTGGCAGGAAAAAAAGTTTCAGTGTCTTTATCTGTAAATGTTGTTTCACTGCGATAGTACCCTTGAAGCAGCAAAGCAAATATGATTTTAGACCAAAGTCGTGTGATAAAAATTCTAAAGAGTGGAAAAGTTGTTACAAATTTGTTATAAAATAAGTCAAATGCAATAAATGAAATTGAAATAGGACATCACTTGTCTTTCGCGCTAAAAGGTCAAAAATTTTTGGTCAACTTCGACGAAATCCACTTTTTAAGAACTTTATATTATATGATGCCATTTTTTTTATAAATTTAAAAAGTTACCTAATGTTAATTTCATGCATTCTTAAAATGGCCGTAACTCTTAAACTGACAATGTACTAGAAATTTGAAACTTTTTTTGAGATTTTTATTGTTTCCAAAACGATGGGTAAAATGAACATTAGGTAGCTTTATTCCTATATATATATATATTTATTAAAAAATCTGAACAGATAAAAATTATTTTTGTTTGATTTTGAAAATTGTAATTCCACACTTTTCTATAGAATAAACCTAAGTGGCAAATTTTTTATATGAATTATTATTAAATAATGCAAAAAATAATCATCATCAAACGATTTTATACTAAGCCCCCTTAGCATCCTTGTCCTGTATGATAAAACGATAAAACTTTTAAGATTCTGAATTTTCTACAAATTCATTAAGTTATATTATATTAATAAAAATATGCACTTAATTTGCATAACGTATTTTCATTTCTTTACTGTAACCTATAAAACATCATTTTTTTAATGAAAGCATAACCAATAACAATCTTAAAGTAATGTACTTGAAGAGAATTTTTCGTCAAGGGAATCACTTAATTTACTTTAAGTTTCAAATGTGTAGAGAAAGTGTACTTACCTTAACTTTAATCCAACTCCATGTTATGCTTGTTTAAAAGCACTGTGTTTCGTATGTAGAAGGTTTTAAAGGGGGTCATACTCTGCATTTCATTCTGTATATTAAAACCGAATAAGCAAAAATAAATATAGAATGAATACTTTTATATTATGTTGGTTTTTCTCACTGTTTACAAGTGAGTATTTTGAAAGAAATATTTCATATTGATCAAACAAAGTTAAATTTCTTGAGTATTTTACATAGTTTTAACAGCTTGACTTAATTAAATTAATATTTAGGTTTTAACCCTCTGGCTGATCATCCCGCGATTTCAATGGGCAACTCAAATGTAGCAAAATCTGCTAATTCAGTGGTTTTTCGCCGACATGTGTTTTTCTTCCTTTACTGAGGAACGCATCCTCAGTAAAGGAAGAATATATCGATGAACCTGATTATGATTCAATAAACTAAATAGATATTAACAGTAATTCAATTGAAATTTATTAAAAATTTTTTTATAATAAATCTGAAATTTGTTTTTCTGGCAATAGTCTCTCATCATAAAAATCTACATAAAAAATCTTTTCTAGAAAGATGAAATGTATATAGATTTAAAATATGTAATAAAAAAATTGCACAATTTGTGAAGCGATTTCGGTCCACTAATTGAGCAGTCAGAGGGTTAATAAGAAGAGAAATCCTCATTCTAAATGAATATAAATATTAATTATGGAATGCTTAAATAAAATAATTAAAAAGTAATTAAAATTTTTATTCTTAATATTTCTTTCCTTTCAATTTTATAATTGTCATAAGATATTAAATGATATATTAAAAAATCCCTTCATCAATGTGGTGCGATAGAATTTGTCTTATGTCTTATACTCTTTAATTTAGTCTTATACTATTTTATCCTTTTCATCATATATCAGATATATGCTTTTTATAGAAATGGTCTTAACCTTTAAAATACGTTATAATATTTTACTTTACAGTGTGTTAGCAAATTGTATTTGTGTTTTATTTATGAGAATTCAAAAGAAAAAAAAAGACTTAAGAGTCTTGTTTTTGCGGGAATCTATTGTAAGTAACATTTTATGTCAATACAATCTTAATTTTTAAACAATTAATTGATTTAATTAGAAAATTTTCAAATATATATTCACTATATTATTCCATAAAACTATATTCTGAAATTAGATTAAGTATAAAATCAGAAAATTTTGCTTTAAAATTGCGTTCTTGTTCTATATATTTTTGATAATTTTTTTATAAAACTGCATGATTTAATTATTCTAGTGAATAATTCCAAAAAAAAATGTAGATTAAAATCCTAAAGATATGATTAATCATGGCTCTAAATACGAGCATTTTAAGTATTTTTTTTGTTCTCTTATTTTCTGACATCATTTTCAAAGTTTTTCATAAGGATCAACAGGTAATTGTAGAAATTGCTCATAAATTTAAAATGCTTGACACTTGACCTCTGATCCAAACCGAAAGACATAGAATGCATTAAATTTTAAATAATAAAATTATAACTTCAACCGTGCAATGCCGGGCTTTGACTTATCAGCTAGTCTATGAATAATTTTAAATATTTTCTTTTAAAAAGTTGATATTTTGTATTACTGCTTTTTACAACAATGGGTTGAGCAGAAAATAATTTCTTGTGTATAAATGTATGTGTGTGAACAAGTGTAAACTGTAAGGGTGAACAAGTGTGTAGTGAGAGGAGATAAAAGAAATGAGACCAAAAGCACATTGAACAGGAATCTGTGTCAATTTATTGCCCTCCAACTGACCTGCTCCCTGGTAACAAATCAGAAACCAACCAAAACACAACACTCTGACAACCGAACGGGCTGACGAGGGGTGAACTCGCGCATCACAAAGAGGGGGAATGAGGCAAAATGTCCAAAAGTAGCGGTGCCTCACCAATAAAACTTATGTACAGGGTTAAAAACTAGTCTGTTTTTTTTTCTCTTTAAAAATATGCGCTATCTCAATAAACATAAAACAGTAGTTGTTTACACAGTAAATGGCAAACAAATGAGGTATATCAGTTTAGGTTAACACACTAAAATACAAAAAAAAGAAGAAACAGTTCGTACACAAAACAGCAGTCGAGTTGGATATCCATGAACAACAGTGTACATAACTGCAAACGAAGAGACACTATAGTAGTTTTTTTAGTTCGTAACGTCGGGGGAAAGTATACCGTCGACAAAAATACACAGATATAAATGGGAAGAAGATTGAACAGAAAACACGCCACGATACTAAAACGTTTTTTTTCCTAAGGGGGAAAATAATACGTGATGTCAGTTAGCAATCTGAAAACGAGATCTATTGCTTTGAGATAACTGATTAGCAGGTACACGTTTTTTTTTCAAACGGAATTTTGGATTCACGAACGGGGGCGTATGATGTGAATCGAGGGGTGCCATACCGCAAGGAGATTTTGAGTCTCTAAAGCCTGGGTCGGCGGGAAGAAATACGACGCTAACACATTCACGTTCATTTTCGATTGCGCTGATTGGACATAACTCTATGGTACGGCTCCATGAATTTGAAAGACAACTCATTTATACGGATGGAGGCTTTGTTGATTGTTTTGTGATATCTATAAAGTGATATAGATATAAAGTGATTTTTATTGGAAAAGTAAAAAATATCCCGGGGAATGACATTTCAATTAATTTTTCTATCTATAGCTAAAACAGAAAGGGACCGGTGATTAGAAACAATCAAACCAATAATATAAAGTTGGTCAATACCAGAAGACATTAAAAAGTACTTAGGGAAAAAACTTAAAGAAAACTTTCAGAAAAGCCAAACTATGAGCTTATATAGATCCCTAATGATTGTTTTGTTTAAGAAATGGAATGACTTTTCATTAAAACAACATAATTTTTTCCCCTTCGTTAAATATTTTTTGGAAACATTTCAACATAATTTTTATTTTAACATTATAATGATATGAATCCCCAAAAAATATCATCTCCAAATTTTCATGTAATAGAAATATTAGAAGTTTTAGTAGTTCTGGTGTCTAGTTATTTTAGGAGCCTAACAGAATTTGAAGTTAAACTTCAAATTCTGCTAGATTCAGTGCGTGAAAGCACTAAATAGCAAAGTATCCTATCATGAAAGAGCCAATTTTGCCAACAGAGGAAACCGTACCATATTATCCTTCTTGGGCAATCAATCAATATCTTGGGGGGAAGCAAACATTGCCAAAAGAAAAAAAAGTGAGTAAAATGAACGTGACAAAATAATAATTAACCATAAACTAGCACCATAATCAAACAAAGCAAGGACAGTGAGTGACTAGGGACTGGAGCAGCAGTATTATAAGTGGTAGTTTTCGATAAAATTCCCATTTCAAATAGTAGTTATCTTTGAGGTAGTGAGTATAAGCAAAATCGGGTGACCAACGTAAAATGCGGAATAACCCTCCAACAGGGCACACGCGGCCGCTTGGTATAGTCCGATGGGATTGGAGAAACATCGTCCCCGATGTTATAGCTCGGCCCGCTAGACCCGCGTCTAGCCCCGCACCCAGGAAACGAGGTTTATAAATATTTTACACACCTACCCGCATTGCCTCGCCTGGGACACGGGGCCGTTCGGCGGGGGCGGGCCGACGACAAAGAACGAAGAAAAATACACGAAACACAATTTCTCCTATGGCCTTAGTATTAGTATCATCATCATCATCGTCGTCATTATTTAATATTATTACAGTAATAATCATCATACGCTATACACGGATTTATTTCTCATTTTATTCTTTCTTTCTTTTAAATGCATGATATGAAAAATATATGGAGTTTGAAGTGGAGAGGGGTTTTGCGTCTAAGCAACTTTTCGGACCAGAGTTCACGGGGGGTGGGGAGAGGGTTTAGGGGGTGCTGGGCAGCGGACAGGGGGGCCTGGCACTTCAGTAAGGGTGTAGCTTGTTTTGGGCCCCTGCCTGCGCCCGGGACCCTCGTGTTTTTTGTTTGTTTCTTTTTCCCACGACGTGGCTCTTTAGGAAGAAAGGCATCCCTTTGGTCAGGTCGATAGAGAGAGAGATAGTGAGAGAGAAAGATAGAGAGAGAATCTCTACGGACAATAAAAAAACGAGGTAGATCGGCACACCCTAGCTAACACGAGTGTATTAAAATATAAAATATATACATAACTTACACATGAAGTCGAGTAATATGAGCAATCGCGTATTATTAGGAAACATAAACGATGACTGTGAGGGGGGTGTTGAGGAAAGAGGAGGAAGGGGGGGTCATCTTTGGGAGGGGTGAGTGCGTGCGACTGGTCGCGACACTTTGAGGAGATCAAAAAGAATCGTCGGTCGATAAATTAGGAAAATCGAACGAGCAGCAAACGTCGAATTGAGCAAACGGAACTGATTCAATGGGAGATACGAACAGTAATAGTCGTCCCGCACTATCATTATGACTGTTTACGAAGTGAAAAGAAATTTTAAAGTAACTAAGCAATGAGGAGAAAATGTAACAATTATGGTTTACCGGAAAGAAAGCACTTGAACAATAAGGATAAGTAACAAAATTTAAAATTTTTGTAGATTTTATAGGAGAAACAAAAGCTTCTTTAAAGCCGTTACAGTTTAAGGCTTTTAAAACTGAAAGAAGTTGTGTATTGAACGGAATATTATTGCTTAAAACCATTTCAAATTATTTGTCTTGCATAAAAACATCAACATCTTTAGACCTACATTGAATTATTATAATTATACAGTCTGGAATGATAATGCAGGGTGACTTCAACACAATTGCAAGTCAATAATAATAATAATAATAATAGTAATAATAATAATAATCATAGCAAAACAATTAAAAGCCATTCCTAAAAGGCACTAAGAGAATAATTTAAAGGGGAAAATGTAAATGTAAATTTGATTTTGATTTCAACACATACCTAACAAAATCCAATATACTAAGTAATCTACAAAAACAATCAATTATTGCACAATTCCTTGAATTTTTACCACCATAATTTTGGTAATACATAACCATATAACAAATCAATAATTCGCTAAAATTTCAGTTAATCTTCACAAATAAACCTGATCAAAGGGTTCTCTCTTGCTGCAATAATTTAACGTATGCATTCAAAATACCGAATGGCAAACAAGAAACTGGAAGAAAGAGTCATAGTGTATCTGAACATACATTGTGTTGCAAACATATATACATATCATATATTTAGAGCCAATTAAATACATTAGGCCGCTCATAGGCCAGAAACTTTCCTTATAACAGTACAGAATGTAACATTGACAGTTAACATTTTCCGTTTGCAAGCATAAATATAATACAATGCATATAATTAAGAGATGAAAAAATCTAAAATAAAGGCACAACAAATTTAAATTGAGCACTCTAAACAAAAAAATAGTTATAGGAAATTAAAGTTAAATAAATTAACCTTACGGATAAGTTGATTAAATTATCATTGTTTGATGAATGAAAAGTCTTCATCACTGAGAAGCTTTACTAGGAAAAAAAATGAGATCTTATGTATTGAAAATGATATGCAAATAATATAATACTGAAACAATTGTATCTTGAGGTAACAATAGTTTTATTGCTAAATGGAATGAGCTTGTTAGCTTATATTGCAGCATGGTTTGGGATTAAATAACGTATTTCGAATGCCCATTTTAAATTTGTAATATAAACAAACGTGATCTAATGCAAAGGGCTTAACAACTCAACACATCAACTGTAATACATTAAAAAAGGGCGACAAAATAGAAGTGCATTGCATTATTACACCAAATATTCTATACATAAATGCACTCTTTAAACTTTAGAAAATCAAACCGAGATATCATAATAATAAATTACAGTTCATTGCCCTAATAATCAATAATAAGTGACAAAATACAATAATTGTAACGGTTCAACAAAATAAAGACACAATCGTAGTTGAAAATTAATAACAGTCAAATTCATGTACCAAATCGAAATAGTCCCATAATTTGTTTGAAACAGGATTAGAAATTTTGCACAGCTGAGACATGAAACGCCAGAGTACAATTATTTATCACTGATATAGCTGTGAAAACGCTGCAATCTATAAGCTGGCAACTCTAGACATAATAACAAACGCAAGACCTCCATGGAGCAATGTGAGTTAAGTGTGCTGCTAGCTTATACCGTGGGTTAAAACCTCAGTCAAGTTTTGATTTCCTTTCTAAAAGAGGTAGAACTCGCGTGAGTATTATTAAAATA
Organism: Tetragnatha versicolor; assembly: GCA_024610705.1. Taxonomy (NCBI): domain Eukaryota; kingdom Metazoa; phylum Arthropoda; class Arachnida; order Araneae; family Tetragnathidae; genus Tetragnatha; species Tetragnatha versicolor. The sequence continues at coordinate 36,388,022 of JANDEH010000002.1, read as the reverse complement.
TCAATGTGATGTAAAAAATTTATTTTGATGGGATTAGTAACTATCAAAAAAAGGGAATATGAACAATATTTTTATCCAAATAATGTTATACAATATAAAATCGTGTTTAACCTTTTAAGGGTCAATGATAAGAACAGAATGTAGATAAACATTTTGAAAATTCTTATTCAGATTACTTCTTTAAAATGTAACTATAACGTTCGAAACGTTATAAAAATTATTAAATGATTTAATTCGTGGATATAAATAAAATGTTTAGATAAAATGTAGTCCTCAGTTGAACTGAGGTAAATTATAGAATTAATTACAAATGGGTGTTAAATAATAATGTACCAAAGTTGTGGGTAAGGTCCATAAATATCAATGCGAAGTTAAAATAATATAACTATATAAGAAATAGAAAAATAGGCCCAAGCAAGAGATTGGCGTTATTTTCTTACCAATTGATGTTATTTGTAAAGTAATATCTATAAGATGAGTTAAAAGTTTAAAATTTAAAAACTTGAAACTTTTATATTAATGAATAGTTTTTAATTGATTTATCTATATTGATTGGATCTACTTTAAAACTAAATGCAACATTCAATCGCACGAAATTCCCACGCTTAAGCGCAACACACTTATTTCCACCTCCAAATAAAACCTTCTAAAAAAAGAAGACAACATCAGCAGAAAAAGACGGTAAGTACATCTAATCCTTCAATATATAGAAAGTCCCTGAAGTGTTATTAAGCAAAACAGTCAAGACCCCCGCATTCTCAATCGTGTGGGGGAGCCGAAAAATTATCGTTTGCGTTCTTCATACTTCATCATCACCCGCCTGGACGAATGAGGAATCGCGTGGTGTAAAATGCAGGATCCGGGCGGGTCCAAGCTGCCGGACCGAACCCGAAAATCATTCGGGTAGTTATCTCCAAAATAGTATATTTCCTGTTCCCCGGGAAATCCGGGTTCGGTCCGGGGGCCGATCCGCCTCGGAATAGGAACCTTCACCAAAAAGCACCAATTGAGGAAGGCTTCAAGCAGATTGCCTTTCTTTTCTTTTGAAGTAGTTTTTTGCTTTGATTGAGCAGGCGTCCGGAAATCGTGTCACAATAAGAAGAAGATAGAGACATTTGTCATCAAGACTTAAAAAGGGAGATATTTTGTTTTTGATTGATTTTTATTGCCAACGATGCCATTATTATTGCACTCAGTCACAATTATTATGAAGTTATTTTATATCAATTTTTTGATTCAACGCAGTTAAAGAAATTTAGAATTTATACAGAATTTCTTAAATAGATATAAACGTGACCAATACTGAAATGAGCGTGAATATTTTAAAAATAATTCGTATTGCAACGATGCCATTATTATTATTGCACTCAGTCACAATTATTATAATCGTTATTATTATAATTTTAAAGTTAATTTATACAAATTTTTGAATTTGAAACTTTTATGGAAATTAAAAGTCTGTACAGATAGAGAATTTCTCAAATAGAACCAGGTCAATACATAATTTTATTTTTATGATACAAAACTATATTTTCATGCATATTATTATTACTATTATTTTTGGTTACTTATGTATATGAGAAAAATGCTTTGAACAATTCTCAATATAAATAAAACAAAATTTAGCTTAACGTTAAAACTTGGCGTTAAAAACGGAGGTTAACGGAAGAAAACAGCAACCTTACAATTAGCTGTGACATAATTTTTGGACGCCTCCTTGTAACATAAAAGAGACAGTTATGACTGTCAGGCGAGGCGTTTTAGTGAGAACCTCGACAGACGAGAACTTAGAGGAGGTAAGGAGATGGTGACAATGGAAGAGGTGACAGTTTCAGTTTACTAACTTTAATAAATTAAACTATTATGTGTTTTTTTTCTCAGGTGAGGCAACGGAAAAAACACTGAGGACGCCGAGAAAAAGATCACAAAAATTTAACAATATTGCGCGATTGCATGAGAGGTCAGCAAGAGGGGAATAACTGCTTTATAGATTAAAACCTTTAATCAAAAATTTCTTTTAGAAGTTTGATTTCTTTTTAGCTCTAATTAAAAGATTTCCTGCCAGTCCTTATCTTAAATTTAAGCTTGAAATTAAATTAAAGTAATTCACTCATTACAACACTATATGAAGGTATTTAAATAAGTTTTTACTAAACTTATTTTACTGAGACATTTTAAGTTTGTCTCACTTAAATAGCAGAGAACTGTAATATTTTATGCATCATGGATACATCCTTTTAAAAATTTACAGCCAACCTGCACTAAGCAATCTTGTCTCAGCAGTTGGGTGATAAACAATGAAAGAAAGTGATAACCACTTCGGTTTAAGATATTCAAAAATGCATGCTAACAACCTAAGGCTAAAAACTTAAAAATTAACATAATTTTAAAAATACTCCACTTAATTTTTATTCATTAAGGCTTTTATAAGAAGGAGACAATTAAATTAACGTTGAGAAGCGATTGTTAACGATACTAAATTTACAATATCAACAGATTTACCCATCATATATAAGCGTAACAGTATTAAAAACTATCATTCATTGAACTGAACGAGTTCAAAAAAAATATGGATTTGAGACCTTCCCCCCAAACCATCACCTCCTTACCTTCATTAATATCCTTTAATTCTATATTTATATAACATGGAGATGCATCTGAGCGTGCATCTTGAGGAACTTTTAACCTGCTGGGCGGACCACAAGGAACTATCGTTTGCAATGAAGTCGTCAGTTTATGTATAAATGTAATAATCTTTGACAATCAATAAGATAACACTTGAAGAAACACAACTATAGCAATCCATATCAAATTTTGAGGTATTCGAGAAACATTCATAGCTAGGCCTCTGCTCTGAGATAGATGAGTGTACTGCCATAATAAAGGACCACATACAGTAAAAGAACACGAGGATACATTGACAGGAACAGCAGCGTTTTGTAAAAAGGAAATAAAAATTGTACTTCGAAGCCTTTTCAAGACATTATACAACAAACGTTCTACAGTTTGGCATTTCTCTACCGGGATGAACTTGGAGAAGGCGGTAGTGGAGAGAACTCTGCACCTGAGCTGGTGAAACGCAACCTTATCTAAAGCTGGAAACTAATTTATTGAAGGATTTGAATTGAAATGTACAACGATTTTTGGAAATTCACATATTTTTATGAGGTATTTACACTTGTGTTTAAATTTTCATATATATTTTACGACGAATATATAAGTAAGAAATGATTAGAAGAAATCTTGAAATGCGTTAGACCGTGCAAGATTGTCTTAAGTAAGCTAAACTATAAAATATAGTTTTAGTTATTGAATAAATAATGAGAGAATAACAATTTTCTATTACTACAAACGTTCGAACCACCAGCTGTAATTAAGGCAGTTTTGCATTTCAAACCGGTATTGAACTGTTAAGTGACATTACGTCAAAAGGATTAACCATTTGGAAAATTAAGTTAAATAAAAAGTGAGATCTAGATCTCTCTTTAAAATTTACTCAAGAATTTCTAATGAGAGTATAAATCATTCTAAACAAATTAAATGCGTAAAGTTATTTTTAGAAAATAAGTTTTAAACCATCAAGCATTTATAAATTGATGATTAATCAGTATTGCAAGATACAACTCCAAAAAGAAGTAAAAAATACACGCTTGAGTTTTTTTATTACCATTCACATGCATGATAGATAAGAATATTTAGTAATGTTTGGAATTTACTTCCTGAGATTTTACATTATTTCTAGGTTATTAAGAAACATTCAATTCAACTCGGATCTTTTAAAGAAACAGAGGAATGAAGGCGTTTTAACAGTTCAATATGCCATCAAATTTAAAAAAACCTACCTGGTTACCAGGAACAACGTTTTAAAAACAAGTCCCTATAAAATCCACCTCAGGTGCAAATTCAGCTCCACCGCTCGAGAATATGCGTCCGAAAAAAATCCAGGTGCCAGCCAAAAAAGGGGCGTTTGATTGTACTTGATAGAGCAACCAAATCGGGGTTTTCTCGGTAACCAAACTCAAAAAGGACGCGTGAACTTGGCCGAGGCTGCTTAGTGCCTTTGTTCATAGTACTTCAAATAGTAACCACTAAGCCACACTAATTCATTATTATTTTTTTTTGTTACACAATCCACCTGAGTGCATAACATTGCCTGAGCTGCTTTTTGATTTCGATTGCTTGCAATGATGAGAGAGAGAATGAGTGACGATGAGAAGGTGGCCCGGGGCCCCCTGGAGGGCCCCGGGCCTACTCTAGGTGCACATCAAAAACGAGTGGCGGGAAAACGCTACAGTAGAAGACACTAGTAGAATCACTAAGCTAGTAATGAGGTATATCTTTTGAGGGGGAGCAGAGACTTCCCTGGTCTCGGGTTTAGAAGACCCCAGAAACCCCTACCGCTGTGGTTTAGAGCGGACACACCAAAGGGTCTGCAGATGTTCCAGAACTGGACTCGTACTCCCTGAAGTCCTTTTGCTTTTTTGAGTCCCGTTCTGGAAGCGCCCGAGAGTGGAAGTCCCCTCCCCCGAAAAGTTTCTGGCTTGCTTACCCTGAGATTGAGGAGCCCCTTACATGATGACAGGATTTACCATTGCAAGCGACGCGGTGGTAACCTTCCCACATAAAAACCGCCATTTTTTTGTTTGTCCCATCTCTTTTTTTTGTCCATGCACCGAGGCATGCCACCACTTTTTAAAACGGGCTGCGTTTAGTGGTATAAAAAACACCATACACTACAGACTACATTTCCCTGCTGTTTTAACAGAGCAGCGGTTATGTACAATACAACAACTGACAAAAACGAACTAAGAAGAGAGACAAATCGGGAAGCGGCAAATAAGTTACTAGCGTTCTCTTGCCAAACACTGACTGGCGCTTGGAATTTCAATTCTGGAATAATCACCATAGAACGCGCAGAACTGTAGCGGCTTCAAGAACTCAAAGGGAGGAGTTATTGTTATCAAAATATAATTTTTTTGCTTTGTTTCTCTGCTTTACAAAGAGTGGTTGAATGGTACATAAAAACTACCGGAGGTTTTTTTTCTTTATGTGAGAGTGGCACTGATTTATTTTATACAGAAGGTATTCTTTCTTTCTTTAAAAACGTGTGAAGACTGTCTTTACAAATGTACACATTTTAGAAAAGATGCTGCCTATGAAAAAAAAGCGGCGTGTTCTACGGCGATTTACATGAGCAAATTGGTAAATGCTTTTTTATAGGGGTGGTGTTCCTCCTCGCGACCAAGCGCCACCGACGGCATCGAGAAATGGCCAAACAGTCTAGACCTAGGAGAAGAAAAACAAAAGAATAATAATACGAAAGAGTTCCCTGAGACAAGTAGAGAGTGTAACACTGTACATCCCTGCCCTAGACACATGGCTTTTGAGCGCCACGTCAGATGAGGTAGGTTCCGTCGTGTGCGGTGATATGAATGTTAGGAACTAGTCGCTCTTGGGTGGCGCGACGATGGCGGAGGCCCTGGCGGGGGGTTGCACGGAGAGGTCTAACCCCGAGGGTGAGGGCGGGAGGCCGAGCGCCATGGGCATGAGGGGCGGCGGCGGAGAGACCAAAGGGGGGGGCATGGAACAGCTGGTCGGAGGGTTGATCCGCTTCTCCTTCTGTCGGCGGTTGCAGAACCAGACCCTCACCACCTCCTTCTCCATGGTCAGGGACTCGGCCAGGTTGGAGATCTCCTCGGAGGTGGGCTTGGGGTTCTGCAGGAAGGCTTTCTCCAGCGCCAGCCGCACCCCCGTCTCGATGCTGGTGCGCTTCTTGCGCCGCCGCCCGATCGACTCGGGCGTGGTGTGGGCGTTGGTCAGCGCCGCCGGGTTGTTCATGGAGGCGTCCGCGTCCTCCAGCCAGCGCTGCAGCAGCGGCTTCAGCTTGCACATGTTCTTGAAGCTCAGGTTGAGCGCCTCGAACCGAGAGATGGTCGTCTGGCTGAAGTCGTTGCCGTACAGCTTGCCCATCGCCAGGCCCACGTCGCCTTGCGTGAACCCTACAAACACAAAAAACACCTCAGTCACAAAGAGAACAAAAGACACATCACAGTAATATGGCTTTCTAGTCACTAACTGGCAAGCTAACTGGGATCGTATCAACAAGAATTGAACTTTTACCAGATCCAATTCACACCATGCTAGTCTGTGTTCCAGTTTGTTTTATAGCTCAGTGGTCTTGGCAAGCTAGCAACTAGTGTTAACAGGAACTTGACTAATGCCCCATTTACACCATATTAATTGTCGTGCTATCATAGAAGGGCTTTCCATGTCACGGCGTGCCAGTAAGGCTTCCTATCTTGTAAGACTTCGGCATGCTAGCAACTAGCATAGCGTTAACAGGAACTGAACTTTTACCAGATCTGATTCACACGATGCTAGTCTGTGTACTAGTAAGGCTTCGGCATGCTAGCAACTAGCATCGCGTTAACAGGAACTGAACTTTTACCAGATCTGGTTCACACGATGCCAGTCGCTGTGCTAGTAGGGCTTTCCAATCACGGCATGCTACAAGCTAGCATCGGGTCAACATTAACTTGACTAATGCCCCATTTACACCATGTTAGTCTGAGTTTTATCATAGTAAGGTTTTCTAGTCAAGCCGTGTTAGCAACTAGCATCGTGTTAACATGGAACTGGATCAATTCCCAATTTACACGACGCCAGTCGGTTTGCTAGTAAGGATTTCCAGTCTTGGCCATTGGCAAGCTAGCAACTAGTGTTAACAGGAACTTGACTAATGCCTCATTTACACCATATTAATTGGCGTGCTATCATAGAAGGACTTTCCATGTCACGGCGTGCCAGTAACTAGCATCGTGTTAAAAGCAACTGGACTGATGCCCAATTAAGAAGATGCTAGTTGATGTGCAAGCAGGGCTTTCTAGTGTCGGTGTGCCAGCAGCTATAATTGTGTTAACAAGATCTTGACTAATGCCCAATTCACACGATGACTGTGCTATCATAGCTTATAGCAAGACTCTCTTTACACATGGCCTCACAACTGGAACGTAGGTAGTTCACAACCTTAGCGCAGTAAAGTATTTTCCATTAAAACTACATCGGCTCTTAACAGGTTTTTATTAGTCTTAGATTGCCATTACTGTTACAAAGAGGCCTTGAACTTAAAAAGTGAGAGATTTTATTTAAAACATTTCCTAAAATAGATTTTCCAGATTGTGCCTTACCTAGTTTGATTCTCCTCTGTTTGAAAGTTTTCGCAAATTGTTCAAGCTCCTCCAAGTCCGTCATTTCTTCGGGACTCGGTTCCGTGGGTCGAGGTTTGGATTGATGGACCGGACTCTGTGAGGAAAAGAATGCAAGTGAACCCTCTGACAACTAAGGAATGAAACGAGAGAGGGGTTTGTTAATAAAAAAGAAATCATAAACTGAAAAGGAAATAAAATAAATCAAAAGTATAAGTGATAAAGAAATATGAATAATAAATTTTAATTAATAATCTGAATTTTGAAAAACGAGAAAATATTTAAAAATTCAGAGCAAGTGTAAAAATTAAATAAAATAAGATAATGAAAACTAATGCCAGCAACATTTAGAAATTCAACAATAAATCTATGGGAATAAGTACAAAATAAAAAAGAAAATTCAAGACTTGTGACATCAAAAACGAGCTAACTGCCATCACCAACAACCTATAATAGTCTAAGAGCCAGCAACGTTTTCGAGAGAGAATTTTAGAAACTGATTCTTTAATATATCTTTCCCTATCGTCACCTTAGAATCAAAAACTACTACCTATCTCCATTCGGCAACCTTCGGGAATCTCGATCTTTGGCGGTGGAGAAGCTCGTTTTTTGGTTTGTAAGAGCCGACATGATCGAGTAGAAAAGATCAAAACCAATCAAATTATTTTCTACAACGATCTAAACGCCAAGAATCGGGGGATTCCAGAAGTTTGCCGAATGGAGATAGTAGTTTTTGATTCTAAGGTGACGCTATGCTCTTTCGAACAGCGTGCGGGCTACCTGGCTGTCGGTAAACGTTGCGTTTATTAGTGCGCATCCCACCTATCAGGTCTACTATCTACAATGAACTTAGGTAAAATGGCGGACAGTTGTTTCGGGGATCAATAGATCCCCTTCGTCAAAATGCACTGACTTCTTAGCACTGATGAAGGGGGTCCATTCATCCCTATTTTACCGAAGTTGATTATACAGGGTGTTTCAAAATTGCGTTGCACGGCTTTTATTCGGAACCAACGCCTCCTAGGGTCACGGAAGTAAGGTCTACCCCTAGGTAAGTGAGCCTGGAGAATCCATTGAGATGACTTACAGCGCCCCTAGCGGCGAAATTAAAAAGTTAAAAAAATTAATTTAAAAACTAAAGGAGATAGAGCAAAAACCTCAGTGAGAGTATTGTTGCCAACGTCCAGAAGAACTCAGTGAAAAAAATTTGATCAAAATATCTTGAATATTCGCGGAGATATTAGCATGTAAAAATAGCACTTTTTCAGGGGTCAAAAAGTAAAAAGTTTGCATATTTGCAAATTTTTCAGTGTTATTGTGTAGTTTTATGTTTTTTAGTTGAAAGAAACCAAAATTAAATCAAAAAATCAAAAATATTTGCAATTATGCTAACTTTTTACTTTTTGACCCTTGAAAAAGTGCTATTTTCACATGCTAATATCTCCGTGAATATTCAAGATATTTTGATCAAATTTTTTTCAGTGAGTTTTTCTTGACGTTGGCAACAATACTCTCACTGAGGTTTTTGCTCTATCTCCTTTAGTTTTTAAATTAATTTTTTTAACTCTTTAATTTCGCCGCTAGGGGCGCTGTCAGTCATCTCAATGGATTCTCCGGGCTCACTTACCTAGGGGTAGACCTTACTTCCATGACCCTAGGAGGAGTTGGTTCCGAATAAAAGCCGTGCAACGCAATTTTGAAACACCCTGTATATTAAACGCTGTTTTTCTTTTACCTTGTTTATCATTGTACACAAGTACCTCTTACCTAGTATAGTCCAACCGTCAAGAAAAAACCTTTTAAAGTGGTAAATACTGCGGGGGTTGTTATGGAAACGGGTTATTCCACTCAATTTTGGGGCGGGGGTGATAGTAATTCATAAATATAGAAGGGAGGGTGCTAAAAAGCAGCTTCTCCTCACCTTCTGCTGCTGCGGCATCTGCGCCTGCGTGATGATGACTGGCTGCTGCGAGGCCTGCATGGAGGTGGGCGGCAGGGGCGGCGGGGGAGGCTGCGGGGGCGCTTGCGGCCGGGGCTGAGACTGCTGTTGCTGCTGCTGCATCTGCTGTTGGAACTGCTGCTGCACCGACGACAGCTGGGGCAGCGAGCCCTGGTTCGCCTGCAGCTGCAGGTTCTGCAGGCTCTGCTGCATCAGGCCTTGCTGCAACAGGCCCTGTTGTGAGGAGAGAGACGTCAATGGAATGTTTAAGACAAGGATCATTCAGACTTTTCACTTTTTGTGTTCATTTTGGAGGAACCATCCAAAGTGAAGAGTTACTCTTTACTCCTTCCACTTTTCAATCCAAATTAGCAATTCACGGGAGTGAAAAAGGATGAAAAATGAACAAGAGTGAAAAAGGATGAACAATGAGAGATAAACAGTGTTAATGAGCCTTAAAGCTTAATTAAAATGTTAAAAAAATTTATTTGCTCATGAGTGATCCACCGAGGAATTAATCATTTACATAGCAAAAAGAATGAGTGAAGAGAAAAACGACAATTTGTACCGAATCGTCAGTTTTAAAAAGGGAATAAGTCCAAAAAATGCCAAATTGACTTTTTGTGCTTAAAAACCTCTCCAAGCTTTGGTCTAAACATAAAGAGGGGGGAAATATCTACTCCCTATTAGCAGACATGTCAATTAGAATTTGCGACATCGATGTCCATTCATTGTATTTTTTAAAATTTAATTTGGAATTAGGTCAATTTGTCTTTCTTTTCCTATTATTTACACTGTAAACAAAGCCAAAATAAAATTTGCTCTTTATTTAAAAGTATTTTCAAACTTTTTTTTATACAGGGAATGTTTGATTTCTATTCAAATTCACTTAATCCATTGATACGGTTTTAATGACTCAATTGCACTATAATTTTGAATTTTATTTGTCTTATTCTTCTTATTTTTCCCTTTTCTGGTGTGAAATAAGAAGAAATATAATTTAAATGTCAATGTAGGGTTTTTTTTAAGATTTTCTCCACATAAAATTTCATAAGGTTGAAGAAGGGAATAAGTCCATGAACTTTTTTAAACCGCAAAATATTTTTTAATGTACTTATATTTTTTTTGTCGATTTCTCTGTTTTCTAAATAGGTTTTTGAATTTCCAGTAAAAATTTATTTGGTGGTTATACAATGAAAATTCCATTAATTATATACAGTTTTTTTTCATTTTCTCAAAACTTAGTTTTTGGACATTCCCTTCTTCAAACTGACGATTCCCTTGTGATTTCCTCAAAATTAAGATCAAAAGTGAAAAGCCTAAATGAACCTTTAGATAAGACATATGAATTAGGCATTTAGGTCTTTTAGTTTCTTTATTATTGAGTCACTTATCCAAAGTACTTATAATTTTGTAGGGAGTGGGTACTTTTAAGACTTCCAAATTTAATTTTGAAAATGTTTTAATTTAGAAAAGTAGTTGCCTGTAATTTGTTTATTTCTTGATCTTCCCAAATTAATAAAGCTCAGAAACTTAAATTATATAAACTCGGAAGCATTTCAGATTAGGTTAGTAGAAATTTTTTCAGGTTTGTATAAGTACACAATTTGATAGTTAGATAATAGCTCTACATATTGAAATTAAGTTTTAGTTTCTTTTTATTCTAGCAAAATAAACCCTTTAGGCAGTGATTTTATTAGGTAAGTATTTTCAAAGCATCAAGCTAAAAAAAATAAAGTTTTCCACTAAGCCAATCTTCATAAAAATTATTACATATTTTTAAGTTTTCAATATTTAAATAGCCTCATGAAAACACATTTGATAAAATAACAGTTGGGAACCATGAGCTAACTTCAAGTAAAGCTCTATTGTTGCTAAAAGCTCCCTATTTCTTAAATTGTGAATGATAATTATGCAATTTTGTTTCAAAACATAATTTTATGGAAATAAACGGTAAAACTACATATTTAAGGATTATTTTATCTTATTGCCCAAGTTATCCCGAATACCGATTTTTCGGATTGCTATTAGGTACCTGTTAGGCAAGATAAAAGAGGGTAGTTTATTTATAAATATTTCGATATTAATGTATCAGTGAATTAAATAGAAGTGTGGGGGCTAGAGAAATTTTTACAAATGAGAACACATTTAAAACAAAAAAATGATGCTAAGCTATAAAACTCCCCTTAATTTGCTAAATTTAAAAGAAACAAATTGAAAAATAATAAATATTTTTCTGTGAAATTTACTTAAAAATATACTTTTAATATAATATTTGAAACTTTAAAAGAAAACAAAAAGTACGAGACCTTTGTTACCTGATTTTGTAGGAAGAGCTGAGCCTGCATATTGGATATCTGGTTTGGTTGTAGAAATACAAATGGTTGCATACTCTGCAAGCTGTGTTGTTGTATCTGCTGCTGCAACTGTTGAATATCTTGAGGGTTTAATTGCAAACCAGGTAACTGTGAAACAATATAACAATTTGCCCCCAACTAATATATTTGTATAACAATAAAATGATTTTTGTAATCAGAAAAGTTAAGAACTATACTACTAAAACTTTTCTACAATATTCAGAGTTCAGAGAAAGAGAGTATTATCCACAGAGTTGAAATTAAAATGATTTGAATGGTTTTTATATCAGTGTTAACTGTTAAGGGAGTTTTAAAGGGAAAAATTCTTGGACCCATTTATTAAACCATTTACAATGCAGATAAAACACACAAAAAGAATATCAGCAATACCTTTCCTACTTGTTGGAGTTGCTGCGCAAGACCTGCTTGCATAAGTTGCATCTGTTGTTGCCCTTGCGCACCAGCTAAGAGCTAAAAAGGGACGAAACATCAGGTTAGGAAAAAAAGTACTTGCATCAAAATGAACAAAGACCTTTTAACACTTAATTTAGTTGAATAAATTACACTCCATAAAAATGCTGTATATCAGTTCATTTGATCCTTCAATGACAGCTGTGATATTAAGTGGTTATCTTTATAGAAAAAAGTTAGTGTAAAATAATTTGAAGCAATAATTCTAAGTTTAAAACTCCATACACAATTAAAAAAATCAATTTATAATAAATATAATTTATTTTTAATTTATAGTTGATAGTACATAATTAAAACAAAAAAAGAAAGTTTCAATGGTCATTTTAAAATCTGACAACGACATGATTAAGACATTAGAAAATTAAAATCCTTAGTTTTCAAGGTTAAGTACAACAATAAGTTTCCTACCAGTTTTAAATAGTACATTAAAAAAAAAACCGCCATTTAGCATCGTAGTTAAAAGAGTTTATTAAGTATAAATGGACTTGGAGTTGTTTGTGACTGTTAGCTTATACATTAAGTTTTAGTCACGTTGCATGACCTCAGGAAATACAATTTAACAATGATAAAATGAAATATCCTAAAATTTAGCTAGCCAAATGACCCTCCGATATCCGCCCATGCATTTGAATGTGACTTATATAGGGGTGAATGCCGGTTTAGGAAAACGTGCCAACCAAGTACAAAAAACGTGCATCAACCATGAAACGTGGTGTAATATTTGAATAAAACATCCAAACTTGGTCGCAATGTTTCGTGACCCTGTTACGTCACTACCCGGGAGGAAAAACTGACAGATAGTAAACAGAAAGCCTGTTGGGTTCCTGGGAGGTGTTTTGGTAAGCAAATCGTGATAAAAAGATGCTGTACATAAATGGATTTAACAAACTAATCATAATTCTAAATTGAAGTTCTAAATTTCACTCCAAATTCAGAAAGCGCGCTGGGAACTACTTTCTTTGTTACTTACTCCAGAGTCAAGTAAACATTGCAGTGCAGTATAAACCAAAAAAAACTGAACGAGATCAAAATGTAAACAAGCCACCCGAACTTGACTCCTCTGTATCGCACGTTTTCGATTACACGTTTTCGTTCGGTGGTCGACACGTACTAGTTGAATGTGGGGGATAATAGTTACTTGGTTGAGCGAGAGCTGTCCCGCGGCGGCGGCCGCCGCGAGCGCCGCCGCCGTGGTGGTGACCATGGGCTGTGGCGCGGTGGCGGAGGCGGCGGTGGAGGCCGGGTGGCAGTTGTTGTGCGCGGAGGAGCGGCCGTTGGTGGTGGCGCGGGTGGCGGACGCCATCGTCGCGTCAATCGGCTCGTCGTTGTCGTCCTCTTCGTCTTCATCCATCGCCTGAAACGACGTTCATTCACTTTACACTTTGTTATTGGGAAAAGGGGATTGAACGACACCACTTTTTTATGTACTCTTACGTTATAGCTATCCCTTTAAATATCATCAAGCTGTTTTGAACGCCAAAAAAAAAGAAATATAGCTAAAAATTGCAAACCAACAAAAAACTCTAGCAACCGATTTGAGTTAGTTATATTGATAATGCTAAACCAACGATAGTAAAAGGGTCACGTGATTTTGACAATGCTGGAACAAGTATTTCGAAGGGGAGACAGGTGGAAGTTGAGGGGCAGTTGATCGAAAGAGGAAGAGACATTTGCTTGTATGTTGGCTGAGCAGTAAAAGCAATTGAAATTTGGTAATATTTGAATATTTGGCGTTCAAAATATAGTGGCGACTTGGAAGGGGATAGATTACGGAATTGCAGCGCTTTTTTATTAATTACTTATCTTAATTTTTAATTTAGTGACTCGTACATTGTTATTATACGAGTATTAAGGAAAAGTAACGTAAATAAAGCACAGATGTAAGTTGGCACTTCATATCTTCAAAATTTCGGTGTCTCAACAGTAAAATAAAAACATTTGGTTGACTTTTGGTACTAAAAATACATAATTTTAGCGAAGAATGAATTTATATCAACCAAGTAGTAAGAAAATAAATACAAATTTATTAAATGAAAATAATGCAATATTGTTTTTCTTCTTTCTTTCTTTCTTTTTTAAAGGCTTACTGTGCAAGCTCTTGCCAGATATGAATTGGTCATCTGAGTATGTATCCAGGAATAACACATATAAATACTTTACAGTTTGTCCCAGACAAGTATAAAAATCGATAAAACGGTCGAAAAATAACGATGGAAATTGACGACTGTCCTTTTATCCGCATGAATTACTTGGTATGTCATTGATTTTAGAGAACGGAATAATGAAAAAGAACAAGATTTATAGTCAGATGAATATATATTACCACACTCTATGGGATATATTTTAGCATTTAATTTTTAACGAGAATAATATCAGTACTCTTTTGGAATACTTAAGTGTTAATACGAGTAATCTAATCGTTAAAAAATTCATAATATTAATATTTCATTATCATTTAGCATAAAAGCACAACATGATTTAATGGGGTTAAATATCAAGTGCCATCACTGAAAGCATGTTCGAATATTTCAAAATAACTATCTGTAAGGAAAAATAAATTAAGTTTGCTTAAATTACTTTAATAAAATAAAAGAAATAGCAAAATAATCTTCTTTTAAAATATAATTTAAAATTAATTTGTTTTAAAAAACACAATAATTTAAAAAATTGTCTTAATATTTTAAGGAACATAAAATAATACATTTCTTACACTAATTTAAATTTTTTATGCGGGTATTTCATTTATGAGAAAACAGAATTACCCAAAGTTAAGAAATATTTTAAAGAAAGGTTTATTAATAAATTGAAAATATTTGAAAAAAAATGTTTAACAGGAGAAGTGATTTATAAACGTTTTAAACTACAGTGCAATTGGGATAACTCACAAAGCTTTAGGGACCACTACAATGTTTGATACACCCAAAACACACTTCTAAATTAAAAAGTAAAATTCATTTTGGGTAGTTCACAAGACCAAGTGAAATATTCGATTTAGTTCGAGCTATCCAAGTTTCACACCACCCAGTCAATCCGGAGTATGTATCAAAATGCCCTGGACTTTATATATGGAGTCCAGCACAGAATATCCCCCTCCACGGAGGATATATCCAGTATATAATTTACGTCCAGTCGCAGGGTATATACAGATTCGATTCCCCACCAGGGTATTTGAATAATGCGAAATGCAGGTGACAGGACCGCGGCCGTAAAAGGAGCCGGGGATCTCAAAAGCCAATTTAACTGCCTCCGATATCTTTTTTCTGTATCAGAGTGTAAGTAGAGCCCTCGGCATATCATGAAAGCGGGCCATCAAATAGGGTTGCCCTTCTATCGCCAACATCTCTAACACTCAGCCTCGGGGAGTGGCAGATACGGTCGCGGTTACGGCTTCTGTTGCGACACATTTAATTACTGATTGTAGCTTTTTTTTCTTTTTTTGAAGTTGGGAGGAAAGTTTTGAGGGGATTTTTTTCTGGTGTTGAATGGGGAGGTGTGGAGTTTGAAGTTTTTGGGAGAAAAGAGGAGAGAGTATAGGATGATGTGGTAGTCAAGGTAAAGACACTGTAGTTAATACTGCGAGAGCAATAGGAGTTTCAGACAGAGTGTAGTTGAAGATGAAATTCTCATACATTAGAGTAGTTTTTGAATTTTATGGGAGAAAGATTTAAAGTAGTGATTGGCATTTTTAAATTCAATTAAAAATTATGAAAAAAAAAACAATAAGAATGCCATTAAACAACTAATGTTAAATCGGCAATTTTTTAAAAACTAATTTTAGTTTAAGTGTATAAATTAAAGACGTTAAAAAAGTAATTTTTAAAATATTAAAATTTTGACCTTTTAAATTGTCAAACATGAATTATTATAGTAATATGAAAACAAATTGGAGGTCTAATTAAATAAAGTCCCTAGTTTTAAGTAGGTCATAAAAACTTCTTGACAATTGATTTCCTATGCAAACTGTGGGTTTGACTTTAAATCCTGTAGAACCAGTTTCTCCTTGATATGACTCCAGTAGCAGGAAAACAAACTACTGCGTTAGGAACTTTCTTGAGATAAGTAACGGTACGGATAATTTTTAATGAGAACTTGAGTTTTTTCAAGAATACAGTATTTTGTTTTGCCAAATTCCAAGAAAAAACAGTGATTTAGATAAAACCTACTCTAAACTTGAAAAAAATCTCTAAAAGATGGTTTTGTAAGAGAGAGATTACATATAAAATACATAGTATTTGGTGTTATTTTGAGAGTTTAATTAGTGTTTTTGTTAATAATGGATACCGAAGTTACCGATTAATGTTTTTGTTGATAACGTGCACCGAATTGGTATTAGAGACACAACTTATGTATACTATTATCTGCTATTAATTTTGATATTCCGGTTACCCATGGATGAGCAGTTGCTCTTTTGGGATAGATATTATGATCTCTTTTTTCTCTTATCTTCTTTAAAAGTTCTTTATTAAATTTGTGTTTTTTTGTATTCTTATGTGTTTTGTTGTAATAAATTTGAATTTGATTTGATTTGAACTTAATAAATCAAGCCAAACAATTGTATTATAAAAAATAAATGTATTTCTAAATCAAATAAAAGGAAAATAGATAACCTAAAGCAGAAAGAACCTATAAAAAAGTCGCGTAACCAAAAACTTTAAATTAGAGAAAAGGTTAAATTCATTTGAAAGAAAGTTTAAGTAACTAATAACCTTAAACAACTTCAAATTAGTCACGACTAAGAATAAAAAATGTTTGTTTGGATTTAAAATATAAGATCACAGGTTTCTTTTAACCACCCCACTCAATACTACCAGATGAAGCTGACAAGAGATAAGTGCATAACAGTGTCAACCATATCTGGTCGGTCAGTGACCAAAACCCTTCACGCCAACCAGACGAAAGATCGCCAAAAAAAAGAGCAACCCCCAGCGGTCATTCTGCATACTCCACGATGCAAATCGCCAGGGTGACGTTAGTCATCCGACGCTTCCCCAAATCCCCCCTCCTGCATTGGCCGATGCGAATCACGTGGGGCGAAGGGGCACTCAAAACGGCCCCTCCGGCATTTCCCCCTCCGCTGACCACCCGATCTATTTCGGGAGGAGAAGAAGATGAAGAAGAAAGATGGATGGGCCTCGTTTGCATCGCCCTTCGCACCCTCAGCTTAATTAATGCACTCGGGGGCGCTGCACTCCATCATGGCTGTCGCTTGTTTGGGGTGATGTTGTTTGTGTTGTCCATTGTGTTTGTATGAATGAGTGTAGTTTTATTAGGAGAGTGGATGTGGGTGGATAGAGTTACTGGAAAAAAATCCTTGAGTTAAGTTACTTTTTCCTATATTATAATTTTTCTGGATTTCTCTTAACAGTGTGTGTGCAATTTTCAAGAACACATACTCGTTGCTTATAATGAAAAATATCATGAAATAAATTTTGACCTACAGCGACCCTTCAGTAACTCATACAGCATGCGTTGCAAAAAATATTTAATTATTGAGATTTTAAAATAGTAATAATAATAAAAAAACATAATAAGGGCTTTGGATATAGAAAAATGGTCATGCATAAGGCCTTTCGAACAGAAATTTCTTTGATTTTTACAAATTTAGTATTTTTATAAGGCTTAGCTTAATTTAAAATTTTAATACTATAAGATACTTCCTTGAATCCTTTCAAAAATAGTGCTTAAAATATAAATTGTGATGATTAAAATATTAACTGAAAAAAGGTTTCAAATGTTATAAAAAGAGTTATTGATTTAAATATTGTTGAATACTTTTAATGAAATCGATATTTTTTTAATTTTTAAAAGAAAGAATAAATAAAAATTCCTTTAGACGATTCCTTAGGAACTGGAACTAATGATAAGAATTATAGCTTTAATAAACAATAATTTTGTAATAAATGTTACAATGGATCATTAGTCACCTTCCTTCAAATTACTATTTCTTATTTTAAATAAATCAAAATTGTCAAAACCATATCCAATTCTGAAAAGAAAGTGTAAAGTTGGTTTCCTGCAACAAGGGAACACTCAAGGAAAAGAGGGTTTTACAGTAACTCAACTGAAGAGCCGTTTGAGTTTGCTTTCCTGCTTCTAGAGTCCTCTCCAGGAGAAAGTACTTTTACAGGTTTTTCGAAAGGAGCATCCAGCATGTAATGTTTGTTTCACTCATATTAAACTCAACACAAGGAAAAAACACTTTTACAGGAAACGGAATGATAGCACTTAAAGATTTTAAAAATTTTTATGAGGTAGATACTTTATCATATCGAGTGAGGATTATATTGAAATACGATTTAAAAATACGTATAGAAACTAATACTTGAAAACTGTAAAATTTCGGATATTTTTTTTGGTATAGTCATACAAATACTATTTTTTTATGATAAACCTTAACAAAATGTTTTTGCACTGCTTTCAAATTGTTTCTAAAGGCAATAAAGCAGCTAATTTTAAAATAACTTTTCGATAAATAAACTAGTTAGATATTGGTGTAAAGAGGGTGGATATAAAGTAGGAAATTCAGGTGTGTTTACAATAAATCAAATGTGTTTTTCTTAAGAAGTCAGAGAAGGAGGTGGGGTACTCACGAGGTTGAGAGCTTTTTCAGAGTCGACGCTGTCTTCATCTTGACGGAGGTCCGTCGTGTCATGACTAGTGCTGCTGTCTTGTGTGTCGTTCGAGAGATCGCCATTCATTCCGGAATCTGGAACAAGAAGCAACGTGAGTACTCACTGCGGAAAACCACAATTCAAGTATTGAGGGTGCGAAAATAGTTTTATACCAAAGCATTCTCAAAAAATAGAATTCATAGAAGGATCGAATAGTTTTAAAGAACAAATTACAACTAATAATTATAACAGATCACTTGTTTGGGAGTTAATTAGCTGTTTATAATCAATTTGTTAACAAAATGAACGAATACTTTACTGGCATCAATTTTCTGATTTTATTCAAACAACTTATTATTTTAAAACAAGAAACGATTTTCAGAGTATTTTAAATATTTGACAACTGATTTAAAGGCAATATAGAAAATAAAAACGCATAACTTCGTGAGATAAAATTCCCTTTGTGTCAAAAGTATAAAATATTAAAAAGACGACGTTAAAAGGATACAAATACTTTTATGTTTAATGTTTTATAATGCTTATGCTATAATGTTTTTGTTTTCCTCTGATGATGGAGGCCATTTTGGCTTCCGAAACAGCTGAAAGGTGTTTTTTACATTCGTATTTGTGTCCTTTTAACGTCGTCTTTTTAATCTATTATACATAACTTCATGTCAACTTAAACTTTTCCATAACATTGCTCTTAATCAACGTGTGCTTTTAAAAGATTCTCCGTAAAAATTTTATTTTAAACAAAGTAGAATACTAATCGCTAGCTGGAGATAAAAATTAAATTGTTGAGATATTCGATTATATATTTTTTTATTAATTTTATAGACTTGATTTATTTTACCTATTTTAGTAAATACGAGGGTTGTTTTTTAATTAACTTCCGTTTTGCTCCTGAAAAAAAAGTAGTAGGAATTTCGAAATAATTTTGCTACTGGTAGATAGGTACATCCTTGAGGATCATTTTCCCTCATTACTTGAAAAAATCGGACATTTTTTCTATTATTTATCGAATTTACAAGCGCGCTCCTCGAACTTATTTCCCGCCAACCCATAGAGAATTTTCTTCCTTTAAACTCTGTTCGCATTAACAATAGACAATCGGCAGGCAGGTGATTTTTGCAGCATGTTATTGTGGATGTTTAAAACCACATGTTTTGCATCTGCCAAGTTTCAGGCATTGGGGATTCTGGAGTTACAGCCATAATAAACTAGGCAATATCGATAGATTCGCAGGCAAAGTGTGCGCTGAGGGGGGAAACGGCTGTCTGAACCGATGCGAAGCTCAACGAAAACTCAAACTTTTCATGAAGCGGAATCGAAAAACTTGTGAAATGGAACGGTAAATGGTCTATTTAAAGGTGATAACGATGAAAAGCAATTAAAGATGTTTGTAACCTTCCGTAATAACCTTATTTTTAAATATTCATTTGTTTTTTTATTTTTAAACTATCAAAAACGGGAAAATTTCAAAAAAGAGGATTTCTCTATGGGTTGGCGGGAAATAAGTTCGAGGAGCGCGCTTGTAAATTCGATAAATAATAGAAAAAATGTCCGATTTTTTCCAGTAATGAGGGAAATTGATCCTCAAGGATGTACCTATCTACCAGTAGCAAAATTATTTCGAAATTCTTACTACTTTTTTTTCAGGAGCAAAACGGAAGTTAATTAAAAAACAACCCTCGTACAAACCCATTAAACCGAAATAAACATCTAAATTTCAATCTTAAACAAAAACAAACGCAGAAATCATCAAATCAATTATTTTTCATCGGAGGGGGACAACAACCCAAGAAACCCTTACCAAGCACAAGCATCAGCTTCGGGAAAAAGGAGATAAAATGCAGATGCGAAGATTTTTCCCTAGCAACGCATCGGGAGGATGGATACAGTACGCTAATGAGAGGAAAAGGATAGACAGCCCCAGAAATACACGGAGAAGCAGAAACAGATAAGAAGAAATAAACGGGAGGAGATAAAACAAGAGAACCCATATCTAGATAAACAGAAACACCTCAGTGTTCATTGGGGAGTATCTAAACGGGTTACCATAGACTTTAGACACCGGATTTTGAAATATAGAGGGGATAATATAGCTTTTTTACTGTCAATCTTGTTTGTAAAAGTAGTGGCCATTTACTCGTGTAGAGGGGTGGACTTTTGCTTTTTTGAAAAAATACTGACCTCAAATTTCCTTTGTAGAGGTAGAGGGGATATAAAGGTATTATAAAGACAAAAACCTTTGTTCCTTTTTGTCGAGTTTAAATATGAATATTTTAAAGAACAAAGCTTCTAGTTATATTGGAGCTAGGCTAGCCATTGAATTCAAGCACTCCAGTAGCGTTATATACTGGAGTGTAACGTATATATGTTACGGGTAAAGTGATTAATGGGGCATTATTAATAATGCCCGGGCAATGTGATAAATTCAACAAATTTATGAATGAAATTTATCACTTTGCCCGCTTTCACTCTGGGCATTATTAATAATGCCCAATTAATCACTTTGCCCAAAACATATACATATCAGTTTTGAAATTTTATTTAAACTTGAAAAAAAGAGGATCTCCAGTTTTAGCTAGTTCAAACTACCTTTGGATTACTATTTTTATAACTACAGAGCGATAAGGAAAATACCTAAAAGATTACTAATGAGTGAAACAAATAGTTTTGGCTGACAATTCTCAGGTAAATATTACTTTAAAGTTTAAACTATCGATAGTTAGAGATCAAGTAAAAGTACAATACTCGAATTTCACAAAACCAAAGTTAAATACCATAAATACATATCGATGTATTTGTATTAAAAAGTACTAAATACACAAGACTTAAATACCTTAGTACCAATAATTATAGATATCGAGTAATTTCAAACATCAAAAAATACTCGAAAAGAAAGTTTGAATCCATCAAAATATATTTTTCCACCTATTTCAGTACTCAAAAGTACCTGATGCATTCATATACATAAAGAGCAAAAGTTGGTTTTCGCCATGACTAACGGCCGTATTCACCAGTAACTCGACCGGCGGTTAACCGGGAGTCAAACCTCTGATTGGTGGAAAACTAGTTTTTCTTCTTCAACGGCCAATCGGAAGCTTGACTCTCGTTTAACCGCCGGTCAAGTTACTGGTGAATACGGCCGTAAAAATAAGACATCAAAAAACCGGAGCAGAGAATAGATAAAACGCAGATCCACAAATAACCAAGCAAAGCAACTCGGTCGTATGGATACAGTTGAGGTAATGAGGAGGAAATAGAAAAGCAGAAAAGAGTGGGCAGCCACTGAGGGACATGGAATGATAGAAACATATAACGCGTAGAAGATAGAACGAAAAGGAAAGCGAGAGAAAAAAATCCCAGCATCAGGGGATAAAGAGAAAACACCTCCATGTCCGACGAAAAAAGCCGCTCGGGAGCATCGCATATAAACGGGTTACTTTGAATGCTAGACAAAACAGATTTTAAAATACAGCGGGAGAAGGGGAGAGCGCTCTCATTGCCAATCTCGTTTGTGATTGCGCTGACCGGAGGACTGGACACAGAGTGGAAAGAAATCGAATCCCGGAGGCACTGGACGTGTTGGTCCGGAATATGAGATCAAAAGTTTCGCTCCGCGGAGGAGATATTCGGAGGGACAGGGGGTGCCTTCCACCTGAGACTTTCCATAAAGGGGGGGGGAGGGACGTGTCACGAGTGAAGGTGGCGGTAAGAATCGGACGCGACAGAATATTCCGGCGGCCGCAATTTTCGGAGTGGCCGGACGATAGGAAGTGCTGGCCTCAGCTGCCGGACGTTTCCGAGTTTGATTTGTTTCGAGTGGTCGGATGGATTCGATTTTGTGCGCTGCTGCTTAAAATGTGCGGAGGAGGGGGTAACAGGGTTAGGTGGCGTGTTTTGAGCAGTGGTGAATATGTAGCCGAGATGTATGCTGGGGTTTTTAAAATAGTTTTGAGGAGGTTTTTCTTATGAGGATTTTCATGGGAAATTTCTGTTTGGTGAGAAGATTTGACGGTGAAGAATGCTTCTTTTTTTTCTTAAAATATTTTAAAAACGTCCATTAAAATTCCTACTAAGCGTCTCTTCAAATTCAAAAGTTGAAAAACACTCTATTCACAGCTATTTTTGTAAAAAAACTGCGTGTTTTTTTATTTTCACGGTTGTACATGAAAGAAACAGGTTAATATTGATTCATTGTTTTCTATTCTATGATTCCTCCCTTTTAGACAATATAAAGGGGAAAAGCCCAACAAAGGGTGAAAATACCATGGATTTCCAGGTTACTTCTTTTAAAAGAATATATACTATTTAGATTGATGTATGGAGCACTTGAAAATATCAATACTAATGTATTAAAGTAGCAAAAAAATTAAGAAATTTCACTGTATTTAAATATTGATTTCAAATAATTTAATATGATAAATTACTTGATACCCAAGGTGGTATTAAATTGGTTTTAAGGAAGGTATATAACACTCATGCACCAAGTACATCATTGGGTACTTCCTTACGTATTTATTCATAGTAAAATTATAAATGGTTTTAAGGTCCTAATTTCACACCCACTCTGCGACATTAATTCTTCATTTAAACTTAACAAAGGAAGAAAATTTCGGAAAACCTTTTACAGAAATACAAAAAGCCAAGCAACACAATAAAAACGCGATACAATCAAACACTACACCTACCTCCAACCACCCATCACCCAAATCTGGCAACCAACCCCTCCGAACCGCCACCATACGTCTTCCTCCCAGCTCCGAAACAACACCCAGGTCAACTCACACACAAACCAAACACACACAGTACTACTCCACCGATTCCAATCTCACAAGACGCGATCCAGACCTCCCTTTCGCTCCATTAGAGAATAAGGCGAAGGGACTTAACCCTCCGATTGTCCACTCGCCGCGAGTTATGACTGATGGACGAGCGAACTCGCCGAATATAAATCTGCGAACGCGAGTTGAGGGGGGTTGGAGGAGGGTGGGAGTTTGGGAGGACACTAATGATGTGGTAGGAATGTCCCTTTTAACAAAAAGGT
The DNA here is from genome assembly GCA_024610705.1 of Tetragnatha versicolor. Classification (NCBI taxonomy): domain Eukaryota; kingdom Metazoa; phylum Arthropoda; class Arachnida; order Araneae; family Tetragnathidae; genus Tetragnatha; species Tetragnatha versicolor. The sequence continues at coordinate 36,364,386 of JANDEH010000002.1, read as the reverse complement.
GCGAGAGATATGTGGTGTTCGGATTGTGTGGGTTGGGAGTTTTGATGTTTAAAGCATTTGAAAAAGTGGTGCTTAAGGAATTTTTTCACGCTTATATTGGTCCGCAAATGAAATATTTGATGTGGATGGTATTGAAGGAGGAGTCTATTTTTATAATCAAAGTGAATAATATGATATTTTTTTATCAATTTGAGATAATCATTTATGCTCTAGCCACAAAGCGACCTCAATCTTTAAATAATAAATCAAATGATATAAAGATTACTAAACACACAGAGTGGAAATAACAATATCTGACTAAACAACTTTCCTTTTAAAACCATTGTCATGTGACTTGGATCTGATAAAAAGTAACAGTGTTTAAATAGTAACAGAAAAAAAATTTAGATTCTGTTCAAAAGTATTAATTAATAAAATATAAAATCAGGGATACGGATGGGTGGATTTAGGTGGGAAAACCTGGGGGGCAGGCTGGAAACCGAGGGGGGACAAGCTGTCCCTGATGGCTTTAAAAGCATGATTTATAAATATAAAAATGAAATTTTCTCAAAATGTTGGGGGGGGGAGCATTGACCCCCCACGACCCCCCTTAAATCCGACCAATACGAACGATAATTTTATATACATTTAAGTGACGAAACCATATTTAAAGCCTGCTTAATTAAACTAATAATAGCCACACTTCTCACTTTACAGCCCTAATATTCGTTCACTTCAAACATACAAAACCAAAAGTTCGCTTAAAACGACTTTCCCTCTTAACAACAGACATAATTTCACGTAACGGCCTCATACAAACACACAACTTCTTAAAAAAGAACTCCCAAAGAGATCCCAGGAAGAGAGCATCCCCTCGTCAAAAACCATCCCCTAATGACCTCCGTCCGCAGCCGACTTAGACCACTGTCCCCCTAACAACCACTCCCCTCGTCTCCAAATCAGTCCGACAGATGTTCGTGATGGAGAGGAAATGTATTCCTAGTCCTATTGTTGGTCCATCCGCCCCACTGTTCCACCGGGGTGGACAAAAGACGAGGAAGGTCCAGGTGACCACTGACCATTGTCCACGGCGCTGATCACGATGCTGGGCACTTGCCTAATATTAACCCAGAGGGTTTTTTCACCCTTGTCATCACACAAGCGGAGATTTTTGCTTCCATTATTCCCCTCCCCCCAGAGGCATTCTTTGATGAACACAAAAATCAGAAGGTGAAAGTTATGATAAATAAATTTTCGTCAATATTCAGTTATAATTGATGGATTTGCAAGGGTAGATTCAACACAAATAACCGAGAGGAATAACATTTTGTCTCATACATTTCTGGCTGTGGTGCGTTTTAAACAGTTTCAGTGAAAATCCTCTAGCGATATTGTTAACAAACCAGTGATGATAAAGTAGGCTCGAAATGTGTGATTTACAAATTAGTTCTGTAAACAGATCTTTAGTTCATCTGGTTATAAACTTTAATGTAGATGTAGATTCTTTGAATGTACTGAAGTGATTCGATTCGGTCGATGTTCGATTCAGTGTGAAGGTGCTTTTAGATGAAGACGAATTTCGGCCAGCCGGCGCACCGGTTTTCGGTCTTGGATTGACGTAGGTACCTTTTGGCAACCAAAAAGGAATTAATTCTGCCAACCAACGAGCGCTGCAGTCGGTGTGCAGTCGCGCGCATTCAGGACGAAAAAACGCGCCGGCCGAGAAAAAACTTCTACTCGTGCCGAGCCGAAACCGAAACGCGAGGCTATCAAAACATGGCCGACGTGCAACAGTAAGTGCAATTTTCTTTTCTCTCGATTTGAAGTGTGTTTCTATTGATAATGGTGGCAAAAGATTTTGTAATTTAAAGCTAAGAAAGCACTTGCTCTCACGATTGCTTTTGATCTAAATACTGCTTTTCTTCTGTATTTAATTTTCGCATTACAAGTCAAGGTATAGGTCTAATGTTTATGCTAAAAATAAATTGCATTTCTTCATTTTAATCCAATCTGATTATTTTCCGTATAGTACAGATAGATAGTACTTCCTAAATGTATAAGGTAACAGATTTACTTTAAGATATAATAAAGCTTTAACTTGTTTTGAAATGTATTTTCCTTGATAATGATTGAAAGCTATTTTATCATCAAACTAGAAATGCACTTGTTCTCGCGATTGCTTTTAATCGTAAACTTACTTTTTTTCTGTTAATCCCCCTGTTCAGTTCATGTTAAAAATACCCACATCTATTGACTTGAAATTGATATTTCTCAGTGTATAGCAGAGCTGTAATTGGAATAGAGTATATGGACAACTTAACCCCTGGAATCAGCTGCGGTGTATACAGTTTTTAATTGAATTAGTTGTGATATTGATATCAAGGGTGATGTCCCGATTCAGGTGATTGTCTAAACTTGTTCCGTTTCATGGGGTGGCATGGCTTGTTCAATATGGTTATTTCATGCTCGGCTATTAATTTTGTTGCATCCTAGTTGCTTTTACCAAATATCCTCACATATTTTACGGGCAGATAATTTGTTGCTTTAACGACTAATTTAATTAAATATTTAGTTTCAGATACTGAAAAGTAAAACTTTTGAAAAAAATATAGTTGACACCTACATCTTTAAAAAAAGTTAAAAAGCTTAATTATACGTCTTCATTTTAATATTTGTTTTCTCGACCATCCTGAAATTTATACAAGCCACATCAATTAGGCAAGTATGTAATTAAAAAATTTAATAATACAGCTGAAATGGTTACATCATAATTTTGAGAAGAGAACAACAAAAATCGCAACAACCACAGGTTCACCGCTCCACATTCTGGTGACTTCTATCGCACTTTTCCAATACTTTTCTATTTAATAATTATGAAATTGTGGGAGTACACATGACATCCCAGTATAAAAGCTTTTGAATTATACTTCCTTTTTTATAATTAACTTGTGTTAGGTGTAAATTAAATCGTTAGAAGAAACATCTGTTCAGTCTTTTAATTAAAGTAGTTTAACAAGATTTTAAACAAGGGGGAAATAAATGCACAGCTGTACACATTTATTGGTTATCTCACTTGTACTCATATTTCCATTCCTGTGTACACAATATTTCTACTTAACAGGTCAACAGTTCCTTGTCAGATGTTTGCTTCACCTTCTTCTTGCCCGCAAACAACAGCAACAGCCCCAACGAAGAACTAGGAGGTGGTGGATAAGGCAAATCTTTCAGTTCTTTTCTAATTTTTCCCCAATCAACTGTTATTAATTAGTTACTGTCGCCGTCTATTTCTTTTTCCATATTATGTAATAAGTAGTTATGTAAAACTATCCTAAACAGGAAAAAAATAAATTCTTTGGGTAATTTAATCACAAATAGGAGTATGTAGCTAGAGATTTCATAAAGCTGAACAAGATTTTAAGTGTTTGTGTATGTGTCCGTTAGGATCAAACCCTCAACCTGTCTCCTACTTTCACTTTCGAACAGTTTCTTGTTATTGTAAATAATTTTCCTTGAGTCAGGAGAAAGTTCTTGTTAGTTGATGGTATTGGCCATAACAAATTTACTCAGACTAACAAATCTGGTAATTTTCCTTGCTTAATGTTTTGTGTTTTAATTTTATAAAAAATTAAAACTTCTATTTAGGGGAGTCATTTTGTACTGTGCATGTAAATTTTATATACTAAAGTATGATTTTCAATGCAAGTAAGTACTTACATTAAGCCGGCAACCCAATCATTGTCAACAAAATAATTGCCAAAAACAACTTCACCATTACACCGATGTTTTTTTTATATTTTTAACGATTCTGGAAAGGTACTTGTACAATTACAACCATTGACTAGTGCTTATAGTAGACAAAACAAACCCAAAATTTTTTCCCGATATCATTGTTTCAGCCACATTTAAGAGGCCAATATTTCTCATCCCAAAACTAAATATTTATTATGAAATATTTGAAAATAAGCAAAATTATTCCCCTACTGAAGAAATTATCGCCATCTGAAGTTTGTTTGGCTATGACATTTTTCAATTCTTTTTATATTATTGCTTATTCTTTTCTTCAACAGATTTTTCCTAACAAGATCAAGTCCATTGATTTTGAAAAATATTTAATAATATGCAAGAAGATAATATGCAAGAACATTTGCTTCCCAGTCTTCATAAAAACGCTGGTTGTTATGCATGTAAGTAAAGCAATATCTAAAAAATGAGTATGAAATTTAACATCCCTTTTAAATTTGTAAAACTATTTATTCTCAGGTTCTTATACTGTGGAAATTCTAAGGGGTATCCCCCATAAAACCACAAATACTACCCCTCTCAAAACCCTTACATTGCTATGTCACTATGACTGGCAGCTAGTGGGTTAGGGGTTCATAATTTTAAAAATGCAATTAAGTAACAATCTCATAATTAAATTAAGATTATAATTATTTATATTAATGGTTACGAAAGTAAATTTGACAGGTATCCCAACAGAAAGTACATTTTCACACTTCTCGGGGTGGTAGACTAGATTAGATTTCATGGGAGTGGTTTCAAACTTTTTGGGGGTGATGTCAAACCCCTCAGGGTTAGGGTACCCCTATTGAAGATTGGTGTAAATCATATTACCGCAATTCCTGAGGTGGTACACATCACCCTTGAGGAGTTACACAACACTTTCAAGGGTGTTGCCTGCCATTCTAAAAAATGTTAAGCTATTTTGTTCTGGAACAATATATAACTTAACCGAAAGTGTTGAATTTGTTTCCGAAACTAATTGAATTAATCTAGCTGCATTAAATTTTGTTCCAAAACAAAGTAACATTGAGAGTGTAATAGCACATTGAGAGTGTAGAGCAAAGTAAGCATTAAAGGTGTAACCATTACCAGATATTTCCTGGGAGAGTTAGTTATCCACAAACCTAAAAATATTTCTTAATTATGTCAAAATTTTAAAACAGTAATTCATTTGTGGGACATTCTTTGTTAAGTGTTTTCAGTTTTAAGGTACAGTTCTAATTTGTAGTTATTAGTTCTTTTAGCATTATTTTCAATTTTATCACTGTAGTTATATCTTATGTTATACCAATATCATATAATTGAATTTAGTTTAAAATGAACAAGCATGACATTTTTCAATTTCTATAATTATCTAACAATCAATTAAGATATTGTTAAACTCTTATACTCTGGGTTCTCTAAACCTGAACTACAGTCGAGTCCGCTTAATGTGATCGCAATTGTCCGAGACTAAACTGATAACATTATCCGATCGATAACAATAAGCGATCTCATATAAAAAAAACAGCAAACAGTGTAACTAGATTGTTTGCTTTAAAATCAAAATTATGTAATCGTAATAAATGTATATGAAACTCAAATTTTACTCACAGTAAAATTTTAAGCGGAAAATATAAGAGTAGTTAATAAAATCAAAATAATCACTTTACTTTGTATTTTTATAGAAAGAGGTCTCTCTTTTTCCGCTCCTTTATATCCTTCCACTCCAATAAACTACTTATTTATTACATAATCTGAATTTCAGTAAACAAGGGAAAATCAAAATCTCTTATCAGAAACATCTGCGAAGCGTGGATCTTGGTGTTTCTTTAACCAATCACAAGTATGGATTCGGACCCCCCATCACTGTTTTCTTTCAATATAATATGCGGAATGTTTTATTTTTCTTACTCATACTGAGTTTTAGAAATATAAAGCGCCAGATGTTCTCATGGAGCAGATATTTACTTGTTAAAATTGACCTTCAAATATTTGGAACTCAAAACCGGTCGTTTTAAAGGAGAACTGACAAATTTTGATAATATAAAGCGGAGTGATGATCCATAGTTGATCACATTAAACGATGTATTTTACATTAAGTTAAATAGGAATGATCGGGACCTGTCTATTTCGATAACATTATCCGATTGATAACATTAACCGTGATCACATTAAGCGGATTCGACTGTATTTCAAACTCAGGAATAGTTAGTTGGATTACTAATGTACCTAATTTATTCCTTTTATTTTTTGATTTTCCACTTATTGAATCTACTGTAAGTTAAAGTCTGTATTTAATATATTTTCCCAGGTTTTTTATTATAGGCCAGTTTATCGAAGATGGAAATCCTTAAAGATTTTATTTATTGAAATTTTAAACAATATATTCATGTGTTTATATTTTATTTAATTAAGTATATTTATTATATCCTGCCTTTAAATTAATATACATACTTTAAAGCAATGAAAAACTGTACTTTGTTTAGTTTGTATAACATACAGCCTGTAAGTAATTTTAGTAGAAAAATTAAAAGATTAATTTTTATATTTATGGACTTCTTTTGAATGATTTGTGTTATTGATTTAATTTTTTTACAACAAATAAATTTATTTTTCCTTAGGAAAATAGCTTTAATTTGTGTCTTTTCAAATACAGTGCAACTTGGATAAATCAAGCATCTTTACGTAAAAGGTTAGGGATAGTTGGGAAATTTCTTAACTATTTCTTCACACATGCTTTAAAAGGCCATTTTTCTGTTAATTTTTACTTTTTGATCCAATATTTGAATATCTTGAATTTTTTTATAGTTTCTTCATCTTTGAATTATCCTAGTTGCACTGTGTTATACAGCAACACTTGATCAGAAGGGTTCTTATCAAATATGCCCTTCAATAATCCAATGAAAACTATCGTAGTCCAATTATATAGAATAGGCAGGTGAAACAGGAGCAAAAAGGTTTATCATGCAACCTCAGTGACCGATTATTTTACAGTATTTTAAGTACTTTTGTTTAGGCTGCCTAGTAGTTGCACAAGAAATTTATTTGCAATGATAATTATAATACAAACTATAGTATTAAATACTATAAGACAAATTATAGTAATATATAATTATAGTATTGAGAAACCTCAGTCTAACCTCATCATAACTTTAATGTCTCAAAAAATATTTCCCTTATGAAATTAAGTATTTCTCCATTTTTCTTTGTCATGACAAAAACTCTCTATAATAACAAAATTTATAGGGTCTTCGATTATGAGATACTGTGGTTATATATCAAATTGGTTATTTTTTTTATTAAACAATGGAAATTTTTAAATATCATTCACTTGGAATTAATATAATGTATGTATACTTGAGAATGAAATATTTACTCTATTAATATAAAAATTAATTCATTTGATGTTTGATAGTGATTCATAAATTAAATACTACAACCACTGACATCTGAACTATTCTTTTTTTCCTCGAGGTTGTGTTCTTGCTATTTCCCCCTTTAAATAAAAGGTGATTTTAAGCCACTTATTAAATCTAACTATACATAAAAATCAAATGTCATGTTGCAGCAGCCAATGAAAACAGAAAAATGTCTAAAAGGTAAGTAAGCAGGATACTACACAACACAAACTCTCCAGAACTTTGTTTCACCTCCATATTTTATGATGAAGCAAGTTTTTTTCAAGTTTTAAAAATCTACTTTAAGATACTTTCCACGTTAAATATAATTCAAACACTGATAAAAGTATTCTAAAATCTTACAAATATTCTATTTCACACTAAACTGTCAAATGTTTTGTCTAAAACTTACAACTTTAAGTCTGACAATCGAAATAAATTGTAAACATTGAGTGGCATAGTTGGTTGTCATTTATTTTAAATGTTTTAAAAGGTATTGTTTTAGATCTCAGTTGCAATGAAAATAAGCGTTAAATCACTAAGTTTACTAATGAGTTACTAGGTACAATATTGAATTTAAGTTTCATTGGTTAGTTGGTTCATTGGTTGAATTAGGTTTCATTGTATTCTCTTTCAGAATGATAATTAACAATTGATATTAATAAACGTGCTAAATGTTTTTAAGGAAAATTTTTAAAATTAAATTATTGACAAGTTAGAAAAAATAAATATTCAAACTTTTAAAAGACCATGGAGAGGACCTGACATAATATTTGAAAAGTTTGTTGATGTTTCTTTTGCCCATTGTTTCATAAGACGAGTTAAGTTCAGCAAGCTGGGTGAGCAAAGCAATCCAAAGGGTTCTGCGTAAGCAGTTCATTTGAGTTAGTGAGAAATATTGAGAAAGGAACAGAAGTCCCCCTAATAAGAAAATTAATATATTATACTGTGGTTTTAATTGTAAATCAACTTTTGTCTAATATGCCAACATGTTCTTTTTCATGTTAGAAAGGAATGTTAATTTATATATTATGTAAAAACTAGTATATCGTTTTTGGATAAAAATTAACATGAACATAAAAATTTAACATTACGTAAACATGGTCACAAGAGTTCTGCGAGGGTAAAAAGGTTGGGAAACTGATCAAACGAGTAAGATGTAAAGCTGAATATCGCAATGATAATACAATTATATTTACAAACAAGTTAAATTTTTATCATACTGTTGAACCTTCTTATAACAATCTAGGGTATCATGATACTCGTGTTTCTTTGAGTGGTTATTAATTATTCAGCAGTACCAAGATAAAAATTTATTTACTGACCACTTTTACCAATTGTACTCAACTATGCAAAATATTTTTTCAAAACTGGAAGGAAGTGTATTTGAATTTAATCAGGTCTTGATACTGTTAACTTTAATATTAAATATATCTAAAACAAATTCCTTCATTTGGTAAAGTAAAATCGACTCCCAGGCATCGCTCCCTTGGAGGAAAAGTAACTTATTTTTCAAGACCAAGATAAATATTTCAGGTGAATAAATCGTACATTTATAAGTTTTGTAATTTCTTTAATTAGAACAAGAACAGTCTTTCAGGTTGTAGGGCCATGGTCTTGGTGTTAATAAACTAGTCTGGAAGATTCCTCTTTTAAGTATTCCAGACTAGTGAGCCTTCATCGTTCTATTATTATAGTTCTACGAATATCATCAGCAGGCCCCGTTTTAACCATAAAACCTAGGCCAAGGACCCCCAAAATCTTATCAGTATCATAAAACTATAACAAAACTAAGTATATAAATAAACTGACTTTTCATATTTTTGGAATTCATTTCAATATTTTTTTCTACAAATTGGTAAGTAAGAACACGAACTAAATGGTTTTATAGGACATCTTAGAAACGTTAATTTGAAACATTACGCATTTACTTATTGTGTTGTGAATTCTGTTTCCATAAAAAAAATATAACATGGGAGCTCCTTGCTGCACAGGGTGCCTTTTATATTGAAAATTTTCTAAATCAGGCCCTAATTACCAGATCTTGATATTGGATAAATTTAATAATTAAATCTGTATCTAACACAATAATCATCATCACTATAAAAGCAAGTTCTTTTATATATATATCTTTCTTTCGGGGAAACATCACTTAAATTCTTATATTTTTGTTTGCTGTCTATGTATATTTTATTAGATTTTGAAATTTACATACAACAAGTAACATATTCGCAGCATAACACAACTTAATATACCACAACATAAAAAAGTGAGGAATAAATAAATGATTATAAGTTTTTGTATCTAATCACCCCTGGTAGTACAACGATAAGATGATGTTTTTAGGGAAAGTATTTTAAGTGTTTTGTTGTATGAACTTGCAGTAGGGTATTTTAATATATTTAGTTCACTTTAAAGTAATTGTACTTTAAGAATTTTACTTCTATAACTATAAAACTATATTCAAAAACATATATAAAGCAATGAACAGAATCAGATTCACTATGCTAGTAAAATAACTTTTTCATACAATTCTACAAAACCTTTTGTAATTCGATAATACCCCAACGCGTTTTTATCGCTTTAACTCTATTACTTTGAATAATAATTAATAAATTAAGCTTAATTTTACATAAAAAAGTTTCTAAACATCGCATAGTAATGGACGACGATTGTTGATGGCAAAAACAGCACGATGTTCTCTTCCGTTTAATTGGTGGATTTCAATCACGTGACCCATTCGTTCTTTCGGCCCCGAAAAAAAGTCCATCCGAGCCGAGCCGAAAACCGGCTTCGGCATGCCGGGTGAATACGCCTAGCCATTGGTCCGTAGGACTCACGTGACCACAAAAAAGAGTCAACCAAATCGGCTCGTCTTCGGCTTTCGGCTTAGGGATTTTTTCTCGCGCCAAGCCATCGCCAAGACGTCGCCAGGCCGAAAACAAGTGTCGGCAAGGCAGAAAACCGGCTCCATGTAAAAGCAGCTTGAGTCTGTTTTTCCCGCCACCGGCCATGCGGCCGTGGGGCCTGTCCCTTTAGTTTCTCTTTGTTAGTTTGTGTTAATTGTAATTGTTGTGCTTCGTCTAATGAAAAATGTGGTTTCGTCCCAACGTTTGATACTTCAAAATTATTACAGTTCCTCTTTTAAAAGAGATTGCAATGGGAAATTCTTGACTTTCGAGATAAGACCAATTGTAATAGGAAAGAATGAGAAAAAACCGAAGGATTTGATATGGATTAAAGGGAAGATGATTGATTTTATAATTCCCACGAGTACACGCAGGCCATCTGAGAATATCCCTGACCTTAAAATTCCAAAATGAATTGCATTTAACAAACGTGTTTGGGGTGTTTAAGCACATCTGGCTTAGGATGTACTGTTAAACCAACGATAGTAAAAGGGTCGGAACTAGTATTTCGGGGGGGAGACAGGTGGAAGTTGAGGGGCAGTTGTTTGAAAGAGGAAGAGACATGTGCTTGTATATAGAAGCTAGACCCCAACCATTACCAGTTACCTAACTATCAGCCGTGCAAAGTCTGTAAAAATCACGTGACCCTTTTACTATCGTTGGCTTATCAGTACTTCAAATGCGTAATGCAACAAACGAACCAACACCACCAACGAAAGAACACACATACCTCCAAAAAACACCACCAGATTTCCACACGCGCAAGAACCCGATAACACCCCCACCCTCACTACACGGAACGAAAACAAACAACTCGATATATTTCACCATCTCCCCATCGATCCATCCCAAAACGGAGGAGGGGGTCAACTGATCAATGAGTCAGCCGAATTTGAATGCCCGCCGCTGACCACCTCCTATATCGGAAAAAAGGAACGGAGGAGTGAAATTGCAGGGAAGTGGGAAGACAAACACGAAGAGAGAGAGGGAGAAGCACCCCTCTCCGTTTCAATTCCAACCTCCCTCTTAATAAGAGCACACAGTGGCGGCCGGTCGACTCATGCGATTGGGAAAAGTGTAAAGCAATCCGCGGACTCTTAATCATTGTAGGGGGAGAGAGAGAACACGAGTCAGAGGATCGGTTTTTATTTATTCACAGAGATCTATAAAAGTGGGGGGATGTCGTAATGAGGGATCGCGGGGGGTCTTCTGGGACGGTTTTTTTATTTGGGGGAGTGGGGGTGCTGAGTTGGTAAGAAATTGCGGGGGTGAGATGGATTTGAGGAGGGGTAATTCGTCGGGGTCAAGGAAGAGGCTCGTGCACTTTGCATGGATTAAGAAAGCCTCTGGGCTAGTTTTAACGATTTTTTTCCATGGATTATGAAACTAAAACAGAAATAGTACGACTTTTTTGACATAAGACTGGCTACCTATGTGTTGCTGTAATAAAAAGCGAATTCCCCATAACTGAGAACGTAAGTTAATTTAATGGTTTATAGATTGCTACACAGTGCTAGTAGGATCCAAGTACAAACTATTAGGAGTCAAAGAAACGATTACTATTATTTACATTTCTATTGATGGTACAGAAGAGGAGTATAGGTGCATCGGTATTAAGAACAAAAAACGAAATATTATTACCATCAATTCAAGTTATAATTCCATTAAATACACGCTATGACATACAAGAACACTAGAACAACATATCTTCATAAAAATATTTGTTTTAATAGAAAACATGAAAATAAGAAACTTCATATAAGTGCACTCTAGAAAGTGTGTACTTGCACAGACAAGAATAGATTGTGAAAGGGATGCCAACTATGTTATGATAGACAGACTAAACATAAGAGAGATTTCAAGAACCAAAACATTACATGAATATCAATACACCATCAAACAAAACATAACTGGCATATCACATTCTTCACGACCCGATTCCCAATGACGTTAATTCCACCACATTGAGATGAAACACCCCCACCCTCAATAAAAAAATTAAATCTAACACAAAAGCGACAGACAGACAGACCCAGGGTAATTACGAAGCCAGAGGAGAGAGGGCACGGGAGCGAAAGCGCTAAATATGGAACGTCTCTCCTCCGGCCACTTCGGATGCACGCCGCGGCGTCCGGCCGCAAATTAAATTCTCCCTCTCCTCCCCGATGTCTTGTCCGAGCCGGATCAATCATAGGCCAAAAAACGCAAGTGCAAAACGCGCTTCTCGCTCCGAAATTGATTTTCGGATTCCCGGGGGGCCATTTTCAGCAGAGAGGGACGGCCGTTACAGGGAGAACGCGCTTTTTTATTATTGCCACCACCGCCGCTTCTGTTATTATTGTTATTATTATTTCACTCTCTGCCTGACCTGCCGAGATTCTGCCGGCTGATTGTGGCCGATCGCCGCGGGGAGCCATTATGGCGGTTGATCAGGATGCACAGTTATGGCCCCGTATCTGTCACGGCCGAAGGGGGAAGATTGGACGAGAGGAAACAACGGAATACATTACGGGGGCGACCCCGTATGTATTGTTTTTGCATGGCCTTCTCGGAAACTGCAGTAAAGCCTTTATGATCGGAGGTGGGTTCTTTTTTTTTCTCTCGAGCGCGGGGATTCAAAGTTTATGGTAATCGCGGTCAGGGAAGGACGTGCGCAATTTTCGGGTCCGGAATGGGATGTTAGGTTAGCTTTTATGGGGGGCGGTAGAGTTTGGAGGAGGGATGTTAGTTTGTTTTTTTTAGAGAGGGGAACAGATGTCGTAAAGACAAAAGTAATCGGAAGTAAGGAATCCGAGGTTGTTTTTTTTGAAAGAATAAGAATGGAAGATATCGGTTGGGTTGATGCACTGAGCTGCAGCTTATAAATAAAGTTGTTGAGGAAAGGTTCGTATTTTTATTAAGAAAGCTGTTAGCCAAAGAAAAATCATTTAAACGGATGAAAAGGAAATGTATTAGGATTAATTAAGACATAATTTAATTTCGAAATGTGGCATAAGAATTTAAATAACTTTTTAGTACCGGTTAGGCACGGGTTGTAACAATACATGAAATTAAAACCAAGACGGCTATGAGACAATAAACATGTGTTTATTTCAAAAAATTGTGGAAAAGGTAAAAACTTAAAAAAAGAAAAACAGGTAAGAATTCAAAAACTTACCAAATGGTTTTAAGAATCCAAGAGATTTTGATACTATCCATTATAAATACATTAAACAAACTATCCCACTGATAAAATTACTTGAAAAGTACTCACACCACAGTTCACACAATAGAAAATCTTTTCCCACTGACTATATGATCAGAAATGCACAAAAGGAGTCAAAAAGCCACACCAACAACAAAAGATGCCTTCCGACAGTATAAAAAACAACATTCAGATTCCCTGAAACTCAACAAGGCGTAATCCCCCTTCTCCCGTTTTTCCTGGAGAAGAACAAGAGAAGAAGAGGAGGCAGCCAGCCTAATAATTAGCCCCCAGGTAGGAGCGACATGACGGATTATGACGCATCTCCAGTCAATGAATGAGAAGTCTCAATCGGGACCTGTCTGTCCGTCACTCGCTCCGGAGGGGCAATTTTTGAAGGGGGCGGAATGTATTAACTTCTCTTTGGAAGATGGAGGACTAGGTCAGTGGTGCACAGCGTATTTTTTTAAAGGAAGAATTTGGGAATTTGACTGAAAAATTTATAAAGGCGTTACTAGAAGTCTATATGAAGGAAATCCTTTTGAATTGCGATGTTAGAAGTTTTCATGCTTAAAGTTGCTACATCAAAAGTTACAATCAAGCAGTTTTTATAATTAGGGAATAAGTTTTGCTTTCATATTTGTTTGAGTGGGTAGCTACGGAATACGGTGCAAAAAGGAAGTGACAACGTATTGTTTTTGCACGGCTTGTGAAAGTTCCAAGGGGTGCTAGTGACAATGTTAGATTACTTCGGCACAAAGAGTCGGGAGTCAAGCTTGCCAGTGTTTTTTTACGGTGTGTTCTTAAGAAGTTACAACTTCATTGGCTTTCAAAGGTGTTGTATGATGAATCACAAAACAGAACACAAAAAAGAGAAATTCGTTAATTCAAGATTTTAAGTTAACTCATCACACATAGTCATTTGTACACATCGGCTTCTCACCCACTCATTTGGGCATAATTAATTGTGTTAATGAGACACTGTTATTTACCAAAAAGAGTCAATCAGAAAATTAAATCAAGATTTTTTATGTGTGTAAATATGGCATATACAAGTTATACAAGTTTTTCACATATACAAGTTAAAATAAGTTTAATTAAAATTAAGATTTTTTTAACAGGTGGACTTTTAAAACAGCGTATACTTTAAAAATGTTGGATCAGGAATTTTTATAATAGAAAAATAAGTGACAGTCAAAGTTGGATGTATCTAATTAAAAAAATCTTACATTTTAAGTAGAACGTATAGAATGACTTTTTTAACTAAACATTGGGCACTCATATTCATTAGAAAGAAAAGCAAACTCTATTTATTTATTTTAAAAAATTCACAAACATAAATACTCACTGGTTAAGGTTGAGGTTTTCATGAATTTATCATTCGAGGTCAATTTATAAAAAAAAGTATAAACCACAAAACAAAATCTATAACAGAAGCGAAAGCAACCGCATCCGAACCCACAACAACGAAGACAAGTTATTTGCATAGAAAAAAAAGCTCAAGAGAGTTTTCTTAAGAAGCTTCTATCGAAGAATGGGATACCGCTACGTTACAGCAGATAAAAAGAATACTACCCTGGACCCTAAAAAGCTGGACATACACCACTTGATTTAGAACTGTCATAGAAGGAATAAAATTAAGATGAGTAGGTAGGGAAATGAAGTTTAGCTAAGAGGAAAGGCTTTCGAAATGATACAAGGTGTGGATACAAATGAGGAATTGGAGATACACGACGGAAGGCAGTGACTTGGCATTGATACGTTTTTAGATAACGAATAATTCATTCGATAACGAAATTATGCAACAATGTTACAGAAATAGTTCAGTGAACAGAGAAGAATATAAATTAAATAATTATGTATTTTTTGTGAGGTACCTTAGGAAGAGGAAGAGAGGAGGGAACAAGACTCGTCCAAAAGTAAACACGGTTGCAAAAAAGGGAAGTTACAACGTATATTCATAGATGGCGCCATGCATCCAACTTTCGGTGACAAAGATTTCTGATGCTGAATCAGGAAAGGGATGAAGAGTGAAAGAAGACGGAGAAAAAAAGGAGCAGCATTGATAAAAAGGTATAAAAAATAAATACAATTTATAAGCTTATACTTTAAACTTATTATTAATGGAAGAGTTTGAGAGAAATAATTGAAAAACTAATAACAATATATAAATTGAAAAACTAATAATAATATAATTATTAATTTTTTTTTAAATTTAATATAACTTTAAAGACTGCTAACAATCTGTTTTCTGAAATTCAAACTTTTTTTAACAAGAAATATTTAATAAATAGGTACTTAACGATTAGCCGGGCACCATTTTCTCCAATTGGATTATATTGGGAACTTTATTATTACTTACACATAAAAATATAACAAAAAATAAAAATAAACTCCGCAAATTGAAATATTTTAACTGTATTTATTCTGATATTTGATTACTTACATATAATGCTTAACGTATTTGAATAATAATTTGTTAGATATCCTCAACCCCCAGAAAAATAAGTTTTCACAATTTTTTATTAATCCCGTTTAAAACCTTATAAACAATGGGAATTAGGTGATAAAACGCCATATCTCTCTTTGCCCACAGAAAAAAACCTTGGGAACACGTCTCTCCCTATGCAAACGGAAAATTCCTGTTTTATTACTTTTTGATGAGCCAACATCTCTTTTTTACATCACGATCTAGCAAACGACACGGAATAATGACTGTTAAACACGATTAAAGACTTTTTAACTGGAAGATGTCACGAAAAAGCTCTAAAATATCACAAAAAATATAACTGTAACAGATTTTCTTTTCTTTTTAAACGAATGACCTTCCATATCAACATCATCATATCGTGTATGTTTAATTCAAAAGATACTTTATTTTACCTTCATAAATTGAAAAATTATTGAAATTCGTAACAAAAATGGAATGAATGAAATTTATAAGCACAAATTAGATCAATTAAAAAATTGCACACTTAATATTGTAGAACGTAAGCTAGTAAATAAACCCTCCATACTGATCATACAAAAAAAGCTATTTATAAAAAGCGCAGCTGTATTCATAATTCTTGAGAGTTGCTTACATTTTTTACCTTTGTTAAATTGAGCTTATTGTATTCATTTTATTAAGCTTTTTAAGGTGTTTAGTATTGCAAGGGAGTATAAAGTATTACATCAATAACATCACATTTAAAAGGGGACAAGATGTACAAAAATTTTAAATTGCTAATTGCATTCAATTATTTTAGTAACTAAAATGGGAAAAAAAGAATTTATTTTGGATAAAATAAAAAAGGATAATTTTATTCTAAAGTTTTGGTGTTTAATAAATTTTTGTTTCATCTTATGTAAAAGTTTTATGTCACAGTTGATTGAAAAGTAGAGATAGAAATTAAAAAACCTAAGATAATATCTACATACAAAATCCTAAAATATCCCTCAAACTGATTCATTATAAACGTTAAATTAAATCCATACAATAACCGTAAATTTTGAATCATCCGAAATTTCTCATTTTACTCATCATTGGTAACATTCAGTATTTAGCGAAAGAAATGCGTATTTATGGTAAACGATAGCTCCCAAGCAACACAAACATTTCAAGATTCATCCAATTTTTGTCAAGTATGGTCAAATAACGTTTACTTCTTGTTGCAATAACGTAAACTAAACCTATTGTGTATAACCTGTGCTACTAGGGCTAATAAAACACATCAAACATTAATTTTAATAGAAAACGTGTTTACTCACATTAAAACCAACCAAAATAAGTAAAAATTACTGAAAATGTGGAATACTGCGAAATTGCTTCAACGAAATATCTATTCGTCCCCTTAGTATGTGAAAAGAAACGGCTCTATAGAGATTAAAAGCGAAGGAAAGAAATGCAGAGAAGGAAGGCGAAGGGAGCTAATTCTGGTTTCGGCGCACGCAGGGCTTTAATGCAGCAGAAGGAGACGGGGGGGGGCGAACCCCCAAACTAATCGCCCTCCCTCCCCCTCATTCCAGGGCGGTGGGAGTGACCGGCGGCCATCTTGCCTCGGGTCCACTCTGGATGCGAAATTTAAGCCTCCAAACGATTCCTGGAGAAGGTGGGAAGAGCCCCCATTCATTTGGGGGAATATTTGAGCACGGAAATGTTTATTCCTTCCTTGTGAAATGTTTTTGGGGAGTGAGATGGGGTGTAGGAATTGTGAAAGGATGTTCGTTATCAAATGAAAGTTGGAATATTCTTTTTACCTTATCTTTAAATGATGTTTGGGATGAAGATGAGGTGATGCTAACACATGGAGCTATTTTAAAGTTGGAGTTTAGAAAAGAAGGTAATTTTAGCGAGGAAGTTTATTTTTTCAGAAGTTTATTTTTATAAGCTTAAGGAAGTTTTTTGGTTAAGTTAATTCAACCAAAGGAATATGGCAATAAGAGTTAAATTAAATTCAAAATGAAACAACTTAAAGCTTTTGCATACCCAATAAATAAAATTCTACATTTTTTTTTACAAAATTTTGCATATGATATTACATTCCTATAAATTTTGTAGATACATTACAAAAACTAATTTACAATCTACGATCTAATATATTTTCACTAAGAAATATTGTTTTATTATGGGGCCTTTTCAATAAAAAGAGAATTCCTTAAATGGTTATTTTTATTTATTCACGTTTCTTATTCATTTATTTTTAATTTCAAATTATGCTTTATCAAAATCTAAAATGTAGAAAAAGAAATTCCAGCAAAAATTGAATGCTAAAAATTAAAATCACACAGAAATTTTTGAAATTCCATCCCTTTAACTTCGGAAAATGTTCTTATGAAGAAGTTTAAATTCAAGAAATCCCCAAACCCACAACCACCCCAAAAAATCTAAACTCATCAACGAGAGCAACCAATTCAACTACCATCAAAGCCCGATCTTCTCTCTTTACATAAGCTTCTCCACCAAAGAAAAACACCAGGAAAACTCCCACAAACCACCAATTAAAAAAAACTTTCAAAACCATCTTCTGAAAAAAATCCACGAACCCACCCTACCACCTCCAATCAAAAACCAATCCACCTTCCCAGTAATTCTCACCTGAAGAAAAACCCAGGAAACAAGAAGAAGAAAGAAATCCGGGGTTTTAGAGAGAGCATCTGTCGCTGACCATCCACCCTAGGGCCAGAGGCTCCAGTCCGGCGCCCTCAAGACTGATGCCGGACACCCAGCCCCCCTGACAGAGATGAAACGTCCGTCACAACTGGCACCTCCGGGCGCTCCCCGCCACCACCCTCTTCCCCCACCCCTCCTGGAGAAGTGATCCACAGTTCACCGGTTCTCGGACTTTGCATCATCCATATTCCCTGGTCCGTGCACACGAGGGACACGACGGGAGAGCTCGGTTCTCGGTGTCGTTGGCGAAAGGATTCATTCTTTTTTTTTCGGGCTAGGGGTGTTCCTTTTTCTTTTCGTTTGAGAAGGCGCGTTCGATTTCCGTTCGTTGCATAAATGCGAAGTGTCGTTTTGGGATGGAAGTTCTAGAATGAGAGTGGAGTCGGTTCTTGTTGTTGACGGAAGTTTTTATCTGGAACCCTTTTCCGGGGTATTTTTGGTCGTGTGGTTGGTTGGTTGTGCGACCTATTTATAATGTTTGATTCATTCGGTTTTAATTAATGTCTTTTAGATAATACAGAGAATGGATCGATAAAGTGAGGTTTGTTTTACTTGCGGCATGTTTTTTATCGCCAATCATATCTTACAATAAGGTTAGTAAGAGATGAATTACTTTTCTTTTTGTAATTAAATCACCAACGGTAAGTAATTGTGTGGGTCAGTAAATCAAGTAGTATTTATCTGCTGAATATGCCAGAAGAGAGAGAGAGTGAGTTTTATTTCTTATAAACTTTTATTTTCCAGTTAACAGGTTAGGATAACATCGATCAAAGATATATCAGGAAAGGTGTATAATTTAAAGAATGAATGAAGAATTAAATATGCACAAAACGAAAAAATAATAAGGGAATACAATGAATTGGAGTGACTACAAAACCCAAAGAAAAAAATCTTAAGTTGGTTGATTAAGCATTTTTACACACACCACAAACATTAATTCAAATGTTAATACCCGCATTATTTTAAGGTCCTGCGCTTTCAATTCTAGGTGTAAAATATTAAGGGTAGGGTCTATTAAGTAAATGAGTTTGAATATCTCAAATATAATTTAACTTTTATAGGCTGAATAACTCATGATGATGTTGAAACAAAATAGATAGAACAACGCAAAACAACATAAAAGTTATTTAAAAATTTTAAAGATTTTTCAGATGTAAGGATAAGACATCACATGAATGGAACTGAGAATATCAAAAATAATTAAATTCAAATTTTTCTAAAGAAACAATCAAATGAAGCACAAAAAATAAGATTTTATATATCTACCGAAATTTGACAATATTACGATGATCGATGATTAACTAACTCTTGAAATAAAATCAATATCTAAAAAACAACCTGCGATTATGGAAAGAGAGTTATTATTCAGATCCATTTACTATAAGAAATAGTGGTGATATTTTAGTTTCAGCTTCCTTAAATGAAATAAAAGATCCCAACAAAGCTTTAAAATCACACATTACGAACTGGTTTTAACGCAACTAAGCAATCCTCCGAGTTTCTTCCCTGAAATCACAACAGCGCAACTATAAGAGGGAGGAAGGTACAGAGTGGTCAACAGGGCGGAATGCAAATACAAAATGAGGCGATCCGATGGATCGATATCCAAAGGGGTCACTCATCGGGGGAGGGGGGTCGAAGAATAAACTCGGACTCCATTGGAGTGGAACGCAGAATGGTCGGTCACGGGAAAATGAACACAAGCAAAACTGCCGTCCGTCAAAGGAATTAAATTGGATGGAAAAATACGAAATAGATATAAAAGTCCAAGGGAGCGATAGAGAATTTTTATGTCCCGGAGAAAATGGCGCAAGAAAACGGCCCGGCGGAGAAATCCGATCGCTTATTACGGGGCCTCATAATGACCGCGGGGATTAAAATAGTTTCGACCCCCCCCCCCCCCGCAAAATACTTGGAAGACAATTATTACCTTAATCAGTTGGCCGGAGAAATATTTTAAAAAATTATTTCTTATTTAGGGCTGATGATTGATGAGGCAAGTTTCGCCCCGAGAAGAGCAGATGGCGCTCGAGGAGGAGATGTCGAGTTGAGGGGTATTTTTGGAGAAGCTCTCTTTTCTCAGAAAAAGCGACTAATCTCTTTTTAAATGCCGTTAAAAACGCTCCCGCTTCGTTACACAGGGATTTAATAACGGCGCGATTAATGACGATGGAGCAAAAAAAAATTACGTGTTCATGATTGAAAGTACTAAATATGTTTTAAAACTCTAAATCAAAATATATCGGAATACTGGTATTAACTATTTATACTGTTTAGCTGTCGGAACAATTATAGACACATTATACACGTTAACTAATAAGGAACTAACTTAACAACAACAAATGCTCCCTTAAATATTTTGTGCAGATTTTTTAAAACAAGTTTTTGATAATTCTGTATTATATATCAACTTTCAGAATTCATTCATTAGTTTCCTATTAATGAATCATTTAAAGTAGATTGTCTTAAAGTTGTGATCATGAAAAATGAACTCTTACTAATACATTCAATTTCAATATAAAGGTCTTCAATCATATAATAATTAACAAGAAAATTATACATTAAGTGTTTTAATTGAAGAAATGACGGTATAATCAGGAATCACAATAGAATATAAGAAATATTCACTTCCTATTTAGGTCACGGTAAAATAAAAACAGTTAAATACTATTTAATAAAACAGAAACGTTTCATTCACATTCATATTTTAAAACTAACATCTATTATTCTCACCCACATAAAAAATAATAACATTTAGCTTAACCATCGTGAAACTTTTTCATAATAAGAGCGCGATTGCTTTCTAATTGCGAAGATAACACTTCGTGACACAAAAAACTGCAAGTCATCATTGTGATTATTGAATAATTGGCACGATCAAAATGCATGCAATCGCATTGTTTTAATAGTCCTTTTCTATTCAGCAGTTTCATTGTTCTCCCCTTGGTCCACTTTTCTCAATCTGATCAAAGAAAGCTTTAAAAATGGTTATCAACCGCTCGATCATGAACCAGCGTGGAAATGATCGGATCAAAAAAAGGTCGGGTTTTTATTTCTTTAACTGCTTGTTCATCATTATTTTTTCTTGAAGTATACTCCTTGAAAGTAAATTAAAGTTAAGGAAATACAACCGTTTTAGAACACATTTATAATTTGAGAAGTATGTCTATTTAGTATATAGGCAGACGTAAACAGTTCAAAAAGTTAAAATGCAGAGCAAAAATTTTGAGCTTGTAAAATGAAAAGTAAAAATGTTTTAAAAGTTAGGTTTCGTATATTATTTAGAATTTAAACGTGTGAGAAAGAATAGTTTTAAATACGATTTTAAAGATTAAATTACAAACAAAAATTATTTTATTCATTTTCTAAAAAATTAAAACAACTGTATTTTAAAAGTAATAAAATAAACTAATGTAATCTAATTACATTTCTAATGTTTATAAGCTAAAAATCAAAATGTAATACTTAATGTTTAGAAGTACAAATGCAATATTTTAACATTTTACTGAGAAATAATGTTTAAATTTAAGCTCAAAGAGAACGAATAAAAGATGCTAATTCATTTTTAAATTATAAAGCTTCATTTTAACACTTTTTAATAGTTTAGTTCATTTGATCAAACAGTTAAACAGTAACTTCTTAACCAAATGACTAAAAATTTATTTATTTATAGAGCTTTTATAACTTCATAAAAACTGGATTGATCAATTTAACTCTATTATAAAATTTTACTGAATTCATTTTATATCTTCCATATCGTCACACGTAGAAAACTAAAACTTGCTTAAAATTGAATTTCAGAACACTTAAATTTCTAAATGAAAATGTCTAATGCCAGTTTATTTAAAGTTTTCTTTTGGTATTTATAATTAATAAACCACCACATTCTTCTTAAAAAAATATCCCCCAACTAAACAAATAGTTAACTCCTTTTACTCGACAGCTTCGATAGAGAGAGAAACCCAAATTCAACCACCTCCTTCTCATCGAAAAACGAGAATCGCATGAAAGACCGGTCACACAGAAGCGGTCGTCAGCTAATAACGGAAGCAAGGGAATCCCCAGGGAGCGAGGAGGCTATCGAAGAAGAAGAAGAGATGTTCTGATTCAACACCGCAGATAAATTCATTAAGCAAGGGATCTGGCCACACACACAATCTCGGTAATTAACGCGGGTCCCGGGGGAGTCGGCGCAGACGATTATCGGTCTGTCGACCCCCTCGTGTTCTTTTTTTCTTCTCTCTCTCTCCTGTCCTTTGGAACGGACCCTGTGTCCCGAGGAGACAGGGGTATAATGGAGACGTCGGAAAGTGGGAATGGTTTTGCATAAGGAGATCTGGGAGATTAATTGGGAAGTAATGGCCAGAGATTAATGAGAAGAAGGAACGGAATAATGAAAGTGGTTATTTAGTTTATGCTGCAGTAAAAAAGTTAAATAAACAATGGAGTGTTGAAATCATGGTTCTGGAGATTATAATCACTCTTTAAAATGTTTCTTATATTAAAATGCAGTTTAAAGGCCCTATAAAACTTATTAAAGTTATATGCTAATGGGGTCAATAAATGGAAATAGAATTAATAAAAATGTTTTGCAAAATATTTAAAACTAATCCTTAAAGATTTGAATATTGATAAAGTAAGAGCATTTATGGCGTTAAATGTAACTATCTGATTAATTTTAAGTAAAAGAGTATCACATTACAAATAAGTCTAAACTGAATTTTTTAACAGAATAAAAATTCTATGTAATCAAAATAGGTAAAAACATAAATATAAAACCGAGAATGAGTAGTATAGTGAATTAATAATAAATATAAACGAGAGAGAGAAATAAATATCTTGAAAGAGTTAAGGTTTTATCAGGAAACAAACATTCAATCTCGTCCATCCCATCACACACTTTAAAGGTTTAAGTCACTAGTATGTCACATAAAAAAAATTTACCTTGACATGTTACGTATCTTCACGAATAAATCATTTCAAGCTATCTTACCCCAATTCAAAAAAGCTTTACAAAACATTCTCATTCTCTCTTTATCTTTCCCTAATCACATTGAAGGAGACCCTTTCCTGTCCACTCGTGTAGAAAAAAAAGAAGGTATAATTAATGTGACTCTCCAAGAGGAAGGAGGCTTTTCGCCAGCCCGAGGTTATTTATTTGTGTTTACACCTGACCTCATACCTGTATTAATGAAGCAACTATTCTCCATACGGAATGCAACATTAACGAAAATTAGCATTAGATTGCTTAAGTTTTCCACACGTTTGCCTAACTAAAGAGGCGGGTGAATACAAAATGTCCGAACGGCCTATAGACCTCAGCCGCTAGGGCACTAGGTTACATAAACAACGCCATGAAAACTTCATTAATAATTTCTACACTTTGCGCAGTGGTGAATATAATCAAGGCTGAGGTGTTTTTAAGAGTAGGGGGGAAAGTTTCAAAAGAAACGGGAGTTTTCTAGAATGAATGAAAGATTCTTCTTCAACAAGTATACTATAGAATAAAAATTTTCAAGTTCCTTTTTAAATAGCAACCCTCTATGTAATTATTTTTTTTACAATTTAGTAAATATTGAAAGCAGAGTTCAAATAAAACTAGTACACAGTATTAAGTATCCAGTGTTTGGCAACTTTTATTAACTTAGCGAATTTTTGTACTTAAAAAGTTAATATACTTCTTTTGATTGTTTACCTTATCAAAACTGCACTTAAAAAAACAGAATTTTGTGAAGGAAATAATGTAGGTTTCACTGTAAACGCTCACCCACAAAAATAAACACATTTAAATTTAAGAAGACTTTTTATCCTAGTTGTGCAGTTATCTAAAACACTTGAACACTTTATTGTATTGTGATATTGTTCTGGATATGTTTGAAAATAGTTGCTATCCAGAAATGGTGTTCTAAAAACAGTGTTGTAAAATATGTTAGAATTTCAATGTGAACTTACAGTTAGATTTAAAAAACGTTAAGAACACATTTTCTGCTTCTGTAGTTTTTAGCAACACTTTACAGAACTTTTTTAGAACACATTTCTGGATAGAAACACTTTTTAAACATATTCAAAATACAATTACAACAAAATAAAGTGTTCTAGCTAGCAATTAAAACTGAAGTGTTGTTTATCTTAGACCAAAAAGTGTTTCAAAAGTGTTGTGAGCGTTTGAAGTGCACATAATACATTATAATTATGATATAATGAGGTATAAGTATAAGAGATTCCGTTCAATGCACACAATTAAACCATATTAATTAAAAATTTTTACATTAAATGATCATATTATTTCTCATGACACTTTAAATATTTTTATCCTAGTCACACACCAATGATATAACTGCACTATTTTAGAATAATAAAATAATAAATAAATCTTACACAGCCCACGTTAACTTTTTTTATTAACTCATCTTGGTTTTAAAAAACTAGATAGTTTAATTATCTATTATTAATTAACTATTACCTATAATTAATAAAATCTTACAATGTATTCACCATTTATGTGAAAATTTTGCTTTATAGTTGAAATTAGTTTGAATGAATGAAAGGAGTATTTCACCATTATCGCTGGTTAGCGGACAATAAGTGTAAACTCACAACTATCAAGCGTCGCCTCCAACCGTGGACCGGTTTCGTCCTTGTTAGGACTCATCATCACGGTATAGAAAGGCAACGCAAGAAAAAGGACTAATCAATGGTCACCCCTTTTTCATTGTAGTCAGCTAGACTAGCACTTGCCCTCCGCTCTCTTGCGTTGCCTTCCTATACTTTGCTGATGAGTCCTAACAAGGACGAAACCGGTCCACGGTTGGGAGCGACGCTTGAGAGTTTTGAGTTTACACTTTGGGTCAGATGGTTATCAAGTTCATTTAACAAAATAAAAAATGTTGAATTTTGTCAATAAATTTTTGTCATAAAAATTGTTAAAGAAGGGAAAATCTCGGGACTGCAAACTGAAAAAGGATTTTTATATTGCTTCATCCAAAAAGTTAATTTAAATTAATAGTCAAAGTCACCGGAATTTCGCTGAATACATTTGGGAATGACCCCTTTGTTATATCGGTCCTTGAGTCAGTGCTTGAACTTCAAAAGTGACCACAGCTCGATGAATCGCAAGGCCCTTGCGCGGAAGAAAAAAATCATTAGGAAAGACAATAACGAATGTTCGGTGAGTAGGAGGAAGCGTATTAAAATACGAAGAAAAAAAAGAACATGCGAAATCAACACTCAGAGGAATAAACAGTTTTCGAACTTTATCTGGGATGCATCCCCACGTGTATCCTTCAAGAGAGTACGCTAACCCTGACCTATATTTAGTGGTGATAAGCATATCTGTCAAATTCGGAGGAGTAAACAGCTAGGAAAATGACTTTTTATACAAAAAAATGGTAAACGGATTTTGAAAAAAAGATATGAGAATCTTCGCTATCACATCCGAAGGTTGAATATTCTGGAGGAACAACTGTTAAAAACTCAAAGGTTATCAGGAAAAAACAAATTGTTTGTAAATAGCGAGATATGGTCTTACAGGGTTATGACATTAAAAAAAACAAAGGTGAAATGTTGCTTGATAATGATTTATAGGCTTTATATCACTTTATTATGGCCTTTGATAAAGATATTCCCGTTGGTTGATAGATTGCGAAAAACACTAGAATAAGTTGAACCTTAAGAGCAATTTTCAGGCAGTTGTTGACAGCTGTTAGGATAATTAGATGAGAAAAGGCTACGTTTTAAAAGCTTTTTAAGCATAAACAAGAAGCTAAGCAGTTTAAGTACGACCTGATATTATAGTTTATACATCATAAGTTTTTGTGATCATTCCCTTGATTAAACGCATTGTAAAAATTAATGTAGAGAAAATTATAAATGCAACACAAGAACATTATTACTTAATAGCAGGAAATATTTATTGATTTTATCATCAGAAAAAAATTCAAAATATTTGAAAATTACTTACACAATATTTAAATATTCAGATTGTCAAAAAATCATGAAACTTTTAGTAACGCCTTTATAACAAAAAAGACTTATTTTAAAATTCAGCCGTAATAATTCATTATAAACTTTGTAGGTCATTGTAAGTAGGTTTATTTCTAAAGATAACTATCCTATGTATGAGGATTCTGTAAATATATTACATAAAGAAACGTTGAATACTTTTAAAAATTTGAGCTGTGAGTAAGCCTAATTAACTTCATGCATTCTTATGTATTTTATGATACAACGAAAAATCAAAAGTTACATTTCTTTTATTAAAACTGCAGATATGTTTTTGAGATCTAAAAAGTATACTTATGTGCATACAAAGATACTTTAAAATTGCCAAATATTTATATAGTATAAAAGGTATAATAGAGATAAGAATTTAAAAGAACTTAAAAATATAAGTTTTAGACGTCTATATAGGTACTGGACATTTTTAACATAGGTTTTGTCTATCACATCCAAAGCAAAATTCACGCAAATGTTCATCAAAAAACGCCGAATCCCAGCTGCAAGACAAACAAAATAACATAACAATGGCTGAAGAAAACTTCATTAAATCCGAAAGGATTAAAGAAACCGAATCTGGGCCAGAGGAAAGCAAGGAGATCAAAAGCAGGCTTAAATTGTGTAAACTAGTCTCTGTTTACAAGCGAAAGGGGAGCGAAGCGTATCGGATACTGGCGTGTGTCACTGAATCTCATGCATTAGTAATGCAATTACACGGCTGCAGCAGTCAAAGCAATCGGATACTTTCGGCTTGCTCTCGGTCGATTTTACGTTGTGGAAAGGGCTTAAAATGTTAACACACCTCTGACCAATACTATCAGGGTGAAGCTGAATGACGCAGGGAAATAAAAAGTTTGGAGAGGGATTTTTCTTTGATGTTCGAGGGATTTGGGAAGGATCTTGATTAGGGAGTGAATTATTTATGATGAAAAAGGTGTTCTTTATTTTAAAAAAAGATTATTGACTCATTAAACTTAAATTTTTGAGGTCGATGAGAATAATAAATCAATCGTCATTACTAACTTTCAAAATGTGCGTGTCAAAACAGGTATGCTTCCACTTTTCCATTCACTGAACGAAGGATATTTTATACATACAAAGAAAATAATTAAATTTCTGTTCAGTTAAAGATTGTTTGTGAAAAGCAAAGGGTACAGACTGTTCAAATGCTGTCAAAGAATATCCCCTATTTGCATTTTAGTTTGGGAACACATGCATTGTATCTCATAAAAACTATGTAAATTTGTGAAGTTTTAATGAAATGTGTTTACTAAAAACTTAAATTATGATTCATTGATGAATCTGTGATGTGATAAACATTTATTTATTGTAATAATTTACTTTTAAACCTATGATTAAAACTATATGTTTATTCTCTGAATCATTCTTTATACTTATATTGTAAAATGTTCTTCAAAACTATGCCAACTTAGCTTGATTTTTTATTTTAAACTTAAATTGCCTCATGCTACACAGAGAGTATATATGTGAATTTTGAAGAAAAAAAAGAGATTAAACTTAAGACAAGCTTGAAGTAAAAACAGTCAACCAGCAATCATGAAAATATTAGATATTCTAAAGAAATTTAAAACATATATGGGGATGTTATACTTACACCAAAAATCAAACACGTAAAAGAATATTCGTAGAACTTAAAAACATCCCAACATTCAGATTCACGCAGTCATTCATTGTGCCTTTTACACGCAGAGTTTAAAAGGCACAATAGAAAAGCTTTTCCCAAAATACGCTTCAAAAGCAGTCTCTTCATTACATATCTGTTCTCACCCAATAAAATTTCTCACACCCAATTACAAAACACAAAAGCCGAACGCAATAACCGAAGCCGCTCTAGCGAGAAAATGACTCAGAGGGGCAGCGAACCCGTCATAATAACAAGCATTCCACAAAAAAAACGTCCACCCCCATTCAAAAAAATGGAGGGAGCCCCAAGAGAAATTCCACCTCCACAAAGATTACACAAGAGCCCCCCTCCAAATAATAATGCAACACCCCTCATTTGAATTTTCGTCATTATGCGGGTGGGGTGATTTTTAAAGAGGGGGAGGCAGGAACAGGTACGCAGGGGGTCGGTAAAATGGGTGGAGCGAAATATTCCGAGTTGATTCCACCCCCTCATTGAATAGGGGGTGGGGGAGAGTCCCTCTTTCGGTTCGCTTCCCAAAGCCATTAAAACCCCTTTTTTTGAAAAAAATATGAGGAGGGAGGGAAGCGTAGGTGGGTGCAGGTTGGCTTTTAACTTTTCAACTGGTGGGTTCTGAGGTGAGTGAACTTTTTGCAGCTGCTCTGGATGGGGTGTAGTATGTAACTGCAACCATCTCGAAAAGCAGTGTGAGTTCATAATTAGGGGGCTCCCAGGGGACCCCGATGATGGATTGGTGACGGGCATGTTACTAGCAGCTGAAGAGTTGAGTTTACGGAAATTGGCCACGATTTGGTTTCAGGTGGGTTAAATCTGAAGAGGGGGCAAGCAAGGCCTGTTGTAGTTCGTGAAAATTTATTGTAAAACTACTTGAACTGGGTGGATAGAACAATCTATGTTTCCATACTGATGATTGAGTTCTGTCACATAAATATAGTCATTTGGTTTAGAACGAGTTTACAAAATCAAATTTGAGAAAACTGTATTTTAGAAGCAATACAGTTAAAATAATTCACATAACAACGTATTTTTTGTATATTTGAAGAGCCAATAAACAAAAAATCCTATTACATCTCTAAAATTAACTTTGTAAAATTATATAAATACACCCACTTGATACTTAAATATCGAGAAAAAATAGGCACACCGAAATACACTTTTGAAAAATATTTTCATCATTTTAAGTTTTATTATAAAACAAATTTGCGGAAAAATGTGTAATTTCACATCAGTGAAATTCGTAAAATTACCTGGAATTTGTGATTTCAGCAGTCCTAACAAGACAAAACCTTAATTTTAAAAGAAGCAACAAAAAATAAAATTTTTTAAGAAAAATACGAGAGAAAAATTATTACGAAAGCAATCCAAACACTGTGAGTAGTAATGGTAGACACTCGTTTCAAGTTAGTTTTAACAATCAAGATAGTTCGATAATGGGGAGTCAAATAACGTATGAAACCCATTAATACTACAATTTCACGGCTCAAGAACCATGATAAAGAGAGCAACACAAACACTTTAACCGTTCATAAATCTCTCACAAGTAGTAAAGCCCGAACGGTTAACGCTCGTTACTTTTCCGCTTTTCGTTAGAATAAAACGTGAGCGGAAAGTTGAAACGTAACTCTTGAAATTCATTATGATATATACAAAGAAAAGATACCAAATATCAGCTACTACGAAGAGATAATGCTTACCTTTCCAAAGCGGTGAAAACGGATACATGCTTAATTTTGAAAGGAAATACGAAATGACGTTGCGCGTTACATACAAAGCAAAGATTGAGATTTTGTTTGTTCACAGGGTACATCAAAAGAGTATATTCTATTACCACTTAATTGAAGACGAGACATTTACAAGTATAGATCCAGAGTGTTCTGCTGGTGATAAACTCTACCCAATGCAATTTATAACACAATAAAGAGAAATTGTATTTCTAGATTATTGTATGCATCGTGTTTGCAAAGCCCTAAAATGTTCATTTACTACCGCACTCAAACAACCGATATTCGTAAAAACAAACTTATCCTACGCCGTATTAGAATTTATTTTAGAATTTTTCATCGCTTCTGAAGCAGCTGAATAATAATAATACCAATAATACGATGATAAAAACATCTCCAACGACCCTATTGACATTTCCAGAAGTGTCGCAGTTCTCTGGTTTTATGCAATTCCATAATCGTTTTCAATTTCCTGTAATTTGATGGGAGGTAACAAAATATACACGCCGTGCATCACAAGTAATATCGACATTAATGCATTTTTACCCTCCTGTTCCAAGATTGGGCAGGTGGGCAAAGTAGTAAAACTTATTGGGTTGTCATATCGTCGAATCCCATCTCCCACCTCGCGGGCAATACGAGAAAAATTGTTGTTGAAATCAAACAATCCGATTTTTACACAGCAATGGAGAAAACAAAAGAATAAAAGACAGTTACATTCGATGCGATAAGCGCAGATGAAAAATTAAAGCTTTGTCCCACATTATTAAGCCTAATCTATTCCGAACGTAGTATTCCCGCGTCACGAATCGTTCATTAACGGTGCCGAAAAACGATCGAAATGATCAGTGCTGAGCGTACGCTGAATGCCTAATACCCGCGAAACCCGCTTAAAAAGTGTGAAGTATTAGCTGTTAGGGGATAATAAGCGGATAGATTAAAATCGCGGGTAAACAAGTAAATTAAGTCCGGTGGAATTATGTTCCGACACATTTGTAGCATTGTGGATTATGGTAATGTTGGAGTAGAATCTCGGCGTCAGGTGAATCAGGTTTGATTTAAGAGTAATCGTGAAGGTGAGTGGGATCATATGAGTTGAACATGACTCCAATTGCTAATTTTAGAAGTCATGGTGCAAGAATACTAATTTAATGACGTATGAGATGAAAAAGATAACTGACGAAAAATAGGAATTTACTTAATACTTAAATGACAAGCTATATATTTTTGTATAAGCTTAACTGAAAACTCTTCCGGTAAAATAAAACAGGGGGATATTACACAGGATATAGTATGGGTATTTTTATATTTTAAAATGAAATAATAGAATTTTTTTTTATTTTCAGCTTATCATTTCCTCAACTAAAAAAACTAGTTGTTTAAATGAAAATGCATAAATAGAGAATAAGGAAACATTTTAATACTTGCTACTTAAGAACTAAAATTTTATAAAAGTCATCTAAAAAAGTAAAGGGGAGACCGGGGAAGGATGGGACACTGGGTAGGATGGGACACCTTCAATAAATATTAAAATTATAAGTAAAAACAGTTTTGGAGTGTTCCACCAGGTAAAGCCACCATGGCTTCATACTTGTTGTTTTTTACTATTATAGTTGCAAGCTCCTACAAGTTTCTGAATGAAAAAGATGGTTTCACTATAGCAAAAGTAACCAAGTATTACAATTTTCAAAGTGAATTTTCAATCTGATTCTTGGTTGCTTTCTTAATGGTTCATATTGTTTTCTAAACAGAATAATGTATTCTTTATGAATATATAGTCGAGTTAAGCCTAAAAGCTACAGTTCTTTTGAAAGAACCTATTTTTTAAAACTGTTGCTACCGGGGTGGGATTGGACACCATGATTTGGGATGGGATATGCCCAATTCCTCTCAATACCTAAATACAAGCTATTGCATACAATTATTTAGATACCATTGTTTTGAAACTGATTAGTATTGCAGTTGAAAACATATTTTTTTAGATTAAAGAAGAATTTTAACTATTTTGTATTTTTCACTTAAGTTAGACTTTTCTAAGTAAATATAGGGTAAAATAACTGATGTTTTTGTGATAAATCTTTAAAATGTGTAAAATACTTCCATCTTTCTGGTTTTTAATCATATATTTAAAAAGTAATCATAAATTTTAATTTAAAAAGATATGTCCCATCCCACCCCGGGCCGGGGTGGGATGGGACACTTTTAGAGGTTACATTAATTCGTTCATAAATCCTAAGTTTTTTTTGCTATCACTTTGGTTATATTTTTTAAACATGTTAAAATGTTCCAAGATGTTAGTTTGAAAGTTTCAAATTTATACAATGAAAACTAAATTTAAAAAAAATATTCTTGGAAAAAGAGTCACATCCCTCCCCGGTCTCCCCTACCTTTAAACACGATAAAAAGCTAATACTTTTACCTTTTTTTTACTATATACTAAAAAGAATACTTTTTTTAAACTTTTAAAAAAGTTAGGCAATTTGAAATCAGGATTTTTAACTAAAAAATGAACATTGATTTCAATAAATTTGGGAAAACTTTAAAAACCCTAAGTATTCATTAAACAGTGTAACATCGATAAAATGACTG
The DNA here is from genome assembly GCA_024610705.1 of Tetragnatha versicolor. Lineage (NCBI taxonomy): Eukaryota > Metazoa > Arthropoda > Arachnida > Araneae > Tetragnathidae > Tetragnatha > Tetragnatha versicolor. Next base: position 36,332,028 of record JANDEH010000002.1, on the reverse strand, counting down.
TAATTACAAGAATAAAATTAACAAATTACTTAAGAGTTAAAAAACAACAACCTAAAACAAACAAAATTCAAATAAAAACAACAAACTTAAGAATGAAAGGAGAATTTCACCATTTATTGCTGGTTAAGCGGACAATAGTTGTAAACTCACAACTCTCAAGAGTCACCTCCTCAAGCGTGTGTTAGGACTCATCAGCACGGTATAGGATGGTAACGCAAGAGAGAGGAGGGCAAGTACTAGACTATAACTGAAAAAGTGGTGACCATTGATTAGTCCTCCACTCATCTGCTGGAATGACAATGGCATTCCTAGGACAGATTTAATTCCAGAAAGGCAAGGGAAATAAAAGGAGAATTTCACCAAATTCAGAAGGAGAATTTCACCATGGTGAAATTCTCCTTTCATTTACCTTGCCTTTCTGGAATTAAAATCTATCCTAGGAATGCCATTGTCATTCCCGCAGATGAGTGGAGGACTAATCAATGGTCACCACTTTTTCAGTTATAGTCTAGTACTTGCCCTCCTCTCTCTTGCGTTACCATCCTATACCGTGCTGATGAGTCCTAACAAGGACGAATCCAATCCACGGTTGGAGGTGACGCTTGAGAGTTGTGAGTTTACAAACTTAAGAATATACAAAAAAGTGAAGAAATGAACAAATATAAGTTTAAATATCCACAAAAAGAACACCTCACCTAGAAACTAAGAAGCAAAACGCCATCCAAGATTAAAGTAATTAACCTAAACAATTTTTAATTCTCCCCGAGACAGTCCCCATCCGACAGCACCACATCCAGAGTGTGGCGGATCATAGATTTCGACGCCGAGACATAAATTTTTTAGCCTCTCCCCCCACGTGACCGGAATAGGGAGTCCTCTGGAAACATTGTATTTCTCCGTTTCTCCATCTTTATTTCGCGAGGGGGAAAAAAAGCTCGGAAATGTCACACATAGCTCCTTGGGCGGGAATAAGGGAAAAAAGTCAGTCCCGTCGTGCTTCTCTGGAGTGTTTTTTTCGGGAGGTGGGTTTCTTTTTTTTGCCGTGCCTTGTGTGTGTGTTTGTTATTTAAAACACACAAACACAGAGGAGATGAGATTGGAGAGGCTAAGTAGAAGGGGTGAATTTTCTTTTGGGTGATGAGTTTGTTGAAGGGGGATGTTTCCGGGAGGTGGTGTAAACTTTGGGATGAATGTTGTTGGTCGAACATAGTTGTGTCGGGAAATAGAGATTTTGTGCAAGAGAACGGTGAAAGATAAAAAAACATGTTGAAACGTATAAGTTTAAGATTTGAATTCTTCTAAGAAACATTTGTATAAAATTTAAGAATGGTGAAAACTATAAGGGAATGAGCTAGAATTTAGTCCATTAAAATGGATTTAATTGAAAACATGGTAGTAGAAAACGAGAATGTATTGCCTATACTTTCATAAAACTAACGTTTAGAAAAAGTACAGTAGAACCCCGATAATCCGTGAGTGCCAAGAAAATTTTTTTTAATGATGATAGCAAATTTTAGATGAGATGAGAGAGATTTTAGATGTAGAGCAAAGGTTTCTGCTGTACTGTACATATTTTAAAAGTTTTCCACCGGTTTTTTGTACAATAAAACATAGTTTTTATGCTGAAATATTATTTTTCGTGTTTTCACCTCATCTTTTGTCTTTTTTCGGGTTATCCGCGATTTTCGCTATCCGCGGTACCTTGCCACACAATTCCCCGGATAATCGGGGCTCTACCAGCTCTACTGTATATTAAATGTAGAAATTGTATACAATTTGATCTATCCGAATCATAGCGAACTTTTGACAAACATGGAAATTTAAGTTGTTTTTTAAGTGAAATATTTCTAAACGTATTACATTCAAATTTATAGCCAAATAATCATCTAAGTAAAACTATAAAAAAACATCAAATGTTATTTTTTTGTTATCAAATGTTAGAATTTTGGAAAAAATTGACTGGGCTAACTTAAACAGAAAATGTCAATTCTAAAAGTACAAATACAACTTTCCTCTCAGTAAATTTCTTTGGATTTAATTGAAATGGGAAAATTCTGCAAACAATTACAGGAGCTGAGAAATTTGTACTTATAAATCACACCACATTTATAAAGTAGTATTTGTTTTAGTCAAGCCAACCGCAAAAAAACTAGAATACAAACTATTTTCCCGAAACAAATTTCGTGGGTAACTCAATACAAACTACACACTAAATCCACATCCCTACCTCCCAGCATCAAATTAAATTTCTGAATCAAGAAGAAGAAGAAGAAGAAAAGAAAGAGCAGAGGAGGAAAGACGAATCAGGTTGCCCTCGGGAAGACGACCAAGTGAAACAAAGCCTCGCTTTCATCGCCTCCGAATGCAATTAGAAAACTCACAAAGAGCGGAGGGGCAGGCCGTAATTATCGAACACACTAGTAACCGAACGCCCATCAATCCAACAAATATGTCTGCCGAGAGTAAAAAAGAATATAAGCAGCCAGCGAGTGAATGATTTTATTCTTTGCAGTTCAGATTCGTTTGGACGGTTTCTTTTCTCTGGGAGGAACAAAAGCGAAAATGAATCGGGGGAGGGGGTGAGGACCCCCCTAACAGCGTAATTAGTTTCTTGGACTCGAGTCTGATGAGGGCTTCAATTTTCGATTTGAAGCTACGGTTACGTAAGGGGGAGAAGTTGTACGATTGGCGGGGAGGAGGAGATCGTGTGGACAAAGGAGTGTTAAATACTAATTTGGGAAGTTCTTCTTCGTTTGGGTAATGCTGGAGCATGGAAGGTTTTTTTTTTTTCGCAAAAGCAGTTTTTGTTTGAAGAGAAAGAAACTTTTTTCGGGGGGAAATGAAATCTTATCCATTGCTATTCAGTAGCTTGGGGTTGATCGGTATGAAAAAGGTTTGAACAATGTAATGCGTAGGACTAAGTTAAAAGACAAGGGTCGTTATAACAAGTGTAAAAAGCATGCAAAAAGTATAAAAATTCAGACTCCTCAAAAATGCGTTGAACAAATTAAAACCTATCATTGATTCAGAAAAAAAAGGAAATTTAAAGTTTTAATTATAACAGATTAAGTCAGCAGATTATTGAAGAACACTTACAGAAGATTGCACGAGTTATGAAAAATTCCAAAAACATTTATTAATCTTTTGTTTTAACCAACATTTTTGGAGTTGTTCCAAACACTCCAGACTTTATTTTAAACAAGTAGGATAATTAACCAGTATATTACTAGCATTATACGTCCTAGAAAATGAGTTTTCTCAAATGACTTCAATTAATTCAACTTATATCCAAAATTGAAAGCAAACGTGTAATAAATGACGAAGGAAAGTACTAGGAATACGAATATATCCTAACATGTATTTACATCATAACTCATAAGTTGATACCCCCCAGATGAACATATTTGGAGCAATGCCCATGGCTATAAAAACTGAATTATTATGAAAGAAAATGCATCATCCATAATTTAAAGGAGACACCAGCGTAAAAGCACAGCTCAAATATTAATAAATTCTACCTTTAAATTCTAAAATTTATAAATAGAATTTACTTCTCATTGAGATAGGTGCTGAACAGTTAGTTAGATAAACGGGGTATTATGGATACAAAAAAATATACATTTATTACTGTAAATTAAAAAAAATAATAAACTTTAAAATTTTCGGAGAGAAAATGCCAAAGTATTAATTAGAGGATTTTATTTCTGATTAAAAGATGTAATCATATTTAAATAAATCATAGATGTCATTGAAATTTATATCATTAACTTTTTCAGTTATACTTTTAAAAAGTGGTGCACAAAACACATTTAAAAGCTAAGTAAAATTATGAGTCAAAAGATGGATGAAAAATATTTACATTTTTTAGATAAAGTAATATAAATGCGCTTTAAAATCAAGTCATTTAAGCTAGATTATTTCTGGTATTACCCGCATATATTTTATAATTTTTAATAGTTTCCTTAAAAATTTATTGCTGTGCCCTTTCCTCCTTTTTAGATTTAATTCGAAACCTTTCAACAAATGAAATTATATAATAGAAAATGCGTTATGAATAAATTTTATTTGCGAAAGTGCTCTCGAAACGTAGATAAGATCCTTAAAATACAAACGACAATAGGTAAGAATTAGGTAACTACTCAAAATTAAATTCAGTGGCACCATCGGGGAAAATTTTGATAATACAAATCTAAAAAGGTACGAAAAAACAATAACAAAAGAGTAAACGAATCGGAACTGACAGCTCAAGACGTGCCAAAAATTCAACCCTCCCCCCATTTTAATAAACATTGCCAAATTACGCAAACCCCTCAAAAGCATGTCACATTCCCACACAACTTCCCTCATCAGCCGCCACCCCCTCATTTCCATCCGAACAAAAAAAAAACCTCCACCCCCACCCTGTCCAATCACCGCCCTCGAAAAAGGACGCAGAGAAGAAAATCAATCAATAATAAATAAAATAAAAAAAAACCAACAGCACAAAAAAAAAGAAAAAGAGAGAGTCTCCGCGAGAAGAGAGAGAGCATCCTCATCCCTCTTCTCTCCCCGAACTTGGAATCTCTAATCCGAGCTTCTAAAAAGCAGGAGTCCTCTGTGCTCTCCCCCCTCTCTCTCTCAAAAGAAAACAACGAGGAGGGAGGGCAGAGAAAAAAAATAAAGGCCGCTGCACGCCCGTATTAGCTGCGACTGTCCATTAGACGGCCTAATACCTACCACACGGCACTACCTAATCGAATTCATGATCTGCTTACAAAAAGGGACAGCTCTTGCAGAGACTCGAAGGAAGGGGGGGGGAGTGAGGGGGGTGAGATGGCCAGCATGTGTCCGAAATGATTCTGTCCAGGGGCCGGGACATCGGAAAAACAGATAGGAATCCCACAGCTGGGCTGCATGAATACATTTCCCCTACTGGTCAAAGTAAATGGAAGATAGCGGAGGACACCTTGCCGGCCAAAAATTGATTTTATTCACGGGCATTAGTCGGGGTGGAGAGAACAACCAGAGACAAGGCGTTTTGATATGCGGGAGGGGGCAAAAATCGCGCATATATCGCATTGAAGACACGGATATACATATGCCTCCTCCATACATATACGGCTTCTGAATTGCAAATACGGCAGATGCGAAACTAAAAGGAGAAGAAGAAGCAAGAAAAGGAGAAATCCGAGTCCACCCATTTTATTCCTGTAGTATTTGCTTTTTTCCCTCGTATCATGTCGGGCATGGTGCGGAAACGATATTATGCAAACCGACATACGGCCGGGGCTGATGGACAGTGTCAACAGGATGGAGCGTCCGAGAAATTCAAACGGCAAGCACGATGCTTGACCTGATGGGGGTCCGCTGCTATATTTATATACGAGAATCGGACACGGAGGACATTTCCTCGAGAAATGCGGGGAATATTTTTATTCGCGGCTCTCCGGTTTTATTTTGAATATGGCCAGGGGCTAGGGGTTTATAAACTGCACTGGAAGAAACTCGATGCGTTGAAAAGAGGAAGGGAAGTATTGTGGATTTAGAATTTCGGCCGTATTTGCCTAGACAAAAAGGAGTTTCTCGGGAAAAGTTGGTGTTTTAAAATAAGTTTGACAGCTTTATAAAAGCTTTAGACTGCTAAATTAAGTTAGAAAGTATAGTAGAAATCAATTAAAGCCTCATGTAACATTAAATAAAAAATGTATACAAAAAAATCCTAAAAACCATACTATGTATAAAACTAAAAAGTTTACAAAATAACTAATTAATTAAAATTAAAGAGCTTAGTTTAAGTCAGAAATTAAAAAAAAACACAGAAAAATGCATAGAAAAACATAGATAAAAAACGTCTGGTTAAAATAAAGTTAAATTTTGAGAATGTAAATTTAATAACTGCTTTAAACAAGGAAGGCATTAGTATTCATGCATTTAATACAGTAAAACCAATTTTTGAATGTATCCTAAAAAAATCATTGAACTTTGAAATCGAAATATTTATTAAAAATAAATAAAATCAAAGATCAAATTTAAATTAGCATAAATAAGGGGAAATAGAATAATGAAATCATACAAATATAAAATTAGTCTGATGTAACTAATTTAATTCAAATAAGATTATTAAAGTTATGTAAAGTATAATCAATTCAGATATTTATTATAATACTAGCTGTTATACCCGGCCTTGCACGAGTGTGGGGTGTATAAATTTATTTTTTAAAATATTTCTTAAAATACATTTATAATTTTGTAAATTAGTAATATTACAAATCATCCCGGTATCCCAGGCACCTCTTTCCTATCCCAGTGTTCCCGGTAATCTAATCCCGGTGGTCACGGTAATTTTTCTAATCCAGGCGGTCCCGGCAATTTTCCTATCTCAGTGTTTACGGTAATTTTTATATTCCGGTATTCCCGGTGTCTTTATGGTAAATTTCCTATCCCAGTGTTCTCGGTAATTTTTATAACCCGGTAATTTTTTCCATCCCGATGTTCTCGCTAATTTTCCAATCCCGGTGTTCTTGTCACTTTTTACAATCCCGATGTTCCTGATAATGTTTAATATCTTGGTGCCTTTATAAAATAACAAATTTGAAACCATAATAAAAAGTGTAGTAAATTAGTAAGTCTAGTGAACAAATTAACAAATTTAAAACCAGTGTTTAAAACTAAAATAAAAGATCTAGTAAATGAAAAATTCTAGTGATCTTTCTCATTTGAAACAATGTTTTATTTTTAACTCGTTGTATGACTGGTAAAACAGGTTTTCAAACACGGAAAAATAAGTGAAAAAAGAAGGAAAATGGGAAAAAAAGAATGAAGGACTAATTTTCTCTTTATAAATTATAGCCTATGTGTTATTCTGATGTATAAGCTACATTATTGTAAAATTTCATTAAAATCCATTCAGTAGTTTTTGCGTGAAAGAGTAACAAACATCCAGACAAACATTTCACAATTATAATAGTAGTAGGATAAGCATTAGAGATATTTTTTTTACTAGGGGGCTATCGCCCCCTGCACGCTATCGATCGCCAACCCCCGGGAACTGCTGAAGCAGTTCCCCTAGGATTGCTTCGCAATCCTGTGCTCGCTAAGCTCGCTCGCCATAAGCTGGTACAGCCTAGCTGAGATTCATTACCAACTAAATTTATTGGTGATATTAGAGTTTTATAAATAAGAAATATGCAGCAGGGAAACATTAAATACAGTGTATGAAAAATATGTATACAGTGTTTATAAAATTCATGGGTGCTGTTGCATTAGCCAATAAAAACCACCATAAGCAGTATAATATATCAGATAAGTACTATTAACATGTATATAAAAATAATAATTTAACAGTAAATTAATAAATAGTAACATTTGATCACTCTTAACATATTTGAACAGCTAATAATATCATTATAATAATAATATCATTAGAAACTGAAATCGGAAAAAAATCAAATCCAAAACAATGCACTCATTTTGTAAACAAATTTGTGGTTGCCAACCGAGTAAAAGAAATACAACGAAATCTGGGCGTTACGTTAGAGAATTATATATATAGATTATTGGGTGAGATGCATTATTCTAAGATCAAACTATGTTTAAATGAGCAAAAACATACTTGAAAGTACGACATAAATCATTTTTTTAAATTTCTTTAATAACCAGAAAATACGTATCACGATATCATTAAATAACTTTAAATGGAAAAACCTATAACAGTACAAGAGAAAAAAAAAGCTTTTTAGAAAACAAATCAAGTGAACAGCAATAACCTAAAATATCGGTAGATCACAGTCAATAATCATAATCGTTTTGCTCCTACAATTAGCGAAATCATTACCATTCTACTCAGAACCCTCGGAAACTCCATTAATTCCATAACTCCTTATCATCATCGAAGAACAATAAAAAAAAACTTCCCTATCACAGAGAGTCCGATAAAAACAAATTATGTAAATGCCCTCAACCCGTTGTATACATTATATCCACTGCTCGAGTAGTATCTAGCTAAAGCGCAACAGTACTTCCACTGCAGCGGAAACAAAAAATGAATGGGTTGGAATAAGATGACAAGATAAACCTTTCCGGGCATGGCCTGAGAAGAGTCTATTATTAGACTATTACATTACCCAATGTATAAAATAAAGTATTCTCCGCGTGTTTGTACGAGGTCGACATTGTCGCATATTATGTATGAAGTAAGATTTCAATGGCTGCTGGTGAATGGAAGTATGGTTATTTAAAATCCCCTGGGTATGTATTTTTAATGGGGTTTCCTGGTAGAAGGAGAAATAGTTAGAGATCAATTATTGGTAGATGAGGAATTTATTCATGATGTTATGTATCAATAATATGAATGAAGTTTGAGAAAAGTAGTGAAGATATAACTTTTGAGATAAAACAAATTGTTAGCATTTAGGTTACAATAAAATACTACTCTTTTAATTTAAATATTAAACAAAAAGAAATTGAATTTGTGTTGATTAAATTGAGGTAATGGATCAAATGAATAGAATGGATGGAATTTAGAATGGATCAAATTGGAAAATAATTTAAAGCACATGGCAATGAAATGTTGAACAGTTAACTAAAATTAGTTAAGTTTTATGAAATGCTATAAAAACATTTTATTATAAATTAAATTCATCATACGGATAACGAATTTTGAGTTTTACATAATACATGATGCTGCATTGTTAATGAAGGGCAGTTAACCAAACTTATAATTGTTAAAAATAAGACATTATTAAAGTGATAAGAAAAAAAGTTTTATAAGGCTTATAATAAGGATTTGAGTAATAATGGACTTTAAATTTAAAAACATCCCATATGGAATAGTTTAAAATTAAATCATTTACAATTACGAAAATATGCATCACAAATACAATTTACCCATTCAGTCCGAGAAAAAATAATTAATTAAAAAACAAGCATAATTCTTAAAAATTATAAAAACGATATCGATATGATTTAATTGTATACTCCATAAAAAACACCAAGTCCCCAAGAACCCGGAAGAAAATCCAAGCGATACACCAGAGCCTCGAGTGCACACAGGTGGAAAATAGAACCTTCCGAGTCAACGTCCGATCCACGCGACCCTTCCTAAAAAACTCCACCCCTGGATTTACCCATTCCTTTTTTTACGTCGCCCGTGCCACAAAGGCCCCCAAAAAACGCGATCTTCCGCAGCAACAATCGCAGCCACGCGTCAGGTAAGAGGTACTTACCGTGGGGTGCCTATAAATAAGCCCAACCGGCGCGTGGGCCCACAAAGGGGCCCAGGGGGCGACAACCCCCAGGGCCCGGGGGCCGACAGATGGCCCGGGGCCAACGCCCGCCGTCTCTGTCCTTCCGGGTGGTGAGGATGGAACGAACGGTAAAAAATCGGCCTTGAACCCCCTTACCCTACCTTGAAAAGTTGTGACAGGAAGATCACCGGGAGAGTGTTTGTTTTTTTGAGATGAGAGGCTTCCGTGTTGGTGGGATGTTTGTGAGGGAAAACCTCGGGATGAATGGATGATTTGGACGAGGATGTGGTACTTCATTTAGGGGAAATATTTGAGTGGATAAGAGGTTTTGATTGGTGTAACGTAAAACGAACGGACACAAAGGAAGTGGTATGAGGAAGAAGGAGAGAACAACCGTAGGAGGATCGTTCACTTTGTTGAACGAATAGTTACCTGTAAATGCTGCTTTTCCGCGATGGTACTCTTAACGCAGGAAAGCAAATAGAAGAGTATTGAATATCGATGTGGGAAAACGAAAACGTTCATCAACCAAATAAAAGTGGTGTATAATGTTAATTAAAATGTGTTTTAACCAAAAAGTGATCGTTGACAGAATGTAAACAAACTATCAAAACGAGTATTTGGTTGACACGATTTTTCAAAGCTGCATCTGTGGCCCTAATAGTTTAGTAAATAAAATATTGCATTGAAGTTTTTGAAAGGACAAAAATTAAGTACACACCACACAGTTGATTGAAAAACTATAACTTTCATTACAGAATATTTAAAAAAATTTATCGTTGTTGTTCTATGGAAACCCGAATTTTATTTTTTTCTAAAAAAAAAAAAGGAACGCAAAATAAATTACAAATTTTTACGATAATTAAAAGGAAAGAGTTTATTAAAATGTATATCTCTGAATAAAGAAATCAATAGCAATGTATCATTATTGATGGCATAAAAAACTGCTTTCCAGTAATACTTTTCAATACTAAGCAATAAAAAACATAAATACTAAATAAATGGAAATAATTATACATTTTTGTTGTACTGAATTTTAATTTCAAATCAAGTTCTTTTTATATCAGATTAACTTTCTGTTTTTCCTTCAAAGAAAGGAACTCTTGTAGTATTTTTAAAGTTACAAGAAAACAAAGCACCGAAACTCATCACCAAATGTATAATACAACCAATCCAACGTATCCTTTTAAAGTTTCCACTTCTCCCGACAACCCAGGTAGTACGTTCCTCCCTAACAATCTCTCAACTCCAGCAGTGTTCCCCAGCACGTGGCTCGCTTATTGTGTCCCGATCCCTCAATGAAATGGAAAATCCGAGAGACCCCTCGTCTTCCCTTACCTTTGAGAAGGCAACATCGGCTCACACTCAATTGTAGGTAATTGTGACCCATTACCGGCTTCCGTTAAGTCACCGCTTTTTTTTCTCACTCACTTTTCCCCCATTTCATTTCTCTCTCCAAAGAGAAAAAATCCGGTTCTAGGGCGATGGTGATCAAAGAGAGAAGACGATCACCTCTTCCTTCTCTTTTTTTATCTACACCGAAAACGAACCACTTTCTCTTTCGCTTCCCACAACAGTCACCACTTTTTCTGTTACTAAAAAACCCCCACAATCACCACTTTTTTAATACATAAAGTAAAAACCCCTTGTTTTTCCTTACCCCTTCAGCCCTGGCCGCCCCGACTGTTCCATAGGATCCACCAGCAATCCCGGGCGATGTAGGGTTGTTGTTTTTCTACACCGAAAACGAACCACTCTCTTTGTACCTTTGCTTACCACAATCACCACTTTTTTATCACAGGAAAACCAAAATCACCACTTTTTTAATAAATAAAGTAAAAACCCCTTGTTTTCCCTCACTCCTGGCCGCCCAGACTGTTCCATAGGATCCAACGGCAATCACGGGCGGCATGGGGTTGTAAATAATAAAAAAACACGACGTTCTTCCGGTTTATTAGGGCACTGGTTCAAAACCGGACGGATTAAGGATGGATTAGAGTGGAGTGACGAGCGGGCGTCTTTAACGGCCCACGTCCAAGACGGGACGTGCCGCCCCATCGGCGAGGTATTTAATACCTGACGCAACCGTAAACGGGCGCCCCTTTTATCAGGCGGCGCCCCAAAAAACACGAGGGGGTCGTATAACCAAGATTTTCCGGGATCGAAAACCATAAAGTTTAATGATCCGGAGAGCGAAGAAACCGGGCCGTGTCCGAGGGCATGCAAAAGGACGTTGTTGTTGTTTTTGCTGTTGCCGCACCTCCGATTTTATTCGGGATCAAGGGCGACGGGGGTGTGAGAGGAAGCGAAGCACAAACAAAGCGGGCGATAAATCTGGTGCCTTTTACCCCTTTTTTTTGGCGGGAAGGCAGAGTTGGGGGAGTGAGATAGGGGGTGTTTGGAGAAAGGTGAGAAGCTCGTTTGGGAATATCAGGAGAGAAGGGGCTATTTTATTTGCTGTATGCAGATCTTAGTTCGGTTCCTTATCGGCCCCACTAAATATCGTCAAGCTATTTATATTTTTATATAGGAAGCAAAATATTAGAAATATTATTAATTATTGCCAACTCATCGATTAAAATATTCAGTTTACAATAAAACTTGAAAAATTTTGGATATATTTGAATATTTAGTTAACAGGACGGAACCAACGGGTCGGACAGTTCTCATAGATAACTTTTCTACGCTTTAGGAAAGGTGATATACCATGTTTTATTTAAGCACACTCGGAAATTTATTGATAAATGATAGCTAGTTTTCAAGATGGGGTAAATTTTTTAGCGGTAAATTGAAAATAAGTCCAAGGAGGTACAGGAAATTGAAATGCTTTGCCCCTTTACCAGCAAAACTAAGATTTTAAAAGTAGTACTAAACACCAAACTTTGCTTACTTAGTAACTCCAATTCAGAGATGTTCTAGAGAAAAGTACACCAAAGAATAAGTGATGAAAAGAAAAGTAAGGGCTATTAGCGCTCTTAAACTAGAAGAAATCTTTTCAGGGTCTTGGTTTGATTAGGAAATAAATCCATTTTTGATCCAAGCAACGAGGTCCATAAAGACGAGGATAGATACTCCTTTAAATACGCCTGGCAACACCACACTCCTGAGAGACGACATCCGTAATTCAATCCACAGAAAAATCCACACACACAAAAAAAGACACATTTCCCACAGCCCACTTTTAAAAACGGCTTCCGGTTGAAAATCCCGTCATGTCCGATACTCGGCCACCGAAATCTGATTAAAAAAAGTCGCCTAACGGGAAGAAGTCGCTCCTTATTTCCCTCACGGAATCCACGAAATGGATTGGCCCCCCAGAAAATGTTATTCTGATTCGCTCTCGCATCGATCTATCACCGGCAGCAGCAGATTTAACGTAATCGCCAAATTGGGCCAGGAAATGAGTTGGCCGCTCGCAATTCCCCGAAACTGGCGATTTAATCATAAGCTAATCCTAATATAAATTATCGCCGCCACTCCCCATTTGGGTTACTTTGCCTTGTTAGCAGAGGGGACGTTGCATTATTTATTAACGCGCCGCGTCGCAAATGGGAGACTTAACTAGGTGCGTCTTGCCTAACCACTTTCTTTTGGGGGATCGACGCAGAGGCGAATCGTAGAATTCGGTCCTAGATGATGTGTTCCAAAACCTTCTTTGTATAGGCTGACTTTCAAATTTTCAAGATAGAAATAGTTTTATTTTTGAAGTTACTTTTTTTTCATTGCAAGGAACAGGGATATACTTTGAGAAATAATATAAATAACAAATTTAAACACGAGTTTTACATCTCAATACTTGATGTTACTTTTCAAAACTTTTAAGAAGCTTTTTAAGATTAAATTTATGAAAAACAGGAGAAACATTTAAACGACTTAAATGCAAGTGGGAAGTTTTATCCATTAAAAACAGTATTCAATGCCCCGAAGGTAATCGTGCTTTTAATGGTCTTTAAATCGTGCTCTTAGGCTAAGCGCGCTCTAGAGACTTTTGTCACGGCGACAGAGACAAAATTATCACCCTGGCTATTGCAAGAAGCTAGAGCGAGCACACGGGCAACGAGACTCTTGGCCGATTGCCAAGAATCTCTCCATAGAAATGCATTGCTTTCGAGTGACTAGTGTTTTAAGTCGCCGTCACGGAAGTATCTAGTGCGCGCTTAGCCTTAGAATAAAGGTAAACAAAAAATCAATTCTACAATAGAAAGGAAACCGATAAGTGATAATCATATTGAGTATCAGGAATCAATGGAATACAGAAGAAAAGAAATAAATTAATAAAATGATTCTAAAAAAATAACTATTATTTAAATATCTTAGAACAACTGTCATATTATAATTCAATAGCTTTATATATTCATAAGAACAAGGTTCAATATTTACTGATTTTAACAAAAATGACATTTATCTTTTTAAAGAAATTAAAACAACGTTCCCATTAATTTAAGATCTCAAAAATATCGAACATTTCTTACATTCTTCTTCCATCTTTAGTTTTTTTACTGAGCTCCGTTTTCAATGGATATAAAATTGACGGGATAATCGGATATTGATGGCACAAACGTAAACTGGCGATGATCAATTTCGAATTAACAGGAGAGAGAGAGAAAGAGTGTGTGTGTGTAGAACGGTGTACACTTCGCACGAAATGTGATTGAAAAATCTTTGACGTCATCTTTTTTAACGGTTACACTTTTATTTTCTCAGTTGATACAAATTTTTATGGGCATTACCAGGTGCAAGCATTTTATTATCAGTACATGTGTCATAGCAATCTTTGATTCTCTACTTTTAATACGAATAACAATTGAATAAACGGAAAAAATACATAAAATAAATCGGTAGAACATTTATACTAAGACGAAAGGGTAAATCTAACGCATAGTTAGATACAAAGTAGTTTTAATAGTATTATAAAAAGCTAGTTTTAATTATTAGAATTCACGAGTCCAATATTTAAATCATTATAACGCAGGCGGTTTATATGATTCAATTTCCTGCAAGTTGTAATGTAAACTCCAAAATTAACAATTCTGCACACAAAAGTTTTTTTCCTAGGGGCTAAAGAGTTGAGCCAAACTGACATAAGGCGGTTCCAAATTGATGTTCAAGATTTATGGTTTGTGTATAGTTTTTTTTTCAGGAAACCAGGATGTTTTGTTTATTATTCTAATACATCTGATCCAGGCACCCTCGAATCCCTTAGCATTAGTAGCCGATCTCCAATAGTGTAAAAAGTGAGTAAAAGGTTTTTTAGCATCCTTGATGAAAACTTTATAATGAACGTGCCGTAAAATATTCATTCAAAAACTAACAAACACATTTTTATATCGAATCCATAGCAAGATATTTGAAGACAAAAAGTATTACCAATTTACAAGGCACTCAATAAAAGAAGAAAAAAGACAAAAAAATCGGCAAGTTATAACCTGATTAACTAGTTACAACTGACGTAATAATTAAAAATACTGAAACGAAAACCTTCAACACTTTCTGATACTCATATCAGCATTAGAAAAGTATTCCTCTGACTATACCCTCACATATGAAACCTCGAGATATAGAGGTATCCAGAGCCCCACACCATCCAACCTCTTCTCATCAAATCCAACTGACCGATGCCCCAAGTACTGCCCGTCTACTGCACTTCAGGGAAATCTGGAAGCGGCTGAAAAATCCTGGAGCCCCCCGACTCACTTTATGGAGCAGCAATCCGCCGGTCAGCCAGAGAAAGGAAAGGTCTGTTCGGATTAGAGGGACCAGGGGGGTGAATACCGGAGGGGGGCATAAGGGCCGTACGTGCTACACGTGTAGCATGGGGCTTTTGGAAATGCGGGGGGCATTAAGTGAGTCACACGGGCAGCTCTAGCCCTAGGCCGATGCCAATTATGACGGAGATGTAGGCAAAGTAGGAGGATGGGGAGCTATAGAAGGATGAGGGCAGTTTGTAATTGGTGGCCGGTTTTTTCAAAAGATGGATTTAGGGAAGAAAAGATTCTGCGGGTAGTTTGATGTTACCGGCTAATCTGGTTTGAAAGTTAGGGGTATTAAAGTGGCTGGGTGGGGAGGTTTTTAGGAATTGAGATGAAGCTAATTTTGAGAAGTGTGCTTTGAAGTTCAATTGATAGAGTGATAATAATTTAATGAATAAAAAAGCTACTAAAATTAAAATAAATTGATAAATATCAAGAAAACTAAAAAAACCCAATTTTTTGCATGAAGTTTTAAACAGGGTCTGCCTAAAAATCAAGCAAAATTATGACTTTCTTTTTTCAAATAATAATTTAGTTACTTTAAAGGATCCTTTTAAAAAAGTATATTTACACAAAAATTAATAAAATATCAAAAAGAACTTATAACTTTTCTTCTCTGCAAAACTTCTTTTGAAAGTTCAATCTTTTAAAAGAGTTATGTGAAAACCCCTTCTACAACTAATGTGTAAAATTTAAGAACTTTAAAACATGTGTTTTTTTATCTATGCATCTTATAGAGACATAGAAAACTAAGAATGAATTTTTGTATTTACAATTAAAAGATTAAAGAATAAAAATTACCAAAACTAGTTATTTTTTATTTCAAAATAGTTATGATAAACTCTTAACAAGTAACTCACTTTTAAAATTTAAAATGAATAAGAAAAATATGATGAAAATAAAACTTAAAACAATTTAACCAGGCCTTTGTATAAGAAAACAAAATAGCTATCCATTATTATCAAGAATGGAAAATAGAAGTGAGAGGTATTAAAATCTACGACTAATTGTAAGTAAACACTTACTATCAGTGATAATTTTAACCCATTAATGCCCAACTTTTTATTTTTCTTAAATATTTGGTAAAAACATAGTAAATAGCCCCAAAACAACTGGAAAAATAGTGAAAAAAATTCCAGGTTAAAATTTTAATTTCTACACCAAAATTAAAAAACGTCCCTAAAAAGGGACGTCAGGCACGAATGCCCCCGTGTTTTTTCCTATGGTAAACGCATGGTAGGAAACTGTTTTAAAGGTTTAAAAATCATCTTCTATCTTATTAAGTGCAGCAAAAGTGATCGGAACCATACTGTAACATGAATATGAACCAAAAATATTAATTATTTATCCAATTAACTGTAAAATTAACCTTAATTAACAAAATTTGAGCTTTTTTATGCTCTAAAACACGTTTTTTTCCTACCAAATCTATGTTAATTGCAAATCAATTAAGATTTTTTATTGAAAAAGGCATTCTTTGTTTATATGTTACCTAATATTAAGTAATAATTACATTTACACACCTCAAATCCATCAGAATATCTCAATATGTGAAGTTTAAGTCTTTCAAATGCCCTTTCTTTTTTTCATTTTATTTAATTTTATTGTGCGGAACACAAATTTCTCCCCAAAAATCAAGCATTAGTGGGATGTGCATTAGTAAGCCAGAGGATATAGATTGATCTGCAGTATAGAACACAATGATTAGCGACATCTAATTAGAAAAAAAGCCGAAAATTTATCACAAAAGCGACTTTTTTGGCAATTTTAATGACAAAAAGTCATTATAACTAATAATTATTAAACTTTTAATTAAAATATAACCGGAATATATTTGCATAAGTAATAAATATAGTAAAATAATTCATTTATTCCTTTTAATTAACATAAATTAATTAATTCCTTATAATTTAAGACTTTTTATTACATTAATTTAGCAGAAATAACAGTATTTTCCAAAAAAAATAAACAAAAATAATAAATTTATTAGCTAAAATTAAAGTAATTTTATAAATATCAGTCATTTAATTCATTTCATAAGAATTGAACGCGTTTTTATGAAAAAAAAAATAAGGAAACACTAGCATTTCACTATGGGGAAAACCACGGGGGCATTCATGCCTGACGTCCCTTTTTAGGGACGCTTTTCGAGGGTCCAAAATAAGGTCAAGATAAAATATTTTGGAAAAATAAAAAAACACCCCAACTGATTTAATGTATAAACAGTAATATATATCGGCATTGAAATTTTTTTAAATAACAAGTAGGATTTTTAAGCTTTTTCTTTTAAAATTTTTTAAAAAGCACTTTTCTGAAAAATTCTATCTTCCAACTTTAAAAAAAGTGAAAAATTTTTTAAATTCTGCTTTCTTCTTGTGTTCTTTATGTACTATGAAGATCATAGATACATCAGTGCAAATTTTGATTCAAAGGAACAATTTTTGTAGAAATAGGAGGATTTTTAAAAAACGTCCCTAAAAAGGGACGTCAGGCAGTAATGGGTTAACGCCTCTGAGAGCGTATTTCACGCATTGAAAACAGGAAATACGCTTTTAAAAACTAGCCATGCGTATTTTCACGCTTTGAATTTTTAATAAGCGTTTTGCTTAAAAAATGGGCACCCCACCGAAATCAAAAAGGTTTTCAACTCAAATTTGTAATAAATAAATATTTTATTTATAATGCTTAATGTAAAATAAATTAATTTTATTTATAATGTTTAATAGTTTCTACTTATATTAACAGATGCTATAATAGTTAAAAACCAAAATAGCATCCTCGTTTTTTATATTTCAGTTTGTTCATTAAAAAGGCATTTTTATAAAAAAATTTGTTACTTTATATATAGTTTATGCTATTTCCGGTATTTCCCTCCTCATAAATGAATTTCACGCCTCCTAAAAAAGTCGAGGAGTATTTTTACTCCTCCAAAAAATCCTAAGAATAACACTGCTTACTACCTTATTAGTCATTATTAAAGATAGTTTACTCAATAAAGTTAGTTATGAGAAATGAGAATTAAAATTCATAATAGATGCTCTACTCATACCAAATATATCAAGCTTACAGAACTTCTACTTCAAGTAAACGAAATTAAGCAATACATGACAAAAATTGCACGAATTTTAAACGTTTGTGCTGCTTGGGAAAGAATAGATAACTTCATTCTCCTTTAACGACCAATAAACAATTTAATTACATTGAATTTCGTAAAAGTCACAAGCTGAGTAAAAGCAAGAGACATTTTTATAAACAAATTACCTACAAGGACTTAAAAAAAAGTAAAACACACAAAAAAAGAAAAAAAAATATTCAAACCAGACACACAACAAAGCAAGCAGAAAAGACTCATCGTATCGATAGAAAAGAAAAAAAGAATCATTGCTAAGTGAGAGAAGGGGAATCTATACGGACCGGAGACTGTTCGGCAGGAAAGCGGCATGGCAGGCAAATGAGGCGGGGGAGCAGGATGCTGGGGAGAGCACAAAGAGTTGTCTGCCATTGGTCGGGGTGCAAATGCTATGCGCGGAAGGGGTGAAGGAGGGTACTCAAGCATTTTTAATGCGTATGCAAGCCCCCGTCATTAGGGATGCCCAAAGGGTGGAGACAGCGATCCCGACGCCCCCTGCTTCCGGAGGGGGGAGGGTGATGGAATGCATGCAGATGCGGAACGGTTCTTGTTTGGGTTCTTTCTTGTCTTGATTAGGTCTTGAGGAGTGCTTTTGTGTTGTTTTTCCACAGAGTCGGTCGGGTTTCTTTGGTGGAGGGCTTGTGTGGTGTTTGAGTGTTTTGTTGTTTTAAGAATTTTTTTCGTGTCACTAAATTGAAAATTAAGGGATATGCATAAATAAAACAATCATCTTTGGGAAATTTAATCCGCTAGAGCTAATTAATAAAATCGATACTTTAGAGTACCGCTTAGTACACTGAGGAGTAAAATATTCTAACAATGTAAAACAACCGTAGGGATTTTCATCGCAGTTTTAAGTCTTAAAAAATAATACACTTTCCTTTTGACTTTAACTATTTTTGAGAGTGACAATCACGGAAATCCGATCAAAATGGCAGCTGAATAACCCGTGCTGCCTTTTATCCTGGAAGAAGAAGAAGACTTAAAAGAGTGTTCCTTCAAAGTATCGTCGGTATATTCGTAAGGATGGTTATTCTATGTAATTTTAAAGTTGGTGGGACTTGTAAGTAGGTACAGTCAGTAGATAAAGGGTTAAAACGTCTTAGATATAAATTTAAAATTTTTATGGGACAAATTAAAACTACACCTGTCAAAAAGAGAAAGAAGTTTTCCAGTAAATGCAGTATTGTCCACAGTAAACATAACCCCACAAAAGGAAAATACTATCACACAATCAAAATCTATTTGGAAAGGTATTTCATAACTTAGAAGCACACGATATTAATCGATATTCCTTGACATTGAGTCAAAAAATATTATAATGGTTGGTGTCAAAACCATGTCAGAACATATCTGTAATAGGTACTAGTGTAATACTAGGTTAGGAAAAAATAACAAAGATTACGAATAGACAACAACACAAACATCTTCCAACTAAACTGCAAGACCCAATAACCTCCATTTCTCCCTACCACCACACCTCAAAACCCTTCGCAAAAAAAGCACCGCTGCTATTTAAACCCGACAGACATCCGACAAAAAAGAGGAAAGAAGAAGCCTCCAAAAAACCCGCTGAGCTATGCAAAAGAGTTGCTGCCGGATGAAGGAATGTTAATCGATGCGCGAGTGAAAGTCGAGATGGATCAGCCCCTTGTTTAGTAAATGACGGAGGAGCAGGGGCAATCGATATCAGTTTTAAAGGAAGGAGGCTCCCTCCCGGGGAAGGAAGGTCACCACTCCGGCCATTAGAATCCAAAGTGGACCAAGTCCAGAGGGGATTTTTTTGTTTCGCCGCTCTTTTTTTATGGTGGAGGTAAAGGGAGATGGTTACTACTCTTTAGAGCGTTTTTTAGAGGGAGTTTGGAAGTTATATTTAATGTTGTTGAGGTAAACTCTGGGTTAAATGTTGAAGAAATTTATAAATTTTTAGAGTATTGCGATTTGGAATATTAAAATATAGGGATTGAGTCAATGGTTTATTATTTAAAAGCTATTTTTCAAAGAAATAAAAAATAGAACGAAATGAGAGATGTAAAGAGAGGAAATAAGGGAGTGTTTAGACGAAACATCTTCATATCGTAAAAAGCAGTCGACAGTCTACTGTAATGAATAGCTTATCTTGTGTGAAACGTTATAGAGATAAGGGACGTTAAAAACGAGAAGTGGAATAGAATGATTAATACAGGCAATGCCCTTTTAAATAGGTATCTAAAAGTACTAGCTATTTGGAAAAAAAATCCGAAGATAAAAATTTCGTAACTCTATAGTTTTGTTTAAACTTTACTGCACAAAACCATTTTAAAATTTCAATAATCTTGTTTTGATAATTTGAATGGGTTTAAAAACATACATTTAAAAGTTTCTCCTCATCGTAAAAAATTAAAAATCACGTACTTCGAGAAAATGATTTTGTTATGAATAATCACGATAAATATAATAAATTCAAGTCAGTCTTTGCTACCACCGATATTTCACGATAACCGCGTTCCTAAGGATGGGCAAAACTATATGAAGTATCGATAAGTACAATAACCTGGAAAGATCTGATCAGATTTCCGATCAGAGAAATCAAAGTTCGAAATATCATTCAAAATGTACTCGATACCCTCCAAGAAGAATCGATTTTATCCATCCCTATGACTCGATCCACTTTCCGTCTGAGCGAAGGGGGGGGCATTTATGGAAAATGAAGTTCGGAAATCGGGAGAGAAGAGGAGAGAAAAATCGACCGCACAGGAAGTCAGCACAAAGTGAAACGGAGAGGGCACAAAAACAGCCGAATCTTCAGGAAGCGTCTTAATTGGGGCGACCACTTTGCGACCGGCCCCCAAATGTGCGGAAATTGATGGCAGAGCTTTTAATCCTCTTAAGAGAGAGAGAAACGTAAGACAAAATGGAAAGAATTCTTCTTCTCTATCTCTCTCGGTCCCTTTTTTCTCCCTTCGTTGAAAACATCGTATATGATTACGGGCCTGCCTTGAGTTTCACGGGGGTGAAACCGGATGCATTTAACCATTTTATACTTTGTGGAGGGGCAATATAATATTATTTTTTTCTATGCCCCTCAAGGGGACGGCGAAATGAAATCTTGACGGAAATGAAACACGCAGGTATTCGAAGGGGGTCGTCGGGTTTCATGGGAATAAATATTGAAATTACGGGGTCTGGGATCGTTTTGGGTAGGATGCTGCGGTGGGTGGAATCTTCTTATCGGATTTAGTTATTTTTTTGGTATTACGTCATTCAATATTTGTTTTAAGGATTTTGTCATGGAGGGAATAGGGGTTTTGTTCGAAATTGTTTGAATGCTTGCAAGG
The DNA here is from genome assembly GCA_024610705.1 of Tetragnatha versicolor. Classification (NCBI taxonomy): domain Eukaryota; kingdom Metazoa; phylum Arthropoda; class Arachnida; order Araneae; family Tetragnathidae; genus Tetragnatha; species Tetragnatha versicolor. The sequence continues at coordinate 36,310,607 of JANDEH010000002.1, read as the reverse complement.
GGAAAGGTTACCGCCTTTAATTTTGAATTAACTTTTCCTGAAATCGTTTCTGAAGATAGTGACGTTTTGAGATGAAATTTTTCTAAGGAAGTTAAATACTAAAATTTTCATATTTATATTTACAAACACATGTTAAATAAGAGTTTAAATATCTATCCACCTTAACACACACTTAATTGAATGTTTAACTTTTTAACGGTAAGTATAGTTCGTAAGAAAATGTTTCTTATCGGTTAACACAACTGAAACTCTAAAAATAGTGGAATGAAATGACCTTAAAAATGGTCCTGAAACCAAACACTTGTTGGGTAATAATTTAATAAGGTAAAAATACATATTAGATATCATAGGAATAATTTTGAATCCAGTAGTCCATATAAAAATTTATATCGGGAGAGGCCCACAAAAAATTTTAGTCTTTATCAGGCCCAAAGCTAGATTTTTGAACAGGGCGAGTGGACCCAAAATTGTTCTTACCACTCTCACGCATATTTATTAGGTTCATTGTAGTTTCGTAATACAATTTTAGGTAAAATTAGCATCTTGCTGAAATAAATATTTAAAAAATATATAAAAAGCAAACAAAAGTAGCCCCCCTTATAAACGTCCCTGTTTGAACTACTTAAATTCCAATCTTGCTATGTGTTTTGTAGAACCGTTTAAACTTTTAATAAAATAAGTAAGTACACAAAGCTCAATGCAAATTAGAAAGCCTCTATCTTACTTAGAATGGATTACAAATCTGAACACTATTCTAAAAACAAAGCAAAGGCTGCATAACGAGGCACCAAAAATCCCATTCGGAACTCACCTAATTACCCGCACCAGAGCCGTTTTGCATCAAAATAATATTCCAAATGCACCGCCCGAGGAAAAGAACTCCCAGAAAAAAAAACTCCGTCTCGCCCCACCTAAATAGCCCGCACGGCAAAAAGCTCGTAAAGTCCCATCATTATGAATATGAAAAATGATTTAAAGTAAGTAAATCGGTAGTCAAATGACCGCCTCCGAAAAAGGGAGGGAAGTACTTGTAGAAACTCGCAATACAGAGGGGAGCGGCAAAGAGGGGGGGTGAGGCCATTGCATTTGTTTCAAGTTGATTAATGGCAGACTGGCATCAGTCCCAACGCAGCCGGGTATCGATCCTTTGCGAAATACGGGGGATCAATTACACTAAGTGGTGCGGACTCGAATCTGTAATAACAATGTAACGCAATTGCAACGCTGAAGGCTATTTGTTTCGGCGTCAAAAAGCTACTTACGATGGGGGGCATTTCTTTTATTTCATCTAGCTTTCTTCTTTTTTTAAAGGATGGGGGCATTTCATTTGTGGATGGACGGGCCAAACGAATAAAGATAAGATGGAGCGGGACGTGGATTAATGGAGGTTCGGGTTGAATATGAAAAGATGCGCTCGCTCTGTATCTTCATATTCTTGAGTAGTTCTTTGAATGAGGAGGGTCATGAATTAATCGTATTAAGCGAGGGTTATTTTGTGGAATTGTGTTTTGTTTTGAGAATGGTTGATGATATGATATTTAAAGACGATAATAACGTTAAAAAAGTTTAATATGGATTGTTAAACTAGTGAGAGTTAGAAATGAGGAAAATTTATGAAATATTAATACTAGGAGGGATATCTGGATACAGAGTTAAAGTATTTATTTAAAAATCCTTTTTAATCTTAAAAACTGATGTTTATAGCCAATTGGTTTTTTAATAATTCAAATAGAAATATAGATTAGTTTTGTATTAATTAAAATTTCTTGAAAATCTTCTCGGTGGCATGTTGCTTGTATATTAAGGAAATGTTACTTAAGTAAGCAAAATAGTGGGTCTTTGAAAAAATTCTAATTGAGAAGAATAGACATTAAAAATAACAACTCATCATTGTTTTAAAGATGGCAGAGAAGATTATTTAACTTATACATATGATGTAAAAGAAGACCTCATATAGGTGGGTTTGGTTATTATAAAATGAAACATCAGAAATATTAAAGTTAAAGGAAAATTTTTTGATGGGGTATATTTTAAAGACTGTCAAAAAGATTTTCTAAAAGCTTGCCCTTGCGGATATAACTTAATAAATTAACAATTGGTGCACAGTCTGTTGACGCAAAAATAGGTACAAACCGTTCAACAGCGATCCCGCATAAATCTCAGAATCGTTTTCAAACGGTTGAAAAACAAATGCAAACGAAATTCCCTAGCTCCAAACCGTTTGACCAAAAGAACAAATCCAGGCAGGCTTAAAAGTCCTCCCTACGAGGATAAGTCCCTCCCCACAGGCATGCATATGTAAATGACAGCTTTGCAAAGTGCCCCACACACACACGGGGGCAGCTGTTGACTGGAAAGTGTCTGAACTCCAGGGAAAGGAGTCTCAAAAAAGGCGGGCATTTCCATTCTAAAGCGTCAAGCGAGAGTAACAGATGGAGAAAGAGAGAGAGAGAGCACAGCTGCAGCGGAGGAGAGACGTTTTCCTAATCCCGAATTACTCATACTTTACTTACTGGCTGCTCAAAAACGGCAGAGCCCTAATCGCAGATACGGCCCCGTCTCTTTGTTTTTAATATATTAAGCAGCCGCCCTTGCTGCTTCGCTGATCAGTCTAAAATGAGAGAAACTCTCTCTCTGGAGAGAGAGAGGAGAAATAACAATGGATAAACAGGAGGAGAGAGGAAGACTTCTTCTCTTCTTCACTATTGCCGCCGCTGTTTCTATATTCTTGTTTTATTTTGTTGTTCGGATGGTGGAGGAACTGCTGACTGCGAAGAGCCGATGCGATGACGGAATATGCGGAGGATACCTAGATTTTTTTTTGTAGGACAGGGGGTAATGTAAAGGGGGTGTATGTATGAAGGAGAGAGGGGGTTCAAGGGGACAGAAATGTCCCGAGATACGTGAAGTGACGGGTTGGAAGAGAATGCAAGGGGTATTGGGAATGTATTGGTATATAAAAGTCTGAGAGTCTGTGTCATGTTTTGTACAAAATCTTTCTACAGACTTGATGGTGCAGAAAGGGAAATTTACAAAGCGCGTAAAAATAAGCTAAAATAATTGATTGAAATATCTGTTGTATAACATGGTGAGGATAATGTTAACAGTCTGTCAGGTACTATTGACTTAATCACAATCATATTCGAAACATTGCTTATAACGTAGGATGAGTTTGCGTAGTCCCAGTGCCGAATAAGCCAATGAACAAAGCCAGCATTTCGTGGTTGTATCCAGGTCTACAGGAAAAGAGTAAGTTCTTGAGGTGCCAGAGCAGGTGGAAGTCATTGGAAGCAAGATCTGGATGCTTTAACACGGCTCCCAGGTGACTAAAAACGGAGATATTCAGGAAAATTTTTGTTGGGACCTAACTTTTAACCACCTTCTATGATTTTGCTTCTGTTCCTGCACCTTATAACTTTTTGTCTGATCTGATTATCCCTTCCTGAAGACCTACAGACAACTGTGAATTCTAGCTTACTCCTCTGGCGATAAACATCTCCAAACTGGAATAAGTTAATTTAGTTTGGTAAACATAAATAAAAACCTATTTATATTATGCCTTTTAAGAAATACTATAACACGTAATGCATTTGACAGAATCTTTTAATTCACTTCGCTAGCATTAAACGATAAAAACAACGACAAATTAGAATTTTCTTCAAATATAAGGAAATAAACGATTTCTTAAAATTTTTTAATGAACATCAAGTAAAAAGCAAGAGATCGATGTCTGAATCTTTGAATCGAACTAACACTACGTTATAAATATAATTCAGTTCTTTTCAAGATTTACCTTAAACTGTTTCTTTATTAAATTTAACAAAAACCAGTCCATTTGACTTTTTGCAGTATTGACAGTAGTATTTGACTAAAAAAAACGAAAGTTAATAAATTGAACAGGAACATCCGTTGAATATTCAATTATTAGAAAAATAAATAAATATATTCTTTAAACATAACATAAAAGAAAATATACACAATTCGTACGGTAAGAAAAATAAATTCCAAACATATGGAACTCCCGTCTTCAGTACAAAAAAAACGTAAAAGCCTAGAAACAATTGTTTTTCTTGTAGTATTCAAGGAAAGAATGCCCCGACAGAACCATTTTTCTTCCACTTTGCATGCACTCACCCCAACCAGTGTTTTCGAAAGCAAAAAACCACCTCCCAAAATCAATAATGTATACATCAAGCAGTCACACCATTAAATTTGTCAAACAAACTGCAAACAGAATGTAAAAAAAGAACCGGGAAAAGGATTTCCATTTTCCTCGGCAAACTTTTTGCCCAGCGAAAGAAGTATTCGGGAAGAGAAGAAAAAAAACAGGCGGCCTAACAGATGCAGCCTTATAAGAAGCTGGTACGTGGGGGACTTACAAGACCTATCTCTCAGTGCACTTTTACTTTATGCCAAAATATTTTGAACAGGGGATCGAAAAAGGAATTTTAGTTCCTCCGCAAAAACAGGACTTCTACTTAGCGCCGGGAAAAATCACATTTTCGGAAGACCGAAAAACGGAACGATCTATAATGCACGGCATGGGAAAAAAAGACGTCGTAGTAAAATTTCCTGTTTTCCTAGGGAAATTTTTGGAAAGTAGGAGAATTTCCCAGGAGACTTACCCAACAGCTAGCTCTGGAGACCCGGGGAGAAAAAAAACCCTGGGAGAGATAAGGAAAAGCATGGGTGATGCGTATCAGGAGATTCGCCCTAAATTCAAAAAGCCTCAGCAGTATACTATCCATAGCGCTGTGATCACGCGCAAAGAAGATGGATATTTTAGGCATTTCAATATTTTATGTGCCTCTCTGGCGATTGAAATAGTATACATTAAAAAAGGCGCATTTGTACGGTTATAGGCTATAGGGAAATCTCTGTTTGTGTATTGTGTATCTTGTGAAATCGCATTGTATTGGAGAAATGCTTTGATTCACAGAAAATGGAAAAATTGGGGGGGGGGCGTTCTCATCAATTTTGCGATGGTTGTTTTAAGTTTCAGACAGCCGATTTGATTTATATTTTTGTCCTGATATCAAACAAAACACAAAAATGTAATTATTATTAACTATAATTTAAATATAGAAATAAAACTAATGTTGCGACAGAGCTAATAAAGGGACAGTTAAGAGTTTTGTTAAACTACTACATGGAACTGATTATTTGAACGGAAATTTTAAAAAAGTAGGCGACAGTTGAGAAAACGCAAGGTGGAAAAGCTTATCCTCTCTCCAAAAGATTATCCATTAAAATTGCACAATCTTTAAAAAAAATCAAAGGTACAATTTAAAAGAGGGCAATTATCATTTTTTAAATTTAAAACAAAATAGCAGTCTAACAATAATTTCTTAAAATTTTTTACAGTTGAAAATTATACCTGAAGAGTAATGCTTTTTCATGAAATACACAATAAACTCTACTGAATAGGAAAACAACATAAACTTATAACTTCTAGATTTATTAAAGGTCATTTACACACTCTGTCACTTCTACTTTTCATCCTGAGTGATTCAATCCAGTGAATCACTAATTCTCATAGAAAAATGAACGAGTAAAAAGTGAAACGCCAATTCCCACTTTTCACGTTGGTTGATCCTTCCAAAATGAACACAAAGTTGTAAGTCTGAATGAGGCTTTGGAAGTAACAAGCACAAATAATTTGAACTTATCTTAAAAAGTAAATTCAGAATGAATATGAAGAATTTTCTAAAGGCTTATCCAGACTTGTCACTTTTGATATTCATTTTGGCGGAATCATCCCGTCCTTTGTGAAAAGTGTAACTTGGCGTTTACCACTTTCCTCGTTCACTTTTCAATGCAAATAAGCGATTCATATAGGAGTCAATCTGAATCACTCAGGGTGAACAGTGAAAGGGAAACAGGCAGTGTGAATGAGTCTTATAACATTCTTAGAATTTAAACCGGCGAGAGTCATATTCAGAGAAGCCTTATCCATAACCCTTTGCTCACTAAGCACTGAAAAACATCCCAGCTTCTTGGCAATCTCCGGATGCCTTAATGACCACTTACATCACATTTAACATATTACCAAGGCTAATTGTATAGAATTAGAATACCTACATTATTCCACTTTTTATTATCGCGACAATTAATCGCTTTAACAATCACCTCTTAAACATGGCGTTAAAAATTGAACAGCAGCAGCGCGATTTGAATAGAATAAATTTGCATGGGAAACGAAAAATGAAAGGTAATTTTCAGTAAAGCTTCATAGACATTTCGTTTTAAATGTCGAGTGAGTACGACAATAATGGAGATGAGTCTGAGAATACCGTATGCATAACTGATTAGACGAATTATACAACAAGTGAAGCTGTTATTGTCATTCCTATTATGCGAGACAGGGGAATAGAGTGCTAATTTCGTTTCAGCCTAAAATACCTTTATGTAAATATGAGTTTGTGATTTATCATTTCAAACACATCTAGAATCTATCGTTAATATATTCGAGATGAATGGATTTTGATCAATGCTAATTCTAACAAACTTAGAAGATTCAATGCTGGTATTTTAAATCGAATATCAATCAGCTATACAAAGAATTTTAACCTTGGGAGTTTAATTACAGTTATTAAAAAGCAACAACATGTTTTATAATGTAGTGACCGAATTTAAATATTATTACCAATATATTTAATACTAATATACTTTTATAATAGGTTTCATTTCAAAGTATGAAAATGAGCATGAGAATAAACTTATATTACGTTATGATTAATGAGAGCAAAACCAATCAGCGGATTTATTACTTAAAAACTCTAAAGGAAATGAAGACAGGTATACTAAAACTTTTATAAAGGGTCTAGTTAATGTCTTATTTAATTTATACGTTTTACATTAAAGGACTGTGTCAGATGGCGAGCCACGGGACAATGTAGGTATATACCGATCCGAAAGTCTTGGGTTTCAAAAGTATACACTGGAACCATATTAGTTTCTGTCGATATTCATACCTCAATTGAATTGAATTGTCGGACTTTCCACAGGACTGATTATAAGGTAACTTTTAATAACACCAGTAGTAATGACTCTTTTGCAATATTTTAAAACTACTTTTGGTTATCTTCCAAATCATTAAAAGAAATCGAGGCGAAACATCAACATTTTGAAACATTAAATACTGCACAAAAATTTAATTTATTTCTCAATTTGAATAACATAAAATTTAATTAATAACTTTAAACAATTTTCTAACGTCCCTACACTTTTAGAGCCTTGACTAAAATGACTTCCCTTTCAATAAATTGCTACCTCATACTTTTATGTAATTAAAATAAGCAGCTAAATATCAGTTAAAATAAAATTGTTATCACATGTGTAAAATACACGTCATTCTTTTAGGCACTAAGAACCCCTAATCGAAGAATCAATTAGAATATCAATAAATCATTGCCACCAATTTTTTTAAACTAAAATTACCGGCTGAACTATTTTAAATACAACATAAATTTATTATCAGCGAACGTTTAAAATCCTCTTTAAGGCATTAAGAACTCCTAATCGAAGAATCAATTAGAATGTCAACAAAAATTGTCACCAATTTTTAAAACTAAAATTACCGGTTAAACTTTGTTTTAATTACAACATAAATTTATCATCAGTGCACACTTAAAGGCTATTATAACAACTCCCAACCGACGAATCAATTAGAAAGTCGCAAAACGGGAGCCCAGCCACGGAATAAAGCTGCTGCCATCCCATTATTAATAAAACCGATTCCGGCAACAAACGGACATCAGCCTCGGGACCTGGCCACAATTAAACGACCGAGGCAAGAAAGAGCGGAGAAATAGGGCGATAAGTATGGTGGCAAAGCAAACACACAAAGCCGCGTCCGAGAAGAAGAAAAAGAAGAGCGATAAAAGCAAGAGAAGAGAGAGAAAGAGGGGAGAGAGAGAGAGGACCGTCTTGTAAGGGCAAACGATCTGTTAATGGGCTAGCATGATGTCGGCATATAGCTCATCGCCCCTAACCATCGGCGCATTTCGGACAACGGCTATTTCCTGCTTCGTTTCCGTCGGCCCGATCACCCATTCTTTGGGGACTGATGGGGCTAGTTTGCATCATGGGGCCACATACAGTGGGCTGGGTGTGATGTAGATGGGGAACTTTATGGAAGCGGCTGGGGTGGTTAGGTAATTCCGACGTTAGGTGTCAAGAATAGTTTGTGTTCTGTCTTATGAGGTGAATGATGGAAGAATCTAAGCGATGGAATAAGTGGTGAAAGTAGGTTATGTAAGGCTACCCAGTGATTAATTGATTGAATATCTAAATTAACTAACAAATCAAAGGAAATTGCAGAGTTGCTTTAAATAATGTCTTAAGTGCAGTTTACTTAAAAAATAAAACGATGTTATTTTGCAGCAATAGTGTTTTGAAGACTTTCTGCAAGTTTTTCTACAGCAATTTACAACCAAACTTTAGACTTTTCAGCGTTTTTTTACGTGCAGCTTCTTTAAAGCAATTGCCGACAAAGTGTTTTAAAATTTAATTCTCTTCAGTTTTTAGAAGCAATTTGCAGATTTTTTTGGCTGGAAAAAATTAACATTCAAAACTCTTATAATAAGTTCTACTAATTAAAATAATAATAATTAGTTTTTCTGTCCAAGATTACTAAAACAATTTAAAAAAACTTGAAAACCAATAAAACTTGGAAACTAGTATCCTCTTAAGAGGCGTTTTTTGTCTTCGTTGTCTACCATGGTAGTATATTTATCGGTGTGTATGTTAGAGGATTTCTCCTATTTTAAGAAACAAGACTATTTTAATAGCAATTTAACTGAAAATTTTCAATCTAGCTGATTTTCTAGCTCTTCCAACTTACAGCAAGCATTGTAAGAAATAAAATTCAAAGGGTACAAAAAACCAACTATTCCTATATTCTTCCACTTACTTTAAATTTTACTAGCAATAACAACTTGTAGCAAGTCTTCCAAAGACCGAGTAAGCAACATGATATTTTGAATAATTTTGCATCCCAAGGGCAAAACCAGAACATAAACTGGAGAAAAATGCTGCCTTGAATGTCGTTTTCGCAGAGTGGCGGGCGTGAAAAGAGGGGCATTTCTTGGGATCGATCCCGCATTATCCATTCACAAAGCATGAGTCACATGTCCATTTGAATCAATAGTTGATCGGGCTTTCAGAAGGGGCTTCCCTGCATCGCATTGGTCGAGACGGGGGCGGGGACGACAAATGGGAGCAGGTGAGGAACACTGCCTCTAAAGCCTTCGGGGGGCCATGGCCAAGGAGGTATAGGGATGCTCGACACAAGGGGAGGCAGAGCGTTTCAAACCAAATTGAGATGTAGAGAGAACTAGATGGGATTTCCAATGCCTTAAAAATGAACGAAAAGCTTTAGTTTGTAATAGAGTACTTAAACAGAATGATGAATTAATCTTAGTAACACACTCGAATCTGAGAAAGAAAAGAGTAGCTACAAATGGAGGTAAGATAACCAGGCCACACATGGAAATGAGAGCGAGGGATGTTTATTTCTTTTAAGCGATTATTTCTTCAAGCAATAAAAAGACTATTCTATTACCATCTATTTTCCTTAAAAATTTATTTGATTAAAGACTATTGTTAAATTAATGGTTAATGCAAAAATTTATGGGACGGTTGTTAGAAAGTATTTTAATCCAATTTTATAAAAAATTATCCCAGGATTCTTACATTTATATTTACAAATGTATTAATTCAAATAATTCGAAAAGTGAAACTGAATAATTCACACCTGCAATAAGCATGAAAACTGGTGCACACAGGAGAATTTTCATACAATGAAATTTAGACTACTAATATGGTTGTCCTATAATAGTTCTCTCTACACAACATCTTAATAAGCACAGAAACGCCAGAACACACTAAGAATACAAATTTCAAACCTCGCCACTCAGCAATTCCCATCGACCGCTAGTTAAGAATAAAGTAAATCCTTTCTCAAGTAGTAACAGTCTTAAACGAAAAGTCGTGTTTCAAAAAAGCTTAGAAAGAAAAAACCTGTGAAAGAAAACACGCGCGGAAAGAGAGCTAAGGTTATCGATTCGTGTAATTGGCTCTGGTAGAGTAGGCAGCGAAGATATGTCAAGGAAGGGTATTTGGAATACAGCGACACGACTCATTCATATTCCTGTCGTTTACATGAGAAAGCTGATCTCATCTGATTTACGTTGAGAGTGGAACAAGTTTTCAATGAAAAATGGGAGTTATTTTTACGTTTCAGAGATGAAAAAGTCGCTCTTTTTCTGATACTATTGAAGAAATTTTGACGTCGAAAGAAATCAGGTAGTCACGCTACTGTTATCTCGGCGAATTTAATCCGTAAGAAAATTAACTCTAACGTTAAATTTTTTTACAGTGGTGAAAAGATGAAGAGAAATGGAATGAGGTGTAAGAGAATATTGAAGGAAATGATGTGAAGAAAAAGTGAGTAGGTGAAAGAATGGAAATGTGTGTGTATCTTTTGATGGGGGATTGTGCTTAAAACTTTTAGACAGCCTAAAATTTGAAAAAGTTATAATATTTTTAAACTGATAAATTAACATTTTCAGAGGATGAGCAGAAAAATAACATTGTAAATCGTTTTTTAGAAATTTACCCGGGGTTGGAAATCAAATGTGAACAATGTTTTTTAATAGGTTGAATTGTTCCGTGATTTGATAAACAATTAAAGTATGTTATTGAGAAAAAATACTATTTCGGTAACTTATTAAGAAATGATGCCGAGTGTTATCAGACCCAAATTTGAAATACCTTTAATTAAAGTCATGATGTATAATTTGGGAATGGATATTTTAATATTTACGTTACTACATTTTAATATTGAAACCAGATATTGATAATAACTTTGTTATAATAATATCGAAAATTGTAATAGTATTGATAGAAACAAGAACAAAAACAGTTAAAAAAACTCTTTCCTAAAATTTTAAACATTTATTTCTTTCCATCACATAAATGCATTATTACAAAGTTGACCGAGACCGTAAAGGAAGAACGTTTCCACACACCAAAACACACACACAGTTAACCCTACCAAACAACAAACCAATAAAAAGCGTCCAAAAACTAATTGATTCATAACCGGAAAGCAGCTCGCAGAACATTCGCAACTACAACAACGCGTCGCAGAAAAAAGAAGAAATAGCTTCCCATAGAACAATAGGTGGCGCATGCGCACCCAAATTTCATTCAAATGGGGATCATTAAATGGCGAAGCGTGAAGGAGGGGGCAGCCAATCAGATCGCGTCAACCGGAGGGTTAATGACGCAGCGGTATGCATAGGTGCATGGGGTAATGATGCCAAGGGACGGACAGCTACTGATGTGAGAAAAAGAAAAGAGGAAGGCAGTAGTAATCAGCCGAGCCATTCTTAGTTACCAAGCCGAAGACTGTTGTTCTAATGACCTCCTCGGCATCATTTCGTGGGGCTCCTCTCTCACAAGGAGCCATTTTCGTCGGATGCACTAATGAGGATGTGCTGGGATTATCGTGGATTCGCAATTATAATGGAAGATGTCCTTTCGTGGGACACTATTGTGTGTGCCCCTTTGCTTTCGTTCGGCAGGGGAAAGTGAATAGGGTTTTGACAATGTTTTATGCAACGAAACGTATCAGGAGTGGATCCAAGTTTGACTTCTGGTATCAGGGTTGTAAAACCATTTATCACAGTAAAACCTAAGAAATGTTTCAAAGTATGAAAACATTAAGCCATGAAACTGCATGATAAAGCATTTCACTAATAAAAAATGAGTGGAAATTGAGTAAATGTAAAAATTGAGTGGATTTGAAGCTAAGGGGTATGAGTGACAAAGCAGAACAACTTGAGGTGGGCATGGAAACATGCAACCATGTGAGGTCTTGATTTATAAAAAGTTTCACCTTCTCTTCGCATCCATACATAGTTTATTAATCAGAGTGCAGGATATCAAAATAAAGAAATTTTTTTAAATAAAGCTTTCAGTAATTAAAATTTTATCCACTCCGCATAGTAAACTTATTCCACACTGTTACTTGTATCCCTTGACTTCTCATCCACATATTCATTTTGATAAAACGTTTTAAGTCATTTTATACATGTTATGTTTATATAGCAATCAAAAGGGGATGGATTAATATTTCTATTCCAAAGAATTATAATGCTATAAAACATATATTCAAATAAAGTAATAAAAAAATTTACAGCTGAAGTTACAAGACACCAAGATTGAAAAATAAATGAAAATATCTCAACCCCAAATCAAATCATAAATAAGGTAACAAATCTTAAAATTGACCAGACGTCATAAGAAATCATAACAGAAAACAAATCAAAACTTAATGTAGGAACTCATAACCTAAAAAGAAATATCTGTATTTGGTCAAACTAAGACTAATATTAGTTTCTTTCGGGTTCAATTAAGATCAATTTTTAGCCTCAGTGCTTAAAGCAGACATTAGATCCCCCTCCCCAATTATTATTTTTAGAAAAAAGATCAGGTCACCAGCATACTCCATTTCAACGAAATTACTTCCAAATAAATCAAAAGGAGCAGTTCCATATTTCGTGCGATGGAGCATTTCGCTCATACGTAATAACAACACCCAAAACTTCCCGGCATCGGCAGGCACGTCTTTTGTGAGGGCACAATGCGTCGAATTTTCATCAGATTAGACAGAGACGGTTTCTACAAACATGACATTGATAAATGTTTTCCCTGCCGATGATTTTTAGTGGTCTCCTCCGAAACGGATCATATGATGTGGCTTATGAAGAGCAATCATCCGTGTGCGAGAGCTTCCAATTCAGCAAACAATGCATCTAAGCATGAGCGTGGAGAGAAGTATAATTGAAACTGGAGTTTTAAAGTGAAGAAACCAGTCATGAACTGAAAAACAGGAATTATTCCCCTCTTTTGGTTCTACGGGAGTAAGTATTTCCTTACAATTCAACTGCACGCTCCGGGAAATAAAAGTTTGGATTTTACGCGGTCTTTGTTCAAATGGGTTTTGTTTTTCGAGTGTATCCTTTTCTAACGGTGTGCACGGGGAGTTTCTTTCGAGGAATAGAAACAGTTTTATTTGAATTCGTTTTGAAGTAAAAGGGAACTACTATTCGAGAACATACCACCTTCCCGATTCTTGTTTCTTATTCACCTCAAGCAGTTCTTCGAATAAAATGGGGATCTATTCTACTCAAATGGGTAGAAAAACAAATGCTTGATCGAAAGAAAATTATAAGATAAAAAGTAAGTAATAGAAGAATATTTTTTAGAAAAGTGAAACAACCAAGACGATTTAATGGTATTATAATCTCAGAAAATATTTTAAGTAAAGTATTTTTAATATTTATTTACATTTTATTTTATAATGAAGAAATACTTCAGTTATTAACTGTTTCAACAATATTAATTTTAAATTAATGTTTCAAATAATGATGCATCATTTCTTATAAAATTGTAAACGCAATATCAATACGTTTTACGAGCTTTCAAGGTCTTACTGAAAATTTATATGAAAGCACCCAATGAAGAAAGAAACCTCTTTACATTAGAGTCTATAAGAATTATATTCTCAAACACATATGCTTCACATTGTAGTTCAGCTCAGTACATTCTCAACTCGGGGGCAGATGTTTTAAATTACACAAACAAACGGATATACGTTCAATGTATTTTCACGGACACGAATGACACCATCCTTTATTGCTCCCTATAAACATTCCGAAGAAGAAAAAAATACATTTGAAAACTAATTCTCGCTTCCATTCCACACGGCAACAACTCAACTCAAAAATCGCGCGACGCACATATCACAAACAAATCGCCGCCATGCGTCTTTTCTCCCTCTTCATCTTTTCCCACCCCAGAAACGCTCCTTAAAATAAAAATGGTGAGGCCCCAAACAAAGCGGGCAAGAAACACCAGTGATTACTCCCCGGAGCCCTTTGAATAGGCCCCGTGATGTATAGATGGAGGCTGTGCCGGTCAGCTTTACATAAAAGACGTGTTAAGATCGATCCGCTCTTAATCCTCCTCTCTTATTCAGGGAGTCCCCTCCCCTCGATCGATGCCGGCGCCCCCTGGTGGGGACGCTGCTCAACAGTCATGTGAAATGCATCTCTAATGATATGCCGCCATCGCTGCCAATAAGAGGGAAGTGAAAGAGTTGGGGGGAAAGGTAATTAGTATGCAAAAAGTAATGAAATGAAAGTTTGGTGTAGCTTTGGGATCTGTATTATTGTTTTTTTTCCTGCATCACTTGTAGTGGATGCTTTCTCTGCCGTACACTGCGAAGGCAATAAAAGTAAACATTTGATATGAAAATATCATTACAGTTTTTCAATCGCAAATATTATTCATGATTAATTTAATTTAATTTTAATAAAGTTAAATTATCTTAATAGTATGTTAGATGTTTTTTGGAAGACATGGGGGGAAAACAGGGTGCAAATTTTCTGCTATATTATTTTTTAAACTACTTTTTCTCATTCAGGATTTTGAAAAGAAAATAGAATCGTTATACGCAAACTTAAAAATGATAACATATCCTAGAAAGAAACTTGTTTAATGTTCCAATATGATATTTTTCATTATTTCAACTCAACACAATTTTGTGTTTGGGTTGAATTTGATACTGTCAGACAAAAGTGTTACACAAACACATAATTTTTATAACTTATACATCTTTTTTTGTCAATGAATATATCGTAATTATATTTTAATATTTTTAATAATTAAGTTCGGATTAAATATCTTAACTAATTAAGTTTGAGAATAATTGTGAAATGTTAGATAATGATGTGCACATAACAAATATTCAAAATAATCATTCTAAAATCTAGATATTGGTGAAGATTATTTTGTAAGTAAAATGAACTCAATTTAAATCAAACTCTTAAATTTTTTGTTCAAAATTCGATGTTTTTTAACGATGCAAAAAATCAAGAAAGTATATTTTAATGAGACTATAAACTGGTCTGTAATGAATGTTTTCGTATCGTGTAAGTTAAGATTTAGTCAAATACTGACATAAGTTACAAAGACATGAATAATAAAACGTGATTATTAAAAAAATTCCATTACAAACTAAGAACACAGATATAACAAAAACTCACATCCTCCGTGCAAATCCCATTCAAAAAGAGAGAGAAAGAATACTCTGCTCGAGAACAAGAACGATACAAGAAGATAATGACATGCGAGAGAGAGAGCCTTGAAGAAGACAACGGCCGAGCGGGCAGCATTGGCAGTCCGCTCACGTCCCTGGTTGTTTGTTTGGTAAACAGATTCCGCAGTTGATAGGCAAGAATGCGGTGGGATTTGAAGCATTAGAGGCCCATGAACTCGGAATGAATGCATAAACATAATTGCAAGGAGGCATTCACAGGGCTCATCAGTCTTTCGCTGATTATTACTTCTGTTTTTCGTTAGGGGTAATGAGGAGGCACCTTGTAAAGGCACGCGATGCAGGATGGGATGCTTGTCGTGATGGGAGATATCCTGTTACTTGTATCGGTTGTAACTATCATAAATAACCAAGTTAAAAGAAATAGTGTTGTAAGGTGAAAACTAGAAGGGGAATGGATTTTTGTGGAATTGTGTCTTGTAGGTATGATGCAGTTGAAAAGTTATCCTGTTGTTCAAGGAAATGAGCGCTATGTTTTAAATGTCTGGTTGAACAGGTTAACTTAACAAAAACTGCAACGAGGGTGGACTGGTGTTTTTGTTCGGTTGGCTCGAAAACCTCCTTGAATTGTTTTTTTAAAATAAAAAATAGATCAAAATTAATGCAAAAATACTTTTTTGCCAAAATAAAATAATGCAAAATACAAATCTTTAGATGATTTAATTTAAGCAAGTAATTAATTAATACTCTTACATTCAGAGATATTTTTAACGCCTTTGAGAGCGTATTTCACGCATTGAAAATAAATAATCGGATAATAATCGGATTTAAAAACTAGCCAGGTGTATTTTTACGCTTTGAATTTTTTAAAAAAGGCTTTCCTTAAAGAAATGCATGGCGCCCCACTGAAATCGAATAACAATAATTTTTCTACTGAAATTCGTTATATTTAATAAATATTTTATTTAGAATGTTTAATGAAAAATAAATTGTTTTATTTATAATGTTTAATATTTTCTACTAATTTTTAACAGATGCTATATTTTGAAAACCAAAATAGCATCCTCATTTTTTTCTATTTCATTTTGTCCATTAAAAAAATTTGAAAATTTTTTCGTATTTCACTCCTCATAAATGAATTTCACGCCTCCTAAAAAGTCAAAAAAGTATTTATACTCCTCCCCCCCCAAAAAGGCCTAAGAATAACACAACACTGCTTACATTGATTGGTTTTAAAATAAATAGCTAGAAATTATGGGAAGACGATAGAAAATCTGTAATTTAATAGAAAGTAAGTTATGAACATTAAGTTTAAAGAATGTAACAAACAATAAGATCACACAAATATCGCACAGTTTGCTTTTTAAAAATAATTCACTCTTGTTTATCTTGTTTCTTTAAATGGATTGATATTTCCCATGTGCACATAGATGTCAATACTTAAACTAATTTTCATTCTCTGAGAAAACAAGTAGATATCCTTTTCATGGAATGACCATGCATGTGTCTAAATACTGCTATGTACTTATAACTCATAGTGATTAGTAACTATTTTAAACACTTAAACTTAAAACCAAAATTAAATCGATTAAAACATTATCAAATATATCTCCAATGATATTTTTATTTTATAAAAAAACTCCCCACATTCTTTTTCTGTAAACCAAACATGGGATTCAAGAAAATTAAATTAAAACAAAGGATTACAGAAACTTAAACAATCTGAATTAAGCCTGACTGAATGTTTTTCAAAGAGGGGATTTACTCACAACTCGGCAAAACAAGAAGATATCACTACAAGAAGATTATGTAAAGAAGTTAATTGAAAACAAAAAAACGAGCCAGATTTCATACAGAGGCATAACTTAAGAAAAAAAGCGACCTTCATGCATGAATGGATGACAAGTCAAGATTTGTATAATGGCGCAGAAGGGGAAGAAAGCGTGTGCAGAATCTTAGACATTCGTTTAGTCCACACTTCATCTTTGCTCCAGATATAAGAACTTTATTTAAGTAACTGAACTTTACAAACAAGAAGTCGAATTTGAAGCTCAACAAGGTTTAGAGCGTGTTTCGTTACGCAAGGCGGATTAAAAGGATGCAAAGTTTATGAATGAAACATACTTAAGAATATCAATGAATGAACGGATTATTCAGTAGTTAATCGTAAGCGTAACTCGTGTTTTCATATTACGTCTAGTAAACAGAATTTAAGAACTAAAACGACGAAAACAGATTTGTATCCAGTTGTTGAGGTTTATTTGGAGCAAAGTGAAATACAATAATAACAAATATTATGTATTTTTTTATTTGGATAATGATTAAGTGATTCACAATATATTAAAAACGGAAATAAAAAACTAATTTTATTACAGTTGATAATTATAGAACTATATTTTAAAAGTGGCATCTATTTGTGGAGGCACATCTTCTTTATTCCTAGTTCTGTGGGTGGTTTGAAAGAGAACTTTCTGTTGAAACTGTAAAATAAGATCTTCCTCACAAATAATTTTAAAATGTTTATTTTCTAAAAAATATTAATGGAATGCAGACAACAAGACTATAAAACTTAAGATTTGGGTTTTTAATTGGGTTACCTTCTAGTAAATTAATATGGTATTCCTTTTAAAAACCTGTATTAGAACATCATGTTAAAAAAACCTTCTTCAAAGAACATCGATGAATGTGTGATCCTTGGATGTGTTTTTAGAACAAACTAACCTTCATATTACCCCAAAACTACTTTTCTCATGTATCTAACTAAAGGAATTTCTGGTCTGAAAATATTAATGATAATTTGAAAACGTAACGAAATATTTTAAACAAGCGTCAGATTCAAAAACGCCGTTGACATCCTTCCACAATCAACAATAATTCGAAACTAATGACGAATCTGGTCAGCAGTAAAAGCCACACTCGAAACATATCAAGGAGTTCGACAATTTGCAACCTCACCTTCGACTCCTCATTATGCTAACCTCAAAACCACCCCCTTAAAACACGATCGAAACAAACAGGTGTAGAAGCGCCGCACCATTAATTGCGAAGAAAAAACAGAGATCCACTGGTTTTGATGAAGTTCATTATACCCGTTCCGGAGGTTGAGTAAGACAGGAAGAGGCGGGAAGAGGGCTTTTTATTTCCTATCCGCCACCGAGCAGAGCAGGAAATTTTAAGTGATTAGCGCTCTCCTTAGGGCTACAATGTTGCTCTTAAGGGTTAGTGAGGGGTATACCTGTTAGAAGGGTTTGTTATCGCGAGATATGATTTATAAATAGTTTTTTTTATTTGGTGAAGTCGGTGAATGTCACGGGAATGAATTTTAGATTGTATTCGTTTTTAGAGGACTGCATCTTGAATATTTCGCTACACTCTTAAAACGACAGTCTCAAAAATTAGTAAAAACAACTCAAATCTGAGTATGTCACGCACTCAAACAGGCTTCGATCCAAATTTACTTAAATTTGAAAACATGCATGTACTCATTTTTGAAAATGTGCAGATACTCAAAAATACAGCATCATATACTCATTTTTTAATTCGTCCATGACATTCTTATAAAGAGGGTGCAATGTGTTACAGTGATGATGACCATATAGCCACGTTACTATGACGAGGGAAGTAGACCAGTAAGTTGAGTGGCGGCGTCACAAAGTTGTGTTACACGTCATCACACCAATTTAATGTCACTTTCGATACATTGAAAATATTTCAATTTTTAAATATAAACTAAAAATAAGCATAATTTGAGTGGGGACTATCAAATTGTTTTTAAACTGAGTATGTCTGGTGTTTCAAAATTGAAAGCATTGGGTCATCATATTTGAACCAAAAAGTTTCATACCAAAGTGAGAACATCGATTTACTCAAATTTGAAACTGTCATTTCTAAGTGCAGAATGTTAAAATACATTTTCAGCTAACTTTTGATAAGGAGAAACATCTAATATAATAAAAGTCAATGTGTGTATATGTGTGTGTCTTCTATACAAATACACAATTTACTTCCGATCTGCACCAAACTTGGTATACATATGTAAAAAAACTCAAGAACAAACATAGGCTATGTTTCGAAAACTTTAATTGACCCGTTGACCCTCTTTTGACCCTTCTTATGGTCATTTTGCTGAAATAGCTTTATTTCTCCTGCAGAAGAGATCTGTTCACCCCATTGTTACAAAAAAAACACAATGCAAAATAGCAAGTTTTTAAAAGAAAAACTAGATATAAGTCTAATTAAAAATTATAACTATAATCTAAAAATATATTTCAGCAAAAATTAAAATTTAAAAAAACTGGTAAGTATAGTACAAAATATTTTTATTTGAGAGTAATTTTTAAATAAAAAGCTTCATGGAATAGCATTGTTATTAAAATAATCTCCATGGAAACGAGGATGAAAAATCAAATGATGATCATATTGTAGCTTTTAAGAAAGTTGGTTAACAGACCAAAAACTAGAGTTAATATTCAAAACCCTTTAAGTGGAAATATTGTATTTTTTCTTAAATTGCAGGAATATGTTTTATTTATTAAATTTTATACCAAAGATATAATAAAATCATAAAAATACGATTAATTAAGGACTCTAATTGAGCATTTTAAGTGATTTTTGGAAGAATATTTTTCTAATATTTGTTGTTTTTTATGGGAATCATGTGGTAAATGCAGAAATCGTTCAGAATTTAAAATGCTTGATTCAACACCTTTCACTCATCAAAATATAGGTGCGGATCCAGCACTGCTCCAAGGGGGGCACTTTTCCAGACAAGATCCCTATTGGTACCATTGGGGGTATGGGGGTCGTCCCCCAGAAAAATTTTTAAATTTGACGTGTAAAAGTAGGGTTCAAATTCATTTTTAGAAACGTTTTGAGTCTAAGGGGGGCACTTTTCAACACTATTATCTTTACTTTTTCACCCAAAATGTCAAAATATTGAGGATTTCCTAAAAATTATCACTGAAGATCCCCTGGTCGTACTAATAGGAGGTATGGGGGTCTTCCCCCGGAAAAAAATTGGAAATTAGACCGGTAAAAGTAGGGTTTTGCTCATTTTGACAACCCTTTTGGGTTTCCAAGGGGGGGGGGTGCTGTCCAGAGTGCTACCCACTGGATCCGCACCTGGAAGGTAGAAAATGAATTAAAAATTTTAAAGAAAAAAATCTCCACCCGTGCAAGTCCGGGCACATCAGCTAGTAGTTAATAAACAAAAAAATAAATTTGAATTATATGTAAACGAGTAATATTGTAAACAAAGGATACTTTACACCTTACACATGTTGAGTTTACAATGAATATTTATTTTGGGGGGGAGGGGAGGAATTAGAGGTAACTAACAAGAATTTTAATGAGACAAATGATAAAAGTTCCATTTAGGAAAATAAATTTAAGTAGCTCAATTTGAGCATCTACTCTTCATTTATTTGAAACAAATAAATTAATACGAAGTAACAAAGAAGGTTAAACTGTACGAGAGAAAAAGTATTAAAAAGAGTTATTTAATTAATACATCATCGATTTCTAAAAGGCCCTTTTACTTTATTTTACGCACTTAAGAATGTTGCTGCTTTTATCTTTATCTTAAAAATGCAAAACCCTATACTTAAAAACAGAACAGTCGAGAAATGATTCTGATAAAGCCTTCAAAAGAGAAATTTTGCATCCTTTAACGCAATATTGATAATAACACTTAAAATAGGATCTCAAAATATCGACATGAATAAAATTAAAGCAAAATAACGCAGAAAAAAACTTTCGAGAGAATAGAAGATACTTTTTTGGCTACATTCCCATCCTTTTTAATCTCTCATTGATAACAACGCACTACTTGAGCTGATAAGACGGAACAAATCAACAGAAAGTCTTTCAGAATGACAGAAGAGATGGTTTGTTATACACGGCTATTATTATCTCGATATATCGCTGGTGAATATAGCCACAAGATATGGTATAGGAAAACATTTTCACGCATATTGTGTTTTTACCATGGTAATAAAGAGTTCCGTAAGAAACGATAACGTAATATAATAGATTATTTGCGGAGACCAGTAGTTAATAGGCAATTTTCATTAAAGAGTTTTTTGGAGTGGTTTTGATTCTTTATTAAACTTAATTAGTCATGTATTTAAATTGCTTTCTCTAGATATTAAAAAGCCGTATGTATTTTATAAAACTAAATCATTAAGATTGATTGATGGATAAAGTTATCTGCAAGACTGTAGGATATTAAAAAAAACTATTAAAAACTCAATAATAATGACTTCAGTATGATTATTTAAAAAAATAGAGATATCAGAAGGTTTTACTGAATGGAATAAAATAATATATTACACAGTAACATTGTAACATTTTTTCTTTACTTTAAGAAGCATTAAAATTGTTTAAAAATAAGGTCTAAGTTCCTTAATTGTCCTTTGAAGTTTTTCACCTTTATGTACTAACTAAGTTCAGACACATCACAGTATCTTTTCATATAAGTTATTACCCAAAATCTAAAAAAATATTGTATTTCTGTCGTATCTTTAACAATTGGGAAAATGCGTATTAAAGAAAATTAAATCAACTTATGTTTTGAATTAAAGTGTCTATCTTTGCTTCAGAAAAATACTTAAAGAGAAGGAGTTCAGAAGTTTCATGGTTATTTCAGAAAAAAACTATCACACATTTTCAAAACTCCCAATAATCGATTGATGTTTATAAATTTTAAGCCCAAAATATTATCATTCCTTTAAATATTCCTTATTCCGTTATTAAATCTTCCTCTATTCCTTATCTAGGTAAATTAAAAAATAAATAACCTGAAAATCAATTATAAATGAAACTTTATTAAATACATTTAAACAAAAATATTAATTTAACAGTATTAAAAAATTATAATACCTACTATTTAAAGAAAAAAATTCAATAAAGAATAAGAAGAAGAAAAAAAATTCAGAAATTCATCCAAAACTAGGAAGATTCTCATTATTTTTTCTAAATAAATAAAGGTAAACATTTGCGCAACAAGGCTTCATAGTAGTCAAAGTATTCAAAACTAAAACTAAAAATTGTAAAGTATTAAAGAAAGATTATTGTAGATACTATTTAAAGGAGAAAAAAGTCCATCAAATAAGAAAAGTTTTGAAAAAATACAAAAACATTCTGAAATTTATAACATTCTCACAACTTTTTCTATAAAAATACAGGCAAACCTTTGATCAACAAGGCCCAACACTCCATTACCCTACATCCCAACTCTCAACACGCAAGAAAACCCCCACCTTCACACCCCCAACACCTCCTATCCAACACGCAACACTTCGCGTGTGGAGCACTCTCCTCCAAGACAGATCAAAAGTCGGGACGAGTTCAAGCACCAACGATGACAAATCGAATTGACATTAGCACGGGGGTCCCAAACAAATGAAAACCCTCGATACATCTGGCATCGCCGAAGATAAATCCTTCATCGCGGTTTCAATCATGGGAATAGGAAGAAGGAGCACACACCTCCATGTTAAAGTCCGCTCGTAGATCTTGTTTAAAGGGAGGAGGGATGTATGGACGGTGGCCAGGTAACTTAAAACAGAGCTGTCATTTATTTCTTGAGATAAACAGCGGGAGCAATTCCATTAGGGTCGAGGGGAATCTGTTAAATATGAAGAAGTTTTGCAGTGGAATAGTGGACTTTTCGCGCGGGTAAAAACTGTTATTATAGGTTAAAGGAAGTTGTGCGTTTTGATCATAAATAATGAATTTGGCTGTATTTTTTTAAAGATTGGCAAGGTATTATTGATACAATAGTGCATATAAAATAATTTGCAGAGATATATCATCAGTTGATATCCACCTTGACTATTTATTAAACGAATTAAATAAACATAAGAAATTACTATTTATTGAACGAACTCAAAGAAACCATTAATATTCCTTCCAAAATATTGCATTGAAGTAAAAACACAAATTAAACAAACTATTGAATATACAAAATAATTTTGAGGGTTCAGAACTATTAAATTAATAAAAGTGAACTTTAAGCTGATCAGATAAGATTATTAAATACCAGATTCAATTTCGATAAAATAAAATATAAAATTATAGGAAATGTTTGATTTCATATGATTTCCAAGTAATGTTTTAAATTTCTTGAATCGAACTTCTGAATTGTTTGAAAAAATTTAAGGTGAAAAAAATTTTAAAAAATGACCTAGTGTCATAAAATTTTAAATTAAACAAAAAATACTTAAAATGAACTATCTTAGCGACATTCATTATAAATTTAAGATGAATCCATAATTTAACCAATTATATTTCTTAAGTGATTTTTAAAATTTAAAACTTCGAAAAGAGTTAAGTTTTTGAGCAAACCAACCAAATAAAAACGCTGAAGTGCATGCTTCATTATGAATTTTTCTCCGGAAGAAAAATCAAAGCGTCGAACCATCTCCTTTTAATAAATATTCATATGCCCAATCGACAAACGCTCCTTCCATATGCCCTTCATGCAAAAGAAAGTGCCGAGGCAGCACAGCGACAAAAAGCAGAAGAAAGAGAAGAAGAAGATGCTTAATCCGCCACAAAGCTACGGGAAGCATCCCCATTAAGCGAGACGGGGGCTATATCGCCTCCCTCCATTCCCGCCAACAATAGGCAAATAACAATAACCGTAGAAAAAGCATAAACCGATAGGCGACAAACTCAATCAGGGCCTTGCGAAGACGATTATTCACAAAAGAGTAGCGAATGAAAGAGGTCATCGTGGTGACGTCACGGAGGGGGCCAATTAATGGAAGTTGGCCCTGTGATTGATAAGGCCCGCGTCATCAGAGTCCGTGACGTCGGAAATGGCCATCGATCCGGCCAAGTGGTCAGCTGCTAACCGGACCACCGCACGACAAATCCATCGGCCGGCCGGCCAATAAACGTCCGGCCGCCGCTCGGAGATGTATGGCCGGCCGATTTATTTGCGACGCCGCTCGCCGCTTTCGGCGTCAATATTGTTGAGGAAATATAATATATCCAGGTGTAGTGTATGGAAGACTTTGAATAGTTAAAATGTGAGTTTTTTTATTTTTATCTTTTTTAGGTTTAGGGTACATGAACATTGAACAAGGTATAAGAAATCATAAAGTAAATTCATAATTCATTGAAATGTAGAGAAGGAAAACAACATAAATAATCGCTTTAGGTGTCGGAAAGTTTAAAATATTAAAAAATTTAAAGTATTTGGAGGATTTAAAACTATTAAGAAAATTTTTTCAGTGATCTGGTTTTAAGTTTTACACGCACTTGTGTCTGGTAGTAAATACGTGTAGAAGTAAATATGTTATGTCGTATATGATGGATATAATGTCAATCACGATTGGGAATTATTTAGTTTTAATTCGTTGTTATAATATACCTACTATTAAAGTAAGGAAGTCAAAACAATTTTCAAGAATTTGAGTTTTTGAGATACAAAAATGTTAAAACCATTACATAAAATACTATGGAATAATTTTTTTCGAATTACCAAGATTAGTGTAAGTTGATAGATTTCAATTTGTAAAAAAGCTTTAAAACATGCAATCAACGGTTTAAAGATCTAAAAGTGGAAAACTATCGAAACTTTTTCTTGTTTCATTGTTTACTACGGTTTATAAATACTATATTGGTCCTATTTTGAAAATAATGGAACAACAAAAAATAAAGATCTAACAAAGAAAACATTTTTAATTAATTTTTAAGAAGGTATAAAATTAAAAGCTATTTTCTGCTTACATTGTTCAGATTTTAAAGAAATAAAATAGCTAACAGAAGCTTGTACCTATTTAAAAATTACAATTTAGATATAAAATTGGACATAATAACAAATGTGTTATTTACTCCTTGTCGCATCTAACAGTTCCAAAACCAACCACAATCTGATATCCCTTAGTCAAGTGATAGAAAGGAAAAGTTTCAAAATTTGAAAATGTTTAGTTATAACATTTCCAATTCTCTAAGTATATAAGACCACAGAATTCCACAGCTTTGTAAAACTGACATAAAAAATCGGAAAAGATGAGATAGTGAAACAATTTTTTGAAGATGCTCTCATGGATAAATTAAAACAGTCTACATGTGTTTGAAATAGAAGAAAAAGATCTTCACAATACACATTGAAAACATGATGTAAAAAATATTTTTATTTACAGTGAAAAGATCCACCTAAACCACTGAAATAAATCTATTCAATATCACCTTGAATTACATTCTTGACTGGGAAATAAACTTTAACATTAATGAAAATGCTTCGAACAATTAAAAGCGCATATTTATCATCAATATATTTATTTATAAGCATAAAATAAGAAATAGTTATTTCAGAAAGTACTTAGCATGAAAGAAAATCTGTCAAAAACATTCAATAGGAAGGAGTTATTGGAGAAGCCCTAATGATAGATAACCCCGCATATAAGGTCTAGCATGGGATCAAGTGGAGTCTCGGATTTCTTGCCTATACACAGAGTATTCAAATGCGTGACACTTCGCAATAGACCCGGTAATCGAGCCCAGCACGGAAGCCGAGAGTCATAACCTCTTCTCAGTACAAACTAATCCCAGAACTGTGTATTACGGGATAATTTATGATAGGGAAAACAGTGTTAAAATATCATATTTAATGAGAAAATCCGGAATATAGCAGACAGTAGTAGTACGATCGTGATAAATTGAATAACATACATTAGTATATTCTCTTTCTCTTCTTGTCCCAAATTATTACCTTTTCTTTTTACCAAATTATTACTAGTCTTCTTTTGCGAAGTAATGTAATATGTGATACATAGGTGTTTGAGTTCAATTTTTTAATATGAGTACTTTAGATTTCAAACAAGTCAGAAGGTATTAATTATAAAGATTTTGCATTAAATAAAATGATCAAATAAAACAGGTGAATCATCCTGTACAATGGTACAATGTTTTAGAATGGATTAAAAACAACATTGCACCATAGTACATTATTTTAAGTAAACTCAAAAATAAAACTTCATCAATTGGCAAAATTATGTTCTTCTATTTTTACTTAAGTGTAGATAAATTTTAACACCCTTCATTGTGAAAGAAGTTCCTTTTGCTTCAAAAAATTATATTAAATGAAAAATTTAAAAATCTAAATAAAATGCTGAAAAAGTTTCATAACATGATAAAAAAACTACTAAAATTGTGTTTTAAATACCTGAAAATCATGGATTACAAAACAGAAAATAACAAATTTTGATTTTATGCGAAATTCAAGCGTTTAAATATGAATAACTTTATGATAGAATAATAAGAAATAAAGAAGGTCGAAAATTCCAAAGCCTACTTTAAATAAACATAAAAAAGGAATCAATTTCTTTTGAAAAGGGGCTTACAAAAGAATGGATAGATCACTGGGTTAATCACAACTTAGACCAGCACAATGGCGAAACTGACCAGTAGCAGGACGGATAGGCACGACTCAGGGTATATATTTAGCATGTTAAATCACTGCGAAATAATAGAGTTTGAATATCCAGGCGAAAAGCAAAAAAGTTATGCATGAAATGAATGATGAAGAGCGGGGTAATAAGGTATTTGTGTGGCGTGCACTATGTAATCCTTCTGTTCCCTTATCCTGTGTGTATCAGTTTGACAAAGTAAAGGAAATAAAAAATGCATGGAGCGTCTATTGTTTTGGACGTAACTTTAACAACGGGAAACGCGGGGACATGCTGAAAAATGTCGCTGATACGTGTATTATACTTTGTGGTATGAATTTTACATAGAATGAATTTTTTTAAAGAATATTACTGGTGGGCAGATTAGTTTTTCATAGTAAATGTATATATTTTGAATACGTTTAATAGAAATGAGTTGATACAGTGTTTCTCTTATGAAGCAGCATAAGCTTTAAAGAAATGTTAAACTTAAAAATATAATACCTCTTATACCTTTTTGGATTTCATATCAAGAATTTTAATGAAATAAGATTTTTACTAGTTTCAAGTAGAAAGAAGAAAATGAAGTTTTTAGTTTTAGTTTGTTTAAAAAGGGAACTATAAATTATTACAATAGGAATATTATGGATCAGCAATCAGTTTTAAAAAGGATAAAACTTTCAAAATATTGCCAAAAGTTATCCTAAGCTTCACTTAGAATTTTACAGTGCTTGGATTTAATGCTTTATAAAAGAAAGTTATTTTTTTAACATTTTAAGTAGGTTTTTCGTCTTAAAAGAAGTTGTGATGACATTGGGAACTATTCAGTAAAATAAGGATTTTGTGTTCGTTATATAAGGAGAAGAAATTACTTAAAAACCATAATCTAGTACCTAGTTCTTTTCCCATTTAAAATTTATACTTTTTAGAATCGATTTTCCGAATTTTCTAACAAAATTTACGACAACGGAGAGGCAGGTAGGACACACAGGAAGTCCTGAACATCCAAAAACATAAAAAAAACATCGCAACAGTTACAGATTATCATCTCGACAAAAAAAAGCAGTTGACAGATAAAACTTCGCCTTATCAGTCACAGAAGGTTACATCCACCTCTGTTCACCAAAGCGACTGTGATGAACTAATTACCATTCACAATTATGCGCCACCAACTTATGGAAATAAGGATGCGGGGACAAAAGAGGAAAGCAATCAGAATTCTAATGACTTCGGAAAGCCTTAAAGAGGGAAAACAACGAACAGAAGAAAAAGTCGTACGTGCAGAGAATCCCAAGTGTTACAAATTACTGCCATCTACACGATCTACAAAAAGGGACGCGTGACACACCTCGGAGTCCTGTTATTTAAAAAAAAGGAAACAGCAGCGCGATGAATAATGGGTATGATTCCTTTTCCTTACCTTTTTTCTTAAAGAGATACATACCACCGAAGAGAGAGCGCTTTCGGAAGCGGAAAGGTACAAGAGAAGGTTTGATAGATTTTATACTATCGTCGCCCACGTAGAAAGGCGGATTCATATTCAAGGGGGAGGCAAATAATCTTTCGTTTTTTAAATCGAATTCATAAAATGGTGTTTTGCGTCGGAGTAACGGTTTTCGGCGCCGCTAAACTAACAGTGTTTAAACCGACCAGACGCATAAAAAGGACTCTTAGGTTAAACAGGCGGCTAAATGCATTTTAAGATGTTTTCAAAACTTTTGAGTTATTTTGGGTACATGACCGCAATGGATTATATTTGTATCAAAATTGATAACATTGTCGACAAATCTTATACTTATTTTTTTCGAGAGAAATACGAGGTACTTTATTATTGATTTTCAATAGCCTAATTCACTAAAGGCATTAAGCTGAAAAAAACTGGACTAAAGCTCTTAAAATTGAGACGCGCCAGAGTATTATTTCTTTGTTGTGTTTCCAAAGAAAAAAAATTCCAATAGTTATTTAGAAAACGCTTTCATTTCAAATATAGACAATTATTATTATTTCACAAGGAATCTCCCCCCAAAAATATTCAATAGGCGCTTAAAATTACAAGTTCTAATACCGTTGGGGTAAATATCCTCCATTAAGCCATTAATAAAAAAGTTTATGCAGACACATAAAATTTAGGACAGTAAGTACTGTTAATAATTACTATAATAGTGAAATTCAAAAATAAAAAAAATAATTAATAACATAAATAGTAATTAAATAATTTTTTAAATATAGTGAAATTCAAAGCAATAACCACCGAATGAAGGTTTTTATTAATCGCGCCTATAACGTGAATTATTACTTTTAGATGAGAGTTAAAAATATATTTTAAATTTGAAATGTAACGTGGATGATAACAAATAACAGAGAAACCGTCTTTTGGCGAACGGTTTCCAGAGAAAGGCTTTTTAATTACTTATCCGCACAACACATTTTTGGTATCAAACGGTTTCTAAAACAATTCTCAAATTTAAAATATTTCAATTTTTTACATTTCAGATAAGGTCACAGTTACAAAGCAAGTACTATCAAACAACTTATTATGCATCCAATCACAACGGCCAATGGACGCCATATTTTAAAATGAAACAAATTTTTTCACGTTTTAAAAATGTACTTTAAAATACTTTCCAAATGAAATACCATTAAAATACCGATAAAAGTATTCTAAAAACCTTACAGATATGATATTTCATACCCAAATTTCACAGATTTTGTTTGAAATTTATAACTTATAGTCTGATTGTAAACATTGAATGTCATGGAGGTTTTTGTCAACTATTATTTTCTATGGCTTAAAAAGTATTGTTTAAAAAGTCTGGGTTGGAACAAAAATATGAATGATAAAACACTACGTATACTAACGAGTTACTAGGTACAATATTGAATTTAAATGATCATTGGTACGTTTATATTTCCAGAATGTTGATTAATAATAGTTTTTAATAGACGTGCTGGATATTTTTAAGAAAGATGTTTTGATTAAATTATTGATAAATTGTAGTTAATAAATATTCAAATTTTTAAGATAGTGTTACTATTATGGATAGTAACTATTTAAGATAGTTTACGATAGATTACAATCAGTAAATATATGATTATACTTACGATAGATTAAGATAGTTAATATTTATGGAGATGACCTGTGGCGTATTTTTGAAAAGTTGTTTGAAGTTTCTTTCGCTAATTGTTTTCATGTTTTATAAAGTGAGTTGAGTTCAATGAGCTGGATTTTGTGGGGATTGCAAAGCAATCCAAAAGGTCCTGCGTAATCAGTTTACCGGGGTTGGGGAGCAAAAGCGAACAGGGGGTAGAAGCTCCCTAGTGGTTAAAGAAAAAGTAAAATTACTGTTAAAATAAATTCTTGATAAAAAGTAATCGATTTTGACGTGGTGTTTTAAAAACTTTCTAATAGGAATGCCTAAAGTTAACATTTTACTTCAGATTTACATATTGATAGGAATGCAACCCTTAGCACTGAAAAAAAATTCAAAACACTGCATTCATAAAATCATTGAAGTATACAAGAGCAAACTCATTGTTCCCATTAAAACACTTCATAAAATGAGTTGTGGAAACGAGGCTCGTTATCTTTGAACCTAAAATCAAGCAAACAATAGAGCGGAAGGTTAAAAGAAGCGGCGAAAAGGAAATTCCGCGTCACCTGAAATTTCTCTTCTATAACTGTGAAAATAGTGTCAAATGTAGAACAGGGAAGTCTTAAGTGACACTTCTTCAAGGTCTGTGTAACGGGGAAAATACTGAAAGCTTTTTAAGTGTTTGTTTACAGTTTAATGCAAATTATATCCAGCATCATATAAGTTCTGAAAGAATTTACAATGAAGATTGCCTATATTCTTATTGGATTGCGAATATGTAATGTTTGATATTTAAGGCTTACTATTAAATTTAAGGATACAATATAAAGCCTGATTTTTAAGCAAAAAATTACTTCTTAACATTTATTTCAATATTTTTCTGCAT
This sequence comes from Tetragnatha versicolor, assembly GCA_024610705.1. NCBI lineage: Eukaryota > Metazoa > Arthropoda > Arachnida > Araneae > Tetragnathidae > Tetragnatha > Tetragnatha versicolor. The sequence continues at coordinate 36,280,100 of JANDEH010000002.1, read as the reverse complement.
GAAAGGTTTTAAATTCATTATTTTTAAAACGGGTTTTAGTTATTGAACTACTATTATAATAAAAAATTGATTCCTATTAGAAAAAAAATTTAAATAATAATCTTCTTGTTAAAACCTTATGCAATTTTTGATGTCAAATTAACAAAACCATTTTTTTTCTATCTTACTAATATAAGTTTATAAATAAAAGTTTTTACAAAGTGTAGGACACATATTTAAATGACATTGATTAAAAGTAATGTAATGTTTCATCAATATTTTAATTGTCTATTAATAAAAATGTAAAAGATTTTTTGTGTTACTTTATTTATTCCTCAGAAGTATAGCTACAAAACTTATTTGTTCAAAAAATTTAAATCCCTTTTTGTTGCATATTATTTAAAAAATAGATTGAAATAATCATTATTATTTTTTCCAATATGAGTCATTGATTATTATGATTCATAATTCCACTTTGTCAACATATAAACTTCCCTCTAACCTACTTATTGTTAACTTTAATGTATGACGGATGCTTTTACCTATCTTAAATTAGAACTCCAAAAATTAGAGAGGTTCATTTATTATAACTATTTTTTTACTATTAAAAAGTCACTTAGTGATAAATAATGGTTAAATTCAGTTTTAACAGTGACTGGCGTAACAATTTCTTTTAATGTTACGATTATTCACAGCTCAAACTATCTCTTTCTAAATGTTATTAAAAAATAACCAAAGTTTTACTGTGCTTTTGTGCCTTTGAGTATTTTAAATCATTTAAGGATTTTGAAACAACCTGAAACCAAAACAGTTTGTTTCAACACTAAATTAAGTTAAGTTTTGCACATTATATCAACAGACTAGAGTTTCTATACATTGATGATGAAACATAAAACTGAAAACTAAGATAGCAAACCAAGAAAATTTTCCGAAATTCAGCAAACACAATCCTAAATATATACAACCACACACACAGCTACAAAATATTCAAACCATTTCCTCACAACAAAAGACATTTACGTGTTCTGTATATAAAAAAAGAGGACTTCATCCGTTTCCTCGGACGACGATGATGATGACGATAATCGCAATCAAAAAGAACGCAACAAATTCGACAGCGCGTGCTCAAAATATTCGAAAGGCTAATTCGAAAAGGAGCCATCCCAACTACAAGACACCGAGTCATTAGGTGCAAGCGATACTCTCAATTTTTTTTTCATTTCGCGGCCAGGGGTGGACACGAGGGCAGATGTCCTCCCTAAGAAGTTCCGAGATTCATCATCAGCAAACCGGTTGAGAACCATTTGGCGGGAATCTTGGGAGATTTTTTGAGGGTTTTGTGGAACACAAAAGGACCATTAGGAGTGCTACGGTTTTAATGGCAGCCGAGACCTTGACAGTCAGGGTAAAGTCATTCATACCTTTACAGGGATAACGGTTTACAGGGATTTGAATATACACTGGGTAATGATACAGTACTACGATGAGTAAAGCAAAGAAATTCTGCTCAAGTCATATAAAACACCTAAAATACTTGACAATGCTGAAATCATGGAAGGATGAATTTGCTAGTTGTGTCCTTTATAATGGATTTAAATTGTTCAAATTGTTGTTGTTTTAAATTGTTGAGTCAGAATTGTAAGTTCTTACGATCAAACCAAAGAAAGATTAGTATCTTGGTCTCTCATAGTTAGTTTCATTTACATTGACATTATAATGTACATATTTGCGCTCAGTAGTTTTCTAGACTACCCTAAAGAAGGTTGCAAAAAGATAAGATATCATAACACTTTTAACTCAGTGGTATTAAATAATGTACAAAGTAATTATAATAATGACATCTTGTATGTATTTTTTATAGAAGATATTAGTCAAAGAAGAATAAGGAAGTGTTTTAACAAAGAACAATGCTCCCAATAAAGTAAAATAAATGCTATCCAAGAACTTAAGATTTATAAAAATGAAATAAAGATTATCTTATTTCGTGTAGTTATTTTGAAATTAGTAGAAAAAGTTAATGATTTTGATAAATTACTCAATTTAGAAAAGAAGCTTTAATATAAATAACTTAACTAACTAAATTACTAATATTAATAACTTCTTATAACATCGAAATAAATAGATAAGTAGCTGAGATGAAAACAATTTTAGATATTTAGGATGAATAAACAATCTAAGTATTTATAAAGAAACTATCTTTTGTATATTTAATAAGTTCAATTCTCTAAGAATCAACTTTTCTTTTTAAATAAAAGAAAAGTTGTTTATTACAAATAGTGCATATCATTTAATATTCGAGAAAAAGCGAGCTAAAAACATGTTTAAAAAACTGAACATAAAAAAGCTGAGATAAATAGTTTACATAAAAAATTAATTACCCCAGAGAAATCTTTCTTGTTTGGTGAGATCCATTTCTTTCCCATACTAGAAGGTTATATCCATATAGTTTATAAAAGATCAATTAATAAGAAAATAAAAATCAAATCCTCTTTGATGATACCAGCACAACTTTTATAAACTGTTCCTCAACACAAAATAAAATATCATCAGTAAATGGAAAATAAATATAGTATCAAGAGTTTCAAAACAGTGGCACTACAATCACACTGATAATCCAAAGAAAACGCACAAAAAAGAAAAAGCGGACCCGATAGTACATAACCAAGGTACTTAACCCGAGTACACAAGGTAGTTGACAGTAATTACTCAGTGGATCATTTTGCTTGTGTCTTTCTTTACGACATTCAGTAGGACAGTGACGTAATTAATACGACGAAAACCGATAAAACGAGGAAATCTCACTTCCTCTCGAAGTGATTGAAATGAACATTGTTAACATTTAACAACCTTAATTTGATTTTTCAGGAATCAGCTTGTGTTAGGGTCAACAAGACATCTTCTTTGGCAAGCTCGTTTCTGAGTTTTATGATGTTTACTTGATGAAGAGAGCAACGGTTGCAGCGAAAAGGTAATTTTGGAGACGAGTGTCGCGGTTTTCTTATATAAAATAATTGAACGTCGGTTGAGGGGAATAAAACGATGGGCATGTATGTATTATTAGTGATTTAGAAGAAAACAAACCCGTAAAAGAAATGAAATCCGAATCTCTTGAAAACACTGGAAATTGTCCTTGGTGCCAATAATCAACACTAAAAAACTTGTAAGATAGCTTGGTAATTGAGTTTGCTACAACAAAGGTAAAATTATAATTACTGTGTGTCATAATAAACTTTAGGAACTTATTAGAACTACTTGTTTAAAAACAGTTTTTTAAAGAAATTTAACTTGATATATATATTGTGAAAATTTTTCCTAAGAAGCTTTTTTTACTCCATGAGTATTTCAAAACATTATAAAAATATAAAAGCTTGACCATCAGTTTAATTAAATACTTGATTGTTTAATTTAGATTTCTACTTCACACCATAGTTAATAACATTTTAAAATTTTCATACTGTTAGTTTTTACAATAGATTTACAAAGATGTGATGTTTAAGAGTGTGTTTTAAACTGAGAATCTGAGCCTTTGGAAAAAGTCTTGCTCATAACACTTTTGAGGTAGTTGACACCACGGATTTCCTCTACAACAAGTTAATCCTTTTCAGAAATCGGTCAGCCATACACACGGGATCTTATCATTCATAAACTTAACGAGTCAATTCATAAATTTTCGTCCAACTAGCCTTCTGGAACTAATTTTCTGCCCAACATAAGTGCAATTTTACGCTGAAGAAGAGAAAATATCTTATCTAAGCACTATTCTTTAACTTTAAAAGAGTGAGATATTACTATGTTTACCCCCCTCACTTAAAATATGATTATCTTACAATATTGTTAACGTATAGAGAACTAACATCAAACGATAAAAAAAACACAAAATTTTAGAGTTAAATAGAATTGAAAACCAAAACTACATTGGGATGTAACCACCAAATGCTCATGCTATGCGTGTATTTGGCAATTTTTAATTGAAATACATATTAACATCGGATCTTCGGACAAAAAAACTGCTAACTCTACCTGGCGTGATGAAACAGCGAAATCGTGACTCCTTTGTTAATACCTCCCTTAATTTCAGTGTTCACAACTAAAGCTCACACACACACAGCTTTTGACACAACGGCTAATTAGCACTTGGTTCAATGACCGCTGGATGAGCATTGAATCTGGATGGGTCATTGTTTATTTACATAACAGTGGATCATGGATAGCTTCCAAATTGCGGCACCGGCGCTATTCAGATCTCGCTCTTTGCAAAGGCGCGGAGGGCACTAAAAATAGACGGGCTGGGGTTGGAAATCGCTTTTAAAAGAACGCCATCGGAGAGCTCTCGTCCTCAGAAGAAGTACTAATGGGAGAGATGATGCTTCTCGGGATAAGGTGCTGTCAGTACTGGTGATAAGTGAGAAAAATGAAGTGACAGAAGAGAAGACTAGAGAAGTGGGGGTAAGGGTTAAATTTTGAGAAAATTTGGGTGAAAAAAATGGTGTTAGGGTTTACTTATCCACTAATGTTTGGGAATTGGGTTCAAGCAATATATTTTTTCAATTTCAGTTGGTAAACATCCATACTGTGGAATATTTTACATTTCTCAACTTTTTAACAATGTGAAGTGAATTATCGTGGTCACAATTTGAGGTCACAGACAATTGAAGTGAATGCAGTAGAAACAGCGAAGGGTCATGGGATGGGACCAAGTAAATAGTTTATTATAGTGTTAGTCCTTCGATTGAGATTGGTGTAGGGGTCCACTACACAACCACAGTACACTAACACTCTGGTTTATTAGTGTACTATTAGTAACAGAAAGTTTTTACAGCAGCATTATAATTAGAATTTTCATCAAATGTCTCGGAAGTTTACTCAATGTAGTGATGTCCAAATTATGGATTAAAATTTCATTTCTTATCCTTAATTTATAAGAAATTTTAGAACAAAAACCACGCGTGCAGAATATTGAATGAAACTGCATCAGGTAATAAAGCATTGAGAGAATATTAGTTGTTTTCTTAACTCAAGGACATATTTGAAGAAGGCAATCTCTCACTTTCAGAAAACATATTCATTTATGCAAGAGGGTATGTAATGGTAAAATAAAAAATAAGCTTAAAAAAATAAACTAAATGAATTTGAGGTTAGCTTAAAAGTGAACCTTGAAGGAGTATTAAGAAATAAGAAGGTATTAAGAAAAGAATCAGTAGGAAAAGGAACTTATTCTGACTCAATAATTGAACTGATATAAAATGTTCAGCACTTATCGCTACATTACATCCAAAACTGCACAGTTGTGAAACTAATCTAAATTGAAGGGGAAGATAGGTTAACTTTAAACAAGTCATGCAGAGATGTTGCATCCACATTTAACAATAGAGATTTCATTCTGGTGGTAATTACCATGAGATATGGTATGGATATGTATATAAAATAAAAACGGGAGAAATGAAACGGAAAATTAAAAAACCATAAGGGGTTTGCACTATCTAAACTCTACAATAGAAGTTTTCTACATGATAAATAGGATAAGGAATGAAATGTTGAAAGTGAATATGCAAATTGGTGGTTTTTAAACCTTTGGTGGTGGAAACCTTTATAAAATCCAACTAAGAATTACAAGGCGAGATAATGGAGAAAACCGATACACATGTTAGTTGTAGGTAGCAAAACTTTAATAGCACATTGACTAGGGGATAGAAGAAAAGAAAGTTCCCAAGTTTAAGATTTAAGAAATGATGAGAAGGAGATCCAAGTAAGATGTAGATTTTTGTTTTGCTAGCAAAACTAAAGGGAAATTTCGAAACGATGATCAATCATTGATAAATTGAGATGTAAAAATGATAAAAATCCGAGTTGGGGATTTTTTCAAGAAAGTGAGAGAATAACCAGCGAAATTTTAAGACTCTTTTTTTATCTCTTTCTTCAAACATTAGCCAGTTTGTTTTTCCCCCAGGCATTTTTTCGTAAAACAATTAATTTTCTCTCCGTTGGCACTCGCTGCGTTCTCCATTTACAACAGTCCAACAGAAACAAGTCGCCAACAAACAACGTGGCCACAAGAGTGATCCCACTAAAAAAACCTCAGAACCGCGGTCCCAAGTTCAATCACCACCACTTCTTGGTTGTAAGAAGAAGAATCGGGGGTCGGCCCACTCACCTGCGTGGTCATTGGCGGCCTTGTCGTCCGCGCCCCTGCCGCCCACGGGCCAGGGCAGCCTGGGGCCGAACTTGCTGGCCCACAGGAGCGGGAAGAAGGGGTGCACGGCATCCATCGGTCAGCCGTGCGGCACGGCGGGAGGCGGCCTCATCCAGGAGAGAGAACGTGAGGACGAGTGTGAAGGGAGCGGGCGCCACACGGCTTCTGCCACGGACCCGCCGCCCGCCCGTCCGCCTCGTGCTGCCGGCGATCGCAGCGCCCCCCGCCGCCGATCAATCCCTACCATCTCTCTTCTCTCGATCCGCCAGAGCCTGCTCGGACGTGGAGGTGTGCGATCGTTTGTTCGTGGCAGGTAGATTTGGTTGGGAGTTGTGCGATTTTCAGGGGGAAATATAGGGTGATATACTCACTAAAAATAAGCTGTCTTTTTTGATGGTATCTTGGTTGAGCTTATTCTGAAATGCCTATTGCATACGGAAGTATTTGCGGGTAACTATCGATACCACATAAATATTGGGATTAAGTTACGTAAAAAAGTTCCGAAGAGATACTTTGTGGCATAGAAAAAAATATGCACAGGAGGGGGATTTATTTCAGGTAGAAGTTCTAGAAAAATTATGGGTTGAAACCTAATTGGAAGAAGAAAAAGTTAAAGAAAACTATGACGCTCAAGATGCATTTAACTCTAGTAACTAAGTTTTCTTTATGTAAAGATGGTTTTCTTAAAGAAATAAATCAGATTATATAAAGCTTGATTTTCAATCCTTCCTATCAATAATCTTTATACTATGCTAAATTTTTGCTTTCTACTTAGCATTTATTTACCCACAATTTCATTTTAAATTGGCGAAAAAGATGTCACATTCTTCCTTTTTTATCTTTTTATTTGATCCTCTTGCTCTTCGTTCCTTCCTTAGAATAAGTTTTTGCTGCTTCTCTCTCTCTCCTTTTTATAATAATCTCTATTTTGGATAAATTTTTTCTTTCAGTAATACCCAAAACACCAAATATATAATCTATATAAAATTAAAACTGCAATAACCCCTGAAAAATAAAAAAATTACATCCCAGAAAACATTTTTTTCATTCAAACCTGTTCTCAAAACGAATTGGTAAACTTACCAACACGCAACCACAGAAAAAAAAACAGTTTACCCAAAGATTTAAATCATCCAAGACACAACCCCCCCCAAAAAAAACACAAAAACCCATCCAATCCCAACGCCATAACAAGGGATAAAAGAAACACATCCTCCGAAAGGCAAAACGCTACATCAAAAATCTCAAAACCCAACGCACGACGGACAAGAAAAAGCGTCCCCAAATTGATATTTCACAGCCTTCGCATCTTTGTTTCGAAGCGCACCCCCCAAACACGGCACCAGGGGACGCTCCAGAGGGGGGAGGGAAGGAACGAATCGATCGGGGGCTGTCGATATGCCCGAAATTTAAAGCTCGCCCTCCCCCGGTTACAGTTACGGATGACAAGGGCGAGAAACAATTTTTTGGAAAGAATAACACGGAGATGACGGAGGAGAGCCTCCGCTATTTTACATCCATTGAGATTTCGTGGAGGAGAAGGGGAATTTGTTTACACGGAGGGTACGTCTGTCTGTTTTGTGAGGAGAGAGATTCCTTCGAAGGGCTTGTTCGGAGCATAATGTGCCCCCTCGAGTGTTGAGTTTGGAAAATGACAGTTAAAAAGAGTCTTAACTTTGGAGGAGGATTTTAGTAGGGTGAAATTTTTTTTGTTTTACACACTCGTGAACTGGGAATCAAAAAGAATATTAAAGCTGTTTCTGGAAAAATAGCAATTACACAATACTTTTAAAATGCCTCAATAAAGAGTGGATGAATGGGTCTAGTTCAAGATATTAAAATGTAACGTTGTTCTTGGTTTTAGTAATGTCATTATTTTAAAGGAAACTTCAATTAAAACATTATTATTAAAATGTATTTAATTTTGTATGATTTTAATTTAATTTTATACTCTTAGATATAAGTCACAAATTCACATTTACAGTTGTTATTTTAAAGAAAACTTCATTTAAAAGATCGTTCGTAAAATGTACTAAATTTTGTATTCATTTAACTTAATTTTATACCCTTTTAAGTCACAAATTAACATAGTAAAATATTAATTATTTTTTACAATTTAATTTAGAAATCGGAAAACCTATTTAAGATGAATGTATCTGTAACGAAAAGATTTCAATTTTAGTACATATTTAACCATTGCTGTGGAGTGATGAAGTAATAAAAATAAATTAATTTTCAATTTTTACATGCTTCACAATATCTTGACTAAAAAGTCACATGCTTAAGATGACCCCATCGCTTAACAAAATAACTCACGTAAAATACTTTAAACATCAGCAAAGTATTAACTAAGCACTAAAATATTTTTTAAAATAAAAAAATTGTCAAAATAATGCATAGAAATGTTTAGGTTATTAAATAAAACGTAACTTCGTTACACAAAAAACCAACGCAGGAAAATGACTCGCTAGTCAATTAAAATCGCCTCCATCTCCCATATAATTTCCTTTAAGAGTTCGCGTAAATACCAAATGGTCGATGCCCGTTCCAGATGCTCTGAATAATTCAAGCCCTCATAAGGGCAAAGCTCAGGCATTTCCAGGTTACAGGGTGTTTCAAGGCCTTAGCGAAGAAGAGGAGCAATCTATTACAATCTAAGAGAGAATATTATGGTTTGTATCGAGTGCTTCAAGGAAGATGAAAAAGTGCGGACGGATTCCAGAGAAACATAACTCCTAATATAACTTGGTTAGATGGTTGCAGTGAAACAAGAGGCACGTGGGTAATAGGTTGCTCGGAGTTATCAAGGAAGTGACGTCAAGGAAATAGAAGAGTGGAAAACCGATTCTGGCACCGCCCTTTCGGTGAAACTTTTTGCTTATCTGCAGAAGCATGGAGTTGGGTCGGAAATGAAAGATTGAAAGTGTTATCTTGATGATTTTTTTGAGGATTAGATTGACAGAAATGGTGTTAGATTGTCCTTTATCAGTTTATTTCATACTTAAACTTATTTTGTAGAATATTTCAATTTTTTTTCTTTAAATATACCATTTTGTACATTTGTATTAGTTTTGTCAAAACCTTAAACAAAGGAAACCATTGGGATATCAATTTAATTCATTTCTACTTACAAAAAAATGGCCCAACAATATCTTACCCGTACTTATTTACAGTAATTAAGCACAAGTTTTCTGAAAAAAAATATTCGCATTTGCAAAAAAAGGCAATTTCAAAAAACACTTAAAATTTTTTTAAAGATGAAAACCATTATAAATTTGAAGCATTAATGATTATTCAAACTAAAAATATTTTATTTATAGCTAAAAATTGAAAAAAAAAACATCCTCACTAGTAGAATACGAAAAGAAAAATCTTGCCTGCTTTTTAGAATACCATTGACTCCAGATCGAATATTTTAATATGAATACTTTTTGTAGCTTCAAAATGCAATAATTCAATAATTGATGAAATTGGAATCGAATTAATATTGATATAATTAGTTATAATAATTAATTTGATGTAGTTAATTTTGAAAAAAATATAAATACTTAATGAAGATATCAGAAAATAAGTTAAAAGAACCATTGAGAAGAAAGTATAAATAAGTTAAGGTACCTTTACTAAAATAAAAGAATATTATTTATCAAGTGCTTTTCATCAAAAGGTGTACATAATAATCTGTCACCTCTGTCCTTCATCGCCCTCCTCCTCCAACGTCCATCTCCCAAACAGAAGCGGATGTAGCAATGACCTAGATTGGGATTACAAAGAGGGTCAACGGCCAGCGAGTGATGAGGGGCCCCGCAACATCACGGGTAGCTGCGCCCCGGTCACTTCCCTCCCAGCATCCTTTGTTCTCCGGTGCGATCACCACGTTGCGACACCCACCAGAGAAAGTGAAGATGATGATGGCCACAGATTGATGAAGAAGTTGACGAGAGTATCTGGCACGAGAGGCATCAGACAATGAACTCCTGGTGGGAGTTTTCATGTGCGAGTGGAGCGAAACCTTCTGTGGCCCCCCAGATTTAAGATTCAGGTGCCTTCACTTACGAAATCCATGAAGTCATCGATGTAACAATATGCACTCTACCTTAGAAAGCGTCAAACCTCACCAGTTTAAGGCTCTGGAGTTCTTTTCCCAGATGCCTTCGGATAGCTGAGGCAAGACGGGCCACTTCTTATGGTGTCTCCATGGACAGGACAATAAATAACCTACACGTTTCGCATGCATATTAGAACTACAAGTATCTCGAGGGCTTTATATTATACAGGGTGTCTCAAAAGGTTGGTGGCAAACTTAACATAACCCCTGTAAATCAAATGTCATTCAACTCTGTCGGTAATTAGCAGAAAAAATCTTCTCCATTAATATCTATTCAATATTTTGAAAACAAATTGGGAAGTGAGTATCTCTGCTAAATACCGGCAAAATTCCATGAAATATGGTGCACAGTGGCTTTCAAGGGTTCTCTAACCGAATACGTAATAATAACAGAAGTTTTCGGTAGAATAAACGAATTATGCGTAGCCCCCCTTCGCCGGTGAACATTGTCCTCTAGCACACACAGTTTACATTTGCAGACATGGGTTCCTACGAAAATCTTGTTTGTCATGGCATGACAGACCCGCATGTTAAGTTTGGTACCATACCCTTACCCTGTAGAGTAATTGTCAAAAACCGTGACTACCTACCCTACCTACCAATGCCCCCCCCCCCCGAACGTTTTTAGAAAATTCAATTTTTAAAGGGGATAACCATGTTTCCAAAGCCATCAGGGACAGCTTGCCCCCCAGGTTTTCCAATGTGCCCCCATGGTTCTCAACCTAAATCCACCCCTGGTGTCCAGTCTATCAAAATTTTTAAAAACTTAGTTATAACCCATAATCATAGTGAACAAGAGGTAAACCTCGGGTAAGGTGAACAAATAGACTGTTGAAAGTGATTTGAAGATCTCTAAAGCCAAAAATTGAGACAGACTAGACACATAGATAAAAAGAGATCTTCTATAATAGGAGATATGCCTGAAGAAGATCACGATTGTTCAGTTCATCTAGAGCTGTCAAGCCAATAGAGATGGAATTCATTACAATTCAAAAACAAAACCGTTCATACAAATCAAGTAGGGTCAAACATCCCCTTTTTTTCAGCTATGGCTGAAACAGCAACATTTAAATTGATGCTGCCTTAATTTAACTAAGTCAGATGTGTATATGTTCTTTTATATCTATCATGAGCAAAATAAAAAGAAATAATCTTTCAGGTTATGTTACTCATATTGCTCTGTTACATTTTATTCCATATATAGCATTAAAGTCATAACGCAAACGAGAAAAGCTCTAAAAAATTTTCAAGGCAACAGCTGAGGCAAGGAATCAAAGAACATCGACTTTTATGAGAGGCCATCCCCCTTTTTTACAAGGGGGTACTTCGCAGAACTTTCTCTTCGCAAACACTTAAGTCAGATTCAAAAACATGCAATAATTGTAAGAGGTTTTAAACAACTGGGGGATTTTAGAATTATTATTATGGTTATTCACTACATCCTTCTTAGACTGTCTGAATAGTGAAACATTTATATTTTGTATTAACTTTGAAACATAAGGGATTTCAAAGCAGACATAACAGTGGATAATATGGAAGCGATTAACTTTCAATATTTATACAATCGCATGGACGTAGACGTAATGCCTACAAATACGAAAAGAAAAAAGATAAGTGGGTTTTAAGACTAAGGAAATTCGCATAAACATTGATTTAAAATAAATTGCATCACGCTAAGGAAAAATTCGAACTTTTACTATAATTTTTACGTAGTTCGCACTCAAATCAGACAGACTAAGAACAAGATGGCTAGCAAAATATTTGTGTCTCGTTCGGGTTCATTCACAAATTTCATCAATCAATGAAAAACACAGGACTAAAGAGCGTTGGCTTGGTAGAGAATTATAACTTAAACTTCAAAATAAAGATTTAAGAAAAACCTTCATTTTTTAAATTACAAATAGAGCTTCAAATACAAATTTGTAAAAGACAATTTAATTTTTTAATTTTAAAAATCATAAAATTACATAGAATTAAAGAATCTTTTAAAAAACGAAATGTCAAAAAAACCTAAAAATTTATGGTTGTAAATAGAATATCATTTATCATTGAGTTTTTTGAAAACTAAAACAAAGTGGGAAAGATTGAAGGCAGGATAAGAATCTTTGGAGGGCTTTATTTGGTAACCCAAACAGTTCAGGGAGACCTCCAAAAGATATACTTAATAAACTGTGTAATATAATAACTGCAGAAAATATTCAAAACAATTTTATAGAAATACATATTTATCCTACTTTACAAGATAAAAGAGTTGAAATCTTTTAAGTATTTAAGAGAATGTCATTGAAATACAGAGGTATAGCCAGAAAAGATTTAAAAGGAGATAATAAACTTCGAAGAATAACGGTCATTTTTAGTGGTTTCTAACATTTAAAAATATAATTTAGTTTTCGAAAAGGTGAACTTGAAATTTTCAATTTCTGCGTATTAAAAAGTTTTCGAGAAGACAATTTTTTCCTTAAATAACACAGCTGGTACCCGATTTTCGCTCAATAAAAACGACTCTCGAGTGCCGAAATGACACTACGGTAAACCCAGGAACAAGAAACAATAGCTCAAGTGAGTGTATATAAGAGCCACACGTACACAAAGAGCAAAAACTCAATCTTAAAGAACCATGATGTATGAAGGCCCCGGAAGTTGATTATAGGACGAAGGGGGCGAAGACGAAAAAGTTGGTATATCATTTGGAAAACGATGACACCAGGAGCAGCGAAGGGAATGTAAAGGTGCAGAGGACACTCGGATGGGGGTGGCACCCAGAACATCATACATCACGGGGCTAGAGCGAGGGCGCTCCAAACCCGTAATTTTCGCCCGGATTGCGATTAGTAAATGTCGGGCCCGGGAGCCTATTTGTGCCGTCAAGTATTTGTCATTCACGGCGAGACGGTTCGGCTGGGTTAAAAATACAGGCACAGAAGAAAAAAAAGGTCCACCGCTTTTTTTTGTTCTTGGGAGGGATATAAATCAGAGGGGCAAGTAGGTAAAAAGGTTGTCTGTACGGTTTAAAGTTGATGTAAATTGTTTCGTTTTTTTTCTTTTGCATTACTTTGGTTGATCCAGGTGGAGGCGCGTTGAACTTTGTTGGAATGGATTTTATAAGTTTTGATGGTGGTTGGAAATTTTTGGTTTGTGGCGTGATTTATAACTAGTTTAGTGTGTAGGAGAGAGGAGAAGAAAGAGAGAAGGAGTGAGAGTGAGAAAAGAGAGAGAGAAAGACAGAGAGCTGAAAGGAAAGTCTAACCTTTCCTGATTTTGAAGAAAACCACTCTGGACTGGAGGTTCCTAGGTCGTTCTTCATTGGGAGAAGAAGTGGTTTATCACTAGTTTCGTGCGTCAACCTAGAGATATGAATCTAAACAAGGGGTAAACCATTTCTTAGTTTGTCCTCTTAAATGCAAAACATTAATTTCCTTAAGGGTATTTTAATCCTTTCTGTCCTAGCCACCCCAAATTTTCCATGGGATTCAATGGTAATCTCGGGCGGAATAGGGTTAAATGCGGTAAGACCACTATTTTTCTCCCTTTGGCTCAAATAAAACGAAAAATAGTGTGAAAATTTGAGGGGAAAATTAAAGAGAAGGTGCGAGTTTAAAACAGTAGAAAAAGAAAGAAAGGAGTAGGAGAGAACGTTTAAAGGCTAACAAAACAGAAGATGAGCAAGAAAGTATGGGATATAAGAAAGGGAATATGAGATTGAGAAGATAGTATGTGGAAGTAAATTGAGACTTAGATATCGACAGAAAATAAGAATGTGAAGGACATCCATATTTTCGATTACACATTCTTCAGTACAACTAAACCACTATTCACTTGAATAAAAATCCCTATTATAATCGAAAACCAGTTCATGTTACTTCAAGTCAGTTTTTCTCCATTGTATTAAGACAAACAATACAAACTACCGTTACTCGACACCTCCACTAAGTTATTCATTCCCTATACCCCTAAATCCCCCTCCGCCCCCCTAAACCCCAACCAACCCTCATTCATTAGTCGGTCAGGTAGCGCAATCCGGGCCTCAACCTGATTAGCCATATTGCTGATGAGGTCAGCGCGGAGAATGTTATTAGGAAGAGAGAGATCCCTTGCTTCAATCCTTCCGTTTTATCGGGGCCTCTCTCCACCCCCATGCAAGAACTGATTGAGTTACGGACCGCCCCCCCCTGCAAAACACGATCTGTTAATTAAGCGGTCTGTGTTGAAACAAGGGAGGCTTTCTTCTTCTACCACAGAAAGAGAGGAGAATGTGGGGTTATGGTTAATAGCGAAGAGGGAATATCATTCGCTGGATCGCGTTTCGGTGGGATTTTTTTTGGAATAGATGGGTTATGGGTAAATATAGTAATAAGGAATAAGCGAGGTACTATTATAGGAGTTGAATGAAGGATATATTTCGTTTGTCGATGTTGATTCGTAGGGTTATTCGTTCTAGCCCGAGAGGTATTTAATTAGTGAGTTTCTTAACTAGAAGATGGACAAAGATTGAGTTGCTTTCATGCTGAGGCTAATTGAAGGATATAATGAACGATAATTGGATGGGTAAATATAGATGGAATTAAATTGAAAGGAGAAGGAAATAAAATTAATTACAGATAATTTATTAATTGCACCCAATGGTGACCAAATAATTTAAATGTAATCCATTGTACATCAGATACATTTATCGCAAGTATCTACCAAGCTTTATGCTCATTCCTTGTTGGTCTTCAATTCATCGTGTGATAATCTTGTAGTCAATACTAATGCACAATTTTTTTAATAATTCTGTACCTTATAAATCATTCTCCTATACAGTTAATTAAAGCAACAGGAAGCTTTAGATTATTTCTTTAATAGCACGACAGGACCCTTTAATTCTCTTAAAATTGGAAACCGGTCTGCAGAAAGCGCTGCTAATCTCCGACATCAATGCATCTCAGAACCATTCGGTACAAAACTAGCAGATGTAGTAGTAACTACTACCTAAATAGTGACGTCTCTGACCACCACAAACATAACGTTGTGGACAAAATGACCAAGACCAAAGTCCAGATCTAAATTTTAGGAATTAGGAATTTCTTCTGTTCAAAGCTTATGTCCTTAATTCCTTATGTCCTGCACAAACCCTTAATTCAAAAGGACAATGACTGTCTCGTAAGAGCCTCCCCAAAAATATCTTCCATCCACAGGCATTCAATAACTCAAAATTAAATTCCCTGGACTTCAGCCACTGTACTCCTTCACAGCTCATTTGCACTCCATCCCTCTGTATGCCGCGTAAACACAAGAACGACCCCTTGAAGAAGCTTCGTCCGGAAGCAAAAGCTCCCGAAGACGTGCGAGAGAGGCGTCCCTCCTCCATCTTCGCGACAGTTGCAGCTATTAAACATTTACAGCCACGCCGTTCAAGTCGGTCATAATTTATATTCCGTTCGGACTCCGTCCCCTGGACGTACATTTGGAAGGCGGCCGGCCATCCATCTATGCCAGCACTGCATGAAGCGCTCAAGCGCCATTTCACCAATGTAAACCCCGAGTTCGTTATAAACTCGCTCGTATTCCATCACCCTCCTGGCGACAGGTTCAGCCGACCAATCTGAATTTTATTCCGTGACTTATACTACGGCAGCTTTCCGAGCCGATGCTTTGAATTTTTTGTGTTTTCTGCAGGTTATGTTGGTGGAGCGAGTTCACGTGCCATTTACATCCTTATGCGCCGCTTTTGGATTCGAATGAAAGCGGGAAACGAAATCCTTACAGCTATACTCGGTTTAAGAACGAATGGAGTGTTAGGAAAATTGTTGAGCATTTCAATATCAGACCAGCATAGAATATCGTTTCAAGAATAATTATCTGGCTTTACCTCAAAGAAACTTTTCGGCCCATACGAAACTGAATATCAAACAAAAATATGGTAGTTATTGAATGTTAACACATTTTGTTTATTTCTATAAAAGAAACTGAATGTATTGAAGCCCGTTGGATTGAACTACTCTAGTTGCACAGCTCATACCAGATATGTTAAGTTTACGTAACTAGAAGTAACCGAAATTTGGACATAAATGACAAAAAATTGGAAGAATCTTGAACGTTTGTGCTGCTAGGGTATTTTTATAGAGTATATTCTCAATAATCAGCGTTCCTCGGATGATGCGCCTGGAGAAACATGCTTGATTAACCTCAGTAAATGGATGTGTAAATATGTAACTAAAAAATTAAAGAAAATTTCAATGTTAAGAAATGACAAAAAAATTAATATGGGGTTGATGATTAATATCCTTAATACTCAACTAAGAAAAAATATCACTGCAAAGGAATTCTTAAAAACAATTACAAATCACCAATTACAGCCCATTTCTTCATTTCTCCTCAAATGTACTTCAGATTTGTAAAGTCAACATTTATTTTTAAAGCAATCGAGTGCAATTCCTTTATCGTACTATCAGTAATCCTGTGGTAAACAAAAGTTATGAAATCAATCGTAAAAAGCCCATCTATACAATAGGATTGTGAAAAAAGAATAGTTACGTGAGCGTGAGCAATAGGAACGAATCACAAGTTCATTCAGCACTAAAAAAAGATGATCCAAGATAACTAGAAGGAAACGACCCGAACCAAACCGGACAAAAATATCCCACAATCTTACAAATACCCTCAGCTTTCTTTCAGGTTTGATGGTTCGTTGTCACCGGGCGTAATTATTTCTGATTTCGAAATCTTGCCGACAGGAGAAACGCAACTGAGGGCAGGTTAACGCTCGAAATCAGAGTGTGAGAGATAACTTCGACCGCGGACAGGGCAGTGCAACGGGTGTTACGCAAATGGGAAGCATATTCACACATCCCAACGGTCTAGTCCTGAAGAGCTTAGTGCGCATGCTCGGGGAGAAAAAAAAGGATCTTCTTTAGATGAATTTAAATAATAAAGAATCCCCGCTGGTCGAGTGGTAGCGCGCGTGCTTGGCATGCGGTAGGTCGTGGGTTCTGTCCCCGATTTATTGTTTTATTAAATTTTCTAAAAAAA
Source organism: Tetragnatha versicolor (assembly GCA_024610705.1). Lineage (NCBI taxonomy): Eukaryota > Metazoa > Arthropoda > Arachnida > Araneae > Tetragnathidae > Tetragnatha > Tetragnatha versicolor. The sequence goes on along the minus strand of JANDEH010000002.1, from coordinate 36,262,818 downwards.
TCAGCTAAAATAAGTCCACACGCATGCGCACTAAGCTCTTCACGACCAGACCGTTGGGATGTGTGAATATGCAAATGGGAAGCCGTCCACTTTATATGTTGCCATTTCACGAAGAGAAATATTTACCTCGGGGAGTTTAAGTCGTTGTAAAACTGCATTTATGATAAAGAAGAGCATGTGATGGGAGTGTAATGACCTTCCGTTGCTCAATAGTTTTCTAGAGATGGAGGATTTTTTATGATCTGGGCAGGGCTAAAGCTTTGAAACAATCTCGTAAGACCAGCATACTAATGAAAAATTGAATTCGATATAAAGGATAAGGACGTGATTTAGTTAATCAAAGTATTTCAGATCCAAATGCAAGTGATACTTAAATTTCTAGAACACCTGTGAACCGTACTACAGTTAGCCCATTAATTTTGTTTAATTCATGCATAAATTAAAACGATGGTACATACTTTTTCAGTTACGGATCCTAATTAGTAGCGTGTTTCTTGCTCAGAGGACCCTATAACCGTTTTTAAAGCATGAATTAAAAGAGGTTTGTGACCAGACAAAACGCAGCTTAGCAGAACGTTGCTACCAATGGTTATCTAAGGATTTCTGTGAGAACACTTAGATGAGAGATATCTTTGAAGAACTGATGACCAAGTTTTACTGAAGGTTATATCTCTAGGCAAATAAAGATAGCAGCGACTCCCAGGAAGGGATGCCTAGGATGGAAACTTAGCCTTCCATTTGCGTATAATCAGGTTTACTTCGGGTAAGGTTTTTTTAGAATCATTTATCTTATTATATACTATTTGAAGGTATTGATTTATGGATTTAGATAGACTGTTTTAGGGATCTTAAACAATAGCAACAGAGCTTTGGACTATAATAGCTTAACATACTGAACTTTAATACCTGGACAGTAAAGCATACTATTTTGCTTGCCCTTCTTTTTTTCAACAGGAGACACACACACGAATCAAATACAAATGTTACATAATGGTTCTGTAATGACAGATGAACCATCAAACAATATGTACTCCAATAACTTCGACAGTCAAATCAACACATTACAATCAACCCACGCCGAAAAAGTTAAGACTTCACGAACAGCGCCATAACTCTCCGACAAATTCACAGCACCACCATCAAGAACAAAACTCAAGCCCCCCTTCTCCACACCCCAAAAACATTCCAAACGATAAACATGATTTATGCCGGCCGCTCCAAAACGCAAAATGCTATCGACATACACGCGGGTCAATCGCTCATTTCGGCCAATCCATACATACACACGGTAAAATAAATAACCTCTCGAAATCTATTTTCTCCCGAAACCACACTGAAAAATGGAGGTCCGGGGACCCCAGTGATACAATATTTTCGAATAGTAAACGTCATAAATTACGAAGTTGAAGAGAGAGAGGAGTTTATATTTCACGCAAAGAGGATATATAAAATGCAGCGCATGCAACACATAATTCAGGGACCGGCTGTTTGAAAAGGTTGCAAATTCCGCTCTTGAGAGGGAATTAATAGTCGGCGAGGAATGACGCGAGGCTGTATGAAATATGTTCCTGGAAACAAACAGGGAAATGGATGGGGCATAACCGGAATGCTTCTGGCCGTGCCATACATATCGAGCAAGTAACGGTGAAGAGGGAATTTTACCTGTTGGGGAAATAAATAAACTGACAGCGCTTTTGGGATGACGCATGGCTTGTGGTGAATGTTGAAAGTGAGGGTTGTTGTGTTGGACGGACTTGAGGGATTTAAATCGTGGGAAAATATGCTTTGATGGCTGGAATTTAGGCTAAGGCGAGAGTTGTGGACTGTGAGGTTGTGAGGATGTTTTTTTTTTGGGGGGGGTGTAAATTAACGGATACTATTCCATGATCTATCCTGGAATCCTAACAGTCAAATATCGTTTGACACCATATGCCCTTATATGGGCTTTGTGCCATTAAAACCTTAACCAATTAACTAAAACAGTCAAACTGTTTGGGCCACCACATATTGCCATATTTTAGTAGCCACCAGCAATATTAATGTACATTTTATTCGGCTAATTTGTTATTTTTGTCATGTTTCTAACAATTTTTATTCAAGTTAGCTTGCTAATTTTTAACGGTATAAAAACATGAAAAGTACTAAATAATGTTGGGGAGCTTATTACAGCTTTTATCGATTTTCTTAATGAAAAAGAGTTTGTAAAGGCGGCCATTGCAGTTTAACTAAGAAATAAAAAGAAGCTATTTTCCATTTTATTCTTTTATACGTTTTTCCATTTGTAAACAACAGAGGTAAAAACTGATATAAAAACGATATCTTTAAGATGATCATTAGTAATATAAAAATAGCCTCAAAGGATGTCATTTCCAGAATCGGTAATTTTAATGAATATTTGAAACACGTTTAAAGCTTTTGAGAGGAGTAAGATATAAATAAGTATTTACTTTTAAATAATTCACTCATCATATGCACTTTTCCTATTTTTACACATTTTAAAAATACTTCTAGGTTTTTCTCTAAGAAGAAATATTATCCAGAAACATAGTAAGAAATACCGAAATAACATGGTTAAAAACTAATACGTGGCTTCGGTGCTATGAAATTTAAATCCTCCAAAAGAAGGAAAACTGAAAGCGAAACCACCTACAATCTCCTCGGTTTCCAATCTACGAACGAGATGGAGAGCCTCCTCAATGAGGGAGGGAGAGGGGAGCGGTCGATAGCAGTGATAGCCGGCCAATAAATCGTTTTAAAGCAAGAACTTACATTTCGGAAACAACGGAAACTTTCTCACCATGACTAAGCCGCCAGATCAAAAGGAGGCCCGGGGCTAAGGCTTTGATCGCCTTTTAAAAATGCCGCAGCCCAAGGATTGCGGCCGAGGGCTCCCAAGGGAAATAAGGGGAGATGTCTCAGGAAGGACGAGGTCTTTCATTTGCATGGCTGCCGTCGTCGCTGCATAATTAAATTGGATCTGAGGAAGACTCCTTGGAAGGAGCGAGATTGGATTTGGGTTACTTTTTTGCGCTTTCGTGTGGTTTTGGAAAAGTGTGGAACGTTTGATATATAGTTTGTGATTTCAATATTAAATGTTGGATGGAAGTCAATGCCAGTAAATTTACTAGTTTATTTTATTTTTAACTTAACCAGTTTTTTCCAAGAGAGTGATGCTCCTTTTCCAGATATTTCTGTAGGTTTCTTTTCATAAATATTAAGATTTATTACATTTTCTTCTATAAAAAAACAAGGGAAAATATAATTATTTGTTTATTCGTGTTAAATAAGTATTCTGTTTATTCTGGGACATTTTGTTTAGCTTTCACCTGTAGGAGAATTTGAGAATATCGGTTTATAAAGATTAACAAATTCTTTTTATTGCTACTTATTTATACCTAAGAGGAAAAGAGAGAATCCCCAAAAAGTAACTCACGATTTATAATCCGCAAGGGGTTTAGACGCTATTAGAATTATATCTTTCATTTCTTACAACGTAATTTAAAAAATAATTATCATCAATGTAAGCCATATTTTTTCCTACGATTTCATTATAGGTGCGGACAATCCTAAATCCTCTAGGTAACAATCTGTAAACCGCAGTTTCATTTCAAGAAAGAAAATAAAGATATATGTACTACAGGAACAATCCCTTTGGGGAAAATCAAGATGAATTAGTTTCCTACTACTAGAGGTTTCATCCCTTTAGTTTAACACACTACTGAAATAAAGTTTGGTCCAATGATAAGGCTTTTAAAATGGAACAAATTCAAGTATAAATCACGTTTTATCGAGATATTCTCATAAAACAGGTCGAAAGTCACCCCTAAAAATCCAAGGTAAAAAAACACACAAAACGTCTAAGCCACAATCAAATATCGACAAACCAAAATTGCCACCCAAAACTTTTTATCAGCCATCTCGCGTTTTTATCTCGCACCTGTCCACCAAATAAACCCCTCATTCCCACCCTCCCCAACAAAAAAAGATATGAAATAAATAAAAAATCCCTACAAAACGAGAGAGGAGCAAAACAAAAACAGCATCTTCCTCGTCCTCCTTATCAGTTGAAAGAGTCGCGAGAGCAGTTGTAGCGCATATGTAGCGTCATTATTGGAAAGCAATCGGCTGCCTCCAACAACCACCAGGTGACATATGATAAGAGCCACTGTCACCCTCGTCCGTCACCATCCCTGTCAGCGGCGTCCAGATTTTCTGATGGATTTAATGTTCGATTGCCGGCCGAGACTGTCCCCTTATCGTCTGCTGAGGCGATGGCTATCGAGGGGACCCAGTGGGCCCGCTAGGAAATCCAGACCATCCATCTGCGCCTATTAACCCTGACAGGCTCCTGCCTTCTCACCTTTGGCCCGGCTCCTTGGGCGAAGGTGTTATCGTCGGAGCCGTGCCATCCATCAGCCGCGACGGTCCCTCATTGGACGCCGGGGCGCGAGCTCCCGGAGGGGGCAGGGGCGCATGCGCCCTCTTTTTTTAGTTGGAGGGGCGCATTAAATAATGTAGGCGGCGGGGGACTGGGAAATTGAAATGCCCGGAGAGAGGCGCTGATTGAAAGCTGGAGAGAGTGACAGCGAGGAAGGAGAGAGAGAAAGTCGGGATTCTTCTCGTGCGGAGAAAATTTCTAGCTGGGTTTCTTCTAAATAATGTCATCCGAACTTCTGGTTCGTGTAATCTGTGCGTCTTTGATTTTTGGCCAATTGCTAGTCCTCAAAAAGCACCGGTTTGGTTAAACAGTTAGGAGAGGACAAATGAGGAAAATAATTCGTGAGAAAACGAGAGGGTAGTATCGAGAAAAAGAGAGAAGGGGGAAATAGAAAGAGAGAGGTGGACAGTAGAGAAAAGAGAGAGAAAGAGGGAAAGAGATGGTGGAGGAAAGAGAAAAAAGAGAAAGAGAGGGAAGAGGAAGTAGAAAGAGAGAGAGAGGAGGAAAGATAGTAAGGAAGAAAGAGAGAGGTGGACAGTAGAGAAAAAGAGAGAGGGGGAAAGAGATAGTAGAGGAAAGAGAAAAATAGAGAAAAAAGAGAGAGAAAAGGAAATAAAAAGAGAGAGAGGAGGAAAGATAGAAAGAAGGAAAGAGAAAGAAGAAAAATGAGATTCTGAGTAATGTCACATCTAGGCTTATAAATTGGGGAGGGAGAGAAGAGTAAGACCGCGTGTAAATTATGAATCTTAAATTTGGGCTTCTGAAATTTAAAAATAAATAACATCAAAAAATATAGCAGCATATGTAGGGAAATACACTAGCGGAAATAAAAATCCCAACACCAAGAAGGAAAGGAGATATCAAAGTAAAATTTATTTCTATGATTGCACATAGTGTTAATGTGAATTGATTAAAAAAACAGCCTTTCTGGATGTTAGGGGGCCGAGAAAATCGGTGAGGAGTGTTGTCTCCATAGGTGTCCATTACCGCCGTCACACGTCATGATATTGAGTGACAGGGGATCTAAATGACTTTTGAGGGATTGGAGGACCGTGTTGCCTCCTCAGGTAGTCCAAATTCATATGGTGCACCAGTGGACGTTGCATACCGGGATAGGTGATTTCTCCTCATTGACCGGACTTGTTTTGTGGGTGTTGGTTCTAGAGAACGGGAAAGACGGGGTAAAAAGGCAAACTAGGGGGTTAAGAAGAAAGCTTGAACATTGCATACAACATGTGGTTGTGCATGTTTCTCTTGCAATTTGTCCCCAGGACAGGTCTAAAGGTAAGGACGGTCTACCGATTGCAAAATCTCAATGACGCAGCTCTGGTTGGAAAAATTACTGGTGAATCATACTCAGGAGTTGCAGAAATTGAATCCAATGCATCCCCACTCCGTTACTCTTCATCAACACTCCGTGGAACGATTAGAAAATCATCAGCTGAGTGCGCTCTCTCCATTGTGTCTTCAAACTCATACCCAACCGTCGTGGTGCTCCAAACCGAATCAGGATTCTCTCATAAACACAATATCATGAAATTGGGATTTTCATTTCCTTATTTCGTGCACTATTGGAAACAGAAATGCCCATTTTCAGCCCCTTGTTTATAGACAAAGATGTAAGAAGCTATGCGGACCGAACGGACGATCTGCAGTACTGCAAACGACATCCATCCCACTGCCGCTTGTCCTCAGTATGATCTACCGGTATTTTGGCCAACCAAAGCTGCTTCATTGAGGTTTTTTAGCCGGTTGTCCGTCCTTACCTTCAGACCTGTCCTGGGGACAAATTTCAAGAGAAAAATGCACAAACACATGTTTCATGTACTGTCCAAGCTTTTTTCTTAACCCCCTATGTTGCATTTTTACCCTGGCCTATCCGTTCTTAAGAACCAACACTCACAAAACATGTCCGGAGAAAGAGGAGAAATCACCTAGCCCGGTATGCAACGTCCGCTGGTGCACCATATGAATTTGGACTACCTGAGGTGGCAACATGGTCCTCCAATCCCTCAAAAGTCATTTAGAGCCCCTGTCACTCAATACCATGACGTGTGACGGTGGTAATGGACACCTATGGAGACAACACTTCTCACCGATTTTCTCGGCCCCCTAACATCCAGGAAGGCTGATTTTTCAACCAATTCACATTGATACTATGTGAAATCATAGAAATAAATTTGACTTTGATATCTCCTTTCCTTCTTGGTGTTGGGATTTTTATTTCCGCTAGTGTAATAGTTGGAAGTATAAATGAGAGAATTGCCGAAGGAGAAAATAATGATGGCAATGTGGAGAGGGAATGAAAATGAAGGAGAACGAAGGAGAAAACGAAAAAGATATTCAGAGAGTGAAAATGAGGGATCGAGAAGAAAGAGAAATGAAAAAAGAGAAAAGAGGGAGAAGAGAGAATGATAAAAAATGAGTGAGAAGATGAATAAAAAAAGAATGATGGAAAATGGAGAAGGAAAGATTGAGAGAATGAGGCATCGAGAAAAAAAACTAAAAGTTAATTAAAAGAGAACAAGAAAGTGAATGAGAACAAACGTAAGCGTATTTACTAGTACCTAATAAATTCTTATGTATTTACCAACTATCATATTTTTTACAGAAATATTTATCAGAATAAATACTTCCTAAGAAAAATGTATCCGATGTTATGATGCAAATGAACATAATATTTGAATAGCTATAACACTCTAAAAAGTTCAAGTGACTTTTCAATTTGAACAGTGTTCAATAGTCATAACGTTTACATAGAATATGCAACTCGCGAACAAGAACATTTATGCAAAAGTGCAAATAAGGTTGATGTTTACTGATTGTATGATAATTCAATTCTACGTACATAATAAATGGAAGTATTACACAACCTTTTATCCAAATACAGGTTAAAAAAACACATTTTTGTACAGTTATTTTTAGCTACTACTTCCCCTCAACCCTACCCACAGTATCTGCTTAAAAGATCCTTTTCAAAATACATAAAGAAACACCAACCAAAAAACAACAAAACGCCAGCGACAGCATTTCACTTCTAATCTATGTACCCTACCCTCAATTATATTTAAGTCCGATGAAAAGTTGTACAACATTTCAGAAAACTTTGCAAGGACATCTTTGGTTGCAGAAACCGCTGGAAGGAATACGTCGAAAACCAACAAAAGAGAAAGTTAAAAAGGCTCTGGAAAGTAAAGAAGTGATTCCAGTGTTCTAGAACCGCCTTCTTTTCTGACATTTTTATACTCCATATAGATATATTCCCTCCTTTCTACCTTCCCTGAACTTAATGGCTGCTGCTCTGGTTACTGCCATTAAGGAAACCTTTTTCCTTTCCCGGCGTGTCCCTTTTTTTGCTGCTATTGTTGTTGTTGTTGTTATTATTATTTTTACTTACACTGGGGTGCTACTTTTTATTTCGAAAGGCTGCTAACCAAAAATCCTCCGCCCATAAAAAACAGTAATAATGAAACTCGGCCGGTTCATTCATTCATTCAGAGTCAACTGAATTTTATGTGCGCCTCCGAATAATACGCGGGAGCTAGAACGGCCCCCAAGGGTAAGGCATCAATTATACAATCAGTAATGCCAATGGTAGATACCCCAGTCCATAAAGATTGAGGAGAAGTTCTTGTTTAGGCAACAATGGAAGGAATCATAGAGGAACAACAGCCCAAGGGCAGATGGAGCCAACATAGTGTTAATTCTAAACAGCGCTTCCATAGAAAAAAGAATATACCTCTCGGTCTGGGTAATGAGCCTTGCCTCCCTTTCAGGTTGGATTATTGTTATACAATGTAAAATCAAATGAATAATGGATCTTCTTAACTCTTGTGTGGAGTAGTGAAGAATTATCTTTTAACTCTTCATTCATTTGATGCCTGGGGATAGAGTATTAGGTAAACTTTTCGATCCTATACAGTGTAATTCCATCCAAAATTCATCTCGGTGTTTGAAATTGAATATTTTCTACTCGGGGTGAAAGAAAGTTAAGAAATTGACTTTCTAGTTGAAAAAGAAGAGGCAAAAGTTATCCTGAGGATTGTTAAAATATTAATTTCTATTTTATACAATGAGGAAACAACTTTTGGATAGGTTCAAAAAGTGTGGGATGTGGTTTTTGTTGTTGAATGGATGTAATCTTTGAAATAGTAAAAACTGAAATTGAAAGTGTCCTTCTAGAAAGAAAGTATATAAAGTTTGATAAATGGGACGAGGAAAAGTACAGCAGTCAAGTTTTGCGAGTTTAAATCTTTGGATGTCTTCTAACACCATTGTTTTTTAAAATGTTTTAATGTAGAGAGTTAATTTTAAAAGATTTTTAAAATGGAGGAATCCAGTTTATCTATGATTTAGGGGAGATACGCTATCGCTAACTTAAAACTTATTTTGTGAAGATATTAAATACATGTAACTAACTAAAACTGGGAGACTTCATAAACCCTCACTTTATATTCTATTCCTGAACTTCGAATGTCTAGATTTTATTTTAAAAAAGCCAACACCTCGCTAATTTTTTACATGCTACACTAATTTTATTTGAATCAACTTTTTTTAAAATTTCATTTAATAACAACCAGGAATTTTGATATAAAATACATCCTTACTTTTAAATACTTAAAAATTGTTGTGTATTTTCTTAAGAGAAAATTTTTTTAAACGTGTGTGTAAATTGGATAAAGAATAATGCATGTACGAAATCTAGTTATTTTTTTCACTGCCGAACGTTCATGTCATAACGCTTAATGTATAGTAGGACCTTCGAGAGAAAAATGCCTTATAATTAAAGCTCCTGCATCTTGTTACTCCACTCATCAATCTGCCATATATGAGCCCTTAATTTTAAAGCTTTACTGAAGGACGCACCTCAAGTTACATAAGGGACGGTTCCCAAATTACAACACATCTGTTGTTACAATGGTAAAGGGGACACTTTGTTCCACAGAAAATATTAAATATTATAGGAGTTACTAATTCTTTATTAACGAAACTATCAGATAAAACTAATTCGGGATTAAATTTATTTCACAGAATGTGATATTCTGATAGGAGAAGATAGTCTGAAAGATGATAATTTTTGGCATAAGGAGAGATAATGGCATAAAATCAAAGTAAATTTATTAAGTAATTTGTAAATGACCCCTAATGCTTTCATGAACCAGTGTTTTGCATATTGATGAGTTATAATTGAGGTCCATCCATCAAAGGGTCCAACTTCCTCCCGATCATACGCGGGTCTAAACATTGTAAAAAAGATCCCAACACAAACCTAACCCCTCCACACACACCCTATCAACCCAAAAGATCCAAAGATCAAGCGGTGTCGGCTGGTGCAATAATCCAATTACATCGCTCTGATGAGGGCCACTTGATTAGTGGAAGGCAAGGGTTAGGAACAGGTGCGTGACTTAGACCGGGGTGGAAAAGTGGCGCAAGGCTTTTCAAAAGAGAGAGGAGATAAGTTAGCGCTTTGGGGAGGTTTGATTTCCTTTATTGGGATGGCTCCTCGAGGGGCTATGAGAGAGAGAGACGTTTTGGAGCCTTTCATAAGATGTCGAGAGCGGTGAGGTGCACAGCATATCTTGGTTGCAAACTGTACCTTTGCAACAGACGATATCGAAGGTGGATGTCAGAGAAATACTGGTTAATATCATGCGCCTGATAAAGTGGAAAAACCTCAGAGTTAGTACTTCAGATGATTTTTAATTTTGCTCTGGATTTATTTGATTGATTGATAATTGTGATTGATTTCATAATTTTACTTTAAATTTATGCAGGATTTGCTGGAGATTGAAACGGGTTTATTGATCAACTCAATGCAGTAAGCATTTTTTACTGTTTTTATAGGTGCTTTTTTACTGTTCCATATAATAAATATTTTACTAATACGCCTTTTCACAACAGTTACGAAAGAAAAAAAAATAATTTTTTAAAAATTAAAATTTGAAAATTTGAAGGAAACCTGTGAGCCAAGCATAACTTAAGATTAATGAGAAGAATTCTGCTAAAAATTTTCGTCTGTTTAGCTATATCAAATACTCAAATATCGCCAAATTTTCATTGTTGTCATCAGATGATAACGATATTTTAATATATTAATTTGCAATTTTTGCGATAGTTCTAACCTATGAGGTTTAAATTTGCTGGGAGATTTTTAGCGTAATAGATAACAGAACTTCCAATTAGGTATCTTCTAATTTTTGTCAAACATAATTTTGTGATTTCTCAAGATAACAGACATTTACAAAATTTCCCCACTTCCGTTCTACTTAGTGGAGATATTCGTACCACCAGTAAATGCAACCCAGCCAGGATCAACCTTCAAAAAAAGACAAGAATTCATTACTTAAGCCACCCTAGAAAATCTCGACCCACAGACACACTCTTTGAAAAAAAAAGGTCCTCCAAACGCAACGTAACAGTCCCTCTTCATTACACCCCACGAAAAAGCGTATACTTATCGAGTGGCCAATAACGGGCGTCAGCGTGGAGAAAAGGTGTTACGCGAGAGGGAATAAAAGAAAAGAGGCCGAAAGCAGTAAACCTTTAAAGAGGCCGGCCCAGGGGCCCATTAAGTGGGGGTGTCGGCAGCTGCCCGGCCCGAAATGAAATTTCTCTTGGACGGACAGCGGGCAGTAGTCAGATCATAACGCCCCGGCAGAAAATAAAACACCGGGAGTAGTTATAGGGCGGCCGAAGAGGCAACAATGGCTTTTCCAGCGAGTGGACAATCCGGTGTGCACGTGAAAAATATGGGTTTCATATCCGCCGACATAAGGGCCATAAATCTCGGGGGATTTTTCGAGGGGGCCGGCCCGATATTGCATCCGACGCCCTCTGGTGCCATCCGCAAATTAATGCCCCATTAATGACGCGAGGCTTTTATGCCCCATTATGAGGGGTATCTATTGATATTTATTGTCCCCGGTGTGGAGGGAGATCGATGGAGGAACCGGTAATGGGGGTGTTTAGTCGGACTGGACTGATGTTTAATTAGGTATGAACCTTGCGAAGGATGGACAAGGTATTAAAGTAGGGATAATGCGATAGTCTTGTGAGGTGTACCCAATTGGCGAATCTCAGGTCCCTGATGTTTTTAAAAATGATTGTAGATTTTTCAAATTTGAAAAGAGTTAGCAAGGTTGTTTTTCTTATAAATTAGCATAATTAACTCCTTGTTATTACGTTAAAAATAATTAGAAAGAGTTGAAATGGGTGAAGGAATTTCGATTGAAATCTAAAGGAGGGTTAAATTTCATGGAGGCTGCAACTCTGAAGATTACTCCCCCTGAATTCGACCCTGGGTTCACCAATAAAAGGGACCGTACGGAACAAAAAGTGCGTTGAGAAAAATATGAGTAGGTTTTATAAAACTCCAAATTAAAGCTAAATTTAAAAGCTAAATGAACCCGCTCTAGATCAAAAAGGGAATCAAATTCAAAACATAAATCAGTCTTTGTAAAATTTTTTAAATGAAATAGAGAACTTAATTGATATATCTTTAAAAAAAGATAACTTATATAAATTTTTATAGAAGGAAATTGGTTAGAAGTATGAGCATTTACCTACTAATTGTACAATCGGAACTCATATAGTGCGAACAAAACGTTCATCATAGGATTCAAATTGTAGTTAGGTATTTCCATGCGAAAAAAAGGACCCAATGAGATTACATAAATTACTAAGTCTATTAAAACCTACCCGAGCGAAAATGTTAGATTCAAATTTTAGATTTCGTATAGTTAGATTGTTAGATTTTTTATTTGTATTTATTTTATCTGTTTCTTCCTATTATTTGTCAATAAAGATTATCATTAAATGAATACCTTAAGTAGTAAACGAATATAACCACGGAAACACCTTAAAAGGTTTATTATTTGTCAGGAACGGAACCCATAGGTAGACTGTCTTAAGGTGATTTATAAAGACATGCTAAAATCATGCAAATAGGAGTACTCACCACCTAAGCAGATCCGTAACTCATCCTCCATTTCCCCGTCACTACTATCTCTTCGAAACCGTTTTTCACTGTGACCTGATGAAGAAAGAACACAGTTAGTAAAATACGGTCCTTAACATTAGAATCTTCAACTAAATATTCTAATTTTAAAATAAGAATAAGAAAAATTTATCAACTAATAATAAATATAAATGTCCTATATGCTCTATTTTGAATGAAAATCATTCTCTTTTGAAGGGGGTGAAATAAGAGATAGTTTAGAAATTACGCACCAACTACTCTATGGTAGCTGGTAAATATGTATTATAAGAAGAGTTTTTAAAAGACAACGGTAGAATTTTCAAACAGGGAGCATTAAAATATATTCGAAACTCCATTCACCATCGTTCGAGACAGAAGTACCAAGCAAGAAAGCCCATCCAAGCTTCCAAGAACCATGCCGTGCAGACACTAACTTAACCAAAGAATACTTAACAAGAGAAAACGACAAAAAAAACGAATTATAAAAGACGTTCGTTTCCCCATACCTAAACGACCACTTAGTCTCCCGACTGACAGCAAATTAGTCGGGACATATCACAATAAATATTCCGGACAAGATAATTATACAAATACAACAGAAAAAAATAATATCGTGAACAGAACGGACCAGAACACGCGAGCGGTAAACCAATAAGACCCTATTTGCTTTACAGGTCCGGTCAGGCGAGCACGAGATTACGTGAACCCCACCAAAAAAGGTCTTCCCGGCCGTCAAATATTTGCCTTCAAGTGGCCGATCAGCCCGTCATTATTATTACGCGCTCCTATCTAAATAGTCATCTCGGGGCAAATAATATTCGGGCACGCGAGTCGTATTTACGAGCAGATCTCCTTTTTCCGTATTCTTCATCTTCGTGATCCTTGATGGACTGGGACAAGGGTCTCTCGTTCATTGTGTTTTGGTCCTTTGTGGGCGCCACAATGAGGGACCATTGCGGGTCCAAGGGGATAACAAATGAATGGATATGACGACAGGGAAAAGCAAATTGGGGTGATGGATGGGGGACTTTTCTTGCGCATCCAGAATCGGCCAGATACTTAATGGAGTGGGGAAAGACGTCCGGGGGTAATTTTGATTCATGGGGTCACTTTTATGCAGAAGTCAAATGACGACGACGCCGTCATGGGCGATGAAGGGTCATTAATTAAAGGCCGAGATTAAGATGGATACAAAGATTCAATTAAGAGGATGTTTGTTTGCTTGTGATATCTGTTGTGATTCTAAAACTGAATAATACATTAAGTCAGATCTGATTCGTAAATTTTAATTTCGGAGTTAGGCATCTCGAGTTTTATTAGAATACTTTTCTATACAAATTTTCATTTTAAATTTTATTAACGATGCGTTGTAGTTCTTTCATTATTTCTATAAATTTGTTTTCCAAAAACATGTTTCAAAAAATTTTCTTAAAACAAACTGAATAAATTATTTTATTTTATTGATTAAATTTATCAATGAAATATTTTGTGTAAAATATCTGTTACAGAGACGTAATTAAAAGAAAATAAATAGCTAAATTAAGGAACATGATATACGGACACTGATAACAGTTTATTTTTTTAATAAAAAGTTAGTAATTTAGTAAAAAGTTATTATTATTAAACTAAATGCTAAAAAAACAAAAACGTTAAAAAGAAAAACAGCAAATAATTTTTACGATTCTTAAGAATATATTTTCTCTAAATATATTCTTAGTACTGTAAAGTTTCAGACATTTGTCTGAGCACATGTAATTAAAAATAACTTAAAACACTTACCAATTTACTAACCATATCAAAAATATAATTACAAATTTAAGATCCCAACATCAGTAATGTTAAAAATATAATACAAAATTAAAAATATCCTACTTTTTCTAGCATAAAAACCCTAAATATACCCTAACAAGTAAGTGTATACCGATCAAAAGAGTAGTTATTTGCATTTATTTATGGACCAAATTTATTACAATCCAAAGACTTCCCAAAGAGGCAAACGGTTTCAAAAAGCTCTCCCAAAAACATTCAAGCTAAAGCTTTTAACGATAAACCCCCTCTTTCGAAAGTGAAGACTTCAGTCCGAATCACTTGGATAGTATAGCACCGATCACCAGAGACGAGGAGTAGTTTTCCCTGCAACATGACGACTCCCAAGGAAAAACCAGTTCTACAGGGAAGAAGCCAGGCTAACGAGGGCTATGGAAAGCCCCCATAGAGATCTCGGACTTCGTTAAAGAGGGCTTTTCTGATAGTTTGAGTTGGAATCGCAATATATATTTCGTACGGTGTGTGGCTTTCAGTTACTATTTTTCAGGCGTAACATAGATTTGGGTTTTTTATGGTGCCGATTGTTATGTCGATGAGCGGGTAAGTACAGATGGATCATTAAATTAAGATGATTAGAAAACGGCAATTTTTCAAATTATGTCTTTATATTTTATTTTAAGATTTCCCTAGAAGTTTAATGGGTTTTAAACATTCAATATGGTTTAGAATTGCGGAATATTTAAAACTACAGGGATTTTATGATAAGCACTTTATTTTACGCAATTTGATCTCTAAAGGTTTTAGTCAGACTTAAAAAAATAGAAAAATATAAACCTTAAGCTTAGGTTTATGCGAATCTAAACCATGCTCCAGCAGCAACAGCTAGAATACTCGGGATATTTAGCTTTCCCCAAAGAATTCCAGGAAGAGAAGAGAAAGTAAATATAGAAGTAAAATATACAAGAAATTCAAGGAAATGAAAAGGAAAATACAGCTTTAAGAGAAGTCAATCATTCTGAGTCAGTGTGTTAAGCTTATTTTTAAATTTTAATCAGAAAAATTTTCACCTTTTTTTTAACTACGTCTAATTTAAATATGTCATTCGTTACTTGTAAAGTTTATTTAAACAGCTGATAAATTTACCATCCCACTGGAAAATGGTTACACTTTATCCCACTTAAACTATATCATAAATGTAAGTCCAGTCCAATAACAAAAATAACATTTATTTTTTTTTAACAAAATTAAATGTTTAACATTATGCCGAAGACAGACTGCAATTATACTTCAATTGCCATGTATTGGTATTGGGGCTGTAAGCCCACCACGAGACTGCGTGTACTCATCAGGATGTTGTGAATGAACATAAACGACAAGTTTGCAGCAACAACAAGCTAACTCCAACAGTTTTACTTATGAGTTAGCTCATTGTTGCTGCAAGGACCTCAATTTCACTTTCTCAATTAAAAATAATTGAGTCAACCCACACAAAGCAGGCCACTTTGACTAAGACGTTACAACACACTTGATCACGGATCGATCCACCGTATCAAAAAGATCGATCCCAATCGCACTCAATCAATCCGCCATATCCCCCACACACCGGCCATCATCTCAAAGATCGATCCCATCGGGATACGATCCGAGAAAAAGAGAGCCCCATCGCAATGAGGTCAGCCCCACTCGATAGCGCGCGCCAGGTGCGGTCAGATGAGACAAAAAGTGACCGTGCGATCAGTCAGCGCCCCATCAAGGGGGGGGCAATTACGGGCAGCCGGGGCGCCCGCGACAGGCGGTAGCGATTGGCGCCTTCGGAGTTTTGTCACGGGCGGCGCTGTTTTTACGACCCATAACGTTTTATACAAGAGGTTTTTTCTCTCCTCTTTCTCTCACTCTTTTAAACCAGTGACCGGCGGAGCTAATAAAAGTCGCATTCATGAAGGGGCGACCGTTTCGAGACCGGACCCTGTGGGGCGCTTTTTATCGCGTGATTTTGGAAGGATGGATGGGGCGGTTATGTTCGCTCGGACGGAAACGCGATTTTGAGGAGGGTTTTCTTTAGGTGGGTTTGATTGGGGTGAGTACCTCTCAGAAAAACTACACTGATTAGTTTTTTAAAAAAATGGTGAATTCTGATATATTGACAGAAATATGCTGTTAAAAACAGAAAGTTTGTAAAAAAATGAAACATAATTTCTTTAAAAACGTAAATTCCATTAGGGGATCTTCAGATGCATAACTAGTGCATAAAATTGTGATGAATATTTTAAAACTCATTCAGTGACTTCATAGACTCGGTATTAAAAAACAGATTCGTTGTTTTGAGAATAAACGAGAAAAACTTTTGGCAACTCACTACGTTTTTATATATATTTTTCTTAAAGTAGACCATATCTGGATTCACATTATAGAAAAAAACTTCAAAAAATAGTTTATACTTTTGTACTTGAACCGTTTTTGCAATAAACAGTGTTTAAATCCATTTTCATAACTTGTTGTTTTTAAGAAGCTGTTAAAGTTTCGTTTGTTGAGGATGCAACCACTTCAAATACGAGACAATTAAAACGAATATCGAGAATTATTTTTTGAAGTTCAAGATATATTAACATAGAAGAAATCGTAACGGCTAACTATTAAGTAGTGCCTCATCACAACACACGGATTAATTTCCAAAGCCATCGAAAAAAGGCATCCCGACTTTCATACAAAAAGCATAACATCACAACTCCCCAGAGATAGAAAAAAAATAACCGGCACTTCCAAAAAAACACCATCAAAAACCACCTAATGCACCAGCAGCAAAAACATATTTAAACTAAAAACAAGCACCAGCTCCCGAGAAGAAAAGCAATCAAAAAACACACCTCCACTCCATAAACCCGGGCCATAATTCCATAAAACTTACATAACGCAATGAGAAGTAAAGATAGAAGAAAAGAGGGGCCATTCTGCGAAGACAAGAACTGTTGCGTCCACCAGTTAAGGTTTGATGCATCGGGATATTTCCCTGAGTTATAATGGAGAGGGCCCTCTCCGATGAATAGTTAACGACTCAATCTTGCTTAATGAGCCCCGTGACTGACTCCCGAGCAGGGCAAATGGGACTCACGTGCTCCGCGGCATGGATACTTAATACTATTAGCTCATCTGGAGCAAACTCCCTTAATTTATAAGGGCGCGTATGAAGCGCCTCCTTCACCTTGGAGGAAGAAGAGGAGGCCTCTCTCGCTAATGGAGGAGGCCTGATGGCCGCATTAGGCAGCGCGCCCATACATTTTAATGGGCGGCCGTATAAATGAATTTTGAGGAGGCCCTGCTGCCTCTCTACCTAATGACGTAGGTAGGTGAGGTGACCTACATCGGATTCAGATGGAAATCGAAGGGGTTATGTGGAGTTTTGAGGTGACAGAGTAAGGGAGCGTTTCCACTTATATCTGCCACACCGAAGAGACCAATTGGCAGCGTTCGAAATTGGCGGGGATCCGCTGGTCCAAAATCACTGAAAAAAAAAGCTTTGACCACTACCACTACGGTCAGAAAATTGGTGGTCCAACGGTCCAAAAATATCCCCCTCTCTCAGTTCTAGCCAATTTTTTTTGCTGCGAAACTAATTAGAAGTTTTGCCAATAAGTGCAAAATTAACATTTAATCAAGAAAAGTATTTAATAAATAAGGTATTTTCGCACACTCATTTGTTTATTTAGTTAGTTTGTTGTTTTTAAATTAATAGGGAATACAACGATTTTTCAAATTTAATTTAATTTCTGAAGCCCTTAATAAGAATTTTAATATTGGTCAAATTGATCGCGATTTCTTTAAAAAAATTGCGCCAAACTTAAAACTGCTTCATATACTAAGTGGTTCTGTGGATGGTGTTATTTCACATTTTAATAACAATAATTATATCTCATTAGTTCAAAGCATTAATGCAATAATTTAAATACGGAGCATGGTACACCAAATTTATTCAAATCAAGATACATTCAAATGAATCAGACCACCATTCCCTTATAATTAATTATTCATGTGTTCCTTTCGTCACAAAACTCATCGTTCTATTGGTACATTAAAAGCCAATACAAAGCATGCTAATACCCCATTGATGGAGTAGTGTGCATGGAGGACCTGGTCCAAACCATCAGAAAAGACCTTTGGATGGAAGAAGAAGATCAGTGGAGGATCACAAAATAATTTCAAGATTTCCATTACCTAAATGACCTGACCCCACAAATTAGAAAACACTCATCAAGCAGGAAAGGAGATGTACTTCTAGCACGATACAGAGCAAACATGTTGATAACTAATAATATCTTATACCGTTTCAACATAATCCACTCTCCCAATTGTATTTGTGGAGAGGTGGAAGATCGGAAGCATATTCTTTGCCACTGCCCTGTCTATTATGCGGCTAGAATGGAACTGCTAGAAGCTATTGCCCCAGATCCATTAACAGAAGAAATATCTTTGGACTACAAATCAAACAACTACAAGAAACAAAAAGCTCTAGAAAAATTCCTGATAACGGTCGATTCCATTAAAATGTAAAAAAAACATAACAGAGGAACAATAGTGTCTAAGCCGGGTTGATACCTGCAGCAAAGCACACATACCAACTCAACTCAACTCAAAGCATGCCGGTGTGAAAATGTCAACTTATTCTTAGTACTGAATGGATTACGCGAATAAATGAATATAAATTGACAGTGATAAAATTCATAAGCCATAAAGTTTATATAATTCAGGGATTGGATTGAATTGAATATATTAATGACATAACCAGACGGACTGAAGTATTATACATAAATAAATTGATGAGAAAAGGATAGTCTAAATTTAAACTTTAAGGTAAAGTAATTTTCTCCAGTTTAATTTTGTAAGCTATGTTATAACACAGGGTTCCGAATTTTTAAAAATTAGTAACAACTAACGACCTTATTCACGCGTAACCAAACCTAACCTAACGATAACCTGGAATTAAGATTTTTCAACAACTCTGATGGGCTTTAATCGGGTTTTCCTTTTCCTATTATCAATTAGAAATTTTTATTCCAAGTTAGCCTTAGGTTAGGTTAGTAGTAAATACAGCCGTAAGACTTGATTATAAAAAATTACGTGATTTTTGGCCAAAGTCTTAATGAGCATTTAGAAATCATTAAAAAACGGCAAAATGTGGCAAAAATTAAAGAAAATTTTAATATTATTTTTGTTAGGTCTCACCAACAGTAGCCTAGAAAGAAAAAAAGTTTTGCAGGTTGATGGGGAGTAGATAGTTTAATATTGTAAAAATGAGTCTTTTAAAGTACCTATTATTATTTTTTGGCTCTGTCTGTAAAATGAATTTAAATCTTAACAGATAATAAAAATTCCTATACCAAAAAAATTTCTGCTATAAAGCTATTCCCATCCTTTTTTTGAATAAATAGTAAAACTTTCACCACTATTCATCCTCACACCCAATCACCACAAACTTCCACCAGACACAAAAACACCCCCAAAAAAAGCTTTCGAATGAACTTCCCCAAAAAATTTTAATCCCCAAGCTGCGCATACGGAAGCAACCCACCGCATTCCTCAAAGAACAAAGGAAAAATCCCACGCTTCTCCAGAAGAAGCCACTATTTAGAAACAAAACAACAACAACAACAACGAAAAGGCAACAAGGGGGAGGAAGAGAGACTGAAAATCCCCCTTTAGGGATTATCCGTCCTCCTTCGATCGATAGATGACCATTAGGGCTTTGCATTATTTATGTCGTGCAGTGAAGCTGACACTCGGCCGGACCCCTTACGTAATCCTCATTCTCTTCTGGCCGGGGCAGAAGAGAATATCGAAGCACTCCCGGAGGAGCGGCAGTTTTTTCAGGGGGCCTATATTTTCTGGAAAGTTTGGAGATAGTTTCGCTCTGGGAAGATCCCCCGGTAGGGCACGATATCTTTCCGGGTCGGCTTTGACAGTGGGGAAATCCTCGGTGGACGCGGTGGGTGGAATGGGATGGGACGGTTTGCATGAAGACTGAAGAAGGTGCATGGATGTAAGAAAAATATTTCCAAAATATTCCAGTTTAAGAGATATTTCTCCACTAAAACATCAATCTACAATTTACGAGGCAGAATTTTACATTTTTTCTAAATTGTCTCCAAATCTTGTTCTTCAAAATGAATTATTTTAGCTAACTGATAAGAAAAGTATAACTATATTTAAATACATAAAGAGTGGGTATAAGTCAATGAATTTTAGTTTTGGAATTAGATTTAAACAGAGAAAAAATGTTTAAGGCACCTAGTACAAAATCATCATCTTACCCTTCCGAAATCATCTTATCACCCTCTTTTCAACAAATGCAGCAAATATCTTTTTTTGTCAATCATAGTTCTATTACAATATATTCCATTTAAAAATCGTATTAAAATCAGCTTCATTATACTTATCAAGTAAAAATTTTAAAATTAATATATGGACATATTTTAAAATGAATATATGGAAATAAATATATATAGGTAAAAAAGGTGAGGATAAGAATAAGGATAAAGGTAAAAATATTGTAATTATTTTATTTTAAAGTATGATTTTACATGAAAATATGAGAGCAGCATGGCAAGAACAACAGAATATTGAAGCTAAAAGGGAGAAAAATTCATTCGGAGACTAGATCTTCTGGATGATTGTCATTAAAATGATTACTTCTAGATTAAAAGAAAATATTAAATGCCAATGTAAAATTACCTTGCACAATGGTTGAGCTATAAAGCATTAAAGGTTATAATTTATGTATCTTTTAAAAGTGGAATTCTTCATGCAACGTGGAATATGCAAACCGAAACAAGATGACATTTTATTATCCTTAAAAACTTGTTTAACCTTGCACTGAAGATATTTTAAAAAATAATACCGCGGGCTTAGGTTATGTTATCACTTATTTATGTAATTTTTTGACTTTTGTAAACTTTTGGTAGAATAATCAATTTCGAATATGTAAATTGTAAATGTAATTTAAACTTATATGGTAAAATAATAACCTATGCAGATGACACAGTTTTACTTTATTCGTGCTCCGATAATTATGAACTTCTAAACCAGATTGAAACTGATTTGTTTGAAATTAGAGACTTGGTTTAGAGCGAATGATTTGACTCTAAATTTAAACAAAACTAAATATATTCATGTTAGCCTAAGACAAAGTGATTTAAACTTAAACATCAAATATCATTATTTATCTTGCAATAGAAACTCCAATAATTGTCACTGTCACATCCTTCAATCAGTTAATAGTATAAAATATTTAGGTTTATTTATCGATTCAAATCTTAAATGGAAAACGCATATAAATGAGCTAGGGAAAAAATTACGTTTTGTTCTATATAAACTTTTCCACTTTAAAAATAAAGTTGCTTTAAATTTTCTAAAATCATTATATTTTGCTTGGTTTTATTCGTTATTTAATTATGCAGCTATCATTTGGGGTGGGGAATATAGATCCAATCTTCAACCGTTAATTTCTATACATAATAAATGCTTCAAACTTCTGAATCACCAATCTAGTCCCCATAATTTTAGGTCTCTTAAGTTATTACCATTACGGCATAATGCTTTTTATCGCATTCTACTTTATATTTTTCGTAATAAATCTCTTTGTAAATTTAGAACCAGGCAATATAATACTAGATCATCTGAAATTTTTGAAATTCCAACATTTTCAAAGGACATATTTCGTAAACACTTCTTTTATCTTGCACCTAAATTGTACAATAGTTTACCAACAAATTTAATTCAAACAAATAGTTATTCTGTTTTCAAAAGAAATCTTTTTGAATTTATAATTAACATCGACGACCTGGATCTGTATTTCTCACTTTGAAGCAAATTTTTCATTTTAAATATTTATTCAGCCTTTTGCCAATAATATTGTGTGTGATTTTGTCGTGGTTTTCTTGTGTTTATTTATAGTTTTAATGTATTTTTCCTTTTTTTTCTTTATTTTCGTTACTCAGTTATGTATTTAATTTCTTTTACGCCTGGACGGGATTTTTTTATTTCCCCTTGGCGTATAACATTGTTTTTCTGTATTTATGTTTATTTTTCTTTAATTGTTAATAAAAAAATTTAAAAAAAATATATAAGTAAGTTAAATTAATAGAGATTACATGGAGGTAAAGATATACTCCAAAAGAAAATTACGAATTTTAAATATTTTTTATCTTACTTAGTAATAATAAATTTATAAATCCAAAGTTGATTTTAAATAAAAACCATATTTATTACATACTCAGCAAAGTAAAGCATCAAACACAAGAAAACTCCCACACAAACAAACGAAAAGAAATGCAAACAAAACCGCAAGACGTAAAAAGCGAAAAATCAAACGTGCAATCTTGACAGCTGTCACGAAATCACTACTCAAAAGAGTATTTTACTTCCACGTTTACACAGGGCTTAGAGATAAGAGAAAACTGAAGATTGTGATTTCCCTCTCGTTTGAAAAGCAATTCTATGCTCAAAGATTGTCAGAAACGTCGCATAACGGCACTCGGAGACCCCAACTTCAAGCAAATTTGATAATAATGCGCGCCCTTTTGTATCGGATAGTGTCAACAAATCATACGGCATTCAAGAAGGGTGATGTTTAAATAAAAATGCTTCTACTCGGGTACCAGAAGGTTTTTTAGGAGGGAAGGACCAACTCGAAAAAAGGATTTTTGAGTTGCAAAATAAAACTTGCCATGCAGTGGAGTTTTTGAGGAGAGCACTAAGGTTAACCGAATTCTTTGAAGTTGCAGGTAAGGTTTTATTTGAGTGGGATTTTTTTCTTGAGTTTGTAAGAGTATTCAAACTATTTTTGGGGAAATATTCTTTAAGAAATGAAAGATTTCTGGTAAAAAATATTTTATTGAAGGTGGTTTGTGTCGATTCATTGACACACATATTCGATGACGCGGAAATTATCTATATTCATCAACAGAAAAGATGTTAAAATTGTTGACTTCAGTAAAATTAATTCTATCAGATTAAAAAAACCTTGAGATGAAGGCAGTTATCACCTCGATGCATCCTTACCTTAGATGCGATATTCAGCCTCGTAGAGGTTTTATCATTCAAGGATTTTATTCGATGCTTAGAGAAACATTGTAACAGAATCATGAGTGAACATTTAAAGATAGTTCAGTGGAATAACAATTAGATAATACTTAAAGAAGGTAGTAATTTTGATTCAATTCAATAACTATACTTTTTTATTCTTTAGAAATAGAATTACTTGCTTGGGAATTTAAGAAAAATTGTCTGCATTTTAAATATTTAAGTTCTTTACAATTTTGTATGTGATGGTCAGCTGGTCTTGTTTTCAGAAATTTTATTTAAATGTTGTGTAACATCCTTCATGCAACTTTCTTTCCCAATCGAAAATATTTTAGCATTTATTAGAAGAGATTTTTATAGTAACTTTAATACATTTCTAGTTTATACATAGGCCAGATTTTGATTAATGCTAATAAATCCATTAATATCACACTCCTAACTCAACTCTTGCATTAAGAAAATTTGATTCTCCACAATTCCATAGCAAAACACGATACATTAGTCGGTATTGCTCTGTATAAACAAAAATTACTTCCCTGATATAATATCGTCACATTTTCAGAGAACATCGGTTAGTATCTTGTGTTACTAGGGATAGTTAAGGTCAAAATTTTAGCAAACTAATTTTAAAATAATAGATAAGGAAACCCTTTAGTATATGGTAAGTCAATATAGTCAAATAATGTGATACTTTTAAACATCAAGGTTGCTAATAATTCTCGAGTATAATTCCGTTAACTGTCGTGTTAAATATAGCAAGTTTTTTTCCACGTCAATTTTTTACGATTGTCATTGATTAACTACATATTTATATAATGTTAGTTTGAGAAATATTTCAAATATTTGGCGTCTTAAAAATTTTTTGATATAGAAACAATTAACGGAATTGAACCAATTCTTGATGCCCAAATATCATACCAATATAAAAACCCAGGAAGAAAAACCTAACCACCCAACACTAATATCACAACACAAGGTGTTAGCGGAACAGAAATTTGTAAAAAAAAATTGAAAGGTAGAAGAGAGACCATCGGAACGAGAGGGGGTGATGATGGGGGCCGAAACGGGGGAGGAACACACACAGGTAACCTCTTTTTGGCCCGAGGGGGCCGCCACACGATACGACGTCGTAATGGGAGCTTTATAAATCGCACTCGTCTGTCAGAGATGGCGCAAAAAAGTACACAATGGGTTCACGAGGAGGGTCAGGAAGTTTCTCCTTTCAAGGCCTCCGCAACAGGTGGAATACCTTCCCATGGGCAAGGTGATGGAGGGGAGCAGCAGATTTTCCGGGATGATGCCTTGTTTCGGCCATTGTTCGGGGGTCGAGGAGAGGAAGGAAAGACTTAATTGGCGATTGCGAGGGAAATTGATTATCGCCAAGGATTAGAAATCAAGGAAGGATTGATGATGATGCTCGGAGAGAGGATTTTTTGAGGGAAGTTTCTGTTTGGGAAACAATTGGGATGTGGAAAGTTTCTTGAGAAGTTATTAATGATGGAGAGGGAAAGATGAGTTTTTATTGATTGTAGGTGAATATTCTTATTGAAAATATCGTGGGACTGCACTGTAAAAATGCATGCACTGGTTCAATTTCCGTTAAAGATCTCGCTAAATATCACCAAGTTTTTATGAGCGCTATATATTCAAATATGGGCAAATTTTTCTGATTTTTATTGATAAACTAAACTGTTATTGATCTAACTAAACATTTTAATCTATTAAATTGAAGTTATTTACCAATATTTCTACTTTTGGGTGACCAAAAGAGCATGGCGGTATTTACCGGGACATTTAACGGAATTGAACCCATGCACTTTCCGTTAAAAACTTGGCTGCTGGGTTGCCAATTTTCCCCCCAAGTAATGTTGCTGGAAAATAACGATAATGTTACCGGTAGAAGTTTTAAAACGTTCCTTGGAAATACCTAGAATTTGTCTTCTTCTAATGGACCTATCCATTCGACCAAATATAGACACAAATAGAACCAAATATATATAGAAGCCTAAAATTATAACAGCTTCAGAGGACTACTGGAAATATTTGGAATAGGTAAAAGTACTATCAAAAGAGTTAAAGAGATAATTGAGAGATAAAAGATTATTTAAAGAAAAGGTTAAGAAAGTATTTAGAGTGAAAGAGAAGGAAGAGGGATAGTTTAGTGAGAGTTCAGAGAAAGATAGAGTTTAAATTAATAAATCACTCTCTATAATATCCCTCCCGAACATTTCACACCGATAATTCTTCATACCACATCACCGACCAAGACGACTTTCAGATAGATAACTTTGAAGCTCCCAAAGCGTCAATCCAATTTGAAGACCCCACACCGAAGAAAAAAAACCCTGACCAATTCAAAAACTGAAGCTTCCCTCTTTCCCGAGACAAATCGCTCTAAAAAAAGCCATCCATCCAGCGACACTCCGCAGATGCGACTGTCACCTTGGGGGTAATTGTATCGAAAAGAAGCATTCCACCGCTCAATATCATAATGAGCAGAGAGAGGAAAAAATTATCGTTTTGCCGGACACCGGTCAGCTGGCCGGGAGATGGGCCTGACAGGGCTAACTAATGACCGTCCCTATCTCGGCCCTAATAACTCCGCTGCTATCGTGTGTAGGGAAATGGCGGCCAAAAATTGGCTGCATCAGCCGGGGCTGCGTTATCGGGGTGGCTCGCTTAATTACACAGTGGGCCCCCTTCGGAATAGGCTCTGACCTTAATGCAAGGAAGGGAGATAAAGGCCGGACTTCTTCTTCGGACAATGGTCAGTTTCGGGCGGGGAGGGTAATGGGTTAGGGGGGATTAACCGAGGAATTGAATATGGCGAATTGGTGGGGAGACTTGTTCAAGTATTCCTCCTCGATCAGTTTGGTTGGAAGAGATGAAGTTTTTTTTGTTCAGTTAATTTGGACACAATTTTTAGCAGGAAAATAGAAATAACGGATTGTGGGGTATGAACACCTTTTCTTCTGACCAAACTCTAACTGAGATTCACAACTGGGGTGCTATTAATTATTTTATCAATTTTAATATTTAAGTGAATGTAACGTGGCAAAACACCGGTTAATGTTCCTTGGAAAACACCATTAATTAGTATAAGAAATGTATAAGAATGTTATAAATTAGTATAAGATATTATAAGGTGCAATGAGTTTTATCATCTTTGATGTGAGATGTATCAGTGTGTGTCGTAAAACAGTTTTAAGGAACTCATATTAAAGCTACTTAGGTCAGCATCATAACTGAGAAAATAGCCTAGTTCGACAGATTTCTATATTGGAGTTTTTTCTAGAAGGAAAATTACTTTAAATATGCCATTTTTGTACTGCCCCAATAAAGTTTTACAAATTATTTGTTTTAGAAAAATATTCTTAACAAAGGAAAAAAACCTATAAAAATTTCGATATTTGATGTTTGGAAAAAAGACCCATCAGTATTCAATAGTTTTGTAGAAGAATGTTATGACTCATACGTTAATGAAAACATCTGACATTTTATTGAAATCTGAAGTTACTGAATTGAATACTGAAATTACTGAATTGAATACTGAAATTACTGAATTGAACACAGAAAAATACTGAAATTAATACTTAGTTGTACCCTTTTACTAAACGGCATCCGTCTCAGCTTTTTTCCTAGAAAAAAAATCTACAAAAAACGATAATTCAAAGATATAACATTACATTAATATTATACTATTTTTAAATTTATTACACCCCATCAAAGGCAGAGATCCCTAAAAGCAAAACGGAATAAGCTAGTAATTCTACACATTAAACATTAAACTGATTAAAGAGGTTTCATATAAAAGGTATTGAAAACCAAGTCCAATAAAATCGGCGCTTTTGCGTCAATAAATATTCAATGAACTATTACATACACTACATATAAACGACACAAACCATGCAATAAATGGATAAACCTGTACATTGCGGGTAAAGACAAATGCGAAAAGATTTAGTCTAATAGACGCACCCAGTACAACTGTCACCCTAAATGGCTACTTAGTATCCCGGCAATCGCATTAATTTTTCAGGCGTAAAAAAAACTCGTCCAGTTTTTAAAAGTCAGATCCACTTACTGTTCAAAAGCGCAATAACGGGACAGAATGATGAAGGGGCAGCGACACATACATCACCCAGCAACGGCCATAACGGTATTAAAAAATCCTGCCCCGCACTTATGGGAATAAGCCTTTCGGCCACGGAATATGTGCGAAGAGCATACCCTGATTGCCATCGATTTGGCGGAAAAAAAGCAATTCCGAAATATATAGAGAAAAAAAATCGCCACAGACGTGACAGAAAAAAAATTGCCCCGTTTTTCCCCTCCACCTTTCGTTACCAAAAGAGCATAAAACACACGGACTGTCACGGAGGGGCTAATGTTCAACGAGCCCAAAAAAATTCGGCTCACGGAGCCCAATATTCATATCAGTGTGACGCCTGGATAACTAATAGTCGCTCGGCCCGCCCAGAACCGCCGCACAGTAGCAGTTAACGAACGATGCGTTGCGAAGCACATCTACATAAAAGAAATCACTATTTGACCATTCGCAATACATACAGATCTTTTTTCTTTCTTTCGGCAGCGTCCCCAGGGTGGGATAGGCGATCAATGCAATTGGTTTTCGGGTCTCGTTTTTTTCTCGGGAGTATTAATATTACCGTGATTATCCCTTCGCCCTGGGCTATGCGTTTAAAACAAATTATGCTCATAACGGGGATGCCAAGAACAAAAAAGGCACTAAATCATGTGTGTGAGGTGCTTTTTTTGTTGGTTGGGTGTAGCGGGCTGGATGCAAAAAAGATGGTCAGGTAGGTATGTGTGTGTTTCGCCTTATTAGATAGGCAATGCGAGATATACGGTTGGTGAATACATCCATGGGTAATTGATGTCGAACCGTTTATTGCCGTTGCAAATTGTTTTCTGGGAAGTGCTTTAGGAATCCATTTCCTTGATGGAAAAGTGAATTGTGAAAACATTTCGAGAATTTATATGTACTAAAAACGGCAAAAACATTTAATTTACGCAATAAATTAAATACTTAAAAAATTATGGTGGAAAATGTTATTTAAAAATATAAAAAGTATGCACTTTTCTTCAAATGAAAACATTCTCAACGAAAAAAAAATTAACTAAACATGAGATGAAATTGCACTATAATTTTTTGAGAACTTTTTTTATAGACTCTGTCTAAATTAGTAAAATAGTGTTTTAGAATTTAAATTTTTAAAACTGATAAAGGAAAAAATAACACATCAATTTTTAAATCCCATCTTAGAAATAGAGTAAAATGCTAAAAAACTAGTACATGAGTTCATTATTTTATCTCACTTATACCTATCTTATTTCTCCTCCTATCTTTTTCACTCTCTTTTATTGCTCTCTTCTTTTACTGTCTTAAGTTTTTCTTAAGAAGCAAAAATATCAGCATTAATGAAAACCCCGTTTAATTAGCATGGAAGAAACATAATTTATTACTTTTAGAAATCGAATACACAAATAATATAAGTATCAAAATTTTTAAATTCAAGATTAAAATATTCTAAGACTACCCCTGACGAATTCATTCGATACATAAAAAAAAACTTTAAACTTATATATTCGATACCTAGATGAGTTACCCCCAAAAAATACGGAATTTCCGGGTAACTTTTAAAGACATATATACAAAGAATCAGCTTCCAAACCCCAAAACACTACATCCTTTTAAGCCACACCTTTCAAGACCCGCTCTGACCAAAGCCGACGAGAAAAGACAAAAACCAACCACCATCAATCCCAAACCTTTAAAAAAAGAGTCAACTACTAATCAATACCAGATATACAATATTCCCAGTATAAAATCTATCACACTCTCACTACTATCGACACACCGAAGGAGGCGTTTCCATATTATTCCCAGCACAATGAATTAACCCCATCAGAAGGAGGGGGCAGTTTGTAATCAAGACAGATGGGGCCCGGCCTTATCTCCTGGATGCACGGGGCCTCTTGCAAGAGAGCCGCAATGTTTCAAATCATCATCTGACGAGGGGAGGACTAATGGCCTGCTCCTTCTTCTTCTTCTTCATTTTTTCCTCTCGCTCCTTCCTCCTTAATTCTGCCAACCTGTTTTCGGCGAGCTGCCGATAACGCTTCTTCTGAGAGGAGCCGATAAAATGAAAATACTAATAACGGCGAAGGAGGGGGCTTTATATATTTTTTTGAAATTACTACTACAGTTGACACCCCTTCTGTGGGGTGGCTAATAGCCGGGCCCTTCTTCTGTCTTAAGCCCGGGTATTTTCTCTCGATGTTGCCTTTTAGCAGTAAGGCGGATTTCCTTTCCTGGATGGGAAATCGAGCGAGTGAGGGGCTTTTGAGAAAGCAGGTTTGTCTAATCTGGTATTTTCATAACGCGTTAAGTCTCGCCCCGTGTGGAATGAATTGGGGGTCCGTGTTAATGTGAGAAATGCTTGCCACCGTGGGATTACTTCGAATGGATACCTGGGGCCTTTTAAAAGCAGGGGAATAGCGAGTCGATGAAGAGTGAAAGTTGCTTTCTGAAGCGGTGTGGGAGGAAGTATATGAACGGATGTGTTTGGAGTGATGATGGTAACAGCAGTGTACCCATTAAAAATGATGCCTGTAAAGTGTTTCTGGGGTTGAGAATCCATTGACGTCGGTCGGGAAAAAAGTCTCGTGTATGTAATGATGAGCAAGATAGTTGCTGTAGGTTATAGATAAACTAAATTTTTGTTCAGACATCCATGGGGAAACTTTCTTTATGTTAAAAAGGGAAAAAACTAGGCAAAAATTTTTAAATGTTTTCAATTCGAGAATTAAGATAGAATCCTTTTTAGTTCTTAAAAACAAACCCCCTTTTATATTTAGGTGTGTTTTTTGAGTGAACATTGATCTTATATGTTTTGTCATCTCTAAAAAAGGACTTTCAACGCCTGTAAAGTTGCTTTTTTCATAAATCATATCCCATTTTGCTAGAAAAAGACTTCACATAGTTCCAATTCTAGAGTCATCATTTCAAAATATTATTGCAACAGACGATTATAAATCGCAATCGATTACGATCCACAGACGTTTATGATTGCCAAATCTAAAAAAGCTTATTACACTAATTTTACTTCAGTAGTATGAAATTTACATTTTACTTGCACCAATAAAGATCTGTGGTTAATTGAAGTCCAATAACAAATAACAATACCTCAAATTCCAGTACATAGAAAAGGACTACGGTATTCACTCTTTCAGTCCTGATCATTCCCAATTTTTAGGAATGAATTGCAATATTGGGTTGTCTAGGATAAAAAGGGTTAAATCCCATTGCAATGCCACAAACTTTGCTAACTAAAACACAAAATCAAGTAATGCAAACATTTTAAAGGAACCCTCAACAACAAATCCTCCCTCCTTCAAACAGTTTTTCTCCCACAATCGGTCCCCTGAGGAGGGTCGGACGCGATGACACGGCCCCCGGATTAACAAAATAATGGCGGGCCGCAAACGAGATTTGGGGCCCAGAAGGTCTGCTTGCAGTAGGCATTAGCCGAACCCTTTCCTTGAGGTATTTATTTCGCAGCTAATGGCCTCGGTTTCCGCCGCCTAAGCCGCTTGCTCTGCCTCAAAATCAGCAAAAAGGTTTTTTTAAAGGAGCGTGGGAGGCAGAGGATTTATTTGTTATTCTAAAGTGTGGGGGAGGGATTAGCGGTTTTAAATAAGTTCTTCATTAATACTTAAAGATAACAGTCTTGTGTGGATTTCTGCCCGGAAATTTAGGGGTAATAGTCTGAGATGGATGTTACGAAATTACCTATGTTCACGCACTAAAGTTACGAAAAATTTTTTTTGATTCAGACACGTGCGAATTGTCTACACAGCCACGTCTGCATTTGTTTAAAGTTTCTTAAAGGGTTTATCAAGAAAGCAGCTTTAAAAAACGCTTTTGCTACTTTCCTGAGGTTTAAATTGTTTGTTGATTTTAAGAGATCTATAAGATGCACTTATTTAGCACTACGCAATAAGCATAATCAAAATAAAAGTTGAACCATTTAAGGTAAAATGGGATGAATGGCTAGAAGTAAGTACCGATATTATAATTATGTTTTTACATAAAACGTTTTTAATTAAAATAATGGAACTTATTTTACATTATATTTAAAAAGAATCGATTTAATTTAACCCAATAAACCACATTTTAAAAATGTTTTAAAAAATAATTTTAAATTGTAGTAATAATCTCAAAAAACATAGGTACAGTCGGCTGCAAAAAAATCGAAACAGATACTATTGTGAGCGATTGGTTGGGGTTAGAAGGATACTGTAAGCGCCAATTTCCATGATTTAATATGTTCTCTTTAAAACAAGCTATAATTTAAGTCCTTAAGGGGCCTTCTACACATTAAAAGAAACACCAACTTTCGTTTTTCCTATGGGTGACATCAAAGATTATTCCTGTTTCTGAAAGAGCACCCCCTAAAACCCCCCAAAACCAATTTTCATGTCATTTGATCCCCAAATAAAGCCAGGAGTGGGGGTTGAAGTTCGTCGAATTTACGTTGAAATCTCGTTTTTTACGTTGAATTCTCGATTTCGATCACGCGGGATTGATGGTTGTAAGGATCAAAATCGAGAATTCATCGTAAAGAACGAGATTTCAACGTAAATTCGACTAACTTCAACCCCCATTCCTGGCTTTGTTTGTGGGTCAAACACCACAAAGAGAAACAGGAATAATATTTGATGTCACCCATAGGAAAAATGAAAGTTGGTGCTTTGTTTAATATGTAGACGGCCCCTTAAGGACTTAAAATTATAGCTTGTTTTAAAGAGAACATTAAATCATGAAAATTGGATTCTACAGTATCCTTCTAACCCCAACCAATCACTCACAATCGTCTCTGTTTCGATTTTTTTGCAGCCGACTGTACTTCATCAAACACGCTTTGTTTTGATTAAACAACAATAGGTTTTAAAAAGAAAATTTGAATTAAACCTTTCAAAAATGCATAGGCAGTTACTTTTAAATTAAACACCATAGCAATATCATTTGGATGATTTCAATAGGAAAACATCGTAAACCAAAATCAAACTTCCCAGCAAAACGAAACCTCAGAAGACCACCACACAAACAAACGAAAAAAAAATCACACCTTTGACCAAAACCACCTTCCGAAAGATCCCGAAACCAATAAAGCAATAAAAGCCCATCTAACAACACAAAAAGAGAAAAAAGCCTCACCGAGACAAACTCCCTTAACACCCCATTAAATTCTTAAAAATGAAATATAACAACTCCAGCGGATAAGGTCTCATCGAAACAAGATGATCCATTGATAAAAGAGGCCGGAAAATAACTGGATCGGCGAGGGCCTCCAGTAGTTGTGTCTTGACCGACCGGCCAGCGCAAGGGGGGTTTGTGCAAGAGATTAGCCAGTAATATTGGAAGCGTATCTGTCCCAACCCAGCACCCCTGTCTGCCATTGTCTATGTTTGCTCAGGTGGCTGATTATGGAAGCATCTCTCTGTCAGGCCCCCCTTTTTTATCATTATTATTACAATGGACTTGACCGACAGCTTGTAACACAGGCGTCGAAGAGGGCTTAGGTAATGTTGTTGCCTATCCAGGGGGGTAGGATTATGTTTTGAGAGGGGGTTCAAATGAGGTGCCGGAGGGTCGGGTTGTAATTCAGGATTTCGCTTTCTTTGGAGAGGTTTGTTGGAGGAGAAAAGTAAAAAAGAAATATTTTTAAATGATGTCCTCAAACTATCTGAACAGGTCTGAACTAATGATTAATAACAGGAAACAAGTGAGAGGTCATCACGATAAAGGAGAAGAATCGATAGATATTTTAAAAATTTTTAGGAATATATATGTTACGGGCAAAGTGATTAATCGGGCATTATTAATAATGCCCCGAGAGTGGAGGCGGGCAAAGTGATAAATTTCATTGATTGATAAATGCCATTGAATTTATCACATTGCCCTCCTCCACTTCGGGCATTATTAATAATGCCCGATTTATAACATTGCCCGTAACATACAGGGTGTAAAGGAAAGTCCCTTTACCCTGAAATAAATAGCTAACGGAGCAAGCTAAAGCTATGCAGTTAAGGTAACGGTATAGTAAAGTGACTATGCGCAACCGGAAGCGAGCGACCGCAGCGTCCTCTAGCAGAAATTTTAGGAGTTATTAATTTTATTTTAAAAACTATTAGGAATAGGCTAAAATAGTCATTACAAAGATGTAGAGCAGCATCGATTTAGTAGGAAAAGACACCTTAAACAAAAAAATATCTTGAATAGAACCACTAAAACGCACGCTCAAGTAGGTTGAATTTACGTAGATTTTACGTCTTAAAACGCTTCTCACGAGGTGAAAATGAAAATTTTTCAATTTAATGAGTTAAGAATACTTTATTCATTTATTCAAGTCATTAAATTGAAAATTTCTCACTTTCGCTTCGTGAGAAGCGTTTTAAGACGTAAAATCTACGTAAATTCAACCTAATTGAGCGTGTGTTTTAGGGGTTCTATTCAATATATTTTTTTGTTTAAGGTGTCTTTTCCTTCTAAATCGATACTGTTCTACAACTTTGTAATTGACTATTTTAGCATATTCCTAATAGTTTTTAAAATAAAATTAATAACTCCTAAAATTTCCGCTAGAGGGCGCTGCGGTTGCTCGCTTCCGGTTGCGCATAGTCACTTTACTATACCGTTACCTTAACTGCATAGCTTTAGCTTGCTCCGTTAGCTATTTATTTCAGGGTAAAGGGACTTTCCTTTACACCCTGTATATTTAAATTTTGGAATTATAAAAATATATCAATAAACTCTAACACTATGAACAAACCTGTCACTTTCTTTAAAGAAAACTGGGCAGCTTAGTAGACAATTTTTTAAGCAACCCAGCTGCGCAGT
This sequence comes from Tetragnatha versicolor, assembly GCA_024610705.1. Lineage (NCBI taxonomy): Eukaryota > Metazoa > Arthropoda > Arachnida > Araneae > Tetragnathidae > Tetragnatha > Tetragnatha versicolor. The sequence continues at coordinate 36,228,633 of JANDEH010000002.1, read as the reverse complement.
TTTTTCAAGGAAAGCACCAGGACTTTTAATTTTGTACTTATTTATAAATAAATGTTAAAATAGTGTTACTGATATAAATTTTAATTTATTAATGAAATTTAATTCGAATTGAATTTATTAATAAATAAATTATTAATTTAATTTATTCGATGAAATGAACCGATGAGCGAATGTTTTACAGGAAGAAACTGAATTAAACTATCAAAAAATGTATATTATTAACTAAGGGGGCATCCATAAATTACATGAGGTATTTTTTTCCAAAATCTGGACCCCCCTTGGTGAGATTTAGTGAGATTTTTCTTGACCCCTCCTCCCCCCAAGTGAGATTTACCTACAACTTTGAAAAAAATTTTCCAAAAATTATTTGCATTTTGTGCTTCATAGCACCTAATAAAGTTATAATTAAGTTAAAAAGAGTTGACGTGAGATTTTAATCGACCCCCCTCCCCCCTTGGTGAGATTTGGTGAGATTTTTCCAAACCCCTCCCCCCTTTTTGACCTCACGTAATTCATGGATGACCCCTAATTAAATTCTATAAAATAATTTTTTTCGAGTTCATAATACGAGGGGGTAGATACTTAAGAAAGTTTTTCAAAGCTGAGAACATAATGAGAAAAAAAAACATAAAAAATTACCTGAAAGGTATGTAACACCAAATATAAATCTCAAAGATAATAATAGTAAAATGTTAAGGCATAAATTAATTTAATAATTGTCGATCACAAATTTCTCTCTAAGATATAAAAAATTTTCTCCTCTGAAAATTATAAAGTGTAAATAAATTTCGAAAAGACAGATTGCTAACTCTATCTATTTCACCTCTTAAGGTAAAGGCCTAGAACACAAATGTAAAAGATAACAGAAGAAAGTTAACAGAAGATATCATTACCAACGGAGCTGATATTTCAAAAGCAAAAAGAGGAAAAAAAGTAATGAAATAATACTCTGGGAACACACTTATACTTAATAAGGAGTATAATTTATACCCATGGTTACTACCTTTATGTAAAGTAAAAATATAACAAGCGATTTCAAAAGATATAGAAATATATAAAAATAATAATATGGAGTTGTATGAAACTAGAATAAATTCGCTCCTTCATTACTTCATTTCATCATTCGTAATAAAGAAAACATATCGAATAAATCCTAGTGAAGCAAACACAGGGTATCGAGATTTCATCTCTTAGGTGCACTCATTAGAATATAATCTTAAGTTCAGTACAAAGTTGTCTTTATTTATTGATGAGATGATTATGTATTTTTAGAACATAATAAGTAAATAATTGGATATATAGTATCGCATTTAAAACCGTTTCTATTTTTAACGAGAGTAGCGTTGCGAAATCAATGAGAATGGTTTCTCTGCAATGCGATAATGAAAGTTGAATATTTTGATTATTGAAAAAGTAGCTTGAGAGTTTGACGATTTTGTAATGCTAAGGGGTTTTTTGTATACAAGATTGAAGTTTAAGTTTTGAAACAGTTGAACTCGAAAAGGATACACTTCATACCCTCAAAGCGAAACGAAGTGAAATACATCATCCCCGATTTCGTAACGCAATTATAAACAGATAGTTCCGAAAAACGGTTATTGGAAAAATCCTACCCCAAACTACTCTCAAACTAAGCCTAACGCAACAAAGAAAAGCCAAACGCCATTAAAAAACAGCATTCAACTCACCGACGAGGAAAAAAATCGAACGGCGGAGAGAGGGAAAAGAAAATCGATTTTCCGATGTTTTAAGTGATCTGAAACAGCTTTCATCGCTGCTTCCCGTTTCTAATATTCATTGGAAACAGGAACTCTCCCTCATCCCATTGGCAAAGAATGCGTAAGCCGGCTGGTCATTGGTCAGGTGATTGCTGAGCTATCGAAAGCGAACTCGCACCGTTAATGGAAAATTCAAGAACGATAAGAAGCTCTCTTTATTGGCAAATCGCATTCAGCCCCTCCCCAAATCCGAATGACTAACATCGGAAAACTACTCTCTACATCCGTTGGTTAGTTGATGAAAGCGGAGGATTAGACTACCCGTCTTTTGACTACTCTTCTTCCACAAAGAGGAGCTTTCATAAGGGCTGGCTGAATGCGAGAGTAGATAACGGTTTTTTATTGAGGGCTCTCTCTCTCTCTCTCTTGAAGTATAAATGCTCCAGGGATTTTGTAAGTCATTGGGGAGGTAGGTGCTCGGGGTGAAGTGAGCAACTAAGAAAAAAATTTACGCAATTTAAGTCACATTATCAAAAAAATTATTTTTAATATTGAAATTTATGGTGGGAATTAACCGCTTTTGATGAAAGGATTAGCAGAAAATATTTTAAATGAAGTTGGACCTTTTCAAGAGAAAGAAATTGAATGAAATTGCGAGGAAAACTTACAATTTTTAATAAAATTGTCTTTAATTTAACAGAATTGTTTTTAAAAATGTTATAGTCGGCTAGACTAAAAGCTCTCCCTCCGCTCTCTTGCGTTACCTTCCTATACCGTGCTGATGAGCCCTAACAAGGGCGAAACCGGTCCACGGTTGGAGGCGACGCTTGAGAGCTGGAGTTTTCTCAATTTTTAATAAATTATAATTATTAAGGAACTTGCATTCATTTCAATATTCTTTATTCAAAATTAAGCTTTCATGCAAGATTTTAGAAGCAATTTTATCAACATTCAAAAACAAATGGTAGATTTAGAAATGAGCGAAAACATCTCTGTGACGTCCCAATTTATATATTAAATTTGAAGTAAGCATAAGTTTTAAAATTGATATTTTATAAAGGGAACTCTTCATAAATAAGTACTGATTAGTCAAAACAAACGTGCATCATACCCCTTTTCCTTGGAGATCAAATTTAAAGATTTTTTCCCTCAAATTTTATGCAGGCAAATAATTATATTTGAAAAACATAGATTTCGAGAAAATAAAAGATCGACGCAAGCAAGTTGCTTATCATCTATCTCATAAATAATTTTGACCATCCGATTTGGTGTAAATATGAGCTCAATGGGAAAACAATTCCATCAAAATCCTTCTCGTTTCAAAGTTTCTCCTCAAACCTTCCACACAAAAAACTACACTGCCACAAATTGGACAGTCGCCTCACGCAAATATAAACAACCTATAACCAAGGCATAAACCCCTCCATAAAGATACACACACACACCACCATTCGCATAGGGAGAGGAAAAAAGGGTCAGCACTGAAAGACAGAGCTTCAAATAGTAGCTAATGTCCGAAGAATTAATGGAACCCCCGTAATGGATTGCCCTTCCCATGAGCCCAGTGGTCAGTTGGCCGACACCAGCGACGTGCCAAGAGAGAAAGAGAAAGGAGAGAGGGGGGGGGACAAAACGCCGACCTTTAATGGCGGAGCCGTTTAATGGCTAATTGTGCTGTAATTCTGGATGAGGCTACAAACCCCGGGAGGCTCTTTCGAACACGAGTCGATGACAGAACGGATTGCGGGAAAAACAAAAGGGGGCGTGGGAACGCGGGAACGCCACGTGCTGTGCGGAAAAAAAACGGACGGGAGAGGAGGTTTCCTTGTTTAATTGGGAGGAGGGAAGTCAGGTGGTGTTCTTAACTATTGTGTCTTGAGTGGTGGAGGGAGAAATCGCTACTGTCATGTATTGAATTGTAATGATTGAAGTGCTTTTTTTAGGAACTGAGAGGGTTATAATCGATACTTAGTTCATGCATCAGAATACTTTAGGATTTGAATAATTTTTCTATGAAAAAGTATTCAATACTTGGGATAGGGTAAAATCGATAGATAAGTTATCGCTCACTCCTTGTAACAACGTCATATCTCAAAAATCAAATAATTTTTAGTTATGACTGTTTTTAGAAAGCCCAGAAAAAGTTTATAGCCCTGCAAAATCACCATATCTTTAGGCTGTATAGTTATTTAATTAATATGTTATTTAATTTTAATGCATTTCAATCTAATTTTAAACTTTTAAATCTCTCTCCTGAAAAAAAGTTTTTTTGAGATATGAAGTTTTTGAAAGGAGTGAGCGACATGTTCACTGTTAAAAATAAGTATGTTGAATTTACAGAAAATTGTCAGTCAGGACGCCAGTTTATTTCTGTTTATTTCACAGGTATCTTCTGTAATTTTGCAGTCTTTTTATTTTTAATAGCGTATTTCTGCCAATATGTCTCAAGAATCTTCACCGTTTTTTAACAGGTTAATTTTAGAAATGCACAGATAAAACCTATTCTCGAACGAATAAACCAATTACAATATTTTTTTAGTGAAAAAAAACACTATTATACAATTTAAACTCAGTGAAACGGACTTAAAGAAGGAGCTGCAATAAAAAGGTATATCAGCTGCTTTATTATGCTGCCATTTTTGATTTAAAAAATTATGGGTAATTTTTAAATGATCGCTACAGATATTTTTACAGTGTTTGAATGCATCATGAATACTGGTTTTAAGTAGTATTTTTAGATAGTTGTTTCTAAAATATTTAGCTGAAATATTCTTTATGTATGGAGTAGGTACCTATAAAAACTTGATACCTAAAACTATACGATACTATGAAAACTCAATTCTATTTGCCCCACTACTTGTCCTTAAAAGTGAAGAATAAAATGGATTCAATGAGGTATCCAGTATTTTTTGCATCAAATACCTATGTATCGAATGAAAATTAAATAACAATTGATTCGTAGAGTACGACTAATAAATAATAATTAAAAGAGTAAGTTACATAAATATCGATATTTCACAATAACAAGTCCCATAAAATTGTAAACGAAATAAAATAGCAGTGAATAAAATTTAAAAAAAAATATTAGAAATTCAAATTACTAAAGAAATTGATATTGATTCGTTAAATTTGCACCAAAGAAATACCATAAGCGATGGGTCAAATTGATATTATTGAATGGAATAATGATAGGACATTCTTAATTTTGGTGCGAGAAAACAAAAAAAATGTAATTTCTAAGGTTTCTATCTGTTAAAAAGTAGTGTAATTTCTTAAAAATCATAAAATAATATGATTCGAGCACCTCAAACACACCACTGGAACTTCAAATTATAGAATGGAATTTTCATATAGATTCTATTTTTAAAGTTGAGTCGAGAGTAAAATAACAGTCAAGCTATCTTAAACAGAGATAATCTCGCCGAGCTAAAAAAAAATGTGTTCAAACAAGAACTTTGATATCCGGTTATCATTTCCGCACATCAGTGAAAGTTAGGGATGAGAGATGATATAATGAAGCTTACAAAGATCGACCTGTTTCGATCATCATAAAAGAAGATATCGATATATGCTATCAGAAGGCAATCCACTAGAGGTCATTTGATAATCTGTTAAGCGACCTTTGATACAATGAGCATATTTGAGAACTGGAAAAGGCTAGATTCACTCAAAAAATGGAAAGCAATTTTTTTCCAAGATCTTCAAAACTTATAAATTTAAGTGGCAATGCGTGTGATAACTCTACAACTTCTTTCATTGGTAAAAAAAGTGACAGCTGAAATAATCCATAAAATTTAAATAAGGAAAGGAATAACTGTAAGCTGATATTAATTTTCATATGTAAATAATAAGAGCATTTTAAATAGCTTAATATCATGCAAAAATCAGTTAAAAACAAATTATGAGGTTTTTTAAAACTGCTTAACTCAAAATTATGCGGTTAGTTGCAAACAAATCATGGCAAAAAGCAACAAAATACGCTCAAGCATTCCACAGCCAAAAAAAGCGGTTAATCAAAAAGTGAGTATTACGGGTATACTAACGTAAATCTAAGCAGCCGGACGCTTGTTTCCTTTGAACCCCATTAGAACCTGCAATGTAAAAAGGATTGAGAAATTGAGAATTTTTAATACAATGATATTGATATGCACACATTAAAAATGTGATAATTTAAAAATCTGTTGTATTTCATGTTCCAATTTTATTACCAAATGTAACTTTAAGTCCATTTCTTCCATTGTAACCATATTATGTTCGAATCGAGACCATAGCTGGACATTATCACATAAAATTTATATTACTTATAGCAAATAGTGAAAGTTCTTGGGAAATTAAAATGAATATGCCTCATTAGAAAAATGAAAACGAAAATGATAACAAAGGAAAATCTTAAAAAAAAACATCTTTATAAAGAAAAAAAATGGGACACAAAACAAAGTTATTTAAATTCTAATTCTTCTCTAAATGAATATATCTTAGACCTATTTTATTTTGAGTTTAAATGGATAAAATCAAGCAAATATGATTATTACAGGAAGGCGAGAATAATCACAGATTAAAATATAGAAAACAAGATTTGGAAGCACGATTTGGTAAGATCAAAAAGGCAAAGCTATTTCTTATCGAATTATTATTCAAACACTGTTGTAAATAAGCAAATGATTTTCATAAATTTTAGGAAATTTTAAACCTTAGTTTTATAATACCTGTGCAATAATAAAAATGAGTAGTTTTCTTCTTAAAGGTGAAAGACCAGCGTATGAGGATAAAAATAACTTATTAAGAATATTTCACAAATGCAGGGGTAGCAGTGATATTTTAAACAAAAATAGGATTTTTAAAAATAAAATATAGGAGTGTCAAAAAATCTTGTTTGCGATCACTTTCCACGGATGTGATTGACCTAAAAGCATAGAAGAGGAAATAAAACGATATACTTACTTTTTAGTTTTAATTTAAGATTTAGCATAATATATTAAAAAAAGTGCAGAATCATAAAGTTTCAAGTGTAATAAAGGGAGGTCTGGGTGTCCTCCCCCAGAGAAGTGTTTGGAAATTTGATCCTAAAAAACATGGTTTTAACTTGTTTTGGACACCCAATCCGATTTTTTGAAGCGGTACTTACGCGAAAAATTTTTATTTTTCAACTTTTCCGCAGAATGTGATCCTAAATAATCCTAAACAACGGACTTGATGGCTTCTAACCACTTTTGAGTTGTTTTTTCCACAACGCAAGAAAAGCCAACTTCTCCTGGCATCCGCGGCGGTCCAAGAAAAAGTCGCGGGAAGAACGGAACACTTCGCAAGCAACACGAAACTTTGGTAAAAATCGCAATTTTTCCGCTTTAAATCGTCATTTTTCTCGGAAATAATATGCAAAGTAAAAAAATCTAAGGAATATGGGAGAAACTTCTCCGTTCTTAAAGGAGTGGAACGTTTTCAGTGTGAATTTTAGCGCGCCAAGCAAAAATACAGGAAAAAAGGAGGCTAATCAAAATATAGGAGAATATAGGAGATTTTTACTAATTATTCAAAAATATAGGATTTATGGAAATATAGGAGGTCTGCGACCCCTGCAAATGTATATAAAACTACACTTTAAATGCTCTACACAAAAATAAATACATTAAAAACGCATTTCAGAACCTTTTTGTCTCTAAATTTACAACACTGTGGTTGTGTTGATATAGGAAAAACACTTTAACACCTATTCCGTTGTGTCTGATAGTGTTTTGAATATGTTTGGGAAGTGTTGGAAATGTGCTCTATCAAGAAATGTATTAAAAAATAATGAAAAATTAGTTTAAAGCAGAGTTTCTCAAACTGTGGGTCGCGACCCACCGGTGGGTCGCCAGTCAGTTTTTGGTGGGTCGCGAGAAGATTTTTATTTTTTCTGAAAATGAAGTATCTTTTTATAATTTTTACAAATGTGTTATTGACTTTTGAGTTATCAAACTATTATTTGAACTTTCGAAATTTATCACATTACCATATAGTAAATTTGAGGAAAAACTACACTACTTGGTGTCGAACAGAAAAGGCAATTAATGTAAATACTTACTAGGTATGTCACTTTAATGTGCCGATAATACAAATCTAGTCAGTTATTCAAATAAAATTTGAAAACAAAATATTCAGTGTTTCTCCCCATCCACACGGGGGGGGAGCAATGCAAATTTTAATAATTAAAAATTAAGGAAATGATGCAACTGCAATTTATCCCATATTGCTAAAAAAACAAGTTAAAATCCTGTTTTTAAGGGCAAAATTTTGAAATTTTCTCTGGGGGAGGACCCCCAGACCCCCCTTTTTACTGTGTGGATCATTGTTTGCCCACAATTAAACTTTCATACATTCAAATTCAAATATTTACTTTTTATTTTCTAAAAATTTAATTGCTCTTCTAATACGTGCATGTAATAATCTATTGTTGTGACTAAATAGTTGGTGAACACTCCCAGTCACAGAAGCTGAAATTCTGTGGGGGGCATGATATAATTATCTCAGTTCAGCTAATTAAGGCGGTGGGTCGCGTTAGATTTCGTTTCAGAAAAGTGGGTCGCGATGTTAAAAAGTTTGAGAACCCCTGGTTTAAAGTGTTCTTATACTTGTATCGAAAAGCTGTAAGAAAACATTTTTAGACACTGAAATTTTAAAACACTTTTACAACACTATATTTTTCTCACACAACACATTCGAAACATAATCTCAAAACACAATCAATGTTGTCAGGTAGAACACTTTATCACCTTACTGTGCTGTGATAGTGATCAGAAAATGTTTGAACATTGTTAGAAATGTGTTTGTTCTACATTATAACGTGTTCTAAAAATAGCGTAAAATATGTTTAAAATCTGAAAGTGTTGTTAAACTTCGATTGCAACACCATAAGAACACATTTCATTTCCTTAGCCACACATTCACAGCACTATCTTTCCTCAGACAACGCAATCGCAACACTTTTGTGTATAAGTGCTAAATATCATGATTACATTGTTAATTATGTTGCAAAAGTGTTTAACGCATTTGCAGTGAACCCACAATACACCGACACAGCTCGATACGGAATCACCATAGCATCTCAAAGGAGAAAAAAATCCTCTCCCAATTTACCCTATATATAAAAGTGCTCCCCGGCATCATCCCCATAGGAAAAGCGATAATTACTCTCTCTTCCGCAAGAGGTCAGCCGCGCCAAAGGTGTCGGGGAAGGCCGCGATGACGCTCGGGTGATGGATGGATGTTGACCTCTGGCGGCACATTACACAGTAGGGTGGGCCGAAAAAAACTTTTTATTTTATTTTGAAACGCTATACCGCGGAAAACTTGCCTCTGGGGTAGAGAAGTAAAATGCAACAAAAATTTTTAAAATCGGTTAAAAATTGCAATAGCGCATTGCACCTAAAGTTTGAAAAAATAGGCTATTTTCATTACTTTTCAAAAAAATCAAATTAAATCAAATAACATTTATAAAAAGTATCTAAAGGCATATAATAGAATAAAAATGGGGAGAAAACTTATTTAATTGAAAAAAGGTGGTATTTTACAATTAATTGGTAGTATAATAACATCTAAAAATACACGTTTTTACCAGAAATTCACATATTTCGTATGAAACAAAAAAATTATGAAAATCAATTTTTCATAACTATACTACCTTTCTAGCTATCACTCAGTAACCCCCTTAACAGTTAAAACATTTTTTACAGTTCGCTTCGCGATCGGAGCTCGTTCGTTGCACAACAAACCGCATCACTATCTTTCGTTGAAATAAAAACTTATTTTATATTTTGAAACGCTATACCACGGAAAACTTGCATCTTGAGTATAGAAGTAAAATACAACAAAAATTTTTAAAATCGGTTAAAAATTGCCTTTGTACATTGGTCCTAAAATTTGAAAAAATATGCTATTTTAATAACTCTTAAAAAATCAAATAACTTCTATAAAAAGTATCTAAAGGCATAAATTAGAAGAAAAATGTTAAGAAAAAATATATTTAATGGAAAGAAAGATGGTATTTTACAATATAAGGTTGCACTATAAGGTTACACTTGGCATTTCGCCTTTTTTTCTTCAAAAATCGCATTTTTCGATTGAATTAAAAAAAAAATCCTGATGGTGCATAGTTTGATTTGTAACAAAATGTAGTCCTTGACTGGTTACTAAGTTCTTTTGGTATTTTGAAAGAATCTTATGTTTCTCTGTCGGATTATTTAATTATTAAATTATTAACATAAACTGTATTTTAGTACTAATAATCCAACAGATGAACAGAAGATTTTAGTTTCTTTTATATTAAAATCAAATTATATCAAACTAATTTGTCTGTATGATTCTTTATTTAGAAAAAGTAAATGGTTTTAAATTTGACCTGGACACGTGTGATAGAAACATCTAGAAATCTAGATTTTTGCCTGAAGAGTTATTAGAAATCATTGATCCAATGATTAAAAAAAATGCATTTTTTGCTCATTCTGAAAACTTGCTTTTGGGCATGATCATAGATAAAAAGGGATCATATATGAGGGAGTTAGGTTTAGAAGAACAATTAAGGCTAGAAACTCAGCTTCTAAAAGAAAGTCAGTTAGGAGTTCCCATCCCCCCCCAAACCTAATTTTCAAGCTACTGACCATATATAGAACATACGTAGACAGTAGACTATGTATAGATTAGCTGGAATACTGCTTCTCTTTCTCCCCACCTATACACCTATACTACGAAGATTCACCGATCAAGAGACATAGTCTATGATAATGACTGGAACTTTGAGAGATTCCCATGTCACACACAAACAGTCGAACGTTGTGTAAAATTAGTAACACAGAGGGCATCACGAAAAGTCATCGGTATGAATGCCAGGAGATGGGGTTTATAAGAACTATTAATCTTTCAAGATCTTCAATGCCAAATTTTTCAATCAAGTCTTCTTTCGAAATACCAAAAGAAGTTAATAACCAGTAAAGGACTACATTTTATTACAAATCATACTATGCACCATCCGGAATAATAACTTTTTAATTCAATCGAAAAATGCGATTTTTGAAGAAAAAAAAAGGCGAAATGCAAAGTGTAACCTTATAGTGCAACCTTATATTATAAAATAAGATCTTTCTTTCCATTATATATATTTTTTCTTAACATTTTTCTTCTAATTTATCCCTTTAGATACTTTTTATAGAAGTTATTTGATTTTTTAAGAGTTATGAAAATAGCATATTTTTTCAAATTTTAGGACCAATGTACAAAGGCAATTTTTAACCGATTTTAAAAATTTTTGTTGCATTTCACTTCTATACTCAAGAGGCAAGTTTTCCGTGGTATAGCGTTTCAAAATATAAAATAAGTTTTTATTTCGGCGAGAGATAGTGATGCGGTTTGTTGTGCAATGAGCGAGCTCTGATCGCGAAGCGAACTGTAAAAAATGTTTTAACTGTTAAGGGGGTTACTGAGTTATAGCTAGAAAGGTAGTATAGTAACGAAAAATTGTTTTTCATAAGTTTTTTTGTTTCATACGAAATATGTGGATTTCTGGTAAAAACGTGTATTTTTAGATGTTATTATACTACCAATTAATTGTAAAATACCACCTTTTTTCAATTAAATAAGTTTTATCCACATTTTTATTCTATTATATGCCTTTAGATACTTTTTATAAATGTTATTTGATTTTTTTGAAAAGTAATGAAAATAGCCTATTTTTTTCAAACTTTAGGTGCAATGCGCTATTGCAATTTTTAACCGATTTTAAAAATTTTTGTTGCATTTTACTTCTCTACCCCAGAGGCAAGTTTTCCGCGGTATAGCGTTTCAAAATAAAATAAAAAGTTTTTTTCGGCCCACCCTATTACACAGGGTTCATCTCTCGCGACAGCTCCTTGATAACCCCCGGTGTCACACACACACCGAAGAAGAGGAGAGAGCTCTCTTTAACCATCCTGAGGGATTTATTTGGCTCGAATTGAGGAGTTTTTGAGGTGAGTTGGTGTCAATGGTTGGAGGATGGATTGATTGGTTGGAATATTGGGGGAGGATGTGGAGGATCTTCAAGAGGAAGTTGCTTGATGGAGGAGAGGATGGTTTCGTTGAACTCTTTGATCCTTTTGAGTATGTTTTTTTTAAAATGAGTGAAATAAAGGAAAAATAGTATATATGGCATATGAAATATGTTTATTGTTAAATCGGGATATTTTAGTTATTATAACAGTGAATTAATGAAAAACGAAATAATTTAAATAAAACCTAAACGGCCTTAAAAAATAAGCTAATGAAAAAAAATATATATGATGTATTTGAATTTTATTTGAAAACACAAAAAATTATTTACAGAACTATAAAAGTATGTTTTTAAAATGTTTGGTAATTTTTACTAATATCTTTCTTTCTTTTAAAATTTTAAATCCAATAATTAAATTAATTTAATTAAGTTAATTTTTATGTATTAAAGCGTCTTAACAAGTGAATAAAGATATAAATTGGTGTATGTTAGGGCTCTTTTATAGTGGATCTGGATTCGAGCTGAAACTGGAAAACTATAAATCACTGAACCCGACACGCTTCCCTCTCCAGCGTTCGTAATAGAAGAGAGGGGGTTGTTTACTCGACTGCCAAGGCTGCCAAACATGATACTTAACTATCTCATCCCCTCTTTCTTGCATTGGAAAGGCTGGAAGGGGGAAAGCGTGCCGAGCAGGTGCGGGTTCGAGTGATTTGTAGTTTTCCAGATCAGCCAAAATTCAGATTGAGTATGAAAGAGCCCTTAGGGTTTCTGTATAGAAGAAATTAATCCTATAGTGACAGAAAAAAGAACCTTGATTGGGTTTCAACAATAAAAACACAAGTTTTCAACAAAAATTTCTAAGGACAAAAAAGTAGGTTAAATTTTATTTTAAATTTAAAATACCGAAACCACACTACAAATTTATTAATTAACCTCCCAATAAGGAAGTTGCATGATTTTTTTAATCGATTCCTCTTGCAAAAATAAGCAACTACCCAAAATTTGAGGCCGATCGAGAAATTTTTTGATTGTCAAAAAAATTAACAAAAATCCCCTTTTTAAAAGCGCGCGAAAACGCCAAGAGTTTGGATGTGACGTCATCTGATACTAAACATTGTTGTAAAGCAATGGAGTTGATGGTATTATTGTTGACGTCATCTTATAGTTTGAACAATAAACGTTTTCAGTCACGTGTTTTTTTCTCGACTTTTAAATTAAAATATTTAATTACCTGTACATTTTTTTGAAAAACTGACTAAATATTTCATTTTATCATACAAAAAACCATACGGAACACTTGTTTGTTTTTGAAAATCTGACACATGCAACTTCCTTATTCCTTTACTTTAAAAGTACTAAAATAATAATGCGTACTGTTGAACCAACGATAGTAAAAGGGTCACGTTACTTTTTGCTTCAGTATTTTTTATTTTATTTAAAATATACTGATTTTTTATGTATAGAGGGTATAACTAAGGTGAGAGGGAGTAAATGTATCTTCCTCTTTCGATCAACTGTCCATCAGCTTCTCCCTTTCTCCCCTCCGAGTTGTCAAAATCACGTGATCCTTTTACTATCGTCGGTTCGACAGTAATTGAATGTTCATTTCATCAAACAAATAAATAGCGTTAAACTCCCGAACTCCCTCCATAAAACACACAACCCCTCAAAGAAACACGACTCTAAAGTGCAAAACACACTACAATCAATCTCCATAAAAAAGCATGGAGAGAGCCTAGTCCCCTATCTTGACAGGAATGAAGATTCCTGTCAAGATAGGGTGAGTCTCAGGCTGAACTCCAAGCTTTTTCCCCTTTTTGATTAATTGCAGTAGCGTTTTATAGACGCTAGGTATGACTTGGGCCTAACCCTTTTACACACACACCTCCCCACCAAAAGATTAACAAAGCCATACCCGAACTGGAAATCACAACCACTCATTTCAAAGAACCGACAACGCAAAACACCAGAAACGCAACACCGCGCGACTCTTGGGAAAAAAAACGCGTTTTTAAAACGACGCCCTCAGAACGCGTGATTGGCGAGAGAGGGAAGGGTGCACGCGATTGGCTGTGTTGCGCAACGCGAGCGAAAGGGTTGCCGCCCCGAGGAAGATGCGGTCGCGATTCCTGCCTGGGGAAGAGCGATTAAAATAGCCCGGGAGGGATCGATGGTTTTAGAGGGGGATCGATTCGGTCGAAATCGATTTTTTTTCGTCCGTGGGTTTTGTTTGTATTTATTTAAGTTGTCATTTAATTTTGAAATAGGTTTAAAAATTGAAACTGTGTGTTTAGAAGGGTGAAATGTATTTAAAATGTAGCAAAGAATGAAATATTTTAATCGAATTTTTAAAATATTCTGGAGTGATACACATATTTTACTTTTAAATGTTCATTTTAGATTCGTGTAAAAATTTAGAAACCAAATATCTATACATAATAAAACTTAGTTCTAAGTTTAAAGATAATAATGGTTTGGATTTAGATGGAAAAACTACAATGCTAAAAATGGTTTTTGAAAAGATCATCTCATGAAGCACACAGAACTAAATCAAATCTTACTTTGATTAATATTATTAAGAAATATTTAAGCTTTTTAAAATCACCTATATAGCATTAGTTTCTTCGAAAAGAGTTTGAGTAAAACAATTAAAAATGAAAAAGGAAAGAAAACAGTTCATAAGTTTGCAATAGAAACTATTCAAAACGTTTGTTAATGTTTTTAATTATCTCACTATTTCTTAAACAGCTTGAAAATTTCTTTAAATAACACATTATACTCCACTTTCCCCCAAATCTCACCCTATTCCACGATATCCCTGACGGTGCTTTAGATTCCAATCTCCGAAATACACCTCCCCTTTTCGAATTCAGACAACATGGTAATTTCTCCATCACCGAAATCCAGGCCGCATTCAGCTCGACCAAACTCCTCGAAAAACCCGGCCAACAAGCCCCCTTAACCACCTGCCTTCATTCCCCATTCCACCCGACAACACACACCCCGACCCTCTTCGAACAAACAAACAAGAGAAGAAGCTCCCGCGACACCCCCTTGGACGAATTTGGAAGAGAGAGAAAAAGAGAGAATTGGGGGAGAAAAGGGCAATTTGAGAGCCCGGAGAAGGACGCACCTTTGATTACGTGTAATCAAAAGGGCGGCTGCGCGCCGGTTGTCATGGAAACGGCGAATGCAAATGCGGACATGCAAATCGCGGTCGGGACGGTGGTTGGTCGGATCGGAGGGAGGTGGAACCCTTGCCGCACAGCAAATCACGAGGCAGCTTCACCCGTTCCTCACTTTAAAATCGCTCCAAAGTGCTCGAAATGCGGCTATCCCGTGTCGATAGGGGTTAAGTCGGGGGTTAATAGTGGTTATGGAGTCGCTATGGAGTGTCATTGAGGGTATGACTGGTTTCATACAGAAAATATGGTCCGATTTAACGTTTTTAAAATTTTTAAAACCAGTTTAGGAAGTTAAAAACACTAACTGTGCGTTATGTAACTCCATTTATAGTTATTGAACGCATCCAAGGTACTCGTCAATGTGAAAGTAGACTGCTACATTGTTTTGAGGTACTTTTTGGTACTTTTAACTCTTTCTCGTCTTGTGAATTATATTCCATTATATTCCGGGATTTCTAAACTGACACAAATAAATAGTTTAAAAATAAATAAGAATTTAAGATTTTAAACGCGGAATACAAATTTATGATTATTTCCTGGTTTCTTAAGAAGTTTAGCTCCTTGTGTAACAAATTAAAAAACGTCATTACAATTTGGGGACAAGGTGATTTTCAGAGAAAATTCACACACACATTAGTTTTACTTTACTCTACTAAAATTTATAAAAGTTATCGCGCTTCTTGCAATTTAAAATCATCATTTTCAAAATACACAATAAGGAAGTAAAAGCTTTGCTGGTCTCAGTTAAATATAACGGTTGTTGATTTCATAATAAAACGCTATTACTTTCACTTTGCAATACAGTCATTAAAATATACACTTTTCAGTTTGAGATATTGAATAAATAAGTCTCATCATATTTCTTTTTCAGAATATCATTGGGAGGATTCCTGACCCCCATACCCATCCACTGGAACGACGAGTAGCAAACGATATTTTCAAATATCTCCCACCTAAAACGTTTCTCGAAACAGCCAACTCAGACTGGTAAAACCAGCCCATTGCGGCAGAGCACGAATTCCATCACCTGCTGACTTGCAAATCAGCAAACGAGAAAGCCCGCTCCCTTTCGCAACAAAACCGCCTCGTTTCATCAGGACGAGAACCCCTCCACTCCTCTCGACCCTTACAACACACACCAAAGCAACAGTTTAAAAACTTGAAAACCGCCAGGCTTATAGGCGCCAAATAAAATAAAAACCCAACGACGGCCAATCGTCTGTGGCCCCCAGGGGGTAGAAAGGGGGGGGGGTCGGAAATAAAGTTGAGAAAAAGGAGAGAGAGAAAATTACAAGGGTCGCCGGGGTGAGGAGATATTGGTGTTTAAAACGAAGGATTCCGGAGAGATCTCAATCGAGACTTCGTATCCGGAAACAAGGACAAGAGCTTAAGGTGAGCACGGCGACAATAAAGGATTTTTGACGATCAGGGCTAAGTGACCGGAATGGGACAACAAACGGAGAAATGATGTTAGGGACCAAAGCGCTTGAGGATTGGGAAATTTTAAAGGGGTTTGGAGGGCGGGTATGGGTTGCATATGTATGGGATTTGGACTCCAAATAAAGAAATCAAAAGTAAATTCTTCTAAAATTGTACTGTCGATAAATTTTGATTTTTTAAAATTAATTTTTACATTTGCATACCCGATCAGGGAAGATTTTGGATTGCGGATTAAGAGTCAAAAAGGATTTAAAAACACATCCTTTTTCACTTTAGGCGATATATTATTAACTCAAAATTAAGCTCGTCTACTGGACAAAACCTGCGCATCGTGTTTGTGATTAACTTAAGGATAAAATTGCATGCAATCCATAAAATTTCTGTAAAAGACTATTTCTTAAATTATAGTAAATACTGACACAAGATGGATTCTGTTTGGGATTCATACCCAATATTTTTACTAAGAAAGATCTGGGGTTCATATTTGGGGGATCTATTTTTGATCTATATTTGATTCTGGGGATCTATTTTTAATAAGAAAGATCTTTCTACGAATGTTATTCCATTAAACATCCAAGTGACAATCATAAAGTTGTGAATAATTTTACGGAATGAAATATTTTGACAAATTTTTAAGCATCAAATTTAAATTTTACATTTTGATAAGTACGAATAACTACAATTTTATATAAGACAAACTTTTACTCAACATTAAATTTCAGTTTCAAGATTATGAAACTGAACAGATTACAAATCTAAGGCTAGGAAATTTTTAATCGAAGATAAAAAAAACACACAGAATACTATAGTATTCTGAATACTATACAGAATATAGAAGTACAGAATACAGAATACTATAGTATTCTGTGTGCTTTTTTACATCTTCGATTAAAAATTTCCTAGCCTTAGATTTGTAATCTGTTCAGTTTCATAATCTTGAAACTGAAATTTAATGTTCAGTAAAAGTTTGTCTTATATAAAATTGTAGTTATTCGTAGTTATCAAAATGTAAAATTTAAATTTGATGCTTAAAAATTTGTCGAAATATTTCATTAATAACATCCAATTTTGTTTAACACGGGTTTTATACAGAAAGAATAAGGACCAGCGCAATCCTCGCACAATCGATCCACCAAAATAAAAAAAACAACCATTCAAAACCCAGCTAACCATTAAAAAGGAGCGATTACCTTCCAACCTCACTGAAAACGGCGAAATAATAATGATGATAATAATAATAATAATTCCGAAACCGAGAGCCGGTTTTAATAAACGACTTGAACGTGAGGGAAGGAGGGAGCGCCCGAAACTATGTTTCACATATTAGCAAAAAGAGAGGAAATTAAAACTAAAAACGCAACCTCCGAGGGAGAGAGAGAGAGAGAGAGGAGAAAGGAGCAGGGAGAGAAGAAGAGGGGAGAGGGAGAGGGGAGCCGTGTCCGCGGCTCTAATGATGATGTACCCCGGCGCTGACCACGGACTTAGTTACCATGGAAACGGTCATTCCAATGCATGAGGAACGAGATGCATTCCGGGTGGCTGCTTTTGGCCATCTTGGACCTTCCCACCCCTGCGTCTTACCAAAAGCCCCCTTCTTTCCCTCCCCCCGGCTCCGTGGAAGGAACACTCCAAAAGCCCCCCCCTTCCAGCGAAATCTCGCCCCCCCCCTCTGGAAAAAATCGATTGTATCGGGGGTGGGCGGCGGTGGAGGATGGATAATGGTGGTGATAGTGGGGCTAAACTAGTAGTGGACGGAGGTATAGGTTGAATGCTAAACTGAGGACGCGCGGCCTTCCAATCAATCGGGTTTAACTCGCTTTTTGCACCGGAATGGGATGTGCCTTGGAGGTGCTTTGGATGTAAAATCGACGATGACGATGATGATGATGATGCAGAGAAGTATTTTTTTTAAAGAGGCGCTCTCTTAGAACGGAATAGATCAGAGGCTTTGAATAGATCGAGTTTTGGGTAATGATTTCTCTTTTATTAGCTGCACTGTAGGAATATTAAGGGATGTGGGAGATATACATAGAAGGGGGTCCTTTATGATTATCTAGTTAGGGGGAGTTGGTTATCTTAGTTATGGGGGATTCATCGATTTGTTTAGCAGTAAAGGATCCTAATATTTCTAGATACTCAACATTAGTTATTGTTTGAATTCATATTATAACCAGTACTCGATAATCAAATCACTACTTGGTATCTATATCATAAAACAACACTGGAAACGTTTAAAAAGTATTTTCTAATCATTTTAAGAACCTTATTTCTTAAAGATAGTATTAGGAGTAAAGATAATTACAACATTAAGGCTAAGCACGCACTAGAGACTTTTGTCTCGGCGACAGAGACAAAATTGTTTCCCTGGCTATTGCAAGAAGCTATAGAGCGCGCACATGGCGACGAGACCAAGATCACTAGGCCAAGAATTTCCTAATAGAAATGCATTGCTCTCGAGTGACTAGTGTTACAGTCGCCGGCGACATAAGTCTCTAGGGCGCGCTTAGCCTTAAACACTTAAAGGTATATCATTCACTGAGAATGTGTTGCACATAGTAAACTTCAAAAAGTCTATCGAGAGAGATTTCTGCAATTATTTTTTTTTCGAAGTGTCTATATCCACGAAAGTTGACCCATGCTAAAGTATTAGCGAAATTCGTTAGAGTTTAGTTGTTACTTTCGTGGATCTAGACAGTGCCTAATTTTTTTTATAAATGTATGATAATATGGAAAATAAACTAATTTGATGAGGTACATCGACTTATCCCGCATACAACTTTATTTCGAGGAAATTTATTTCAAATGCCGATCATTTGAAACGGTTGCAAGCTGTCTCAAGTTGTTCTTTTGTCGATATTGATGACGTCGTCGAAATGTATTCTTGTGTTGGAATGAGAGTAAATAAAAACCGAATCAGCTACAAGGCTAAGTCGTTTGGAATCCTTTCTTTGTGTATCTTTCTTTGTGTGTGGAATCCTTTCTTGTTGGAATGGTCAAAGATACCTGAATGGACATTTAGGCTTTTACATACCTCATCTGTTTTTATGTTTCCACTTACTTCCAGATATGTGTTTTATGTTAAGAGATGATTATTAGTGGTGAAATAACATGGAAGTAAACTAAGTGAGTGCCATTATGGACTTGTTTTCTAGTTTTGAAATGCAAGTGGATTGGAGACAAAACACTCACATATAACAAATGATTTTTATGATCAATTGAATGGAAAAGAAAAATTAATTAAATAAGAAGAAAAAAGTCTGGTGAAGCTAGACTAGAGATAAAAAAGGCGGGATAATTGAAAAGGGAAAACGACTTAAAACTTTCTATTATCATCATTAGAATGTATAACTATATGAATAGGAGAAGAAAAGCAGAAAAAAGAAAATGATTGTGAAATATTGTGTTCTTGCATTAAAAACAGTTTATTTTAAAGAGAAAAAGAAATATGTATTTGTATGAAAGTTATAAGGATATAAAATACAAACGAAATTTACAAAAAAATTAATAAATTTTTCTTCCGTAAAAAAGAAATAATTTTTTTTGGATGCTTTGACGAAAAAAATTTAATTTTGATATTTCATTCTAATTTGTGTCAGACAAAAAGTAATAGGTTTTAAAATACTTCTTTAATACGGAAAAAAATAGCCTACCTTTTTAGGATAATGAATCTGAAGAAATTAAGAGCAAATAGCTTTCAAACAATTTAATTTACGGACTCAAATGCACAATTCCATAAGAAATTTTAAAAGAATTGCGTAGAGATATTATTAATCTATTTATGTTACTCTTAAGCTACAAATTTAAAAAAAGAAATGCTTACATTTGAAATTTAAGTTTTAAAATTCCTCTTAACTTTATCAAATTTTTTAAAAACACAACTGAATTATCATGCATCATAACAAACGCCTCCCGCAATAAGCCCCGTCAAACATCCCCCCAAAAGTTCACACACACCTGAATCCAACCATCCCATCCCAGGAAATCCCTCGCAAACCCCCTCACCTCACAGGAAAAAAAACATCCGGAAAGTAACAGTTAGTTGTCGCGCCGGAAAGCCAAGCGTCAGGAGGAGGCTCGGCAGGAAAAAAACCCCTCTCCAACAATCCCGGCATGCCATTGTGCGCGAGATCGCACGTGGTCGAGTTTACGGCCTCCTCGGCCGCCGACAGGTCACGTGCTTTATGGCCCATTCTGAGCCGGAATATGGCCACTCTGAAATATTGTGCCGCATGTGTTGTTTTCTTCATCATCGGAGCCACTCCTGGAGATTACCGTGCTTTCTCGACAGGCCTTTCTTTCGCTCCAAATGAGCCCGGATGCAAAGAATGGGAAATTTTTCTCTTTTCTTTTTACCCCAGCTCCGTTTTGTTGCTTTGGAGGTTGAGGACGGAGTAAGGAAGTGTTCTCTTGTATCAATTTGATGTGGAGGTGGTTTTTTCAGGTGATTCAAAAACGTAAAACGTAAATTAACAAAATAAAAAGTATTTGGATGAATTTTTTTGTTTAATTGGCACTTTAAATTATTCAGATTTGGTATAATAGACTTTCTGATGATAGCGTTCACTTGGCAGCATTATAATTTTCAAATAAAAAAATGATAGCATCCGAGTACTAAATACTAAGATTAAGTCGATTAAATGTTAAATAACTCAAAAAAATCCAGATGGTTTATTAAAGAACTGTAGGTTAAAAGTCACAATATCATCTTCAATAAATAACACAATAGTTTCTAACAACATTTTTTAGAACAACCTAACATGAAAAAGGCTCATCAGAAGAGTACCCTCAGTGGAATTTTAAATTTTTACTGTCCTTTTTTAATTTAGGAAAAATAATATTAAAATACACGAAACTATTTCATAAAATGATCTTTTGTTGTAAATTGTTTCCACAACTCCCAAAACACACTGATTGACACCACATTCCCTTACGACTCTCTACAACTCCCCTTCTAGACATCTGAGATATTCTTTCACAAGTTCTTTCCAATTTCCAGGGTATTAGAACATGGGAGAAGCTTTGAATACAGGCATTCCAGAGCTTATTACCAATGACAACTCAAAACTTTTGTATTCGACTTATAGAGTCTTGAATGAGAATCCATCTAATAAGAATATTTTTTCAAGAAAAGAAAGAATACACACTTAAAGTCCAGGCACAGCATCCATGTACTGCGAAAATAGATTCCTTCGCGAACTTCAGACGGAATATTTCAGAAAGATAAAATCGGAAAATATACCCAAACGCACCATTCAAATTGAACAAGTAGAGAAAAATCCTTTCACTCTTATTGCTTCCACCTCGAGTACAGCATATTTCCCGAGTAAATGTCAAGTCTTCCTGATCCAGTAAAAGCCAAGACGGGAGGCCAAAGAA
This sequence comes from Tetragnatha versicolor, assembly GCA_024610705.1. NCBI lineage: Eukaryota > Metazoa > Arthropoda > Arachnida > Araneae > Tetragnathidae > Tetragnatha > Tetragnatha versicolor. The sequence continues at coordinate 36,206,914 of JANDEH010000002.1, read as the reverse complement.
CACATTTTTCCGAAGCGCAACTCCTCGTCAATGTTTCATTTCTCCTCAAGTGATATGAAAATCGCAGCAATAACACACATAGAAACGCATGTCAAGCCGGACACGATGCCGGAATATATATATTTCCTCGAGAAAAACGAAATAAAGCATCGCCTAGGTATAGAAAAAAAACAAGGCATCAGAGAGATATAAAAGAAGAACCGAAGGCAAATACGAGGGAGATAAGCCCCATCCTCTGAAGAGAATGGGAAATACAGAGATACAAATATAATTCCGAAAGGGCAAATTTTCCGAATATATCTGCAAGCGGGAATGAGAAAAGTTGAAAAGCGAGGAATGCGATGGTTTTTCAATAAAAGTCCGCAATATCTCGAGAAATTGCGGAGAGGGTGTTTCTGGGAAAGAGCTGACTGCACATTCGAGAGAAAAGTTGCAGCCAGCTTCAAAAGGAGCATTCTTCACATTTTAAAGAGGGCGAGGAAACCTCTGAAAGGGCGCCCCTTCTCGAAATGGGAATTCTCTTTCCTCCTCCGCGCGATAAATGGAATATTATTGGGGGAGGTTTGGAAGAAATGGGTCATGGAGCAGACCTCGAAGGATTCTATTAACGCGTGTTTTCTCTCTCTCGTGTTGGTGGGTCGTTTGAGATTTTTTTTACTGTCGCGAGAATGCATCCTGCTCTTACATTTTAAAATATACTTTTAAATAAGATACTCGTTCAAGGTAAGTAAACAAGTATTTTAAGGCCCAGTATGAAATACATAATTTTTAACCATTTTGAGTTATGGGTAAATGTTATATTTAAACTTTTACCTGAAATAAACAGTTTTGAATAAAAACCCTATAGAGATTGTAGCTATTTTCAGTTTTGTTATTGTTATTCGAAGATAAGCGCATTAAAGCGAGCTAGTTTTTTTTGCCTCCTTAAAAATGGGGAAATTGAGTTGTAGCATGCTGGCGGTCAAGGTTGAAAATTGCAAATTCAGGGGATGTTATGTCCAAAGATTGAAAAATCCACTCTTGTTTTTGTTTTAAATACCAGGAAAAACTGGAGCAAAAATTTTCAATCTATTTTTAAGTGCACAGACTATTATTTTATCATTGTATTCTCTATAATTTTATAGATAAACAGGCTCAAGTATCGATCACAAATAAATACAAATTACTTAACAGCAAATAATAAAGTCAGGTCATGCTACGTTGGTAAAGTGTCTTGTTCATACAGTTTTACCAACTACACTTAATAAATAAGAGTTGAAATTAATGAACTGCGAAATTAAATTCATAATTTCAGTTTATTACCTCAAAGGAAATCTTTGAATTAAATCAAAGACTTCATAATTTTCCTTATTCAAGTTACTAAAAAAGATGTTTTAAAAAAATAATTATCTGGAACAAAAATTGTTTGTGTGAGATGACCCTACTTAAAATAAAGAAATAAATGCTTTAAGGAAGATAAATCGCATTTTCACCACTCAAACAGACAGAAAATATCCCTGCATAGAAAGAAAAGGAAAACCAACTTTATTCCCAACAAGATTCCAGGTAGACCCTTTCTCCCTAAACAAAACAAAGCATGCACAACAAATCACATACACTCTTATATTTAATACGTCCAGTTCCACCTTGGGAAAAAAAACATGAAAGCGCCCTTGCTCCTCTAGGCAAATCGCATTGACCAGTCCATCTTCACCACTTACGTCCAGAGAGAAGTACCTGGCCGATTCGGGAAAATTGACTTTGTTTTCCGGAAAACGGCCCGAAAATAACGTCGCACTAAACGGCGACGGATAAGGGAAAAACTCGCTTAGCCTCGTCCCTCCATTTCCCGTCCAGAAATCCCGGATTTTCGGGATCCGGAACCGAGCAATTGTTTGTCCCCTAACTTCGTTTTTGAATATGGAAGAAGGTCCGTTATGGGAGGGGAAATGTGTTCCGCCTCTGGAAAATGGACGGCAATCTCTCTCGTATTGGGTTTAAAAGCAAAGTTTGAAGACTTACTTGAAAGGAAGGGAAATTTCAAAAATTTTAACCGGTTTTTTTTGTTGAAAAACGGAGAAATCGAAATGCGGGTTGTGAGGGACATGGATGGCCTTTTAAACGCAATTTTCCGAATCATTCGAATGTCCATTTTCAATCTAAAGGTGGTTTATGTTGGGAGAAAGTTCTATAGAAAGATTCTATCAGAAATCGTAAGATTTTTTTTATTAAAAGACGAAATTGCCGTTTTCGAGATCTGACTTACAGAACTACAGAAGTAAAATGTCAGCATTAAATTCTGTAGTCTTTTAACTCAACATATAAGTTTCTCTTATACATAAGCCATCAATTTAGCAAAATGTTTCGATTAATATAAAAAATATTACACTTATAAAATACCCACTTTTCATACCCAATACCCATTACGTTTTTATTTGGGACGATAGAATTAACGACTAAACTTACTTCCCAAAACTTCACTTAAAAATTCCCAAGATTTTTGAGATTATGAGAAGAAAAGATAATTAATATCAAATTAACAGCTTAGTTTTAGCTTAATTTTGGGCAAGAAAGTTAACGATTTATCAAAATCTATTAATATTAAATTCGAATTAATACTTTTTAAAACTTATAAGCAATCATTAAAAACCTACAAGAGTTAAAACACTGATGATAGGAGTTATTGTGATTCACAATACGTAGGGTAGGTGGGGGTAAAAACCCGCACGAGGCAAAAGCACGCACTGCGATTTTTAATTGTTAATGATCGATTCAAAAGTTGAAAACCAGGTGGTTGGTTTGTCTTATTGTGACCTATTGTTCTGTGAAAATTCGTACCCCTAAGTCACTCATGAGTTTAAAAAATGCCAAAAGTTTGTTTTTCATCATTTTGATGTAATTTTTCTGATCTTTTACTTAAAAATTACGTAAAATAGGGCTTGAGGGGAAATACAAACAAATAGCCCAATGATAAGATAGCAATTCAACTTCAGTTTCATTTTGAAAGAATTGCCTCAACATGTCTCTAAAAATAATAAGGCTTGTTTTTCAAAATAATGTAAAACGGGGCAAATCCACGCAGGTGTTTTGGGGCAAATGTACGCAGCTTAAAAAACTCAGGAATTCCTCCCAAAAGGAAAATGGGACTACTTGATCACTAAAGAGGTTAATAAAGGTGTCTGAGATGCCAACCCTCTACCTAAAACCATCCTTTCTCCCTTTTGAAAGATATTTGGTCAATCTGAAATGAATTGCAACAACAGATTGACAATTTTCATTAAAACGTATCATATTTATATTTAATATTGTTGGTTTGCTTAGAAATATTAAAACAACATTAAGAGCATTATTTTTAGTGTTTTTATAATGAAAAATTATGTTTATCCATGTTTATTTCACTTGGGAACCAAGATTTGCAAGTGCGTGTCTTTGCCCCATTTTGCGAGGCAAAGCCCCGCGAATTTTTTTTCTACTAAATTGTAAATATCTCCTAAAATACCATCGATAAGAGTTTAAACTTGGATTGGTTTTGTAGGTAGGATCTCAATCTAACATCTCCAATTAAAATTTCGGGATTATCTACCCCCTTTCGACGACAATGTTAAAAATACTGAAAATTGCGTGGCTTTGCCCCCACCTACCCTAAATCTTAAGAAGCAGACTAATAAATTTTGTTTTATCAAGACAAATGGAAAAGTCATTAAAAAATTCAAAATTATTTTCCAAACAGAAGCGGTGATAGTTGTTACTCAAAATATTGGTTAGTTTCACATAATATAGAGCTTAAGAGAGGATTCATCTCCATAGACGCTAATGACAACTTTTTTAACAAGGATTTTCCCATAGACAACTTCTGGTACATCGGACTGCCTCTTTTAGTTCCACGTCACTCCTTCTACGTCACTCCTGTTCTCTGTCATTCGCCCACTGAAGCTGTCACTCAAATCCGAATCGGAAGTGGAGGGAAAATAGCAGAACCGACGAAATTAAAAAGCCGCTTGATAGAAGTTCCGTATCCAATCAGGAATCACTTTCGCATTTCGCCTTCTCTGATTGGCTGCCAGTGAAATTAATTATAATCTGCGAGCATGAATAAAATTAAGTACCTAAAGAGGAAAACTACCGTTTGGAATCTCTGTTAGCTCTTTATTCTGCGGGTTAGTTTATAAAGATTCTTTACACAACAATAAACCTTATTGTGTAAAAATATTAAGACGAGTAAAGAAACTCTAGTAAACTAGATAAAGAAGAGAATAAGAAAAATATGGTTTGGTTTACTTAACCAGGAATAACGCGAAGGTTTTGCATTCGGAAATAAGAATTCCGGCGTTAAGGGGCCAGAGAGGGAGGGAAGAAATTAACGGGAACGGTCAGCGCCTTCCAAACAGCCTGGGCACTAATCGATAGCTCTAAATCTATTTCCAAAGTGGGCAGAAAGGAAGGAATTGAGATTTGACGGAGGCAGCAGTCCGGCGGTCAAGCAGATGCGGCTCCGGAAGCGAACTGGTGTAAAATGTCATTTACAGGAAGGAAGCCAGAAAAGAACGGACAAGAGACCCCAGGGACGTCCAACACGACAGAAGGTGCGGCAGAGAGAAAAAGAGCGAGCCCAGGGATGACAGGGGGCAAGAGAGAGAAAAAAAATGTAAGGGGGGGGAGGAAGAGAAGTTTGCCCAGGGGCGATCCGCTGTCCGCTGCAAAAGCGAAGAACGTCATCGTTTGTGCCGGACACTGGGCGCTTGGAGGTCAATCAATAATTCTACAACGAAGAACCTCGAAATAGATTGGTGATGAGGAGGAGAGGGGAAGAGAGGGAAATAAACAAACAAAGCGAGGAGGGAAAAACGGGATAAATAAAAAAACTCGGGATTCATAATGAGGCCGGTTGATTTTGTTTGGGGGCCCGCCGGGCGATTGGATTTCGCGGCGAGAGAAAATTCGGGGCCTGCATAAAATCAAGCCCCGGAAAAAAGGAAAATTTATTCTCGACGTTGTTATTCGGTATTAAAGCGACACGCAACAAATAATAGATGGATCTAATTGCTTAAGCAGCGATCCGGCCACTTGGGCTATTTGGGGCTGCAGCGAAAGAAATGGAGCTGGCAGCACCCGCAATGAAGGTTATTCAGGTATAACACCGCTTGATTTATATCGGTTCTTTTTCCATCTCTCCACCCCTTGACGTACATCTATCTGGCCTAATGTGAAATGCAGCACTGATGCCTTCTGATGGCATAAGCTGGTACTTTTCCAAATGTGGAGGGAGAAAAGAAAAAAATCCTAATAATGTGCCCCACGAAACAAGGGTAAAACAAAGCGCAACATTCTTTCCGTCGGAATTCATTTATTTTTCTCTTCTCTCAGCTCTAATATTAAAAATTGAATAAGTTTTCATTTGATTAACTATACTAAATTACAATGTTTCCTGTCAGTGACGTCACGGGTTGAGGTAAGAACACGCCCCATTTTTGAGCTACCTAATAATAATAAACTGGCGGAAAGTGTAAGCGAGACTTGCCAATTAGGTAGCTAGAAAGTGGGGCGTGATCTTACGTCAATCGGTGACATCACTGACAAGAAAGATTGTTATGTAGTATAAGTTCTTTATTTCATTCTTCTGGTATCTCATAATTTTAGCAGTAAAATATATCAATAATTCATCTTTTATAGTAAGTACAGTACATGGACAATTTAAACATCACATCAAAACATACAACATTCTACATTAACAACATCTAACATAATGAACATAATCTAACATTATTAAAAACAGGTAAAGGAGGTTTTTCTGCTTTAAAAGAATTAAATTAAATTTGTGAGTTAGTTAAAACCAATAATATTTAATTTTTAAGAGATCTCATATGGACTTTGGGGGGTACTTCCTCCTTTATTCTTAAAGAATAACTGAAATTTTCTGTCCAATACATTTCGAGTTTTATTCAAAAAGAATGATTTGACTGAATGGAGTAGCATTAAAACAATGGAAAAAAGGAATATGATGTAGATGGAGTACACGGATGAAAGCGAAATGGGATTTTCAAAACAAGTGAATAGAAGAGAGAATATGGGAACATAACCTACATCCATATACTCGGGAAATAAAATAAACCCAACCATTAAAGTCAGTACGATGCGAACCCGAATATAAATTTTCTGGCGATGAAAAACTAAAAATTTATGAATAATCGAATTGCGAATGCATGAATGGAAAAAGGAATGGGTTCGGCAAATTTGAAATATGGCCCCCCGCCGCCCTAACGAAAAGAGAAATCCTCTCCAAAACCACTACAAGACATAAATTATATAATACATCCACCGCTTCTTCTCTCTGAGAGTACTCTGAAAAATTACACACAAACTCCGAGGATGTTATCGTACTCGCAGCCAGCGCATAGTTTATGCAACCCTAAAAATCAAAACGGCCTGTGTGCCTTTGTTTTCCATAACCAGAACTTTTCGAATCAGATTTTTAGAGTTCTCCCTTCACAATCATAATAACACCCTCCCGGAAAATAGAGGAATATAAATCCAAAAGGGGGGCTTAAATACAAGGAATAAACCAGCCGGAGCATAAAAACGGAATAAAACCGGAGAAACTGATTTTATTCCGAGGGAATATATCACTGCGGACGCACGTACATAACAACAGAACCGCAATGGAAACCGGCGGTATTTTTCCTAATGTATTATGGACAGAAGCCTCGGTAAATAAAATATCCCAAACCAGCTGCTCATCACGGCAAAAATGCAACGGGCCTATAAAAAGGGACGCAGCCCCCCTTTCGAATTTTAAAGGCGGGATCGATGCAAACGATAAAAACTGCATTAAATGTATTATGTGGTCAGACTCGGGCATGGTGATAGGCTCTGGACAACATCCGGCTGGGAATTCTCTTTTCAGATTTCAGATTCTCTCAAAACTTTCCAAAGGAAAAGATTCAATTTTTCCATGCACATAAAAACGACATTGGATCCGATACAAACTAAATTTCTATACCTAGGGGCAAGACCTTATTTTTTATGTATACATTCGTGGTTGTGGGAGCACAGGAACGATGATAACAATAAAAGTATGGAGGGATCCAGTTGATATGTATACACACAACGCGGTTCCATGATTTCGCTGCATTGAGAGAGCGGGCACATATTCGGATAGATATAACAGTATATACGGAGATTAGATACAAAACTTTTAAATTGAGATGCGATGGCGCACATTTCCATTCATGTTTCTGGGAGAGAGTAACCGGGGAAAGATGGGATGCATTTCGGGATAACGTTGTTTTCCGTTGGTTGGAATTCCGGGAAATTTCGAAACGCATTGGAGGTTTTTTCCTCTACTTCAAAAGACGCATCGAAGGAGGTTTATGGACATGTTCTTGGGATTATTTGAGGTAAAATTCAATACTCTGTAACTTAATCGTAGGAAGAATATACAGAAAATCCTGACGTTTTTATTCACAGTGTAATAAAAAGTAACTGTACGTATAAATAAAAGCATCTACTCTAAAAAAATAATAGTCAAAATAAGGCAGGAAAAAATGCCAGAGCGTTTCGTTACCTAGGGATTTTTTTCTGTCGACTTCGACATTTCTGAATACCGGAATTTTCTGGTATCTTTTTCTGCGAAAGTATTTAGGGACAAAACTATAACCAACTAAAATATTCAGTTGGGTAAAAATAAAATCCCAGTCTGCAGAGAGATAATATGTAGTTAAATAAATAGAATATTTCCCTGTCTAAATTGCCAAAAATTGCAAAAAAGATAATAGAATACAAAATAGTTAAGATAACAGAGAAATCATGTATCTCTGGGAATTTTTGCCGCCAGAGCTTTCTGTTTTTACGATTATTTTTTACATTGCACTATTATCCAGCTCCAAACTGGGCTTAAGCCTAACTTAATTTTTGATGACATTCATAATATAGACTTTATTTCAGTTATTTAAAGGAGATAATCATCATAGTAGTACTATACACGATTAATGATGATACCTAATCGTATTATCAAGTGGAGTATTAAATCAAATACATTTCTTTAATGAAATGTCACTAGACCAATGAAAATTGTTATAGATTTTATTACATGATTGTTTGGCAACAGCGAAAATCGCCCTGAAGGGAAGTGAGAATCCAATAAGGACTTTTCAGACGGGGAACAACTGATGATGCAGTATACTACAAGGAGGAGCGCGTCACAAGAGAATGCAACTCTGTGGAATGAATAAATGAACGAATAGTGGAGTATTTCTTAAGTAGATGATTTGGAGAGCACAGTCAATATTTTGCAGCGGACCCATCACCCAAAAGAAGGCCAAACGAGTTTCGGTGCACATTACGGACTATCATCGGTAAGCGATAATTCCGGAATCCTTTTTCTGGAAAATAGGAATCGCGCAGCAATCAATAAACGGTCCAGTTATTCTTCTCTCCAGGAGAGAGGACTGCATCTCTCTCTCTCATTTCTTATTTATTTATTTACCAGAGTTTTTCCATTTTGTTTTACAACAACAACAAAAAAAGCAAAGGCGAATGCAATCTGCGATGGAAAAGCAGGAGGAAAGGAAGAGAGAGAAAAAAAATAAAGAGAGGAGAGGAAGAAATTTTCTTCCTTTCCCTCATCAAAGAAAAGGAGAAAATAATAATAATGACGTTGGAGAGAGAGATAAAAAAAAGAGGAGCATACGGTCCTGCATTAAGGCCGGAGCAGAGAAAAAAACTGATTTACTGATTTCGGATACTAACTACATAATCAGCCGGAAATTCGAAGTCCAGTCACATTTTAGATTAAGTTTACGTTGGGAAGGAGAAATTTCCATTACATCTTCTTCACCCCTAGCTTAAAGCTGTCAAATGAAGTGAAACGTTTCTCGTTTTTACGCGAGCAATCAATGTATTGGCTCCCCCTGGCTTCGTTATAGTGCAATAGCAGGCTCCAATGCGCTGGTATGGGATGGGATTTCTCAATCAGTAAGGTAAATATAACTCCCGTGGAATTGGAAATGTAGAAATGGGGGGGGGGGAGTTGGAAGTGGAAATGACTTCAAGTAATGGGGTACGCGAACGCTCTAATGGGGTATCGAGCAATGAATTCTACGATGTACCACTGTTGTATTTGTATATGAGTTACTGAGACACAAATTAGCTAGACAACGAATTAGACTTTTAGATTTTATGATGAAAAATTAAAAGCAATGTTTGAGTTTACATTCACAAGTTAAGAAAAGGGATGATTGTATGATTTCATGTAAACAGTTAAATAAAACAGTTATAATAGACAGCAACTTAAGTTGAACCTACTACGTCACTATAAAACATAGTTCCCATCGCGGTGTCTGAATTTCGAGTGAAATAAAGAACGCTTATATTAAAATATTATTATTTCGTTAAACCCATGTATAAATAGTGTCTTTTTATCACAATTCGCGTATCGAAATTCCTCCTATCAACCCAGAAGGCTTTGTGTTTACTCACTTTCTCCTTCCGCGCAGTGACGTACTGGGTTCAGGAAACGTTGCTGTGAAGTATAGGAGGGAAACCAAAATAAAATAGTAAGCAAGTGAAAGGATAAAAAAACCCGTAATATAAAAATTAAGTTTAATAACTACAAAAATCGAATATTTATATCCTTCGATTAAGCATTATTTTTAAACAATTCATGAACAAAGGAACACGAAATTTTATTTCCAAAATATTTATTTTTTCAACTATAACTTAAAAAATATTATATATTTAAATTTTCTTTATAGTTTCAAATTAAGAAACGATTTCAAGATCGGTTAAGAATAAAGCAAAGAAAAAGATATTAAATTTAAAACACACCAATTTTTCAGAATTTTAAAAAGGTTTTAAGTTCTCAGCTCCAGTTTCAAGATAATTTTTTTGATCTTTCAAACACAGTTCGAAACGAAAAATTAAAAACAAACAAAAATAATATTAGATATTCTATGCTATGTAATAGAAAAAAGTACAAAGCAACTTGTACAACCTAGCAAAAAAACATTTAAGAAATTTCATCTTTTTACAAAAAAAAGTCCATTTTAGAATGAGTTAGCCTCCCATGTGATACATGCATTTCGGGCCATACCCCAGGGAATATTTATTCCATACAAATCCAGCAGCTTCATTTTTATTTCAAAAATGGTCTCCTCTTTGATGCTTTCTCGTTTTATTTTCACACTGGAAAAAAGCGTTTCAGCGCCATCATCTATCAACGCTGGCCTATTCTGCCTTCCATGCGATAGTGTCCGTTTAGGTTATGAATAATTCATCTTGTGACACATTTGCAGTAAAAATGGAAATGGATATTAACACAAAAAAGTCCAACCATTTGTTTTCCCATCATTAAGAATTATTTATGGCTTCCATTTATGTCGAGGGACATTATTTATCTGTAACAAACTCAAATGAACTACAGGGGACGGGCGTAAATTTTAGGAGAGGAATTAAAAAAGCTTACCCTGGTCTCGGCTTTTAAGCGTAGGATCCATGAGAGAGGACACAAATAAGTTACCTGAAAGAAACATTCAAAATAAGTATAACGAGAATAGGATTGTTCACACAAAAATCTACACGCATTGACTGGACAATGTTATGTTTAATCAGTAAGTTTCTAAAGTAACATAAATTTCACATTTTTAAAAGTTTTATTCGCTTAGAACATAATAATAATGATGAAACAAATAAAGAGCGTATAAAGATTCAATTTTTTTAAAGAAGTCTTCAACAGAATATCTTCAAACTAAAAGTTGTTTTTACAAAACATATTTTATTATAAGTACCTATACTTTAAAAATATACATATTCACTTAACCCTTCAGCCGCCCCAATTTTCACATTGGAATCAATGGTAATTTCGGGCGGCTTAGGATTTAAAGGGTGCAAGTAAGTTATGTAGTGACAGATATTTTAGAATTTTTTCAAAAACAAAAATATGATAAATGCTTTTTATGAATCATTAGTTTACACTTTACATTGAAAAATATAACCATTGATACTCACTAAACTTTAAATTAAAAAAAGTTAATTTGAAATTGGATGAAACACGAAATAGCACACAAATAAAAACCATATGGAACAAAACTACTCGTATTACTAATAACGTCAGCCAGTTTAATACAACACTGTAGAGTGAAAAATATCAACCGAAGCAGTTCAAGTTCAACCCCAAACAACCAGATCACACAGATTGCAGTACTAAATATTGAATCTTCCCGCACACAATTGATACTAGACGAAACTCAACTAAAAAAGTAGTGTACTTTTAAAATCTACGGCTAAAAGGAGTCGGCTAAAAACACACAAGAAAAGTTTCAAATATATACGACACGAACTATTAGATCAAAGATCAAATACGGACACTGACAGCTAAAGCTGGAGGCACTCCTGGACTTTTTTCCTCCAAGATCACGTTCCCGAAATCAGTTTTAAAAGACTCTTTCGGTCTAGAACCGAGTTGGAGGTATTTTGATTGAAGTTAAAATAAATTGTGTTTTAAAAATGACGCCGTTCGGTAGAACAGTTTAGCGTGAAGAAATCTGATAAAATCACATTACTAAGAGCCTTCTTCTCCGCTGAAATATATCTGCTCTGCTCCATGGTTGATTTTGGAGATAAATGTACGGTTTAGGCTTAGGGGATGGTGAAGAAAATCTTTGTTTAAAGAGGTCAAAATGAGCAGTGGAAGAATCTTGGTGGGTTTAAATGACGTTAATTTACGGCGAAATTTATTAGAAACTTGTGATTTTCAAATAAAAGCTTTTTTGAAAAGTTTCTGTCTTTGTAGTTATTTAGTTTGACAAGTTTCACTCCAGTAATATTAAATATAGCTATTTGTATTTTCACTATTTGTACAAGAGCTCTGTGGCCGATAATATGCATTAATAAATTAGTGAAGTCTGCGCATGTTTAAATATTTGGGGTGTATGCGGCAACAATGAGCCAACTCCAATGTAAAACTGTTGGAGTCAGCTCGTTGTTGCAGGAAGCACCTCCACAATTCAAACTATAAAAACTTTTAAAAAACTCTTCTTTTTGGGCCGGTAACGAAGAAGTCCATTGTATGATGATGCAGTGCACATGGTAAGTACAATTTTAAAATAGGCATTAGGTCAAATACGGACTTGTTAAGTGTTACAAGGTGGTTATATGTAATGATTTAATTGAAAAGGCCGTAAAGAGAAAAGTTACTGAATAAAATGTTTTTAAACCTGTTAATAGGTTAAAGCAGGGGTCATGGACTTTTGTATTATAAAAAAGTTATTAGTTAAACAAATTAAACGAAATTAGGACCGGATTCAAACTTAAAACCATGAAACAGCAATAATTTAAAATAAAAATATGTGAGTGTTCTTAATATAAGAAAAAACATTAACTTATTGCAGGTTTTAACAAGATAGGCACGTCTAAAAAGCTATCAAAATATTTTTAATACTCATTGTATTACTACGGTTAAAAACATTACAAAGATCATCTTTCTCTTTTGGTGGTGAGATTTTAACTTTTTGCAAAATATCACCTGGTTAAATCACATATGGTCCAGTAGTTTTTAGGACTACTTCAAAATGGAACAGTAAAAACCCCTCTGCTGTTTTTTTTTAAATTTCTCAATGAAAAGGAATTCAAAACATTACAGATTTAACACCATGTTCTACTTCATACTAAATAATTGAGTTGGAATGTTAAAGGTATTTGCTAGCTCTCTCGGAGCCGCTTAACCTTCTTCTTCTTCCAAAAAATGATTTTAAATGTTATTTATGATAGTACTGATATAACGATGATGATTAAAGATCGAATGCAGACGATATTTAACGATGTAAACTCAAGTCTCAAGAAAGTCCAAATTTAAGACCTATATAATTATTAATACTAAAGACCTATCAACAAGAAGATTAACAAATACACTGCTCTTTCACACCAATGTAATGATGGGAGTGAGGGGAGTAGATGAGGGAGAAGGCGCCCTCCCAAATGAGGAAAGAACAAAAGGGGTGTCCGAGATTTTAAGAGGAGGAGGAGAAAATAATTGCAGCCACTAAAGACGGCAAACAGAGCCAATTAGCTGTCGATTAGTTGGTTGCAGCGACAGCGGCGGCACTATCCATCACTTCCAGAGACAGATCCCCTTTTGCGCCGCGATTTTCTTATGAATTCCTTGGCATTGTCTCTGGATGACCACACGGTGGTTATGGGCGGATTCTGCAGATGATGAGATGAATAAAAAATGTGATGGTTTGAAGGAAGGGGTAAGGAATACTGAAGGGTAAGGGGAGTTATATGATTGGTAAGTTTCGTGTAGTTTGAAAGTATTGTGTTGTAAGCGAATAGTTTTGGAAATAGGAGATTTTGTGAGATTTGTAAAATTGTTTTTGACGCTTCCCACAATAAATGTAACGAAATATTTTTATTTTGAAAAAAAGAAATTGTGGAAAAATAAAGTAACATGTAAGTGGCACCTTGAGTAAAACTTAATAACCAAAATAAAAACAAATATAGATACTTATAATGTTTTCAAATTAGACAATTTTACCAAAAAAAAATTAGTTTCTTCAGTAAATTGAGTTTATAGAAAGAATTACAAAGAGGTCATTTCGGAGAAAATGAAGAGATAAATTTTTGAAGAATAAAGAGAAGATATAAATGACGATGAAGTTTTTATCAGTTAATAAATATGCAATTTACTTAAACAGAAAAGTTAACAAAATTACTTAAAACAAAATTACTTATTAAACTTACAAAGGCATCTATGCTATAGAAAGTTCAGAAATTTAACATGCAAGAAATACACTGGAAGAACACTTAAGCAGCATTATTTTTTAACACTCATTGTGAATAATTTCAAACACACACTCTCCCTCTCAGTTTTTGTTTTAAACTTTGATGGACATTTTGCTGTTTACTTAAATATCTAAAGAATAGACAGGAAACACCTAATTAAACGACCTTTGAGTTCATTTTGATAATATTTCTCACATTAATTAATAACGAAACAACTGGAAACACGTAAGTTTCCATCCAGGCCATAAAAAAGGGACTAATATAGAAAATCCCATAACTTTAAGAAATAACGTGGGTTTTAAGAAATAGTTTCGTGAACTCTCTAACACCATTTATTTCTCCTACCTCTAGGGCTAGGCCTATATTTTATATTTACTTCCCGACAAGCATTTCATAAACACCCTATCCAATATTAAACAAGTTTATTTTCATAAAATAAAACACTTCTTATGCCCTTTAGCTTCCAACTCCCCCGCATGACATTGATAAACAACCCATGCCCTAGTTCAAAAAGGCAAGGCCTCCAAAGGTGAGTAAAAGCTGTCAGCCATCGCCACCATCTCAGAAACCCGTCCGAGCGGAAACCGTAACCGTCCATTCCGGACCCCCCGCGATCCCTCAATCACATCCCAAGGTATAATCACCCCCCAAAACACCCCCATCTTTCTCAACTTCCCTACATCCCCACCTCAGAGCCAGAAGAGAGTAAGTCAAAAAACGCGATTTTTTTTGTCTACCTGCGTTTCTTTTCTACACTTCTAATCCACTTTTACATCGCGATTTAGTTTATAACATTGATCGGTTAGTGTCGTCTCTATGATTGAAGAGGCAAATTAGACAACGCGTATAGGAATTTCTTTGGAGTTATGACGATCTCTCTCTAAATATCGGTCGGACTTAGCCCGTTCTGGCTCTGACAAGGCGATGACGGAACGAAAGAAAAAGGCCCAATACGGACGGGGCCATCCGAACCCTGCCATTACCGGGTCGTTGGAGGCGCTCTGATTGGCATATTCACGCGGCCGATTTTATAGAAGCGGCACCCGCATTTGTCTTAGCCCAGCGGGGGGCGGGGCCAAGGGAGGGGTGATTGAAACGTCTCCGGACGCCCCCACCTTCATTAGACCCCGTCCAAAAAACGCCGTCGTACGTCTTCATTTGATCGCCCCTCTTCTGTCTACTTCCTTCCCTCCCCCAGCGTGTCGCCACAGTAGGTGTCGTCCTAACTGGCGATCACTCTTGGCCGCCGCCCTCCCTGGGGCTTTAAAAATAGCTGCCCTCTTTTCCCCCCAATCCCCCCACTTAAAAACAATGTCCTTCTCCACAGAAAACTTTCCCATGTATTTGCAGTCCGAAAAAGACGCATGGCACGTCCGAACTGGTTGCCCTCTCTCGAAATCTTGCTAATTGAAGGTTTTGGAGAAACGCTTTCCCCAATATCTATTAGCGAATCGGGGAAGGGCTAGTGCTTGTGACAGTGATGTCCGGACTCGGGATCGGATTATTTTCACTCCCGAATTGATTTCTCCCTCTGCTCCTGATGGGGATTATTAATTTCTCCCTCCCCCCATGACCGAGTTTTCGATAGCGACATTGTTTCGATGGGCTTACAAGTCTTGATTTGTGAAATTTCCTCTCTGGAGAATCTTTATGTCTCCGGTAATTGGGGAGAAGGAGGCAGGCGATTCCTGTGACAAAGGCATGATGTGTCATTTTTCATGGTGACTTTTAACTTGGAGAAAAAGCTTTTTATAGGTTGAGTGATTAGGGAACAAGGCCGTTGGCAACAACACGTAAACAATTCGGGAGTGAAATATTCCGACGCTGTTTCCCCTTGTTTGTTCCGTTGTAGGAAATCTGATTATCTTTTTTTTTCTAAATGTGTCTTGTGTATTTTTGAAAATAACAGAAATAGCACTTGATGAGGCGTTTTTTGGATTCACAATAAGACTCTTCTTCCCTCTTAAGACTTTCTACCTTTTTTGAACAAAATTTGAACTCTAATTCCATCAGAAGGCACTTCTTCCATACGATTACTTACTCTTATAATATTTTAAATGAACATAAGGTTCACAAATTGAGGTTTCGTAACTTCCAAAAATGTTTGAATCAATGAAGCAGATAGGCCAAGGGTACATACTAGGTTCAAAGAAAACGAGGTAAAACAAGCAGGGACAACAACGGAAATATCACACTTCTGAATTTGCGTATTTAGCTAAAATATAAAGGCCTGCAAACCTTTCAAGTTAAAAAGTCAGATATTAATTTTTCAACTATCCTCATGTTATGTTTTAAGAAACTTTTACTCTAATTAACTAAACGAAAATATTTGATGTAATGTAAAATATTTGCTATCGATTTTTAAAATGTGAAAAAACCTTAACTATTAGCAAAATCAATTAAAATATATTTTAGTCTCATAAGTATAGGGGCAAAAACACACAATAAGACACGTTTAGTCATGTGACGGTAGTACTGGGAAACTATTTCGATTTGAATGAAAACTGAATTCTGAGAAACTGACTTTAAAATAGAAATAAAACAGAATGCGTTTTCTTAAAGTTTAGCATCAAAACTGAAGGAAATGTTTCGCTGGAAAAGCCGAAGCGTGGTTTAGTAGAGGGAAAAACAACTTTGAAAAAGAGTATTTAAATTTGGGAGTTATCTCCTTATTTTAATGTTTATGGCCACCCTAGATCAATTTTACAAATCTAAAGAGTTGAAACTAAAATGTCTGATCAGTTTAAGTTTTAAAAAATGTTATAACTGATTGCAATTGCAAAAATATCTATTTCATCTCTTAATTAAGCATTAAAAAAATTCAAAAATCATACCTGAAAGTTTTCCATTTAGTTCCATTTTAAAACCCCAATTAAACTTCCTTTAAAACTCCCCCCAAACCTCCCTCGAAGACACCACAACAACCTGTAGATCCCACCAACCCCACCACCCAAAACAAACCTCTTTAAAAAAAAAGAAACTCCAAACACACAAAAAAAAAACACGAACTTTAAAACCTCCCCACTCCCCTTCCCTCCTCCCTCTCCTCCATCCCCCCTTCCCACCCACTCCTCCCCCTCCTCGCCCAATCCCATTACTCCGGGCATTTGGCAAACAAAAAAACAACAACAACATCAAGACGGGCAAGAAAAAACAATAACACTCGAATAATGAAGCTCCAAGTCGGCCATCTCATTAGAGCTACCGTTCGCTGAATCACTCTAATTACAGGAGGGAAGGGGGGAGGGCGATACATCTCCATTACACGAGGCATTAATAAGTTTTCTGCACGAGGGGCTGCCCGTGATCCCCTCTCGTCCACTTGGATGGATCGTTAGAGGGACAGCCGAGAACTAGTAATGACTCCTTGCGAGCAATCACGGGAGCGGCGATCTTCCGGAGGTTTTGGCCGCCGCGATCGCCGACTTTTTTTTGGGGGGATTTGAAGTGAGAGGATTGATGGAATTATTATTAGAGTCACTGTAGGAAAAGGTGTATTTACCCATAGTGTTTATTTAAAATGGGTAAAATTGGCACTGATAATTGACATTGTTTCACTTTCACTGTTCATCCTGAATGATTCACTCCTGTTAATATATAGAAAAGACTCCTGTTTTGTATAGAAAAGTGAAGGAGTAAAGAGTGAAACTCCAATTCGCACTTTTCCGTATGCATGATTCCTCGAAAGTGAAGATCAAAGTGAAACAGTGCGAATGTGAGAGATCCTTTAGGGAAAATCGAACTTCCCTTGACACTTCAGGAGTTTTCAGGAAATCCTAAGGATCTTATTAAAGGTTTTAATTGGTCGTAATTATCTATTAAAAATTAAATTTATTGAAATGTTTACTACTTCACATTGTGATTGGTAACAAATACGATTGCTATGTTTGTAAACGTCTTATTCAAATATTTTTGTAATTTTATTTAAATATTTGTTTCACATTGTGATTGGTAAGTGACACTATAGCTATGTTTGCAAACATCTTACTGAATTCTTTTTGTAATTTTATTTAAATATTTGTTTCATTGTTCTTTGTTATGTTATATACCACTCTTGGCAGGAGGCTTCGACCTGAGGCAAATAAATTTTTCTTCTTCTTTTTACTAAAAATGCGTTGCCAAATTGGAGTATTTGCTAATCTGAACATGCACCGAAACTTTCTTCCTTTAATGAAATAAAGGGGGGAGACAAGTTCGCGGTGTTCACAGAAGTTTAGAATAAATAAATTTTAGATAAATTGGTTTTACAGAGAAAACTCTCTTGAACAGTTGGTAGACTTAAGTCGATTTAATACTACCTAAAAGTCGAGCAATCAATTACTTATTTCACCAAGGTAAAGTATAAAATAAGGTAAAGTATTCACTAAATAGATAAAGTTAATTTCATCAAAAAAGTTTTACGGTTAAAGGGTTCATTCTTACATTTGATGAAAAATTAAATAATCTTTAGTGAATTGAGATTTTTTTGATAGAATGTAAGAAACTTTTACAAAACTGACTTTCATACAACGGAAAATTTGCTACAAAAATATCTAGAAAATGATAAAAACATCATTCGGGTAAAATTGAAATTTGCACAGCAATTCTAAAGGACCTAAATGTAAGATTTTAACTTTAATACACTCTCATACTTCGAGCTTTGAAAGACAATCCAACTAGGATCGTATAATTTGATAGATTAAGTTCGTGGTTCAAGCAGTCGAAACAAAGGTAAGCTTAATGTGAAATTCTATAACCAACTCAAGACAAATCAATTCTTTTATGTTCAGATGCACTTCGACATCTCCGAATCACCTCAATATCATTGTAACAATACCAGACACGATTTAGAGCAATCCACATCCCCTTTCCCAACACAGAAAAAAAAGGCCCATCAGAATACCTCCAGGAAACGTCCACACATAAAAAAAGGAACCTTCTTCACGCCCCGTGCGATGGTGACCGCATAATGCTTTAATTGAAGGGACGTGAAACAATGTAACAAAGCTGCAATGATATATACGGCATTGTTATACGGGCAGATCAATAATACAAATAAAGTGGGAGCGAGAAAACAAACACGGCGTTAAAGAGAGAAGAGGGGCGCATCACACAAAAGGTCCGATTCCTTTGGTGGTATAATGGCGTGGCTAAAGCAAACGGGCATTGTTGCGGCCATCTGTTCAATGGCCGGGCTGATTAATTCTTCCTGGCCGATTGTGGCTACGCTCAGATGGCGAGAGGTCTTTTCTTTTCGGCATGAATATACAATGACACCTCCATGGGCGAATATGGGAATTACCATTCCATGCGGTATTAGTGTGTGAAAGGGGATTTTTTTATAGTAGGTGGGAGTCAAACTGGTGTGTTTCCCCTATAAAAATGTTTTATTGTTTTCTTATTTTATTGTAATGATCGGGTACTTATGATGCTTTTTAAGCAAATTAAT
This sequence comes from Tetragnatha versicolor, assembly GCA_024610705.1. Lineage (NCBI taxonomy): Eukaryota > Metazoa > Arthropoda > Arachnida > Araneae > Tetragnathidae > Tetragnatha > Tetragnatha versicolor. Next base: position 36,187,731 of record JANDEH010000002.1, on the reverse strand, counting down.
TTGAGGAGATCAAAACCATAGATAAAACAGAGCTTTGCAGAGAAGGATATAGCGTGGACATATTTTTTATCATATATTAAATTAATAGCTTTAAAAATTCGAAAAATACTGAAGGAGTGTATTCGTAAAGTAATGAAATCAAAAATCCTTGAGAATGAGATATTAAGGTGAGTAAAAATATATTTTTTAAAGACAATGATGGAGATGTTATCATCCAGAAAATAAAAACTTAATAATTTTACTGTTTTTGAACATTAAAATAACGGCATTACAGATGTAATACTTTAAGTATGAATTAATAAAGAGCATTATTAGCATTTTGAAAAGGCTACTTTAAAAATATAAAAAATAAGTAAATTTATTTGGTAGATTTCTTGAGCATCGCATTAAAATCCCCAAAAGTGGGCATGATATTGAAAATCCCAAAAAGTGGGCATGATATTGAATATACCAAAAAGTGGATATGATTTTGAATATCCCAATTCCCTTTTCTTTATAGAAGTCCATTCCAAGAGCAAAATAATCTTCAAAATTGGGTATCATGAGAATACGACCAACGCAATGATTCTTCAATCAACAATTACTACATAATATGAGATCATGACACAAACACCTCCAACCGAACCAAAATCACACGAAAACCCACTCCAAAACCAAAGCCGACATCGATGATGGAAAAACGACCCAACACAACAGGTCACTGCCCCAAACCTCTCTCCACGCATCGGACATCAAGAGAGAGGACCTTGAGAAACATCTGCAGGCGCAACAAATCAGAGATACTACACACAACACGCGAAAGAAGCGCCCTTGATACAATCAGAAGAAGAAAAAAATCTCCTTTCTAAATCCGATGACAAGACTTTCTTTTCCTCTTCTCACTCTCGATTTAGGAATGCGTCGGGTTCATGGACCGAGGTTTTTTTTCCTCTGATGAAGCCCCTTTCTGGGGCCCCTCCAACTCGGTAGCTCGCAACAGTGGTTGCCCCTTTCGCGGGGCCTCTCTCTCTCTCTCTGTAGTATACATGGAGCTCTGATGTGGCATCGCAGTGCGAGCTGTAATTATCGCCGACGCTTTCTTTCATCGAGGAGAGGATGTGAATGTGCGATGTGTCGCTTCAGTGGGAGGAGGGTATGAGAGTGAAATGGGCCGTTATATATGGCGGATTGTTATTGGCGACGAAAACGCGATGATGATGGAAGATAATTGCCTCGTGAAATTGCCAAAAATATACCTTGTATTCGTGATACTTAGTGATGAAATGTTAATTATTTCATATAAACTAGGGGGCCCTCTGGTCAACGTTCCCAACGGTAGAAAAGAAATACAGCCAAATTTGGGCGACACTTTGAAGAATGAAATATATTATATTTTATTAAATCTGTCCATGAAACCAAACCCACGAAGGAAATGTTTAATACGACGTCCATTTAATAACTTAGTTAAATCAAAGTTGGATTAGGTACTTTTAAAATGAGCAATTAAATTTGTTCCTATGTAACATAATTTTTAAAATACTCCATTACCCCAAACTCATACTTTTTATAGAACCTGAAACTGAACTCTATCAGCAGATACTAACTGTTATGAAAATATTCAAATACAGCTCGAATTCAAACTTCATCAAACAACTACGTATAAACCTCTGAAACTTCATCCAACTTATAAACTTTTAAGAACAGCACGGATATAAATGAACCTGCAAAAGCTCACAAATATTAAGAACAAAAAAACTTGTATTCACATCACTCCATAAATTTCCACTCCCTTTCAACTTCAACAGACAAAAAACACGCACACAACGGTAAAAACACACACAAAAAAATACAATTTCCCTCATTCCCCCACATGATCACGTCTTTCCAATCTTTCAAAAGCATATCAGACACCATTCCCACCATTCTATTCACAAGCTTTAAATTATAGATTAGCATTTAAGGACGCATTTTCCTCAACTTGACCTAAGGTCAACCTGGAATCAAGCTTTTTAGATAACTCTGATTGGTTGAAAACTTGCTTCCCTTTTTCAACAACCAATTAAAATTTAGGATTCCATGTAAATCCTAGGTTAGGTGAGTGGCGAATACGGCCGTTAATCTGTATAACTTCTCCTTCCCAATTACACCTTAAAAGACATTTCAGAAACAAAAACAGTCATAAAACTATACACAACCTCAAGAGCACCCGATTTCGCCCCAGCAACCCACGATCACCCTCCAGAGAGACATCTCCCTCTGAGAATCCTCTTCCCTCTCGAGCTTCCCACCCGTCTTACCTTGATAAATCCAGCAGCCAGCAGAAAGGGAGGACATGCCGTGGCCGTTCCATTCAAATTCGTGCTCCGACAAGTGGTTCTCAGCCCTAAGCACACCGGTGCCGGTCGGCAGGGGCTCCCCCATTGGTCGCGGGCGGCCCAACCACGTGACTCGAAAGGGTTGATGCGTGCGCGCACTGTTGTTGTCGTTTTTTTAGCAAAAGGGGGTGGCACGAAAGGATTGGAGGTTCTCTCTCTGTCTCCCCCACCTCTGGGATTTTTTGGCGGGGGTGGGTTGTGATTGAGCGGTTGCGGTTTGTCGGGGGAGGGAGCGGAAAAAGGGGTTTGTTTTGAAGTGAGAAAAAAGGGGCGCGGGCGGAGCAGCTGGTTTTGTAGTGGGTTATTGCACGTGGAAGGGAAGGGTTATTATTATTATTATTATTATTATTGACGCAGATTCCCCAGAGGAGTGCGATAAAGCATGAGTTGGGGTTCATGAGAATGGGATTCATTCGTCTTATAGCAGGAATCTCTGGAAAATTACAATGGATTATGATCTTTTATTATTGTATTATTGTAAAAAGTATTGGAATACTTTTAACCTACGAAGCCTGTTATTCTAAACATTTTCTTCAAATTTGTGTGAAAAACTGTTTTCGCGGTACAATTCCGCTACTATAATAAATTGTTCAGGAAACAATTGTTGTTAATTGGATCAGGGAAACATTAGTACTTAAACATTTAAATTCACTTTAAAAATAATTTATTAAATATACGTAGTTCAATCAGATGGTTTTTAGGAATATTTTTTTCTATTCTTTACTGGGTTTCTTTATTCTTAGTTTGATACAGTAGGTTAAAGATAGAGCAATACGGCACGGGATTGGTTTAAATATTGGTCAGAATGAAAAACAAAACCTAAACGAGATCAATTTACTTTAAATGGGGGTACCTTCATGTTTTCCAAGTAAAAAAATCAGTAGAAATTTAAAACAGAACGCAATTTCATCAAATTTAATTTTTAAAATTTTAGCCATAATGATAGGGGTTTTATTTAACTCCTTTACTATCTATCAACACGTAATTAAAAGGATATTACACCTAAATTGAATATTATTAACCAACTAATTTATTTTTTAGCATGTAAAATATCATCGTCTAACAGTTAAACATAAAACTCAACCTAAATATCAATTCGTTTAAAAAGTATCCGTTAATACCTAAGTTGTTTATTTTCTCAATGAAACCTTATTTCATTCTTGTCTTAGTTAACCATGTATGATATAGTGGTCGTTTTAATAGGTCAAAGACCCAGATAAACACCAAGGTAGGGTATAGGTTTTCTCTTTTAATATTATAAATAAAAAAATCAGAAAAATATACGGTTAAGATTTCATTGTTCGATAATTCAATAAACACAAATTTCATAACTTAATGAGAACGCACACGAAGAGTTCTGATTGAGATCATACAAATAAAAGCCAACCGATCACTTTAAAATCAGCAAACGTAACTCATACATGCCAATGAGGTTGATATCAATAGAAAAATCAAAATGTAGAGTAGACATCTCTGGATTTTCCGCCGTCTTTAATGCTACTTAAATCAGGAGCTAGGAGAATTGTATATCATGCATAATAAATAAAATAATAATCAATGTAAAATCAAACTGATATCGAAGATTGTGTTACGAATTCGCTTGAAATCAGTAGTTTGAATTAATTTACATAGTTTTATAAACATGAGATCGACATGAAAAAACCTCCATATAAAAACAATGTGGTAGAACAAAAAAGAGCAATAGATGTAGTGTATGATAAAGATATGTTTTTTATTTAGCAAAATGCGAATATAAATTCGCGGAAGACAGATTAATTTTCATACATATCGAATGCAGAAAGAGTAGTTTGGTTTATTTTCTTAAATTAAACTTACCTAAATTTAAGTCCTACCTACACTATGAATGATAATATCGCGTGTATATCTGCTTCCAACAGGAATTCTGATAATTAAGGAAAAGAAATAGAAGTAAGATAATGCTACTCAGCATCGATTTTGCACATTCCTATTCCCACAATCCTAGAATTGAATGATTCTAATTATTGAGTGACACCAAGATGCAAACACCATTACCAGCACAACCGTTCAAGATTTGCCTAATTTTTGTCATGTATGGCCGAATTTCTTTTACGTCTACTAGCAGTTACGTAAACTTGACACATTTGGTATGAGTCGTTGTACTAGGCCTAGAGAATCTATTACTAGACTTTTTTTTGATGAAAAGCCGATTTTTAAACTTTATCTGCGATAGATCATCCCTATGGGGGAAGAAACACCATCCTGATGAGGCCCCAACTGAGTCGAGTTCCACTTCCCAGTAAAAAAGCGCGACAAATAAAAAAACGGGTTCTCAATTAAAACAAGAGTAGCTTTGTTACCAATCCACTCCACTCCATCCATCCATCAGGAAACAAAGCTTGGCGCGCTGCCGTCAAATATTCAACTACTAGACAAATAAATGCGGGAGGTCGGAACAGATAGAGCGATCGCATTAGGGATTCCAGCGGCGCAATGGAAGAGCTGACCCCTCGCAGCATTTCTTAGAGCCTCGCGCCGCCATTTTTCAATCGGACCTCTTTGTTTATGGATGCGGATAAATATGGAATGGAGCGGAGTGGAGTGGAGCGATTGTCGCCGCGCGATTAATTACTGCGCAGTGGATGGATCGGGTCATCCGCTTTGTTTCTTTTTACATTTATTTAAAGGCAGGGGTGTCGCATGGGACAGCTAGAGAGGGGTGTGTGTGTTTTGTTTTGTGGAGAATAAATAGTGGAACTGGACTGGTGGGGTCAAGATGATGCTGGAGTGATACTTGTGATGAAAAAGATCGATGCTTTTGGATATCGAATACAGTAGGGGATAGTTTTGTTACTTGGGACAGTTTTAAATTAAACGTCAATCATTTTGATCGGGTTTAAAATTTATTAATCTGCATTTAAATACAGTGACATAATTTCCTGAAATAATTGTATTAATTAAGACCGTGTGTGAAAATAAAATGTAGATAATCCATGTTAAGTTCAGAGTTGTCAAGGGTCTCAGCATAGTTTGTACCTTGTGATAACGATAACCACGGTGTTTGTGACATTTTTAGAGTCCTTAAGATTTACATTTCGTATTTTAATGTAACATAGATTAGAAGTTTACTTGTATTTTATGTTATTGTCTTTCTAACTAGTTAAGATCATCAATATCGATTATTTAAAAATTATATAATTTATATAACATTAAAATAACAAAAATTGCTCCACCAAAATACCACAAATACGGAGAAATGTTCCTTAAATAGTGCTCTTGTAAATAACGGTAGGAAGAGGTCTATTTGTGATCAAAATTTTACTTTAAAATTATGTTTGGTATCATAAAACGTAAAACATTTCTCTAAAGTGCAAATAATAACCTCAAGTTTTTTAGATTAAAACACTTTGTTTTGTTTCCAAGGTACTTGCAAATAGTTAAACTATATCTTGGTACAACGAAACATGTTTTAAACAAAACTAAAAGGTTAATTAATTTAGATACATTATAATTAGTTTATCCTAACCAAATAATTTCAAAATAGTACTCTGTTTTATAGCAAATAAAACCCAGTTGATTTGTTTACAAATACATATAGTTATTTTAAAATTTGAATGAGAAAAACTCTTTGGTTTTGAAATTATGATGCTCTCTCCAAATCATCAATAACATTTTTGATAACATCATACTAAATTAGAATTTAATCATGGGGAAGTTCTCATGAGATGAGGCCTACTTCTAAGAGCAAAAACAGAGGAGAGATTGTAGGATGCTGGGGCAGCTCAGAAGGATTTACCAATAGGAAAAGATTCCAAGTTTTCCACTACAGGGTGAGGAGTATATAAGAGTAGACATTAAGTATGCAGAGACTACTTGAAGGGGAGATAACATCACGCAGCCTTCTTAAATATTCCAGGGTAATACTTGCCTAATAATGAAGCGGGGCCATACGCAATCTAGGGTGTGGCCCCAAATTTCGCTTATATTCTCCCAGGGAGGATGAAAAAAAGGCAGGAACTCTATAGGTTGAAATATTTAACATGTCATTACAAAAAGATTTCCCTTTTTTATTATCGCTATTCAAACATAATAGAAGCTTGAAATTCACCCTGATACGTTTTTCTCGTGACCATATCTTAGGGGAAGCACTGCAATTTCGGGGAAAAACCGGGATTCCGGGTTCTCTCTTCCTACATAAAGAGCCAGGTGTTTGCTATAGAGGGATTTTTTTATATGAGGTGTGTGGGGGTAGGGAAATGCTAGTGGATAGTTTCGGGCCAATGTAAACAAAGATGGGGAGGCATTATCATATATTAGGAGGTAACTCACGTTTTATCGTGGGGTTTTGAGAAGGATTCTGGTTGGGATATTTGGAGGGAGTTTCTCTACGATGAAGTTTGTGAGGCGGTTCTATAATGCATTTTGAGTGGAGTAGATTTTATTTTTTCTTATCTAAGTAAAACTTCTGATAAGTTAAATGAAAAGTGTATAGTTTATATTATTAAACAACATATAAACAGACGAACTTACTTATTACAAAGCAGGAAATCCCTGTTAACCAAAACGTTCTTTCAGCGTTTATTAATTATCATTATCAATACCTCCAAAATTTAGGGAATTATCCCGTTTCCATAGCAATCGCCGCCATAATATTGCACGATGTCATAAGTTTTTCTCGTGGCGGTCGCACAATTCTAGGGCAGGATATATTCTCTTAATACCTTATTTTAATGAATGGGAAGTTTATCCTAACAATTTTTAAGATGCTCCCCATAATTACACAACTGATTAATTCAAATTTTTCAATACTTCTTTAAAATTGAAATTTTAAAATAGGACCAGGGACACCCGTAAATTAAGCAAGGAATTCTTGACATCATTGGTTGATAACTACTGCTCTGGATAAAATTCAGATGTTTGCAAAGCCATACACATATTTAATAAAAAGTTTGTGAATCCTTGCTGTATATAAATGAATGGTAGAAATGTTTTTGATAAAACTACAACACCATGTTAGGTCTTTAATTCATGATTTCCATAGAAAGGTCTATGGTTCTAAGTTAGACCTATAGCTGATAAAAAAACTAATCTGCAAATTTTTTTTTACAAATTTAATCGATAGATAGCATATATGGAAAACAGCAATAAACCTGTCGTGTCAAACAACGAGATAAAGTATTGTAACACGAATAGTAATGGGCCACGTCTATTATTATATCCGCCAAGAAAAGATTAATACGATGATTTACCAAAATAACCCAGGAAACTTGATATGAAACGCGAAAGACCTTCAACAAGATGAGTGCACGCTTCCTAATTGAATTCTACACACACAACCTTCCCCAATAGCATAAATTATATACGATCAACAACAATCTTTTGCAAAACATCTGCACACAAGGGAAGTGGATTCGACCCTGAAATTAGGCAAAAGCCCCCTCCGAAGGGTCCCCTCATTAAGTCATGGGTGTGCTCTCTGCCGCCCATTTGATAAAGACGCTGTGTTGGGAAAGGGACTACTGAAAAACTCACTCCTCACCACTTGATTGATTCCGCCCATTATCTTGAACAGTTTTACAAGGCATTTCCGGCAATAGTGGTCACTGGGAAAAATTGCGGTTCGTAGTTACATTAAAATTGTTGTAATTTTATGTTAATGAATCCAGTTAGTGATAGGTAGGTCTACTTATAGAGAGAGAGGGACTATGGCGGAACTATATTAAAAAGGTGCTTCAGAGAAGTAAAGCATACCACGACAGAATTAAAAAAAGCTTTTTGATTAATTATATATATATATATATTTTAAAATAAACATTACAAGTAATCAACTGAAATGACAATATAATAACAGAAAAAAACAATATTTTATTAACTTGTTTATTTTTATTTATAGTTATTGTATAAAAATTTCGTAACGGTTTAAGAGAAGTAAATACTTGAAAAAATGTACACTTTAAAAACCTAAACAAGGAATTAGATAGTGATATTAGGTAAGTGATACATTGACACTTATTATTTTTTCTTTGATATCAGAATTTAATAAGCTACAAATTTGTTAAGAAATCCCAAAACTATAGAGTTCTAATTAATTAAAAATCTTAATATAACTAAATTTGAACCGCGACAGGATGCACTTCCTATGCAAAGTAATCTGTTTTAAATTTTATTCTTTAAAATTAAAAATTAATTTTTTTCAAAGTTAATGTTTTCTTTGATTTTTTAAATCCTATACGCGGTTTTAATAATTTGAAATAACTAGTGTATTCTGATTTTAGTTTCAACCAGGATGGCATTGACGTTTACAAAAAAAACCGCATTTGTCGACGACCGCAACTTCCTCGAGTCACCTACAATTAGTCGCTGGAGCGAGCGAGGGTGCGGACGGGGATATGGAAATGGGATAGGAAGGGCCGTCATTATGGAAAGGGATGAGTCAATAGCGAGGGAGCATTGGTAATTACGCAGTGCATGCGGCGGAATAATGCGCCCTAATAGAATTCAAGATGCGGAATATTATTATTTACGCGGGGATATAAGAACTTGTTTTCCTCTCCTTCGTCAGGAGGATCTGCCTGAAGAATGGCTGTTGGGCAAGGATATACGGGTGTGAGGTATTTGTCCACACATATAGGGCGAGTAATTGATGGAGGATGGAAAGATCTCTATGAAATTATAAAACGGTAATTCAAACTTTGTTAAACTCAAACAGTTTATGGTTACATTATTAAATACAAGTATAATCATTATAGTGTGATTAACGTTATGTTTTAAAAACCTTTTATTGTAAAGAAGGAAATCAGTTTAGAGAAAGTAGTTAAGAGAGAAATAGTATCAAACTTCCAACATTCTTCTCATACTTCGGTAGTATTTTTATGTAACGTTTCAAATTATTGAAAATAAAAGTGTAATACTTTACACCAAAAGAATTAGTAGTTTTTTGAATGAATGTTTAACAAGGTTATATTTTGCCTATCAATACCTAATTCAATAATAAATGTATCATTTCAGCAGTTGCCTTAACTACAGCTCGCTTTCACTACATACTAAGTATTGCAAAACAATGCAAGAAGTTCTAAGTAGTAGTTTAGTATCGACAGTATTTACGTAAAATTTTTTGAAAATTCTTATCATCAATAAATATTTTGACAGAATCCTGATTTATTTCTAAAGAAAATAATATAAGTGCAAAAAATATTTACACCCTTTCTTTTTTCATCCTTTTCCCAATGTCTATGTAACGTTTCCTACTGTAGAATATTCACCTATTTTTTAAATATTATCCACAGAGTTAACCATTCCTCTCTAATCAAAAATACACGTAGTGCATTACAGAGACGAAAAAAACGTATAGAGACAAAACAACACCGACGCAAAACGTCAACAACAGCAAAAAAAGAGAAACCCCAACCACCAGACGGCACCCCCGCCGGAATGAGCGGCACGCATCGACACCCCACAACCCCCCCACAAAAGCCCCACTGACACACTACTCCAGAAGGGCGGGCGTAAACAACGGAGCGCGCAGAGAGACAGAAAGAGAAAAAAAGGGTTGGCGAGAGCACCAACCCTTTCGTTCGTCGTACTTAACCCTTTGGGGCCGTGACGTCACAGCGCGGCAGCCGAGCGAAGGTCAAGGCCGACGTCGGGAGGTATCCGGGGGATTTCCCGACGCCGGAGAACGCGGAAGAGCGACGGTCGTCGGCACGGGGGACTTGTTTGGAAATAATAGTGCGAGGAATGTAATCAAATCACAGTTCTAGTGTGGTTCAGATTACGGGGTTCTTATTTGTTTGCATATGATGCAGATTATTTTTTTAATTGAAGGGAAACACACTGAAAATGCCCCACACAAAAATAAACACATGTAACAACACTTTGGCTGCGTCGTTAGGAAGAACACTTGTATTGTGTGTGTGTTGCGATACACTGCAAATGCTCCAAAAAAAAAGAAATAGAAATAGAAGCATCATAAGGAACACTATTTTGAACCAAATTACCAGCAACATTTCGGTTAGTTAGTTCATTGTTAGGTAGAACATTTTATACCCTTATCCTGTTGTGATAGAGTTCTGAATATGTTTGAAAAGTTTTGGAAATGTGTTCTAAAAATTAGTGATGTAAAATGTCTTTAAAATCTGAATCTGTGTACTTAATTCGAACACCATAAGAACACATTTACTTACTTCAGCAACAATTTCACGTAAATCGTTTCATCATATTTTTCTAACACAGCCGAAATCGCAACACTATATCCACACAATTGCAACATAATCGAAACGCTTTTGAGTAGAAGAGTTAGTTATTGTGTTTACATACTGTTGAAAAAAGTGCTTCACGTATTTGCAATGTAGAGTTCTGAATAGGGTTTGAGAGTTAGGAATGTGTATAAAAATAGTCTGGTTGTATATAGGTTGTAGGTATAAAAGAGTGCTCTTAAATTTGAAACGAAACTCTATATGAACACATTTCCTGTGTGAACACATTTCCTGTATCAGCAGCACTTTTACAACACTATCTTTTTCTCACACATCCCAATCGCAAAATAATTTAAATAAAATCAAAATGCCTTTATAATTAGAATTGTTCATAATTGTGTTTACTCAATGTTGCAAACGCATTTAGAGTGCGTGAGAAGGTTTAGAAGTGAATAAGTAGAAAGTGACGATGTGTGATGAGGACGAGTTTACTATTACTGTGCATTGTGGCTGAAATAATAAATGCTGAAAATAAATTAAATTTTTCTGCGGTTTGATATTTTGTATTGTAATTTATCACTTTTACTGACGTAACTAAATTTTGAAGAGGTGAAACTTCTTATCAATATGATGCATTGTAAAAAGAATCACTGTGCAAGTTTCCCAATCCACCTGATATCCAGCACCTATCGCGCTTTCTCATTTCTATCTCCTGGCTTCAAACCCACAGGGTTACAGAAAATGTTCCAGATCCCGAAATTTCCCCAGAACACAATTAATTCCGTTCAAAATTTCCCCCAAAACTGTTTCCATATTTTCATCAAAATTTTCAAAAAATGTTCCAATAAAGACAAAAACATCATTGTGATTAAAAAAGAAAGCGATTTTTAATGAAAATCACCACTCCAATCATAGATATGTTGTTTTTCTTGCAAATCAGTCAAAACGAAGGAAAAGCCAACTCCACCAAGAAACTCGCTTTTTCTGCGTGTAGATCCGTAGTTTTCAGCTATACATCCGTAATTCCGTAGTTTTTACCTACTTTTTGTAGAATTTGGAGGACATGATATTGTTAGCAGTCAAACTACTTGTTACTAATAACAACTTTGATTTATAGAGTTTTTTTTCTTGATACTTCGGCAAAAATTTCCCTACCACTGCCTGAATTTCCCCTGAACATTGTTTGGGCCTTACAGTGTTATAACTTACAATAGATTATTTTATTATTGGAATAAAAGGGATATATCAAATATATCAATGGAATATAAAAAATACCTTTTTGAATGTGCACTCTTCACACATTAAATAATTAATTTTTAGTCCGTTTATTTTCTGCTACTAATATACTGTCTACCCTCCTCTTTAAAAACTCGTAAAGAACACAAAAGTAGTTCCGGAAAAAAAAGTTCTCGTAAAATCCAAAAACATGCAAAAATAATGTATGAATGTGTTCAAATTTTGCATCAATTTTTATCAAACCATCTCTTTATAAATGAAGAATTTCAGGATTATCTTACGAAATAAAGTCGAAGGTACCATATTTTTTAAGTAGTTTAGTGATAAATACTTGAACATTTTACATAAAATATCAAGTATATAGTTGAAATACTTATTTTTTAACAAAACAAAATTGAGAATTGTAAAAATAAGTACGTAAAAACAGATATTTTTCAAAATTTTGGTTTCAAAATGAATTATATCTTGAAAATTCTTCTTTGCTGATGTATAGAAAAGTTTGATTAGAAACAAATTCGTATAACTTTTTAAAACTAAGAAAGCGAGATCGTGCGGGTAAGACAATAACTGAATTTTTTGTTTTTCAAGTGGCTTTATAAGATAGATAGCTGAAAAAATAGTTCGATTCCGGTTTATATTCGATCTTACAGGACAACATCAACCATGCATTGAATTCAGTCAGCGAAATAACCAAAGAGTACTCAAATTTAATTCAGCTTAAAGCTAACATCAAATCCAAAAACACACATCATAAGGAACCTCCAAACTTTTCCCGAGTATCAAACTTTATATAAATTTAAAATTCTCCCGAATCTCTCCATCCCACAAAACCGTCTACTCCCAACAGCACCCGTCAAACTAAAATTTAAATAACAAGCAGAGAAAAATTTCCAAAAACCCTCTCAAAACTTTCCCAGAAAACTTCTCCGCAAGGAGAAGAAAAAAAAGCACCCGAATCCAAACTAACTCCCAACTTCTCCAGGTATTTTCCCCAAACATCACAACACCTGTCAAGAGCCGAACTTCGCCGCATTAAAAAAGGGGGAAAATCCACGAGTTGAAGCCGAGGTTTGGCGAAGATGCAATCGGGCCCAGTTGCCCCAGGCAAATTCACCCTCCCTTTTTCGTTCTCACAGGGAGCAAGGCAGCACGCGCCGAGGGAGAGAGTGGGAAGGGAAAAAACTCCCTAAATTTATTCCCCACGCGCCCTCTCCCGTTTAATCTCAGATTAAGAAAGGGGAGGCTAACGAAATAATAAAAAGTCGGAAACGAAAACCCACGCGATGGGAGGTCTAACGAGGGTTGCCCGGGCACAATTAACTGGGGAGGGGAAGGAAGCTACTGACAAACTGGAGGGGAGATTTTAATTCCCTTTCGTTTATACATTGTTTGAGATTCGCTATCATTAGATTAGATAAAAGCAATGGTTGTAAGTTTTTAGAAAATATAGTATGATCAGAGGGCGTATTAGCTTACAGTATTCTTATTCCTTAAAAAGTAAGTATTCTTTTGAAATATTCAGGTGAATCTAATTAATTATTTTACACTGCAACAAATTTATACGTTAAAAATATGGAGACAGTAAAATCATTAAATGCGTACAGTCCAACCGCCACGAGAAAAACTTTTGACGTCGTAAAACATTGTGGTGCAGGTAATGGAAACTAATTATTCTGCTACTGTCTGACTATATAGACTTTATTCATATTAAAGTTCATAAAAATATTTAACTTCAAATTTATTTGTATAAAAGTTTTTTGACTTCATATTTCGTTAATTTAAAGATTTTTAATAATTAAATTTTTTATGTAGTACACAGATGTTTTTATTTTTTTCTCATTTCCGAATTAATTTTTAATAATACCTAAAAATTTAAAACCGTTCGAATAAGATAAACTTACCTACTGTTTTCAGAAAATAATATTCATTTGACTTCATTTTGAACTTCAGTATTTATTTATAATACTAATATTATACCTTATTAAATTCGAGTGCAACAGTTTACAGATGCTGGCTTTTTTCATCAGCAAGAACAACTCTTTTACCTACTTACTGACTTTAAAAGATAAGTTATACTAACTATAAATATAATTTACAAAATTTTTATTTATTAGGTAAACTGACGTCAATAACAGAATATTCATGTCTTAAGGGTCCCAATGGCGATCTTTGGTATCCTTTCCCATCTAAAACTTGCATGAATATCATTTCCAAAGTTACAAAAGAAGCACTCAAAATCCAAAACGCAACTTCAACACATAACATTTATTTCTAAACGCTTAAAAATCGAGGATGTGCCACCACAATCATTGGTACTGACTAGTGATGGGCAGGTATCGATACCAAATACTTAAGTACTCGATACCTATAGGTATCGAGTGTATTCGATACCCACAAAAGTATCGATACTTTATTGACATATTTCATTTTAAATTTTTCAATGAAGTAATCTTTAAAATACCTACTGTAGATCAAACGCAGCCTGTTTCCGTTTTCATTTTGCAACGCTCAAACCCAAGTTGTTAATCATACGCGAGAGAAATTTGACGCGGCTAGGTTTTTCCCCCGCCAAATCCTTCGCCTCTATCCACCTCCAGGCCCGTAGCTACGGGGCTTTTTGATGGATTGCTTTCAGTTTTTTGAATATTAGTCTGATTATGGATAGGCCCTAAAAAAATTGTCCCTTCAGGTTCATTTCCCGACATTGAAAAAAAGTACTCGATACCTAAAAGTACTCGATACCTATAAGTATTCGATACCAAAGTATTCGATACCTATAAGTATTCGATACCAAAGTATTCGATACCTAAAATTATCGATTTTGCCCATCACTAGTACTGACTGCTTTTTCGAGGTGGTAATAGCAAGACTTATGGCACGATATGTGAGCCTTAGCACTATTTAACTAAAAAAACCTAACCAGCCAATTTCCTACACCTAGAAATCAGAGAGAAACATCTCAACAGTTTCCCCACTGCATATCAAGTGTCTCCTTCGGCAATGGCTGAGCGCGCGAACATTGCGCCACCACCATCGGATCAACGAACCCGAGAGTTGAATTCGCCCCCAGAAAAGGGCCCCCCAATCAGACACTCTGTAATTAAGCGAACGTTGCGCAGCGCCGCGCCGCTCCACCCTGATGCGTTGCGCACTCTGAGATTCGTTCACTCGTCTGTTGGGAAACGCGCTTCAACCATTATCTCGTTGAATTTCATTAAGGTGGAGGTAAATTGTTTGTGGGGTAATGAAGGGGGTGCGCGAAATTGAGAGCTTAAGTGAAGGAGAAACTGCGAGGGGAATTTCAAAACGTACGACGGATAGGTGAAATCTCCTTGATAAATTAATGTCGTATACTAATTTACTCAAAACGTATGGAGATGATAATTATATACGAATTAATTGTGTATTGAGAAATTGACGATATACTTACTAATTCCTGAGAATTCAAACAGGTAAAAGAGTTTTGATGGAAAATACACTTTTTTGTATACTCTATACTAATTTTATGGCTAAACGGTATAGATGTATCTAAATGTAAATTTCGTGAGAAAAGAAATATTAAATGAGATGGGCACCGCATGATAGGCTGGCTAACAGCTGTATTAACCAGTTTGGCTTAAAGTTAACCTGGAATCAAACTTTTTCGACAACTCTGATTGGCTTAAAACTTGCTTTCCTTTTTCAACTAACAATCAGAAGTTGAATTCCAGGTTAACCTTAGGTTAAGTTAGTGGTGAATACGACCGTTAGAAGTTTTGATTCCAGGTTAACCTTAGGTTAGGTTAGTCATTGGCGTCGCCGGCCCCTGAAAATTGGGGGGGACGGCCCAAGAATTTGGGATTCCTCCACAGAGAAATTTTACAAAAACATGATTTTCAACCTTTAAAATAAATCTCTTAAGCCTCGCCCAGTGATTTTAATGTGGCTTTGTGCAACTGTGAACTGTGAAGAAACTGTGAAGGGGGGGGTCTGGGGTCCTCCCCCAGAAATTTTTTTGAAATTAGACCTTATAAAACAGGATTAAAATCTTTTTAGTGTCATATGATTAGACAATTTCAAAATCAAATTTGTATCCTTCAATCAGTGCTGTAACTGGATTTTTTTCTGGGAGAAGGGCTAGCTTTATTATTACTTTATTTTGCTCGAAAAAAAAAATTTTTTGTTGCAATAATGTCCCCCCAACTCAGCACTGGCGGTTTCAACCTATTCTAAATGAAAGAGTGTTCTAAATCATGGGGAGTCCGTCCCCCTCTTATATGCGCCTCTTTATTTTAAGGGCCATTGGTAAATTTGGGCCATTCTTTATGATTAAAGGTTGGAAAAACATATTCAGAAAAATTTCGGTCGTTCCTCAAAAGTCAAAAATAAAGTTTTCTAAACAATGTTCCTAATTATTGGGGGGGGGACGTGTCCCCCCGTCCCCCCCGGCGGCGACGCCCGTGAGGTTAGTGGTGAATACAGCCGCAATTGCCCAGAGCAAAATTTTATTTTTTAGAAGGTACAATTAAAAACAAAGAATATTATTTATATTTTATAAGAAATTATCTGAGGATATAATTCATGAGCAAAAAGCTAGGACTGTTTGAACTAGACAGTAGAATGTTGAATTGAAAATTGAAATGCATATATTCGGACAGTACTCTAATAAAACCGTCCAGCACCTCTGAGCTAAACATCCAAATGCATTATTGTAGTCGACAAAAAGGACGTTGAAGGACGGATTGAAATTTCAGAGTTGGGCGGAAAGTGGCATGTTTTCGTTTTCCATAGGTAAAATTTTCGAGTTCTGGAGGGTATCCCTTAACAACACCCCTGCCCACACAAGAAGGGACGCCATCCACTTCATTTTCCATTCATTCACTCTCCCATCTCATCCCGCCACCCCTCCGCAATCGGAATCGACCGGGCGCGAGAAAACAATCCCCCTGGTCAGCAGCGGCATTAAAAACCGAACTCAATATATTCAAAGAAAAACCCTATGTGAGAGAGAGAACGCAATAATAAAAGCCCGCTGGCATGGAGATTCTCGCTTTTAAATAAATATGAGTTCCCTGCTGCAATTCCGCCTTACAGCAATAAAAAGATTCCGGCGAAATTGCTGCCATGGAAATGTCCCCTCCTTCTCCAGTTTTCACTGCCCATATTACGACGACGGTCACCGAGCTGTCCGGTCCGCTTCCAATAGTTTCGGACGAATCAAGCGCCGGAATTTGCGGAATTTCTTTGCAGCCCCGAATATTCTGAGGGACGCTTTTACCTTGCCCGCCCCAAAGACAGACCGCCTCTTTTAATATCTATTCCGGGAGTTTCCTTCTTGTTTTCCGTCTCTTCTTCTTCTGGGTGCCACGTTTTAACTCCTATTGCACATTTTTTAGGGAAAGAATATCGGTATTCAGCGACACCTTTGTCGAATACTTCCGAGAAAGATTCTGCACCCACCGATGGTACGGAACTACGTTTTTTGTGGATAAACTACAGAAGAATCTGAGGTTTTTAACCCATATTAGTATAGATCCAAAATTCTTATGCATGTTCTATATGAAATATTTATGCGAGACCTATAAGGTTAAGCGCGCACTAGAGACTTTTGTCACGGCGACAGAGACAAAATTATCTCCCTGGCTATTGCAAGAAGCTAGAGCGCGCGCACAGGCGACGAGACTCTTGGCCGATTGCCAAGAATTTCACCATAGAAATGCATGTTCTCGAGTGACCTAGTGTTTATAGTCACCGTGACAGAAGTCTCTAGTGCACGCTTACGGCCGTATTCACCGGTAACCTGACCGGCGGTCAGGTCAGGAAACCATAGTTACAGCCTCTGATTGGTGGAAAAATAATTCAATATATTCCTTCCACCAATCAGAGGCTGTAACCATGGTTTCCTGACCTGACCGCCGGTCAGGTTACCGGTGAATACGGCCGTTAGCCTAAGAGATCATGTAGACAACTAGTATGATATGAAATACTGAAATGCAACAAAAAAACATCTTTGGTCAGTTAAAAAAAATTCATCACTGTGAACATCAGAATATAGTAGACGATGATGTAAGGAGATATAACTAAGAAGTTTTCGAACAAAAAGTTCTTGATGTCAATAAAAAAGAATGACACAGAAGATGAATTAATGAAATACTTAAAACCCTTTTACAAACATTCAGAAGTAGACGATTCAGGTAGAATGCCAGGGTGTAGAACATGAATTCTCGACTAAATATCTAAAGAATAGAAAATAGAAAGATCACTTTTATTGACAGCAATACCATAGCTCTTAATAGATTTCTAAAGGGGGCTCGAAAAGCGGACTCTAAACCTTAATATATTTTTCACTCAAGATTATAATTGCCGCTTGGCCACAGCTAACATAAGGAAAAGCAAGTTGCAGCTTTAGCCCGCACACATTAAAGTGCCGTATAAGTGTTGTAGTAAGCAATTTCACCAGCCTTAATTGGATTTCAATTGATTTTGGAATTAACTTTAGGTGCACAAGCATTCATTACATTTATCTGCTAGGAGGTAACAACACCATTACATCGAAAAATGAGGAATCGAGGACTCAGCTTGATGCCTATAAATCCCACTGTGCCACCAGGGGTTTATGGATGGGTGACTCCACCAACCTCAAGAACCGTCCTAATCATCTCAATAATTTCTCAAACATTTTATTAGGGTGCTCATAGAGTGATGGTAAAAATGTCGAAGAAGGGCATAAATTTAAAAGAAGCAACTAATTAACATCGTGAATAAGTTTCTGGATGTGTTAACACGTTGACTCCAAATGAATTTTTCACGATTCTGGTCTAAAGAGTCATTACGATTTAATCATGTTAGCTCTTTGGACCGTCGTCGATTAATTAACTTATCACAAAACGTAAAAATCTGTTTTTATTCTGCTTAAAAATAAACTTGTATCACATTCTTGAGTGCACAGCCCTTAACCCCACATATTTTACAACTGGGTATGGTGCCACTGGCTTCAGAACTTTGAGAAGTCCTCTACAGCACAGATGCATTGGAGCTAGCAAATGCAGTTTTGAAGACACACGAGGCCATTTTATTGTCCATGGACTTGGACACGATAAAAAACTTGTATAAACTTTTACTTTTAATTAACTTAGTATAATTGTATTTAGTGTCCATTTAAGTTATTTTACTATTTCCTGAGGCCATATATTCATAGTTACATACATGTTATGCTACAGGTTTCCTAAGTAGCCGTACGAATATGGTAAGAAATGAAGGGACGGGATAACTCGTAGTAAGCGTCTTTGGCAAGTAAACAGCTACGAGATATCTCGCAGTTGGCAGTTAACATGCTAAAAGAGAAGGGTGTTGAACTAAACGAAGCAATCCTTCACGAGGGAACGATTTATCACGAAACGGCCGCCTATCAAAACCCATTATTTGATGTGCAGCCCTTTTTTGTCCAACAAACAACCCCTCCATAACACTCATTCTCACACGACAAACGGATGAGGGCAATTGACCAGAAACTTCCCTAAGCATCAGGGCACCCGAAACGAGGCGCAGAGAGAGAGAGAGCAGAAAAAAAGTGGCCAACGCTGCCCACTATCACGCAGTCGCGCATCGCTGGAATAACGGAGTTGCGAAAGAACTCGGTGAGTGACCGCGGTAGGTTGGATGGAAAAAATGGGGGGCCCCAGAAAGGGTGCAGCGGCTGAATATTATTCCGACGAATGAATAGATACTTATACAAAGGAGGGCAAGGTCTGTCTATTCCGCCCGGACGAAGGCGCCAATTAATGTTGCTGCGAGAGGATGCTTTGAGTGGAAGGGTCGTTGCTCCTTCCAGAATTTACCTTGGATGTATTTGGTTGCTGGAGGGGATTGGAGGTTTCGCAAACTTGAAATATTCAGAGAGATTAGATCCGAGACAATGCGGGATGGATTGTCTGCCAACTGTTTCCTCCACATATGAGAGTTTTGTGCTGGAGTGGAATGTTAGGTAAGGGAAAATTTTCGTTTTAGGCAGAGAAGTTATGTGCATAGAAAAATGCTTGCACAACATCTTTTCACTTTTACTGAAGAAGATCTACTGGATATGGAAAAAAACTGTACGTTTATCAATCTGTTCGTTCACTTGAAATATTAACGGTGTGTTACTTGATCATCAGTTAACCACCAATCAAAGAAGGAATCGCCGACTCTGATTGGTGGAATCCTTCTTTGCCTAATGTTTAACCGCTGATCAGAAAGCACAGAATACAGCCGTAAGTAATTTAGAAGTGAGTCTAATCAAGAGAGAGGAGGGCAAGTACTAGTCTAGCCGACTATAACTGAAAAAGTGGTGACCATTGATTAGTCCTCCACTCATCTGCTGGAATGACAATGGCATTCCTAGGACAGATGTAATTCCAGAAAGGCAAGGTAAAAACCTTTTATCTTGTTAGTTAGGTTTTACCTTGCCTTTCTGGAATTAAATCTGTCCTAGGAATGCCATTGTCATTCCAGCAGATGAGTGGAGGACTAATCAATGGTCACCACTTTTTCAGTTATAGTCGGCTAGACTAGTACTTGCCCTCCTCTCTCCTGCGTTACCATCCTATACCGTGCTGATGAGTCCTAACAAGGACGAAACCGGTCCACGGTTGGAGGTGACGCTTGCGAGTTGTAAGTTTACTTTTATTGTCCGCTTAACCAGCAATAAAATGGGCGAAATTCCAGAAATGGGACCCAGAATAAAATAAATATGGCGAAATTCTCTTTTCATGAGTCTAATCAGTTCAATATTATTGAAGTCGGTTTTAAGGTATATTAGACACAGGGTCACTTTAAATTAGAACGAGACCCAAGGCTTAGTTTTTGTATAATTTGGAATCTTAGAACACTTGAAAATTTTGAGGATCCAAAACTTTCTTCTTAGGTTAGGTTTTTACCACCAATCTTCTGGCAATTTACCCGGATATCAAGGAAAAATACTACTATCCACAAAGATTCATTTTAAGTTATTACAGAGTGCACTTTTTCCCAATTTATTGGTTCAAATTGAATTAGTGGTAGGCGAGGAATCACACCTTTGCATAGGAAATCGGAGGAGTGAAGAGTTAAACGACAATTAAAGGCTCATTCCACACTGATTCACTTTCACTGTTCATTCAGAGTTACTTACTCCAGTGAATCACTAGTTTCAATATAAAAATGAAGGAGTAAAGAGTGAAACGCCAATTCACACTCTTCCTTTTGGGCGATTCATCCAAGATGAATATAAAAATTGAAGAGTCAAAATTGGCCTTTAGTGAACTCAATGGTTCGTTCTCATTCAGTTAGTAATATATTCTATAGAATACACAAAAATAGTTTGAAAGAGAATCTGGTCTTCGTACGTTACATTGCTAGTCGATCTTGCGCCGTAAAACCCCAACCAACCAACCATTGCTAGTCCTTCAAGACTGGACTCGACCGGAGCTTTCCACCAAACAGCAAGACACTTCATCACTGAAACCTCCTCGAGAAAAATTAATTAATCCACACAACGTCACCCCATATTGATTCTTCCTAATTCCATTTCGAATCTTTCACAAAAGAAACTCTAAAAACCCCGGTTCTAATCCTCGGCACAAAGAACTCCTTAAAAAAGCTGACCTCAGCAGCCCTAATATCGCGTTATCATCAAAGGGCTCCATTATAAAGGCGAGACCCTTTCAGTACCTCCACCTCAAGGGAAGTTGGCTCCAATTTTAAGTGTGGCATAATCAGCTTATGGAGGAGTCTGTTTATTGGGTTACTCGAGAAGAAACCGTACCAGTGCACGCGGGCCGGAGGTGGGCTTCTTGCAAAATGAAGGGAAACTGAGAAAAGTGGGAAGGCGGCGATGACCCTTGCCCTGGATGTTGCTGGAGGAAGTCACCACCCTTTCGAACTGTCGAGAATGGACTTGAAGATGATTAGAAACTCATTCAGGTACGCCTTTCGTACTGCAGACAAAAACGGAGCTTATATTGGATGATTTTTGAGTGAATTTTTGTCTGGGAGGTTACAGCAGCGATGTTTCTAACTTTACAGAAGTAAATAAAATTGATTTTTTTGAAAAAAAAAACAGGGTGTAGCTATTTTTGGAGAGTTGTCACCAAATTTTTTAAAAGATCTGTATGTATTTTGGTGAAATATAAGGTGGTTATGATTAAAGCGGTAAAGAATATTACGCAATTAGACAGCAAGTCTTGTTCTCAAAACTTCTCAAGAACATCGCGAGAAAAATACACTCATGTAATTTCATATTCAAATTAGTAGTCTTCAAAGTAAGAAAAATAAAAAACCCTTTACACAAACGAAATACAATGATCTGTGTACATTGGTATTGTGCTCCCTTGGGTAACAGTCACCAATGGACCCAACACCAATGTACACAATTCAACAACTTTTTTTGGACTTTTCTGTATTAAGGATTATAAGATCTTCTTAAGGATACACTTTTATCTGAAAAGTTTAGAATAGGCCTCACAACTCCGATATTTTCACCATCATCCTGGCCCGGGTTCACCCAATCGAAGCCAGCGAAAAGTGTCAGCCGAAGTATGACGAGAACTCATTGGACGAAATCCGCTGACAGATCCTTCGATTCCATGAGAATGAATGGCTTTGTACACAACCCATATATTTATTGTTTGCGTTTCATGAGAAAGAGATAAAGAAGGCCCTGTGTGTCGCATATTAATCGCCGCTCTGCAAATTCGACTCCGTGCAGGGATTTGGATGTCGTACTCCATCGACCAACTGGGTTGTAGAGAGGGAGAAAAAGGGGTGATCTTGTCGGTGTCGCTATAATTGCGGTGCACTGACAGTTGCGGTGTAGCTCTCTGATTTCAGGAAGAGATTGCAATTGCACACAAAGGTCTTGAATTATTGTAAATTGAGGTGATGAATAATGATATTCTTGAAACACAAAGAAAATAAGAATCATAGGAGGCTTTAATTGACTTAAGCTATTACGGATTCAGATATAAAGGTTTATGGTTACCGGTAGTTTTTCTTTGCTTCGTGAAAATTAGACCATAAAAGAGAGTGTGATTTCTTTTAAGTTATCTTCATTCAAATGATTATCGAGTCAGGGAGAATGAAGGTGGGGGTATGGTGCATCAGCATTCCAGAGTTAAACCATATTTAAAATTTTAAAATTAATTTGAACCTAGTTTTCTTAATTTGGTTAAAAAAAGATAATAAGAAATTCGTGATGTCAATATATATTGAAGAAACCAATTTTATTAAAACTTTTTAAAATTGAACGAGTCACGGAGGTACTACTTTTTTTGGAACTTCAGCCACCCCTTAGTAAAAAAAACTATCCAGTCTAGTTATTAACAATATTTTTTTCACTATTCATGATGTTGATCAACTTTAAAAACTTAAATAGATTCTGTCCATTATAAAGTTCAATCACGATCACACCACACCTCCCATTTGATAAAACAACAAAATTTCTCGGAAAGACAATGGTCTAAGTCCTCTAAACTTAGTTTTAAGGAAATTGGATACGTTCAGTAAAGGCACCTGTTTAGCTCCTATGGAGAAGATATTTTTGATGTAGCTTTACAATCAAGTAATTGAACTTCTGACTTAAATTACCACACAAAATATAGAACCCAAAATGTAACTCAAATCCATGCATTACTCATTAGGGTGGGTAAAAAATTTTTTTTCACATTTTCCCAGGGGCACAGCGACAAAAGGGTGCCAAATGGTCTCAAACTGACGTGTGTAAAATATTATTCGATTATAATAACTCTTTTTGCCTCCGGATTGGCCTCAAAGTTTCGATTAATATAGTAATTTCATGTAAAAATGGACAAACGAAAATCAAGTTTTTACTTCGATTTCACGAATCCGTCATGAATATAAATGTGCACAATGGTATAAAAATCATCATTGAAGACTATAAAATAATTATAAATGAAACCAGAGTTGAAATACTTGAGTTGTAATACAACATATTTTAAAATATCTCAATGGTTAAGACTGGCAATAAAAAATTTCTTGCTAGAGTCATAAAAATGTGCAAACTCTTATTGCCAGTTGAGTAGGATTTAAAAAACATAAAATTTTTAATAAAAATGGATATGTCAGAAGGTGAGTACCTTTTTTGGGTTATATTTCAACCCCAAGGAAAACATTTGGATAATTGTTGGGGTTTTCCTTGAAATTTCTTTGGTATATTAGGAATATTCCATCCCAAGTGACCCCATATGAGTCACTAATGTCCAAAAATAAATTAAAACCACATTTTAAGAGTCAAATTTTGAAAAAAATTTTTAAGAAGAGCAGTAGATCCCCGTTTTCAGCATAAGGCTCAGTATTATCCCCTAAGTTTTTAAATAAGCTACATTACTTTTCAAAACTTACTTGTAATTATCTTAAACAGTTAAATTTGCTATATTTTAATTTTTATGAACGCATAAGGAGCCATTTTGAGTCTATCCTCCCTCCAAAGTAGTATAATTTCATGGGCCTAGGTTTCAGTCTATTGTTATAGCAAAAAAATAGGTAAATCATGACTGAGATGAATCATAACTGATATATTGCCTAATGAACGAACTATCCATTCGACAATTGTTTCAACAAATTTTTGCGATCATATTTGGATCCGAAGACCAGCCAGTGAAATAACGGTCCGCTGAATTTTGAAAGCGCGGCACATATTTATGAAAAATATAACTATTTCTACTTTTAAAAAATTAAAAATACAGCTTTGTACTGACCTAACTTGAGGGAAAATGTATCTGAACTACTAATATTTAAAATATGTACCACTGACAAGTTGGCAAAAAAGATCCTCCTATTCTACGGCTATTGTTAATATGATAGCATATTTTATTGCCACTTTGGCAGTTGTTTTTGTATTGATTATACATAAAGGTGGCTAATGTGATTAAAACTGCTTTCAAAGACCCTTATTTGTGAGCTTTAAGAAGTTATCGACAAAAAAATTTAATTTATATAATTTTAAAAAAATATGAAAAATTACATATTTTTGTTCTATTTGAGGCCAATCCGGAGGCAAAAAGAGTTATTATAATGGAATAATATTTTACACATGTTAGTTTGAGACCATTTGGCACCCTTTTCTTGCTGTGCCCGATAGAATTTGTAAAATTTTTTTTCGCCATAGGAAAATGACCCACCCTATTACTCATGCTTCTTCATTAAAAACTAGGGTACGCCACTGTCATTCAGAAAGCATTACACAATACCTCATTCAAACAGTGGCAGTTAAGTTCAGCTTGCAAAGAACTTCTCCGTTGACCGCAACTTCCACTGACCGCAACTGTCCCATCCTCTGCGACAGAGAGGAAAAGGGGGAAAATAACCCTGCTTAATATATCTCTTAATCTGAACGGTGACGTCACGGGGCCAATTTCGCATGATGACGACAAAGGAAAGCAGCCGATTCGAAAAGGAGAGGAAGAGGCCGGCATCGGATTCCGAGGGGCCCCGAAAAGGGATTCTCTGTGCTTGGCCTATTAGGCCGATAAGAATCGTGCATTGTGGATGGAAGTTCGCTGCCAACAATTACGCGTGCGTCGATATCAAAGACTTGGTGCGTTTTCGCAAATTCTGGGATGATGAATGAAGGAAATAATAGGAGAGATTTCTATCGGGAATATATACATACACACACGCATTAGTGTGTTGTCTTTCGCGTGGAGAGAGATAGAGAATTCTGGGAAAGTTTTGATTGAGGAGATTTTGGGGGAGAGGATATTAGGATATTCAAAGTCATCTTTTCACGAATGAAGGAAGGTATGTTGATATTGTTGCAACTCAATCCTTCTAGTTTTGAGTAAGTGATGACAAAGATCTGACACACACACTGTATGTTTATAAATTGTTTCAAAAGTTCCCACTTAGGTCAAATGACAATTATTTTTCTAGAAGCAAATTATTCTAAAAATTAAATAAAATACAAAAAAAAGACATATCGACTGAAAACTTGGATTATAAGTTAATTGGAAAAAGAGACACATAATAATATTTTTAAATGTTACAGAAAAGTCTATATTAGATCACCCAAACACAGTTAAATTTCAATAAAGAAGAACACGAACAACCATGTTCCATCAGCGTTGGTGTTAACCAGCAGCTAAAGAAAGAAATATTAGCTTTTCACTGATAGGTGGATGGTGGATCCTTCTTTCACCAAGGATTTCACACTGATGCTGATGACTGTAAATGTTCTTTGCAAGATTAATTGGAGAAACTGGCAACATCCTTTCATGCTTTAGTTACATATCATTGTTAAACCATCCCGAATCAAAAAGATAAGGTCCTGTAAGTATAAAGGTCCTTGGTCCTTGTAAGGAAAAAACCATATTTGACAAAACGCAAATTCTAATTAAAAAGAAAATTCTAAAACCTTGGCTTAAATTCATTACAATAGAATTACCCAAAATGAACGCGAATAAGACTAACAACCTTTTCCCAAGCGCAGCCCGAGGGGTTTGGTTGGGAAAGATAATTTTCAATGATCTCTCCTGTTACCACCACCTGCGAATTCAACAAAAAATATGCAGCCTCATAAATCATCCAATTCACCCCAGCGCTTATACATATGCAAAAGGCAAAAAAGCGATTCTCATTACATTCTTCTCTTCCAGTCATTACTCGGTTCGGAATAGGGGAAACCTACGCACCGAGGTATTCATCAAGGTATGGAAATTTACACGTCTTCGTGCGCAACTACTGGTCATGGCAAATGACAGGCTCGCTACCGTCGATGCTGATGCTTTCGTTTCCGTTTCAAATGTGTCATTAGGCAGAAGTTGTTACTGAATGTAAAATAGGAGGCAGATTTTTACATACATGTCACTAAGGATGAAGGAAGTCACAGAAACACGTGTTAGCGTTTAATGGGCCCAAAAAGGTGAGGAGGAGAGTGACAGTGAAATGCCATTTTGTGTCTCTGGAGAAAAATTGCCCACTTATTTCTGTATGAATATTCAGAACGAATGTAGAGTTTTTTTGAATGACGGGCTTGCAAAGTGTCACTTTTGAAACAAGCATAGTGCAACAGTTAGGCAAGGTATGAAAGAAAACACTTTTGTGAGTTTTTTGTCTCAACATGACTTATACCAGATCTTTTGATGGAAAATAAAGTGTGCAGTGGGTTGGAATATAGTAAGTTTAGCTTTAGTTACATGTTCAGCAGCAAGATATCAGGAGTCAGAGTAAGACACCCTTGTATGATCAATACACTTTCTAATCCAAGGGCAGATTTAAGAGGAGGGCTCTGCAGGAAGTATCCAAATATTTACTGCAACAATTTCAGCATCGGCAACGAGTGAAAAAGCAACATAACTTTCTCGTTCCACCTTTCGTGGCACAGAAGGTACCACGTCTAATTTCACTTGAAAAAGGTTTAAAGTGGATGAACACAAGGAATAACTCATTAAAATGAAAGAAAGCAAATCTGAAACATCTTGAGATAGTAAATACTTGGGTTATGGATTAACAGCATTCTTTCAAGAAAAAAAATTGCGTCTAACATCTTCCAGTTGATAACAAGCATCGAATTTATAATTAGGGACCTAAAAAATCTTTCGATTCCAACCTGGAATCGATTCCTTGGGGCCGATTTCGAAAAAGTAGAATCGAACTTATCTATTTCAATCCCAAATCAAGGATAATTAGTAATTATTACTAATTTATTTAATAATCAGCAAAATATAAAGTATCAAAATAATAATTAATTAGTGACCAAAATTGTTAATATTATTTATATTGCTTAGAAAATTAAGTCCTATTCCTAAAATTCGATTCCTGCTGGAATCGATTCCTCCAATGGTTCGATTCCTTGGTAGCGATTAGTGATGGGCGATTCAACTCTTTTGCAAGATCAGATCTGAGTAACTCACTCACCTTAAGGAGTTAACTCTTTAATGTAACTCAGTAACTCCCAAAATCTATATACATAAATGAATGTTCATCTGAATGTAAGTCCGTTTTAGTTTTAAACTTTTCGAACCTACATTCACTTTAAACCATACCAGAAAGCTACTCGCTCCCAGAAAGTTTCCTGAAGAATAATAATTTGAAATTGAAGCATCCCAATAACTTTTTTGGTCTATTTTCGGCTAAAAAAACCCGTATTTCATTCCTAAACCATGACATCATGGCAAAACCACCAATTGTTGTAATTAAAGATAATATAATATTAATTGTTGAAGGTATAACATCGATTGTTGTAGTATGAACATAAAAATGCTCCTTTTTACATATGGACTGGCGAAGCCCGTGTCTAGCGCGTCAGCGCTAGTATTATATAACTTCTTAATCTTAACTACGTACATACATCAACTAAAAAGTATGCCGGAAAAGTCATTCAAAAAATAAAAGCTTTTATATTGAACTGTAAACGAAAACGGAAATAAACCTTTAATATTTCGCCTACTGGAAATTTTTTTAACAATTTACTAACAAAAACCTACCTACAAAACAGAAGAAAGAGGGAAAGGAAATTCCCCAGTAGGGGAAACGACCGTAGAACCAAATATTCAGACACTAACACATCAAGTTTAATATATTAATCAGCAATACTAGGTATATTTCAAAAGAAAAAATACTCACTTCAAAAATAACCACCTATCTTACAATTCGAATTCAGGCATCCAATCCAATTTAATCCGCGAACATTCTACTGCAAACTTTAACTATTCTAAATTTACTGGAAAGTAATGGTCACCAGAATGAAAAACCAGTACAATTTTTCTAATAAGTAATTTAGTTTTAATCACTCATTCATATAAAAAATGGCGAGTTTGAGAC
Source organism: Tetragnatha versicolor (assembly GCA_024610705.1). Classification (NCBI taxonomy): domain Eukaryota; kingdom Metazoa; phylum Arthropoda; class Arachnida; order Araneae; family Tetragnathidae; genus Tetragnatha; species Tetragnatha versicolor. Next base: position 36,159,194 of record JANDEH010000002.1, on the reverse strand, counting down.
AAAAAACACGCTAAGAGCAGAAGGTTTTGGCAAGACGCCAACGTTCTCGGAAATGAACTACAAACCCTTCCTTCCTTCCCGCCCTTTGAAGACACCATCATACTGCCGTCCTAAGCGAAATGTACGCTAACGAGTTTTCTTAAAACTTCATTTCCTTTCTCCCTTGGCGCGTTTTTAAATTGCCGAGAATGTATCTCGCTACTTCTATTAGAATGGTTGGGAAATTCACGCAGCTTAGTCGTTCATTCTGCTCGTTTTGTTGGTGATTTTGGCGTTGTTCAAGGGTTGCTGCTATCCATTGTTAAACTTAAAAAGGGAAAAATTAAAACTTTAAATCTTAATAATTCTAAAACTAATTCGATTTTTTTTAAAAACGAAACGACAATATTTTTGTAAAAAATAATTCTGTATGTGTTTAAAATACCGTACTTCTACCATGTTTAGTTTTTCTTTTATAACGAAAAAAAGTGCTCTAATTTTTCATTGGCTGCTGTGAAACGAGCTAGTTTCAATGCTAATCTTGGCGGTCTGATATCGTAAGCAGGTTGCCGCATAGAATTGAAAATCCGCCAAATGCTCTTTTGGCAAGATTTTCTCAAAGTAAATCTGTGAGAAATTGCGTTAGTGTACACTTTCGCTTAGGACGGCAGCATAGCTGGTAGAGGTAGACAAGCATAGCTCGTGTTTCAATTCTCAAAAATCAGTTGAAAATTTAATTTTTAAATCCAAATCAATCGCCTCATTAATCAAATAAAACACTGCTAAACCATTAAAATATTAATTTATACAGCAATCCTTTCGTTTAAGATCAAATATTTTTTATTAACAACTAGTATTTTAATTAACAATAGCTGTCAGAAGTAGTAAATGTATGCCTTTCAATAATGGCAGCTCGTTTAACGAAATTCATCTTTTCGCAATCTTTTTTAATCGTCGAAATTTTTAATGGAATATCTAAATATTAAAGGATTATTAGAACTTGATAATCGTGAGAATATAAAACCATAAATATTTTTTTAATTGTGTGCAGCAAATTTTGTCAACCTAAACATTGTGATTAAGACGATGTATAATCACGCTCACAGTGCCGTGTAGAAGAGGTGTATAATAAACAATCATGGCCTCCAAAAATCGATCTTAAGAAACCGCTGGGAGTGAGGAATTAACTCTTATGAACTATCTGATCCCTGGGAGTGGGATTGTCGGAGTGGGAAGACCGATCTGAGGCCATCTGCTCCCAATCCCAGCTCTCCTGGGATCAAAGGAGTTGAGAGCACACAGCAAATAACTCCCAAAGAGTGGAGACTAGGAGCAAGCAACTCTTTTAACTCTGTCAACTCCTTTCAACTCCTAAAAGGAAGACGTAATTCCTTCGGTTCTTCTGATCAAAGTGGGTTGTTATGGCAACGGATTACGTAGGCGCACCGCTCGCTCATCTCATAGATGATAATCACCGGCAGCCGGCGGCGTGCTGCCATCTAGTGCTTCTTGGAGGTAGTATCACAAGGATTTCTTATTCCAGGATTTCCAGGTTATTTAAGGATTTCCACAAATTAAATCTTAAAAAGGTAAATTTTAAAAAGTACAACTGAGCTACCACTCTTTTTTCCCCACTCCTTGATCCTTCACTCAGTTTAAGGAGTTAGTTCACTGAGTTAACTCCTCAAATAATCGCCCATCACTAGTAGCGATTCCAAGGTATTCGATTCTGATACGATTTCGGAATCGATTCCTTCAGAAATATTTTGAACCCTATTTATAGTTCAAAAGCGAAAAACTCAAACACACTACAGAAAAAAGATTTCCATGCGTGGGACAGAAAAAGATAATTTCCACTTGACAGTCCCTCCATAATTGATGAGTTCGAAAACCACCACACCGCTCAACAAGCATCTCCGACAATGTCACAAGAACCACGTGCCCAAGAAGATCATCTGGCACTCAAGGACCTCGTTGTGTTTTAAATCTATTACATACTCCCAAACCCGACATTCTTATTCCACTGCTTACTCTTGCATGGCTTTTCTTTTTTTTTTCCGCTCTGCAGAATGGCCGGGGGATGTTTACGACAAGACGTTTCATTTCTTAACCCTTCGTTCCCTGAGAGAGAGATAGGTGCATTATGGTTTTTCCGTGTCAACGCCACTCGTCCAAAGCTTTCCTTTTTTTCACGATCACTTGTGTTAGAAGATTATCATATTGAAAAGCGCATTATAAACGAGGGACTTCATCAACGTTGGGACTTGAACATATGCACGATACGCTCAGCTGATTTCTGTAAGTCGTTGATCGAAGATACGTATGCACAGCAAGGGAGGAATTTCGGATACGATGCATACAAAGAGCGCGAAATGAGATTGCTGTTTTGAATTTTTGGCCCAGGAGGTCATTTGCATTTTTGAACCGGATTTCGAAGAGTTAGCATTGATTGGTTAAGTTGGGTTGTAATTCTTTGCCTCCTTGTCAAGTTTGGCTGTCTTAATGCTGAGTTGTGGTCCAATAACCCTCACTTAGCATGTTAATGAGAGTGGCATAAAAATCTCCTGTCTAAACACTGCATATTGATTGAAGTAATGAAAAGGCATGCATAAAAAAAAGTTCTATTTTATTATGAAGAAACGTATTCAACAACAGTTTAAACTGCTATAATCTTCTCAAGACCAATGGTCTCAAATATTTAATTATATTAATCCTTAAATAAAAGTTTGAAGTAAAATTATTCATGTTCAAAAAGATGCTTATGACCTGTAAAAATAATTTTAAGAAAAAATAGTAAAAAATTTTCAACTTTTAAGTATAATAGTCTTGGTTGTTATTAATTCGAAATTTATTAATTTATTTCATGATTTTAACTTGAGTTAAAACTGAGGGTTGATAAAAATGAGGGAACATTATTTGAATTGCTAGAATCTTCAGTTTCCAAAACGCATAGGGAAAAATATGGAGAGTAGATTTTTCTGATGTAATTCCATAATAAGTTTTAAGTCCGTGCATGAATGAAAATTGTTCGCATCGAAATTTATTTCATAAGTTAAAAAATTTACCAAAATAACCTTTAAGAATACCCCAACCTCAGAATTAAACAAAACAATTATTAAATCAACTTGTTTCAGGCAGCCCTAAGAAGAATGTAAGAAGATGTAGAAGACTTTATGTAAGAAGATGTTCTTACCGAAAAAACAAGAAATTCTGAGAAAAGAGGACGTTGAAAAAGCGGCCCGCAAAAACACTGGAAAACATAATAAATAGCTCTGCACCCAACAACCTATTAATTGAAATTAGCAGCTGACGTTAGGGCCCATCAACACTAAAAGACGTCATCAAAACACTCCGGGTCGTCTGCCCATATGACAACGTGCCAGCGCACCAATTAAACAACAAAAAAGAACCGACACCAGAATGGAACAACAGCAAAAAAAATCACTTCTCTCTCTTTTTTTCTTCTTTTTTCGGGCTACCTTGCCATCTGCGCAGTCAAAAAGAAACAGGAAGGTGGTAGGGGGAAGATCAATAATTTGTTTGCGGATTTAAGTGTGGCCAGTGCGGTTCTCGTTAAGACACAAGCTGCCTCGAAGAACACGCGGGGACAAGAATTGAAATCGGGACCAGAGGAGGGGGGGGCGAGGAGGAAAAAATAATAACAACAACAGCGATAAAAATAAAAGAAAAAAAATATTTTTTACTCTCCTCTTCGGGAACAAAAAACGCGAAATCGAAAAATAAGTACAACCGCCCAGAGAGGAAGTTGAGAAGGCAAGGTAGGGCGAAGAATAAACGAAGTATCCATGGTAACAAAGGAGGCGGCCGATACATATATATCCGTATGCGCTCCGGTCCATATAGTCCCCTGTAGAAACTGGAGGAACTCTAATCCAAGAGAAATGACCAGACGGTTTGTTTCCTTAGCTGCTCGGAGAATGGACAGAGGTGATTTAGTCACCAGGGCCTTCAATTCTACGGATGAGGTATCCATGGAAACGTCACTCGCATCTTCCTCCTGATGCTCTCTCTGAAGAGAAGGGTCTCGGGGCAGCAGATGGGAATTAAAAATTCGGCCCTCACCTGGCACAGGGTGTCGAAACGGGGTGACGAGAGGTGAGGAGTCGGCACGCGATGACGCAAAAGAGGCGGTCTTCTAGGTGAGACGAACGGAGGTCAGTTTATCGTGGAAGGGAGGACGGCTTCGTAACTGGATGCCATTGAGTAAAGTTAAGAAAAATGTCTAAATAGAGAATGGGGTTTTTCAAATAGGTTTCAAATACCATTTAAGAAAGAAAATTTAATCCTCCAAGTTCCAAATAAGCTTCATAGTCTCAGAGATCCATCAAATTTTCACCTAACCCTATATATCAATGACTAATTTAATATTCATATAAAAATGATATATAACGTGTTTTAAAATAAATGACTGATGCTCAAAATCTTACAACCAATAAATTATAAATAAGTACAAAGCAGCAACTGATATTATAATACTCTAAACGAAAATATTTCCAATTAAAGTTGTAAAGAAAACTACAAGTCAATATATCAGATGCAAAGTAGTACGTTATTAGAAAAGTCTAATCAAAGCCCAACACGGGTAATAAAAAATACCCAGAGAACCAATACCATAGCGATCAGGAAGAGAAATATTTTCCCTAGGCGAACTTTCACAGATAAAACTATTTGAAATGTAGTTTGAAGATCCCATATATAAAAATGGGAGATAGAGGGAGAGAACGACTAACCTTTAACCGACAATATATTCCAATTATGCTAAAATTTAATACTGATAAAATATATAAGCTTTAATATATACCCGATGTCTTCTTTCTTAAAAATAATTTTTTTAATTCTTCACAAATTCAAATACTTTAAGTAGAACTATTAAAGAGATAATTCTATAATTTATTGTTAAGCAATTTATTAACGAAAAATAACACGCAAAAAAGGAAAGGTAACGAACCGGTATAAGAGTATGTCATTCAAATTTATGTCGATAACTTAAAGATTGCAGAAGCTTAAAAAGATGAAGCAATTAACATCATTTCTCTCATTCATAAGGTGAAAGGAAAACTGCAATAAAAGTTCAAACCATACTGCAAAACCCCTTCGAGGCGAACTGATTAAATAGCGAGCGAGTGGCCGTCGTACTAAACCTCAAAACATCCAAAAAGCCATCAAACGTATTTATAATAATCTCTCCAAAACAGCGGGGTTTAAAAAAACTCCTCGTTATACAAAAAAAAGGGAAAAAATCTCATTGAGGAAACGAATTCCAATTGCATTACCCAACAGTCAAAAATTGCTATTTGACGTTATCCTCTTACAAGTAAATCCTACGTTATATTTCTTCAAACGGAATCCAAAGATCGAAAGAGAGAAAAAACTATTTCAATTTTTTTATTACTACTATTATCGGCAGAGGAGATCTCTGTTCTTTTAAAGAATTCCTCCCCCCCCTCTCTCTCTCTCATCCAGCAGCATTGTTTCTCAATCCCGGCCCCCCGAGGTGGGGAGCGACTGACCAGTGGACGAAAGGGGGGGATGGAGGAAAGAGAAAGAAGGAAAGGTAGCGAGAGATTATAGAAGGGGGAAAACAGAAGGTTGCCTGGAGAAAGGTATATATCCCGGTAGCGGATTATGCTCCCTTATCATCCCGGTATGCCTGAAAAGGCTTTTAGCCATGCACGGCCGGCCGAAAAGCGCAGCATAATATCCGGGGCCCCTGAAGTTTAGATTATTCCCAACGGACTGTAAGGAACCGGATTCCGGTAGAAGAAATAACGGGGCTAGAAAATAAAGGAGAGATTCGATCTTTGGAGCATTAAACAAAGTTGGAAGGCAATATTGAAATGGATCCTTTTTACGGTTCATGGCGGGTGAGTCGATTCCGTTCCGTGAATGCACAGATTTGGAAGAGAGATGTGTTTATCCTACGAAATGCCCCCCTTTTTATGTCGGTAGGATACAAGGGAAAGCGGCTTAGGGACGCATACAGTTTGTTGTTCAACGTGGAAAGCCGAGCGTTTAATTTATCAAAAACTATGGGAAGAAGTAAGGGATAACATACAAATTAGATTGATACTTTAAATACACTTCTATATACAAGGATTCAGTCTACGCTCAATGAAAATGCATACAATATAATTTTTTTATATTATGATTTACTATTATTTTAATGATGAATGTGTGGCAATAAATCCCCCTAAAATTAAGTACATTAAATACTATAAAAATGAAATAAATCTATACAAATATAATCATCGGTTCCCATGATATTAGAATAAGAATATATTCAACATATATAATAACCTGTAAAAAATGACTGTAGATTACTTATTGAATTTAAATAATATAGAAATTAAAATAATTAAAAAAAAGAATAATGAGAGAGAGAGAGAAATCGAATTATTCTGAAGTTACTCAAAATATTTAATGGTTTAAATGTTAATAAAAAGTTATTTAATTATAATTATTATTATTGAAGTAAAATAAACGCTAAATATATTTGTAAAATATCTTATTGCTTTACTTTAGACCTTTAGGTTACAAGTCAGAATAAATCCTCAAAACAGTATTGTTAAAATTACTAATTAGTAAAATACAATAAATTTGATCATCTATGGAAAAAAGCAGTTATGTTGACTTACTTAGATATCCTTTAAGGCTTGTGTTTATTTGATATCCAAAGCCGAGAAATTCATTCACAAAATAATTCTATACACGAAACGACAACTCCAAATGCACTCCCCATTTCTTCGAAGAGAAAGTCCTCAAAATACCATATTTCCCAAACTCGAGTTGAGTAGTAGGGCACTTCTCATAACCGAGTTTGAAAAAAATGGGGGGATAAGAGAGGGGGGAGGTTACCGGGAAGAGAAAGCATTCCTGGAACAAGCCGGGGACCTTGACCCTTTGTAAGCCGACTCCTCTCCACTAGACCCCTCAGAAAAAGACTCCATTAATCAACAGGTCGAATTTGCGTTTGCCGCCCTTGTCAGACGCAAATATGTAAATGCAGGGTTTTGGCTTATTGACTGGTGCCCAGAGGCGAAGGATGCCAATTTACATGCGCCCGCATCTTGCTGTTGTTTACGAGTATATGATATTCTGTTGCTTGGGCCACTCCTATGGAGATGGATGTTTTCGCATGATGAGAGAAAGAGATTCAAATGGATCGAAACTGGTTTGGTGTTAGGATGCAACCAACGAATGCCTTTTTAGAGATTAGGGTTGTTTGTTGTTGATTTTTATTTTCTATCAATGGATGGAACTGGTATTTCGAGATGATCGTTCGAGAAGAAATTTGGGGAACGCGGAATTTGTTGAGAAACTGAGACGGAAATACTAATAAACAATTTTACTGATAGTGGGGTTTGGTTTATTTTTTAAGTTAAACTATTTAAACATTTCATTCAAAACATACACATTAGGATTTTTAATTGACTTTTAAAGATTATGTATTACAAAATATCTTTAATTTAGATAGATATTGATACACTAGTTCATATAGATTAAGGTTATGTATTACGAAATATCTTAAATTTAGAAATAATATTGATGCATTTTTTCATTGATTAAAAAATTAAATAGTATCTTTCGACAATTTTTTTCAATATTTTATGGGATTATAAAAGATGCGATTCGATAATAAAATTATAATGAAAGATGATTGTGTGTGTATCATAAAAGTTAAAAAAAAAACAATATTTTATTGGTTAAAAATTTTTTATAGGATAATAAATAATTATTATAATAAAGTTAAAAAGAAAAATAATTGTATCACAAAAGTTTAATGTGGGTCTGTATTGAGTGTTAAACATTTCCATTTCAATTACGAAATGTTTAAAATTAATAAACACATGCTTAAAAATATTCGACTATAGGGCACATTAAAAAATAAAGAAAAAAACTTCTTTTAAACTTGTTTAATTAATAGATAAACTCCAGGAATAAAATTTTATAAAATTACAGTGAATTAATAATAGGATTACTGCATTGAAATTTGTCAGTAGACTATTCACAAAAAATTTCTATTTTTTTTTCATTCAAGACATTTTAATACATAAGCCAAAGCAAACGAATTGATGCTCTGTTAGAAGAATTTACAACAAATATATCCAAACTAAATTAATTTCATAAATACTTTCGTGCAGATGAAAAATTTTTTCACTCGAAATATTTTTAGAACTTAAAATAGCTTTATGACAGAGTTTTCTTCAACTCATATCAAAATGAAGATTTAAAACATTTATTGAATCGATACCTATTCCATCCGAAAGCAGGCGATTCCGAAAGATCTCTCCTATTCCATAATTTCAATTTAGTAATGGCTCCAAACTTTTTTACCAGGAGGGAATCTTACACTCGTTTGAAAATTCATTTTACAAAAGATTTAAAAAACTTCCCATCCTCCACCTGAGCAAAAGATCGAATTCCAACTCTCCTCCAATGAAACGCCAGAGATTTATTTCTCGAAAAAAAAATCGATCCGAAGACGCTATTTTACGTTTAAACATCGAATCGAATTACGAAAATGGCATATCACGTCGTCCGAGAATATATGGATCGGATATTACACTCCATCACCGATTAATAAATATTTATTTCGTCAATAAAGCAGTGCCGAGCGAAGATTCCTGGAAATTGAATAAGATTCTCATAATGTGAAGCCAGTGGAAAAAACGCGAATCAATTCTAGACAAGTTTCCGTCACTCGAAATCAACTGCAAATTTATACCTCAGCGCCTAGCGATGCAGTCTCATCAGATTTCGGGATAGGAATAGCTATTACATTGCAGGTGCAAGGAAAGGATTTTTTTTATTTATCGGGGTGTTTTAACTTGGAAAGAGGTGTTCCGGGGTTTAAAATTCGGGAAATGTGTTTGAGAAACAATGAAATAGGAGGTTTCGGGAGTATGAAAGTCAATGCCAGGGTGTTTGGGCGTGGGAGAGAAGTTTGTTTTTGTGAATTTGAGAAAATTTCGTTTGCTTAATATCGGAAGAAGATCAAGAGTATGGAAAAAATACGATACAAGAAAAATCATTTCTTTCTCCTAATATGAGAAACCAACGAAAAAGAATAAAACTGTACTGAAATTATGAATCTTTTTAAACACAATAAAAAGTATATAAAATTCAAGCTAGTGATAAATATGGTATAGGAATAAATTACTTTACGGTATCGAATCGAATATACACTACCCTACAGTAATGGACCGAACACCAAGGTGTAATGCTTCAAATTGAAAAATACATTACTTAATTCGAAGTGATTGACTTCATTCGAAGTGATTGACTTCTACGTGCTGCAATCTCGTTATTATCTTTCTGGGCATATCTAAGCAATATTTTTTTTGCACATACATTTTCAACAAAACACTGACGATTTTCAGCTTGGCGGGAATTCTACCGCTTTCAAACTATTATCTGAAAGTAACTTTAGTGTATTTTCCCTGTAAAACAACGATGTAACGGTGCATTCGTTAAGGAGATCGATTTTGAGTATCCCAAACCTTCTTAAAATTTCAACTTGGCCCATCATTCCCATCCCTTTATCTGAGAAACAAACAAAAACATTAATTAACCACTATTTTCAAATTAATTTTTTATTTGAATTGAGACTGTCGCACCAAACTCCATACCAAGAAAATATAGGAAAAAAGTTTATGTATAATTTTAAAAAGTATCTATGGTACAGATGTAACCGGAAATTCATTATCAATAAAAGCCTTTAAAAATGGAAGACTCCAAAAACCAACGGAGGAACAAATGTATTATTTTGGCTACAAATTAGAAAAAAAGAGAAAAATAACTTTTTAAGGTTCCTAATGAACTTTTAATAACGCTAATTAAAGCACAGTTTAGAAGACCAGAATATCCGGCTAAAATCCTACATTGAAGAAAAAAGAAGCATATATTTTTTGCCACATATAAATTGAAATTACAGCAAAACAACTTCAAGAAATCGAAAGGTTGTGTTGGAACCACCCTAGAACGCGTGTGTGATTCGGAGCAAATCACTTTTCATCAATCTACTTCCTGATGGCTCCAAGGAGAGAGAGAGAGAGGGGACGGCATTAGACGAGACATTTTGACACTTTCAAGTTGGAGCGGAGAGCTATCGTCAGAGATCAAAGGTTACTGATTCCTAGAGCTCCCGAAATATCTCTCCCCGGTTCAAACGACAATTTGTCCCAGAAGAGGAGAAAAATTGCGGAAACAGAAAATGGCCGCCGCCGCTGAGGAAGGAATATTCACAAGGGACGCGCTTTCAAATAAAGAGTACACCGGCAAACCAGAAAGTGATAAATAATCGAGCTGCTGCTGTGGAGGAGGAGATTGGCGAAGTTCTCTTCTATCTATCTCTAAAAGACGCTTAAATGGGGGCAGTATCATAGGAAATTAGGGGAGGTGGAAGCGAGATCAGATATAGTTGACCCTGATTTGGTAGGGTAGAAAATAACAAACCATGATATAGGATAGATTTAATTCCACGGAAATAAACTACTCAGTTGAAAAGGTTAAAAAACGCTTATATTACGGAATAGTCTTCAAAAGATAACTTTGGAAAAAGTCAAAGAGAATAAATATTTTCTTTGAAATTGCATTAATGCCAATCTGAAAAAAATTAGAGGAGTTATTTGAAACAATAATTTAGATAAAACCATATAAATTTTTTATTAAACAAGTAGTTAAGTTGTGAGCAAACTTCGACAAAATTAACAGTAAAATTTTATTTTAAAAGTTTGACTTGATCTACTTTAATTTTTTTAACGTGAGAACTCTTATACACAAGCTTACAAACAAGCTTGTAAAGATATTCAAACCCTTAATTTTGGATTTTTTTTTGAGAAGTACGAAAAAAGAGATCCAAACCTAATAAACAACTTTAAAATTTTTATATTGGTATTAAGATGATGCACGTGCATTGGAAAATCCAACTTTTTAATTGAGACCTTTAGTTTTTTAACATTTTATATATTCAATACACTTTTTTAATCAGTTGAAATCCATGAGCAAGAAAAGAAGATAAACAACCTTCCAATTTAAGTTAAAAAACAGTATATCATTTTCCCCACTAAATAAACTTTGTCTTTCAATTTTAGAGGAGTTGGAAAAACTCTTAATCCTACCTCCCACACAGGTTTCCGTATCCATTGAAGCAATTTCCCCAAGTAAGGCAATCCCACCCGACGGAATAAATCATCCCAAAACGCTTAAACCCTAAGACACCCTATCCAAGTTTAATGTTACTTAGAAACAAGCAGCCTCACATTCCACAACTAAATGCAACAAAATTACAAGCCATCAGGGGCCCGAAAAAAAGAAGAAACTAACGGCCTACGCGACTCTCTCCTTCTTCCTTTTTTTAATATTGAGATTAGATTCACCGAACAAAGAGGTTCCTTCAAGAAAGAAATCCCCGAGTTTTACACAAGACGCTTCAAAAGAGAAGAAGAAGAAGAAAAAAAGTTGCCCATAAAGGCGGGCGTCAGATTAGCTTCGATTAAGGAAGTTTTCACAGAAATTAGTAAGAAAGGAGATTGGATGAACCTCGCGGGAATACGGAAAGATGGCCCAAACACACACACACACCCCGCGCAAATAAAGGGAAAGAAATCAACTCTTTCACCATGGGAGGGGAAAAAATCCCTCTTTATTGACAACTCCGTCTGAATGGTTTCTAATTCTCCCCTCGGATAGAAACGTATGTAAACCGACGATGGAAGAAAGAGGCCCTACCTCGAAATAACCAGTCCGACAATGAGCAAATGCAGGTTTTGTTTTGCTGCAGCTCCAAAATTTCTGTGTGATCGATAGCAATTTTGGAGCCCCCAACAACTGTCAGGAAAAACACCTCTCCGGGAGCAAAAACAGGAGAAAAGAAGAAGAAAACAAGGAGAGACAGACAGAGGGAGGTTAAGAGAGGGGGGGCAACTTTTCTATCTTAGTTATAAGAAGCGGCTGACTAACAGTTACAAGGCGTGTGACACGTGAAGTTTTCTCAGCGAGTATTGTCCATTAGGCACAATCATCGTGTTTCTGAACGAACACATCCAAGTGGGGAGCCGCCCAGGAACGTCCTGCAACCGCCTATTATTGGAATTACCTATTTGCTGAAAATAAACGGATAGGTACAGATAAAATAATTCACCGGTGAGAAATGACTTCAAGAAGTGCTCTTAGCAAAAGTACTACTTGGAGTGTTTTATTCGTGCCGCCCCTCTGCCACCCCTTCGGTTTTCCCATTTTCATCTTCTTATTGTTTTTATCTCTCTCTCTCTGACGTCGTCTATTTTAATGCACAGAGTGGTTGCTTAATGCTCGTTATTATCTATATATATCTACTCTTTTCTTTCTTCATACAAGGTATTACAATGAGATACAGTCTACAAAGAAGGGGGATAGTTTGGATTAAAAAAATACAGATGGTTGTTACTCGAAAATTACACATTTCTAATTTGTTAAACGTTTGCTTAATGGATATAGTATAATACAAAATTATCAGAAACAAAAAGAAACACATTTAAGGGAAGATTCCGATCAATAGAGAAATAAATACTCAGATAGGTTTTAAAAGTTAAAAGCGATAAAACGTAAATATATGATTATATTGATAAGACGGCTTTATAGGAAGTGTCTTCTCTTAAATTGGGCCCAAAAGCTAACTGTTGGTCCGTAAGCTGAACTGTTCGTTAAAGATGCATGCTTCCAGTGACAAATATGTTTAAAATAAAGTAGAATATCATGGATGCTTTTTTGGTCAAAAAAGATTTTAATACAAACATGAAATTTAACTTTTGATAAGATTCTCTGGTTTAATTAATTATAGAGTAAAAAACAGTTCCACTCTCCTTCGAAGAGAATTGACAGACTAATACCACTTTGAATTTCATTGATTTGGGCGCAAAGACCACTATTTTAATAAACATTTTCGACCAAAAACCCACTAAACACAATGGTTTACTTCATTTTTTCATTAGAAGTATGCATATGTAACAATAAGATGAGGAATTAGCTATTGGGTCACTTTAAGAGAGGACACCCTGAATAAAGACGATTTTGCAACTTTGAAAAGTAGCTCTCTTTTTCCCCTTTCAATCTTATCTCTCTCTTACCATTTTTCTTTTCTTTACTCTCATACTCTTTTTTTACTTGCTATCTCATTATAATCCCCCCTTTTCTACCTCTTATTTTTTTCTCAGAATTATTTGTATTCCAGAGAATGGTGGAAGGAGGTTAAGGATGAGAAACATGTATGTTAGAATTAATGAAGGCGAGTTATATCTAGCACAATGAAAACTGGAAATCTAAGAACACTACCTTAGATCTGACATTTTACTATCCAGAAATGTTTTTTTAACTTAATCACATGTTCAGGGGCCCTTTTATGTTATTGAGGTACAATTTTATTCATTTACAACAATTCAGATTACAGATACTACCTAATTTAACTTGACTTTCCTAGATTTTTGAATAGTTTCAGAATTTAATCATGATCATCTTTTTTAACTTTCAATTTCAATTCCTAATTGTGTGTAACTTCGATTTCTTTTTTTTTCATCCAATGTTTGAGAATGCCTGACCAGTATTAGGTTTTTAAGTAAGGGACTTTCATAAAATGCCATAGGGCACAACTGGAATACTAGACTAGGCCATTTCCATAATATGAAGTGCAGGGAAAAGCTTTACAGCATTTGTGGTTCTTATGGAATGTCAAAAGAATCATTCGATGTCTGTACACAAAGGCTGAAAAAGCAAGAAATTTACAAGACATAAACAGTAAAGACCCCTTCCGTTTGCAGCAACAGTACAATTCGCTGACAGTAGTAGTAAATGCATATTTAAGCATGTGTTGTGTACACACATTCACAGCTTTCAAAACCCAAATACTTCCGATAAGCGCATGCTAAAAACATCATCGAATTCCGCAAAGTGCCTTTCACGAGCAAATGCCAGAATTCGCTGGGAAAACTATTCAAAAAATATCAGGAGATATACATTTTAAAAAGGTTGCCTTTGAGATCCACTTGCCTTTGAATAATTTCGTTCCGAGAGCCATTTTGAAGGAAGCAAATGCCGTAGTTATGTATTCCGGCCGAAGCGCTTATCAAATCTAAAAAAGCCTCCATGGTTAAGCTATTCCCGTGAATGGCCCATGTAAATTGCCCTTTTTGGTGTTCTTATTCTTACGAAACGTATTCAAAACTCCCCCTGTCTGTTCCCCGATTTGAACGTATAAATAAGACGGAAGACATTGCTATTCAGGCTACATAGGGGCCAAGGAGAGGATTTGAAGTATATAAGAATATATCGCGCTTTCTGCTTTCAATTTGTTTGCATCCGAAAAGAGGTGGTAAATATGTCGGGGGAGGCACAGGAGCAAAATTTGCGATTCGGATGCAATCTTTTATTCAAAACAAAATTCGGAATGGACAGGAGGGTGCCAGCAAAAGGCGTCAAAAACGAACAACTTCTTTTCTGTTTTGGCATAAAAGTTTAAGAATTAGATGCAAATTCTCGTGTCTTGGGTTATTCAGCGAGTATACTCTGGTATTTCAAAACGTATGGTGCTATATGAAAGAGTCTCTCATGAGGTTTTAAGCATTATGCGTCTTCTAGGGAAGTTTTTTCAGTAAATTCCCATTCGAGTATGCTTGGGTTGAAGTATGGTAAAACGGGGCAATTTTATGCACTTTCAATATCTCAAAAACCATCAAGGTTATTCAGGTTGTGTTTTTACGATAAGTTGCCTTTATATTCCCAATAATTACATATGAAACCGTTAAGCTCTGTAAATAAGTCTATAATTTGTAGTGAAGGACGCTAATTTTCTTTGTCAAAATTTTCCATATGTAAATTTCTAAGTAAAATGTAAAATCTTCCTGAAGCTATTCTACTTGGAATACAGAGATCTGTAAATTCCTTTTAAATAACCTTTGCCAATTTTTTAAATAAAGGTTTTAGTTCAAAACTCAAATGGGGCAAATTGATACATTTGGATGTGGGGTACTTTGATACCTGGTGGGGCACATTGATACATATAAAAGTTCACATATTTTGCGTTTGGAGATGCATCTCTAAGCAATCTAATATCTCTAAGCAATTTTTTTAAATCAGTAAGGGTAAGTTAGATCTACAGTAGGGTGTATCGAAAAAACTTTTTTTCGATTTTGATGACGCATTAGTGCGGAAAATTTGTCTTAGGTGCCAGAGAGTACCTGTGAATTTTTTCAGAATTTTTGGATAATTTCTTAAGGTGCCTTATTGGCCCTGAAGTTCCCCATGTTAATCCTATGAGGCGCGCAGCCAAAAAGGCCGAAATCGGTTTTTCGCCCCTCATTTCGGCCCTAATCAACCGAGGAATATCTTCCCTCGAGTTATGGACTCTATATGATGTTTGCTACCCGAAAAAGCTTGAATAATAATCTATAATACGTTTTTTTGTATGCTCAAATTTCGTCGAAAATCACGTATTTCCTCGTTCAAATCAGATCCCACAATCAATATAATATAAAGATTTAAGTTATTATTCAAGTTTTTTCGGGTAGCATACATCATATAGAGTCCATAACTCGAGACAAGACATTCGTCGTGTGATTAGGGTAGAAATGAGGGGCGAAAAACCGATTTTCGGCCTTTTTGGCTGCGCGCCTCATAGGATTAACATGGGGAACTTCAGGGCTAATGTGGCACCTTAAGAAATTATCCAAAAATTCTGAAAAAATTCACAGGTACTCTCTGGCACCTTAGACAACTTTTCCGCACTAATGCGTCATCAAAATCGAAAAAAGTTTTTTTCGATACACCCTAATCTACAGTGAAGGATATTTGTGTCAATTTTTGAGTCTCGGATTTTTTAAGTATTTGAGATTGGAAACTGCTTGCATTGTAGCTATGTTCATTTATAAAAGAAAATGAAGTTGAAATGCACATGACCAAACGATGGAATCAGGGACTCTGAAGAATCTCAGAAGTTCTTAGCACTTTTACAGGTAACAAAGAACTCTATCAAAAAAGTGACAAAATAGTACTATATATATGGCTAAAAACTAACCAGTTAATTATTGTTGTATTTTTTAATTTCTGGATGATTTTCGACAAAGGTACCTTTGAATTTTATTCAACTAATTCAGGAGCAACTATAATTATGAAAATTTGAATATTATTTCCTTAATTAGAGGTTTGTTATGATCATTTGTCAAATTCTTTAATTATTTTTATTTCTGAATGTATAATGGAAAAATTATCTTTTATGCTTGTAAAAAGGTGCTAAAAATATGCTTCAGATACAAATCAATAAAAGTACACATTTTATTTTTCAAAACTTCTGTTATTAATTACTATTTTTGAGCAATTTGATCACTGTATCAAAATACCCCATGTAATGTATCCAACTGCCCAATTGGTGGGGCACATTGATACAAAATTGATTTTTTTACAAAAGTCGTTATATTTTAATTTTAATTTAACTTTTATTTTTTCTAATTGGTTTCATAAAATTGAGTCATTCTTGGATATTTTTAGAGAAAAAAAGTATCTACATAAGTCGTTTATTCTGCTAAAAAACTGGATTTGAATTTGTGTTCAATTGCCCCGTTTTCCCCCATAACACATTTAAAAAAGGATGCGCTCCGTAAAATATTTTGATAAACGCGTTTAAAGGAGTTATTTTGAAATTAATTTTTAAAACTGAGCTGTTGGAAAAATGGAGTAAAAGAGATATTTAGTTTTACAATCCATTACAATTAATCCTGTTAATAAATGTCTGGATACATTATGACTAAAGAAAGAGGTCATATAAACTTCATTTTCATAAAAAAAAGATTGCAAAATAGATTAATGAGTAAAAAGACTTTGGATGGAACGCTTATTTAAAACTGAACAGGTAAAATACTAAATTTATTAAAAACGAAACATATATGAAATGACCTGTAAAGAAACAAACTAAATTGCATTAAGAAATCCACATTATCAGATATTAAAACTCCTTAAATTTTTTAATAATTTAGATGACTTAAGATTTTTTTTCTAAAGTTAAAGATTCATTTCGACTGCTCACTTTTCGTGTTCATTTTGGAGGAATTTGTTAATTCCCAAATGTTATTTGTCAATTCCACTTTCCCTCCTCCAATTTTCAACACAAACGAGTGATTCATCGGAGAGGATCACTTGTGATGAATATTGAAAGTGAAAAAGTTTAAATGAGCCTTAAATGAATGAATCACCCTTTAGCTTCAGAAATATTTGAAACTCAATGCAAGTAAAAGACGGCTTTAACTGTTTTTAAAATTTTTAGTAACATTCATTGTAGCAAGAGTTTTGAAACCTTATTTATACCAACATTAAATAAAACGTAATGATAAACTAACAAAAGCAGAATTATAATATTTAGCTGAAGAATCAAACAAATTTGAAGTAAAAACTTATCATAAATTTACACCAGTCAGTTTGAAAAAAATCAAGATAAATCCATTAATATATCACCTTTACGAAACATATCAAGATACAGTTTTAGAACACGAAATTTCAAAACACATCACTTCCCTCTTAACGGAAAACACAAGATACTACACGAAAAACCCCACCCCCTACAAAACATATGCGTGCATAAATTTCAATTACATCTAAGACTCATTCATTTTACAGCAAAATCTTCTCCAACGGATAGGCATCAGAGAAATATTCCTCCCGTAGTAAAAACACGCTCTCCAGCCATCATTCCATACAAAAATCCATCAGGCAGTTCCACCCCTTCCGCAATATAACGGAAAAGAAACCACCAACGTGAGAAAATAAAAAATTCCGGAAGAAAACGCGCATTTACCTATCAGTTTCTCGTGAATGCATAATACGAAAAACACCACCTTCCTTCAAAAAGGAAAATTACAGTTCGCGGAGAAAAACGGCCGTTCGGTGGTTCGGAATTCTGAAAAGAATAATTCTAGGGTAAGAAGATTTGAGCTACTAGTATATGAATTGTAAAGAACCCCCAAAATATGAGTTAAGAGAAAGATGGATGAAAAAAGAGGGAAAGAGAGGATGCGGGAGCATATACTAGTCGCGATTCCAACTGCCCCCGAGCAGGGATTTTTGAATAGGCTGACCAACGAGCAGTCCCTTTGACCTTAGTCCTGAAGGACCAAAATTAGTATGTGGTCAAAACTTATACTGTTTATGGTAGGTTCGGCCAACCTCAACACTGATTTAGGCCTGTTAGTGAACATGAAAATATAATTTATCTATTTTCTATAAGGAGTTTTGAAATGAGAGGAGATCTAAGGGTGCATGTCCGCATGTGAAAGAGCTGTATAAATAGAGGATTAAAAAGAAAAAACACTGCTTTCAAATTCTGACCGATTCAGTGAATCTTTTAGGACCAATTGATAACCTAAGTGTTGGGAATTCTCATATCTTTAGGAATATTAGAAAACTTGTAAAAATAATTCAAAAGGTAATTTTGTGCCTTACTCCATGTAACACACGACAGATACAATTAATTACAACGAAGAACTTGGTGCTTTGTTTGGAAAAGAAGTTTGGGTATTGTCTTGGCTGACTCGAAAAATTTCAGTGCGTGAACAATGAACAAGCAACAAACATTGAACGGTGAAAAAATTTCAGTGAATTTTCACTTTCAAAAGTCTTTATTCTAAGCTTAAAACAATTAGACATTGCAAATTCCCATAGGAAGTAACTTTGCCAGAGTAATAAATAAACAGTTAAATTTTTTTAAACAGTTAAATAATTTTCAGCCAAATACTGCATACCAGGAAAATGAAGAGGGAAGATAAGTTAACGTGGAAACAACGTATAAATTGCACAAATAAAAGTAAATATGATATCCCTGTTTCACATTTACTTTTATCAGTGCAATTTATAAGTTATCAAGCAGCACAAACGTGTTGCTGTTACGTTGACTTGACATATCGCTCACTCCTTTCAACAACATCACATCTCAAAAAACATGATTTTTCAGGAGAGTGATTTTAAAGTTTTAAAATACATTGAAATGCAAGTAAATATTAAAAATCTGATTGAACTTATTACTATGCGTATGCAGCCTGAGAATATAACTATCTTGCATTAAAAATCGCTGATTTTTGAAGTATGACGTTTTTGAAAGGAGGGATATTTGGTATGAACTGTGTAACTAGGATTGTTACATTCAATTTGCACAAAGCACTTCTTTATATTTAAAAAGAGAAGTTACACACAAACTACAAGACTACAAAGAAGACTACAGAGAAGACTACAAAGGGGCACAACAACCTCGCCAAGCAATATGTTAAGCACATTAGGCTAAAATGTTTATCACTTTCATAGTACTCATACACAAGACTTGAAAGATCTCGTGACAGGCATATTAATACCACAGACATCACCCAACAAAACGACAAAAAATGCGACTCCTCGGAGTGTCACCCGTGATGAACGACACATTCAGCGTCCCGTCGCCCTGCCCACAGTATTTACTCTCCCGGTCCATCCATAGGCGACAAGCTCTTCGGTATTTTCTTCAAGGGTTGACCCCTCCTGCAACATGGAAATGATGGATGCGAACATCACTATGGAGGAAGATGAGAAAAAATATGGAAATTGCTCCTTTTCACAAAAGCAAGAATCCGAGAAACATCTTAGAATAAAAAACGGCTGCCATAAAAGAACAGAAAAACTCTTGCTGGGGGAGGAAATCGCCTTTTTCGCGTGTGCCAATGCAAAAAAGAGAGGGAGCCGAATTCAACTATCTCCCACCACCCACAAACGTGCAATTTCCAAATCTTGTTTTTCGATGGGGCCGGTGCGTGAGTATTCATAGTCTCAGAGCGAAAGAAGGCTGGTTGTATGATTAGGCATCGTTTTAAAAAAAGATGGTGGTTTAGAGTAAAATCCCATCCAAAAAGTAAAAGGGACGTGAGGAAAGCGTGTTTTCCATATGTATAAGGGCGTATTTTTGCGCTGAATTTGAAAGGAGCCCGGTCTACTGTTTTGAAAGATTAACAATTCTTTCAACAAGGAGGAAGTAACACGAAAGAGGTATGAGAAAGGGAAAGTGAAGCTACTGCGAATATTTGAGCCTTTTTGCAAACTTGTTTTATTCATGATAAGTATTTCATGATGCTTATGATATGCTCCACAAGAATATCTTCTCTCAGCTAGCTAAATATAATGCAGTCCGTAAGTTTATGTATGTTATTGTAGTACCAACTTTTTTTACAATACATCTCAAATATTTAAATTAAAAAAAAGGAAAATAATTTTTCACATAAGCTTCATTATTTTATTTCTTCAAATTGGAAAAATAAGAATGTTTTTCACATTAGCTTAACTTTTTCCCAGGATGTCAAATCTTTTTTTTTATTTTAGTGAACAACAAATTATTTGGAAAATTAGATGACTTTATTTAAATATAATTAAAGGAACACCGGAATAATCCAGTAGGTTTATGTCCATCAATAATATTACAATTAAAAGTTCCGACTTGAACAAATTATAAACTATTGTAATAAGTAATAAGTAACAAGTTTATTTATATTAATTGGATTATAACTAAAAAATAAGAAAGATACTTAAAAATTGCATCAGAAACCAAAAATAAACAGACAAAAAGAAATGTATTCCATTTCAGCATTAGCAGAAAAAAATATATCTGCTCACAATTTAAAAAGATCTCCATTCCTTTCAACACTGCACGATCGGAGGAAAGAGTAATACGGAAAAAAGTGGCATATTAAAAGATAATTGAAGCCTACTCAGTGGTTAAAGTATTTATCCTTGCCACCTCTAATAAGCAAAGCAATAATTACGCAAATAATTTTGTTATCCTTATCACACGATTTTTTTCTTTCACCTCACAGATTACGAGACGGGAATAAGAGAGTATAAAGAGAGAAGTCAACGGAACAGGGAAAATCTTAATTTATGAGAATTAAGCTATTCGCTATAGATATGGAGTAATTACATTGAAACAGGTATTTTTGGTATTGTAAGTGTGTAATTAAATCTATAATTGGTTTGTGACAAATGATGTGGAAAAAGGAAAGTTTGTTTCATTATAATTTTTCACCTACTTAAAATTAACTATTACTATTAAATTACTATTAAATTTATATACATAAATGATATTACATTTTTAAAACTATTAACTCAAAGTAAATTTTTAACATTAGTTAATACCTACTCTTTCTTGAAATCAATTAGAATTCAAATAAATAGAAAAATTTATAACACACATACACTTTGATTGAACTTTCATATCATTCAAGAAGGATTTAAACCATTATTTTCAACTTTTTGCGTATTGCATTTCATAATAAAAGGAATATTGTAAAACTAAAACACAAGTAAAAAAAGTTTTTTATATTATCACTTGGGAAAAAGTAGATGAAATTCAGAAGTTATCTAAGTAAACTATGACCGAAAAAAATTTTTAATCGTAGTCGTAACACTCAGTGACGTCGTTAAGTATTGACAGCCCCAACCCTCTTACTCCATAGGTAACATATTTTAGCCCTATACTCCTTCTTACTGGGACATAAAGCATGAATAATCCCCATTAGTAACAGGAAAAAAAAGGTCCGTCTCCACACTAAAACTGGACACAGAAAGAAAGGACCGACCACTTGTCACCCACGCGCCGATTCTGACAGCAGACTTCACAAAAGCAGCATCCAACGTCACCAGGAGAAGACATTACGATGTGACAAGGAAGAACAGTGGGAGGGGGTTTAACAGTCCCCCCATGAATATCATTTCCGAGTCGGCCGCCATAAATACGACGGCAAGATAAGCGGGCTCGGGACGAAGATCTATAAGCTACATAAAAGATGGGATTCGCCATGCATTTATGGATCAGACGGCTACCTGGTCATTTTCGGTGAATACGAAACGAGCCCAATAAAAGAAACTCCATAAACCCATTCACGGGTGAGCCATGACTACGTAATACGCAGAGCTTCTTCTCTTAAAAGGGACCCTTCGCCGTTTTTGGTATTCATTCACACTTCGTATGCAGGCACCGGGCGGGTTTATTCATAAAATCCAAATACCGGGACGAGGACGGAGGAATATAAAAAATGGAAGCGAAGATTCGGCCAATCTTCCTCCCTAGAAAGTTTGGGTCGTTTCTTCGGCTGCTGGGCTGATTGAAGCCACTTTGTTGTTTGCCTCTGTGGGATAGGTTGGAACTTTTTGGGGTGTTTTGGGGGATGGAGGGACAATGGTTTATGGAAGTGGGCGTTTTGCATAATTTGTTGGAGGGTGATAGCGAAGGAGGCATGAATTACGAGTCCCGGTGGGATTGCGTATGGAGGAAGGAAGTTTTTGCTCGGATGTGAGAAGTCTTACTTCCTTTTTGCTAAAAGCTAGTTCTGATAATTTTGTGCGAAAGGAAAGCAGACTGACTCTATTTCCATGAGAAAATATACCAGGAACATCAAAATTTCTGTTTTAGGTTAGTTAGGACCAGATCCAGCTTCAAGAAATTGTGTGTCAACCAAATAAACGTGAAGAAACGAAAAATATCCAGAGATCACGTTTTATAACAAAAAAGTGAACTACAGGTGGTTTTTTAACTTTCCTTTATGCAATCACGTTTTGGTTTTAAGATATCATAACTAAAGTATTACTCCACATTTACTACACACAGTATTACTATACAGAATTGATTTACTTTCCTACAGCAGCATATAAAAAAATTCTCGACTTAACAGAAAATTCGGTATAAATAATGTACTCGAATGAAAAGCCCTAAAGTAATGAATCTGCCAGAATACGACAGAAAATTACACGAAAAACAAAACTGTTTTTCAACCAAGTACTTTTAAAAGAAACATTGTTCTCATAGTTGTCATACAGCCAAGAATGAGGCTGAAGAGAAGACCTTGGAAGATAACAATCCTAAGGTTCACCGGTTCAGGTGTAATCTCTTCAAGAGGTTTAACATGTTATCAAACACTAATATAAGTGTAGCATTAGTAATAATGACCGCTATTTTGTCATACAGGTGAAGAATGAATAACTAAACTGTGAGGCTCCAAAGGGAAGTGTCTTGAACTTAATAGAAAAATTTAGGTCACCAATGTAGGTCACTCAATTTCAACCTAATTAATGAGATTTTCAAAAGAAGGCATCGGCTTCGGAGGGTCCCGGGTTCGATTTTCGACCCCACTGAAGACCCACATGGTACATGGTCGTAGTACGTACTCGCTATATATATGGGTCCCAAAGTTCTGTGGTCGGTCAAGGCGCAATTTACCATGGGTTCAGGTCTCTTGAGACTATTTTCATCCCCTTCAGAGACATAACAAAATTGTAGAGGTGGCGATAGATGGTGGCATCTGTCATCCGAGAAAAAAAATGTAAAAAGATAGAGAGACGAAGCGGGTTATCCTAGAGTAAGCAAATGCCTCCTAACACTCTACAACTACCAACTGGTTAGAGGTTTTCAAAGCCCCAAAAATAATAAATACTATAGGTTAAACCATCACCAATATTTTGAACCCAGAACAGGTTACCTACAATCCATAGTTAGAGATCAAAATCCGAATTTAAACCTTAAAACAAACCAAAACCTTTTAAAGTCAGCAAACAAGCCTAAAAGACCACCAACAACAACCTCACTACACCAACCCTTCTTTCACTTCCTCTCCTCCCAGTTCAGTGCCTCGACACATTGTTCAACCAACACAAGAAACACTCTTCACACGCCATAAACCCAACCAACCAAGCAACCAAAAAACCCAGCAAGCACACACAACTTACCCTTCCCGACAGAATGTAACAGCCTGGACGGATGCAAATGGCGTTTCACTCATCACACAACTCGTACATTCCTCCTCGTCCTACATATTTTGGGGCCCCGCACAGGGTAGCGGAATGACTGCTCGATGACGCCATTATAAGGAGCATTAGTTAAAACAGTGAGAGGCGCCCCTCTCGCCATAATGAGATGCGGCATAGAGTTCTTTCTTTCGCAAGAGGGCTTTGTGACAAGCAACAGCAGCAGCCTCTGGCTCTATTTCGGGTGACAACAGCTTTTTAGGCTTTAGAAACAAAGAGCGGAAGTCGGCGTCGTTCATTTAGTTAGTAGGCGTTATTGGAGTGATATCGATTTTAAAGGAGCTGCTGGCCTTTCGAGAGGTTTTGCCCCGTTTCTTTCTTTCGGAATTCGCTAAATGATGCCGGGTGATTAATGTTAGCAACTCGGAGGGGGTCATCCTTGAGTTGCTAAACTGAAAGGGGGCCAGACATGGATACCGATTATGTGTTTGTAGCAGGCACTTTTTCAGACAAGATCCCCTAGTGGTACCATTGGGGGTATGGGAGTCCTCCCCCAGAAAAAAAATTGAAATTTGACGTGTAAAAGTAGGATTTTAACTCATTTTAAGAAACGTTTTGAGTCTAAAGGGGGGCACTTTTCAACACTATTACCTTTACTTTTTGAACCAAAATGTCAAAATTTTGGGGAGTTCCTAAAAATAAACACTGAATACCCTATATTGATACTAATGGGGGGTATGGGGGTTCTCCCCTAGAAAAAATTTTGAAATTAGACCTGTAAAAGTTGGGTTTTTTACTCATTTTGAGAACCTTTTTGGGTCTCCAAAGGGGGGGGCACTTTCCTGAGTGCCAACCCCCTGGATCCGCCACTGGTTTGTAGAAGCTTAGGAGTTGTTCAAGTTGTACGTAAGGATGTTTTAGTAATTTTTGAGCCCCCCACCCCATTGTTAAATCAAAAAACAATCTGTTTAATTATATAAGCCCCCTCATCGATTTTTTTGTACACATGCATACTTAAAAAATAATTTTTTAACATTTTTCAAAACACCTAGACCTCATAAAAATATTGAAAATCTTTTTCAAACTAAATTTATTAACATTATAAAACAACAATGCCATTAAAAAAATAAGGAGGATAAAAAGTTTTATGTTAGCATTACTCAAATTCCCTAACTCCCTTAGGTGCTAACGTGATATTTGAGCCACCCCTTTAAGTAATTTTTCGAGGACGGCAATGATACACAGTGGGTTTAATTGTAAATATTAAGATACAGTGTAGAATATAAATGGGAGGATGAAATTACAAGCTGAGTAAAGATCTTAATTGTTAAATATACGTTCTATATTTAAGCAAGTAAGATGTTTGAATCAGTGCTTGTCAAATTAAATCAACAAAAATTTTGTAAAAATAAAATGAACAGTTTTAAATGGGAAAAAATATTTTATATTAATATTTAACTAAGTAGGTAAAATTAGGAATTAGAAGCAAACAATTTAACAGGAAACATGATTGGTTCAATTGATTTCCAATTAGTTTGATTATCATATCTCCTATTTTAGGGTGGTTTGTAGTTTTGGCATCAAATCATAATTAAATAATCTAATATAAGTTTTGTTTATAATGCTAAACTTTAATGCTTTTTATTCTTGAGTGTGTGGATAATTTTACTAAGAAGTCATAATTAATTAATACCAAATCCCATTCAAACAAAAATCAAAGTAAATTAGAGAAAGAAAAACAATACCTAGTTCTTACTCCAATAGCAACATAGAAAACCCAGCAAAATAATCCAGGAAGTAAGTGCAGCCACACTATCGCAAAAAGACTAAGATTTACCATTACAATATCACTCCTCACTTTCTTGTATAAACGTCATCCTAAAGAGCTATATGTGACGTTTCGAGGGTTAAAAGTCACTTACGTGCATTAAAGATTAGATAAGACACCTGTCGTAGCAAAAAAAACCTGCTCTGGATACGACCAAAATGCGAAAAAGTTATACCTCTGGTGGTAGATAATGAAGTAATTTGGGAAAAATTTAGGGGATCTGATATAATGATAACTGAAAAACTGCATGAAAAAAGTACAAGAAGTAGAGACGTCAAGAAAATTTCGTTTCTTTGAATGTAAACAAAGTAATTTAATAACATAACACAACAAAAAAATCATTTCTAAGAAAGAAATAAGGTTACAGTTTTTAAGTATTTGGTAAAGCACCAGAAAACTAAAAAGGTTGATTATAAAGATTCTGTATAACGATTAGTAAGTACACATTTCAAAAGCAGTTTTCGTGTTTTAAAGCTTTTACATTAAATTGAGAACGAAATCAGAGCAGAAAATACTAACGTTAAAGTACAATATTTTATTCCAATCTGAAGAAAGCTGTTTATTGGTATTCGATCTTAAGAAATCAATAAGAAAAATAGGAAACACGAAAAGGCAGGGGAGAAAGAATACCGAGGAAAACATAACAAATGAAAAAATGTATTAGTAGAGCTGAGATTCCTCCTAAAGGGAAGGGTCCGAGAAACAGAGAAACAATAGCTTTATCAGGGATATAAGATTTACCATAGAACGGAAAATGAAAACTATATATCCAAAGACATAAATATTAAGGTGAAGTACGTATAAATAAAACTGAATAAAGCCTTATGTCATTCAACTTCATTAATAGAAAATGAAATTAAAATATCTTAAAATGTACTATGTAGTAATTACGTTTGAAAATATTTTAAAATTAAAATACATGTCATAAAACTATAAGTTTAATAAAATATCCCAATATTGGCTACTTGGTATTCAAAAAACAGTTTACTATTTTAAGTCATCTAAAATTCAGAAGATCAAGTGTAAATTAGCATAATATAATTAAACTTTAAAGTTTAAATGCATGAAAATTAAAAAATAAATAATGCTTAAAAAATTTAAAAGGCAAAAAAAACTGTTCCTTGAAGTATTGAAAGAAAATAAATTAAAAGAATTAAAAGATTTGTTTTGATAACATAAAAAAGCAAAATACTGACACGTGCTACATTGTTTATGTGAAGTATATGCATGAACGAAAGGTTTTTTATTATCAAGAAAAATCTTTGAATATTTATGAAAAAATACTTGTTACGTAAAAATGTGAGGAAAAAATCTAAGTCAATCTTTTTGAAATAATTTTACCCAGAAGACAAGGAACAAGATATTTTCGCCGAAATCTTACAAACCCTTGAAAATAATGTAAAAAAACCCTGATGACAGGTTTGAGATTCCAACATTAAATTACCTCCTTTTTCAAGGGCTTTTTAAAGGCCGTTACAAAACAGTTTAAGACCCCAAGCCACTCATCCAACAAAACTGTCCATCATCACGGTCCTTTTGTTCCCCATCCTCCAATCAAAACACCCGACAGAGTTGTAAAATCCACCGTAAAAAAAACAAAAAACTTAAAAAAAAACATCGAGACCGGAATCCGCGGCATTTGGAGCCCCATACGGCACTCCGATTGGTCCGAGACAAGAACGGTCAAATGAAAACGCTTTACCAGTGTTCCGTCTGTCCCAGGTGAGGGGATCGCGTGCTCTAGCAGGCCAGTACATCCAAGGGGGTGATCAGGAAAGCTCCATGTGCTCCAAAAAATCGGCAAGAAGGACGCGCGAGCCGAGCTAGCGCGCGACGTGCAGAATGAATGAGGAGGAAGGCAAGGAGACGATCCACTCAGAATGCATGTATGTATGTATGCATGCAGGGGAGGCCCTCAGTTGGGGAGTTTGGTCAGCCAAACCTGTCCAATTAATCCGCCGCCTCGGGCCGACATGCAAAGTTTCTTGCGAGGGGTGAGGGGTGCGCTTTTTTACTCTCTGTCTCATTTTTTTCTCTCTCTCTCTGCCGCCCCCTCTTGTTTTTCCCAGCACTCCTTTCGGCGAGCGAGGGGGGTGGAAACGAATCAAACCGAGAGAGAGAGAGAAGAAAAAAAATGTCGTCTTGCACGACCGGTGGGGAGAGACAGAGAAAAAAGAAAGATGGAAGGAACAAAAAAAGTAAGTTGAGAGGAAATATCGTTTGTATAAAAAACCAAAGGGGAGTGAGGAGAGAAGAAAAAAAAAGCGCAACGCCTCGGAATAATTATTGTAAGAAAGAATCGGTCTGCTCATTAACTCGGGATGGAAACAAAAACTTTCTTTTTTAAACTAACAATGAGAATCGACTTTCTAAAGGTGGGATCCGCAAACCTGTTCTTTTTTGGAGGGGGAGAGCCCCCCCTCTACAGAAGAATTATCCAAAGCCTGTCTGCCCGTTGTACCGTGTCGGAAGTCAATAAATCCTTGGGGAAATGCGTAGAAATGCTTTCAATGAATCTTTAGACAGAGGAGAGTATCGCACTATGCAGATTGGAGAGGTGGACCATCCATTTTAGCTACCAGACAACAATGGGAATATGCATTTGTAAAGAAGTTTTTTACTGCCTCTTTGAGGGGCAAACATCTTTTTTTCTTGACCTATCCATGCCCAGTCAAAAAATAGCTTATAATTATTGAGCCACAAATGAAAATTAGAACTAATTAGTATAATAATCAAGTTGAATAAGAAAAGCAATAAAAAGGAAAATTAAAAAAATATTACATTTTTCATTGCGGTATTTGTAAGGTATAGAGACTCGCACACTCATCCTCTTATTTCACTGGATTTTAACACTATCACTCGTTATTTTTCTCTTTCCTGATACAGCATAATTACTATTTTGCCATCGTTTGTTTATGTTGTGACATTTCACAAGCTAATTCCCTTAACGATACGAAAAATTCCATTAAATATTATAACATATTAAACTTAAATCGCTTGTTCTCAATATTTTTAATTTCAATCAAATCCCTTTAATTTTAGAAAGTTCTCTTAATATATACTTACTTTTATGCATAATACTTTACTTTAATATACTTATACTTTAATATCTTACATATGATTCTGACAATTGAGCACAGCAACACAAAAGCAAGAAAGTATAAAGTTCTCAAAAATTCTCATTATTCAAATGCTGGGAAGGTCAGTGCAGTTTACCAGCACACAAGTTGCAAGAAATGATCGATTGCATGCATTTGAATACAGTCGGAATGCAGATTTGCGGGAAAATAACAGAAAGTCCTCGCGCTGCATAAAGAGCAGTTAGTGATTGATGACTTCATTCCGTGCTAGTGAATAATTTTCAACTGTAACACAGCAATCTGCCCCATTTATAGATGTTGGAATAAAGAAAATATGAAAAAGGTCAGACATGCTAGGCTCACACTGTAAGCAAAGTCACAAGTAGAAATAAATGTAAGCGCTCATTGTTCCCCACTAGTGTATTTAAATTTTCGACACACCTATCAAATGAATTTATTTTTTTGTTTGTTCTCAACAGTGAAAAACTGAAATAAGGACTACAAGTGATATTAATAATATTTTGATATTTTGCCAAGTATTTCATTTTCCCCAATTAAGATAAAGTAAACTTCAAGTGCACTAAAAGAAAAAAATGAAAGTTTACAAAACATTTAAAAGTATAGATTTCAACCATCAGAAATTATCCAAAGGATTTCTTAAAACCGAAACTTTCTGAACGTTGCATCTCAAAGGTTTTATATTTTTGAGGAAACTTGAGATCATTTTCAACTCATTGAGATAAATTTTATTTTTATTTTTAAACCCAATTAATTTCATCATTATTAATGTCTATCTGGATTAGGAATTAAAAGTAAACACGAAGATAGTGTGTTTATATACAACTTTAAAGTTGAAACAGTTAAATTTCAATGTTATAAGGTGACCTTAAGAGGTGGCTATAGTTAACATGTTGGGTTGTGGTAGCTTTGACAATTTTAGTATTTTATTTTGGTTGTGTGTGTCTAAATATTTAATTAAATGCCATACTTTTTATAACACATATAAAAAATGTTTTTTATAAAATAAAACTTATTTATTTTATAATAGTTCCAGTAAGAAAGTTTATAAATTATTTTGTTAACTATTTACGCATAGACATTTGTACCCCCTTAGCTTCTCGCTCATTTATTTGTCATTCTAGGCAAGGAAAAAAATCTGACCAAGCTAAATTATTAATAAGTTATTAAAAAAAAAAAAAAAATAATAATAATAATAATAATAATAATAATAATAATAATAATAATAATAATAATAATAATAATAATAATAATAATAATAAAAATAATAATAATAATAAAAAATTATCAAGTTATCATAAGGGTTCTGCATTTTTTCTGTTTTAAAAATAACTATTTGATATGGGCGCTTTATATTTACAAGTTTTTTTTATCATCTAGGCCTCCTGCACAGAAATTCTTCTATACAATAAATAAGTTTTATTTTATAAAGAAATATATTTTTATGTGTTATGAAAAGTAATGGCATTTATTTAGTTAGATTAACCAGATTAGTAACAGCCTATATATGGTAATTACCAAAGCGAAAATCACACAGAAAAACACAGCCACGAAAGTTTCCCCAAATAACTCCCTTTCCATAAAAAGCCGTCAACTTCCAAAAAAAATCCTCACTCGTTAGCACCCTTTTAAAGACCAAACAACCATTACCACTCTATTCTCACGACGGAGCGTCCAGCGAAACGCGGAAGATATTCATGAGAGAGGCGGCCAAGGGAAGAAATAATAAAAAACAATGCAGCAGCACGCAAATCGGGAGAGACGTTGCTTTTTCATTCGCGGAGCGGCCATCGGAGGCGGATTTGCATATATGCAGATGGGGCTGCGCACGGCGAAAGGATTGAGGAGGTGGAGAGAGAGAGATGCAGGAAGCGGGAGGGGCCGCGGCTGCATCCTTTCCTCCTTGCGCAGCCAAAGTCCCTCCCTGCGAAAGAAAACTCGAAATGTAAGGGGAAATAGGGATTTTCCGAAGAATATCAATTGCAATTTGTTTAAATTTTGCCGAAAATTTATCAACATTGCAGCTTTAGCTATAATACAAAAACATTGGGTACTTTTCCATTATACCGGGGCAAATCTCGCCAAGCAGACTTTTTGGCAACAGCGCACTGTCGCCGGAACAAATTCTACGAAGATAAGGTGAAAACGAAACGAAAAAAGGCAAAAGGTTACCAGTGGTGATACTCCGATTGGAGTTGGTTGCATCATTATAGGCGACTTTATCACCTGCGCAGGTATAATGGAAAAGTACCATGTATTGAAACTGTCTTTATTCAAAGGGTGAAATCAAACTCGCCATTTCTGATCCATCCAAAAAATCCACTTGTTTTAAGGAGCCATCCTTAAATACCACACTTTTGTTCTCACGTATTATTGGTGGCAACACGTCGACCGTTCCAATGAATCCGAAAGAGTTATCAAAGCACATTTACTTTTCTATAGCAGTGCCACTGAATTGGACGGTCGCTAATGGGGTAATACGTAAATACCCAAACTTTTTCTCCACATATTTGACCCCCTGTTCCCTTATGTTACTGTGTCATATAACACCACACTCTTCCTCCTTAGGTCACATGTCACGCTCTCCTACCAACAATATGTCAATCACAAGAACCAGGGACCTCACGTTTTCATTGAAACAGAGAAGTACACACCACTTTACATTTAAAAAGTTAACTCTTATTATGATAGTACATTTTCATAGAACTGCTACATTTCCAATTCAAAAAAAGTTTGTTTTATGGTTGATTTTTAGTGTGTGATGCTACGATTCTCGTAATAAGTCTAAACTAAACCATCTCAACTTTGATATAATTTATGGACAATACAATCGCCAACTTTGTAGACTCAAACCAAGGTATAAAAGTGTAACCCCATCTTTGTTTTACTCTCCTGGTTAGCTTCAATCGCTCACAACTTTAACAAGATGTAATTCTAAGGTCCCTTTCCCAAAACTATGCACCTATTTTTCGACTAATACTAAATAAACTCACCAACAATAGAAGATTTCCCAACAGATCAATTTTTAAACTGCACAGAAACAATGAAAAAGATAAATAACTGAAATACAATAATTGTTGTAAGTATTGTTATACATTATGTAAAGTCAATACTGCATTTTAGTTAGTTCATTAGTAAGCCAAATTTTTTAAAACACAAAGCCAGATTTTCAGAAATTTACAATCAGATTTTAAGATTTTTTACAACAGCCAGGCAGAATAGCAGAAAACAGTTTATTTTTATTACATAAAGGTTGAACCAATATAAATTAAAATGTCTGATGATGTAAGTTACTACATTTTTTGTCAAGTTTAGCTAATAAGCGCCCCCTTTTTAAGTTGTATATAAAAGCAGTTTACCAATAAAATGATGGCAAAATCAAATTAAAAAGTTTTGTATGAACAAATAATTACGATTCTTGTGAGAAATATTAACTGTTTTTGATGAAAAGATCGTATAAGAAAAAAATTTAAAACCATACATTTACTTTGATTTTGTGAATGGAATAATTGATAGTAGTAGTGATATTATTTAAAGCACAACCAAACAAATACAAAAAATATTTGAAAAGTAGGATGAGAGGATATATAGGGATCTTATAGGATTATAAGAAGATATAATAAGGATTAAGGATATAAAGGTAGTCTTTATAATTAGCTATTATGTACTTTAAAGTATAATTAAAATCAGTTTAAAATGTAATACATCCCAATGTAGTAAAATCGAAATTCTTCTAAGCTTATTATGTAGGAAACCAACTTCACATTTCAAAAAATGTACATAAATTTATTTTTTATTTAAAAGAAATTTCAATTGTTTTCAGGAAGATTTTGACGATGAAACCAGTGGTTTTTATGAAGGTGAAAGACTCAAAGGCCAAAGGCACGGATTCGGATCCTTTTATTTCCCAAACGGAGCGAGGTACATAGGCACCTGGAACAAAGGAATAAAACATGGAGTGGGGAAATTTATCTACCCAGATGGCGGTTCATACGAAGGTAAGAAAGGTTCCTAAGGGGTAAAGAAGGGTTTTCTAAGTGTTAAAGACACAAGTTAGTAACTCAAATGGATTTAGAGTTTTGGTTAGATATCAATCATTTCGATAGGACAATTAAACTATCCAAATTATATTTTAGACTTAATCATTCTTTTTTACCTTGCAATTTTCGTTTAAAGAAAGATTCCCCCAATCAGAGTTGACGAAAAGCTCATTTCCTTTCTTCAGTTGCTGGTTCACCACTGGTCAAGTGGCAGTAAGTAAACAAGACCGTTGAAGATTCAAATAACTTTTGAAATTTAATGGACGAAGTGTACCACCAGTTAAGGTCATTTTATGAAACAAAAGTAACAAAAATATGCTACAGTAAATATCTCTTCCCCTTTCTTTCCTATTCATTTTCTCTATAGTATATCTAAATAAATCCGCTATCCTTTCTTCCCATCCCTCCTCTTTATCATCCGCTTCTCCAATTCTCCCTCATATTCTATCCGTTTCTCATTCTCTCTCTTTTATTATCGTTCTCCCCCCCTTTCTCACTTTCGTCTCTATCTCTCCCTTCTTCCAAAGAAAGGTGCAAGAGGGTTAAAGAACGAAGCAAAAATGTTAGCAGCAATAAAAACTTCTATAGTCTTTACTCCCTCTAGTTACACACTGAAAATCTCAATAAAAATTTTTTACTCTTATATCTTTTCATATGGGATTCTCTTTTAATAACATTCTCTCTTTTACTTTTATTTCTTATTTCCCCCACTCTCTCATTTCATTTTTTCTTTTATTCTCGTCTCTCTCTTTCTAAAGTTAGGGTACAAGGAGGTAAAGGCAGTAAACCTCTTAGTAACACACCAAAGTTATACATCCGTTTTCTTTTTCTTTCTCAATCTCAATAGCCTTCTCACTTTTATCTCTATCTCATCATCTGTTAATAACACTCTCCATTTCTCTCTCTTACACTCTTTATTCTTTTTGTGTGTCTCTCTCTTTTTCCATCCAAAGTAAGCTGGAAGGAGACTAAAAAGGCCCCAAGAAAATGGCCTGTAATAAAACCTCTAGACCCCAAAACCTCTATCTAGACAACAAAGACCCCAAAGGAAAAACTCCACAGAAAAAAATCATCCTTCAACTAAATCACTAGGTAAAAAATAACGACGACTTTGGCAATGAAAAAAAACTCCTGTTCCAGGGGACTGGTATCAGAACAAGCGACACGGCGCTGGCCGATACATCTATCCGAACGGTGACATCTTCGACGGCATGTGGACGTTGGACAAGCGAAACGGATTCGGGCGCTACTGCGAGGCCAAGAGCAACACTTATCACCAGGGCTACTTCAAGTACGGACAGCTGCACGGGCCGGCCACTGTGCTAGCCCACAACGTCCTCTTCGAATGCTCGTTTGTGGACGGAAAGGTGAGTTTTGAAGTTCGATCCTTGTTGTTTTTTGTAATTTGAAGTGGCAAAAGTTTTAAATGATGTCTTTGCATTGGTCACCAATCTTAATTTTCGATCCAACGAAAACTATTCATGCATTTAATGTGACCTTTCTGCCCAACCTTTCATGTTGATATTTTGAGTACTCTAAAGTACTTCTCTGTGGTACAATAATATTGGTTTGCAAATAAAACAGTTACTACGTTTATTTGGATTTTATGAACAATTTGATGATTTCACGTTTACTAGACTGTAAAAAAACATGGCACAAAACACAATAAAGTGGTGAAGGAAATTGCCACCATATCATTGAGATATGTTACACCGAAATACGGAGGAAGGAACCTACCACTCAGACTCGGAAGGAGGTCCCACTGTGATTAGTGGCAATTCGTTTCCACCACTTTGTTGTGTAACGCGTGCCGTATTTCTTACAATTTAGGGGACTAATACGTTTCCCTCAAGCGTTATTCAAATGATAAAATTATGTAAGATAAAACAGATTTATGACGCATTTTTTACTGCATAACTTCAAACGCCTGCTGATACAAATCATAATTTTAATGTTTAATACACAAAATAATTAATAATACCAAACTTATCTAGTTGTAATTAAATTTTTTTCAGCCCTGCGGCGAAGGTACCTACAGGTTGCCCAACGGTTTGGAGATACACGGTGTATTCCGTTTACAAGGACCAAAGAAAGTTCCATTGTGGATGACCAAAAGCATTCGACATACGTTTGCGTCGGAAACAAAAAAAACTTGAGTAAAACTCCTTCATCGTCTTCTTTTCTCAAGCAGTAAAGTGTAGATCTCTTTTGATTGAGCAAGTTTTGATTATTTTCAGTTAGTAGAACAGCAAATAGCCTGAAGATTACAAATAAAGATACTCAGCATTAGTTTGTGTTCAGTGTACCATAATTTAACAAATTATTTACACATCATAGTTTTGTTGGTTGGGTGGTGTTTTTTCTTTTGTTTACTTAGTGTTTGCTTTGTATTTTGAGGTCCTCGCTCCTACCAGTTTCCCAATTTGTCTTTTTAAGATTATTTTTAATTTTATTTTCTTTAATTTTTTTTGAATTGTAGAAAAAAATCTAATATTGATCTTGATTTCAAATTTTAAACATATTTTAAAACACTATTTATATAACACATTCCTAGATCGAAACATATTTCCAACACTTTTCAAACATATTTAGAATAGTATCTAAACGTAATATGGCGATGAAGTGACCTACCTAACAACAAAACTGAAGTGTTTTTAATTTGGGGCAGTGGGCAATTCCAGCATTTTTTTTATTTGATAGAGGTACCCAAGAAAGGAATATACGCTCAAAAATTTTTTAATTACGATGATTATTTATTTTTATATATAATTTCAAAGTTTGACTTCAAAAGAAAAGGTGCGAAAACGTCAAATATCAAAATGTGGGGTACTTTATTACTTTAATCCTAAAAAATGATTTTACACATTGTTCAATTGTTTTAAACAATGGGCAATACCACCATTTTTTTTTATTAGATAGAGGTACCCTAGAGAGGAATATATGCTCAAAATTTTTTTTAATTACGTTGATTATTTATTTTTTATGTAATTTCAAAGTTCGACTTTAAAAAAGGGTGTTAAATGGTCCAATTTCCCATTGTGACGTACTTTTACCCTATACGTTGATTTTAAACAATGCTTTAATTCAATTGAAAAAACAACGTTTATTTTACACAATTTAAAATTTTTTAAAAACTGTAGACAATTGTTTTGGGGATCAATGGATCCCCTTCTTCAGTACAAAAAGACGAAGTTTTGTACTGAAGAAGAATTTCTCACCCATCTGGTTGCCTTTGTATTGATTCTGTAATTGCTTTTGTATTTTTAACTCAAACTGTGT
Source organism: Tetragnatha versicolor (assembly GCA_024610705.1). NCBI lineage: Eukaryota > Metazoa > Arthropoda > Arachnida > Araneae > Tetragnathidae > Tetragnatha > Tetragnatha versicolor. Next base: position 36,123,180 of record JANDEH010000002.1, on the reverse strand, counting down.
TTTCCCTCTATTGTATTTTCACTTAAACTGTAACATTTTGCCTTCATGTTATGTTTAAATTATTGATTTGTTGTTTAACTTCGTCTTTTTGTACTGAAGAAGGGGATCCATTGATCCCCGAAACAATTGTCTACAGTTTTTAAAAAAATTTAAATTGTGCAAGATAAACGTTGTTTTTTCAATTGAGTTGTCAACATTTGCACAAGATTTGTTCGCTAATGCTTTTAATTGTTTAAACAAATCAAAGTCATTGTTGGGTTTCTCGTTAAAGTCTGTATGAATCAGTTGTGACGTACTTCTACCCTAAACAAAGATAAAGGGATTGGCGATTTTAATTTTAAATATTTAATTAACTAATTTTTTTTGAAACTTTTCATGTGGATTTTTGGATGTAGATCTATTTCCTTAACAGGAAAAATGCATTTATTTCTGTTTTCAAAAAATGATGGTATTGCCCATTCAGAGTGATTTTTGGTTTCCACTTTAAAGTAAGGCCGAAAGAGATCTGACGTCATTCAATTCTAAACAAAAAAGGTATTGTCGATTTTTATTTTAAAATACTGAATTAACTGAATTTTTTTTAAACTTTTCATGTCGATTCTTAAATTTCAATCTATTTCTTTTACATTACTGGAAAAATGCATTTTTTCCTGTTTTTAAAATTCCATTGTTAAAAATAATCCCATCGTTAAATGTGTTCATTTTTGTGTGAAGCGTTTGCAGTGCTGTATTGTTTATCATTTTTTAATGTAGGCTATAAAAATCATTATTAGGGGAGAGTGCTGTACCTAAGGACGGTTGTACCTTCAGCCACCGCATTTTAAAATTCGGGAAAAAATGGAAATTTGAATTTGGGGTTGAATTTGAATGTAAACAGATGCTATCTAGTTGCTTACGTGAAATCAGTTCTTTAAAATAATGTTTATATTTAATATAATAAATTTGCTGTTTTTAGGTGCTCAAAGTTTTTTTTAGTGCATCACTACATTAATATTTTTCTTCCCCTTAAATTATAATACGATAAAATGAGGTATAAGGGGCGAATCCCCGAGATTTTGACTTTTTATATTTGATATTAGAAATTGCCAGATCTCAATTCTTTTATTTTTTATAGAACTTTAAATGCAGAAACACCTGGTGTTGTACCTTCGGGCACCATACGTGTTGTACCTACGGACACGTTCTTGTGGGTGTCTGTGTAGCTAATCGGCGTTTTTGAATCAGGTTTCATTAAAGTGAATGCATTTTAATGCATATTAAATTAATTCTAAATGGTTATCTATTTGTCGGTGATTATTTTCAAGGGATTTTTAGATGAAAAATCAAATATTTTATGATCTAAACTACCTTTTAAAATTTTTGATTTTATTTTGCATTTAATGTAAAATATGGTATAAAATCTTAAGCACCTTATCGCATTTAAGTATGATGATTACAAAAAACTTAAAATTTCAGCAGAAGAAGATTTGCGAAAGTTATTACGACCAAATGCTTGCACAACTAAGTGTCGATCGAATTTTTTTATGGATCAGTGAAGTGATCAGATCTATCAGCATGATTGATGAAACTATTACCTCAAACTTCTATCTGAAATCCTATGTGATTTATATATTTTTGGTAAAAGATCAAGACTTTTATCAATCATCTTCGTTTTAATGATTATTTACGATCTAAAACTACATTACTTAAAAAAATATATTCCCAATTTTAAAAATCCTTGAAATAGTTTATTAAAAGGTAATACACCAGTAAAAATGTTCATTTTAAGCTTTTTTTCAACTAAAAATTTCTTTTTTTAAGGGTGTCCACAGATACAACTGGGTCTGTCCATAGGGAGAGCACGTTGTTGTACCTATGGACACAAATTTCGTCAAGTTATTAAAATGAATTAAAAATCCAATTTTGAAGATTTTAGCTAATAAAAAATATCCCCCTACTCACAAAGGTTAGGACTATAGGTTGGGCACTTTAAATGTTAAGAATATGTTTTTACTTGTCTTAGAAAAATCCAAACGTGATTTTTGTCCATAGGTACAACACTCTCCCCCTGTACATATATATGAAAATAAGTACATGGTGAAGCTTAAAGTACTATTTAAATCGGCAACATTATTTAGAGGCTTTATCCATTCAAATTTAATTTTTTTTGAATCTATTGAATGAAATCATTCAATCCTTCAAGTACTGAAAACAGTAAAACCCACATTTGTGATGACCAAACAAAAACCTGACTCGGAGAACCTAACTAGGAAAAAGGAAATACATACACCTGAAGGAGAATGCAATAAAAAAAAACTTTTGTCCTCAATGGTTGTTCCTTCGAGCCAAATCGGGCAGGTCTCCAGGAGCGATGAGGCTATTGATCAAATTAAAATGCAGACAGCATTTAAACGCAAGCTCTGCATGGCCAATAAAAAAACAAGCATCGACGGCGTATAATTTTTAACTTATCGTTGTTTATGCCCCCAGGACAAGGCAAAGCAAACGACGGCATTATACCGCACTCGCAACTACAACACGAGGGAGGAAGAAGAATCGTCGATCGTTTTTCTTGGAGGGCCCCAAAACAAAACCCTGACGGACAACCGGCAGCAAATGTATACAGCTCATCGGGACAGCTGGGAAATATCATACATAAATACATACATCAATTCAACGTCGGCATTTACATCGCCCCAATGGAAATGGACTTCATCTATAATGGATGCCTGTTTACAGGCCCGCAAAAAACAACAGGCATCGTCGTCACCCTTTTCGGGAAAGCCCCCCTTCTGAGGCAGATTCGAACGCTTGGGAGGGCGCACCTGCATCTGTCACCATCTACATATGCCCACTGTCCATCCGCCGGTGGTCATCTATCAAGGGGAAACAGAGCGAGAACATACATCCATACATGCATACGTACAAACGTCCCGAGAGGAATACATGTTTGGAGAAACAGACTATCGCTTGGCGAAAGCATAATATTTTACAACGTCGCGCGAACATCGGTTTCGATTCCCACGTGAATATTTCTGGCCGCAGTCAGGGAAATCCGGCAATAAATATCGTTATTATTATTGTTATTATTCTGTTTTCGGGGGATAAGGTATTCGGGAGAGTTCCGGAAAACTTTCTCGCCGGGAAGTTTATTTTCGCGAGAATCAACAACACCACCGTACGCCGCGGGTCTTCTTAATATTATCGGGAGTTTTTAAGCGTTTGGTGAATATTTCATGAGCGGAATACATATCGAGAAGGGTTCTTTGGGAGAAACTTATGCCGATAGTTTGAGGGAGACGTGCTGGGACACTTTGCATTTTATAAGAGGGTAAACACACGTACGGGGAAAAGTTCGTAGCACTGTGAATAAACGCTGGATATTAAAAGTGTGAGCGCAATTCCTTGTGCAATACCAGACTTCATTTAAGTTAAACTTTTCCTTTGAATAAATAATGCTCTACAAGGGACCTGAGAGAAAAATCACTACTATCAAACTATCAAAAATGTTTTTGCAAGTTCAATTAAATTATCTTTACAAAAAATTACATTATTTACTTCATTTGAAAAGCAAAATTTATATAAAATTTCGATCAAATTATTTATAAATTTTGAAGTGGCGAGTAAAAGGTCTTGCTACTGTAAATCGAAATTTTCGGCAATTGTTGGGGGAAATTGCCCCCAAAATCCCCTTAAATCCACCCATGTCTTCAGTAATAGTTCCTATATGATTTAGGACCCTCTACTAGAACAACTTACATCATAATAAGGGGTCTCACTTACTCCATAAAGAGGGGTCCCACTTAATCCAATAGTCTAAAATTACGGGGTAGGTGGGACTCCCCGTTAAACACTTCTAAATTATAAATTTGGTAAAAATTCAAATTGCAGTATGTTTTTTAAGTTAAACTTTTCACAACAATTCAATAAATATTAAAATATAATAAAAACTTAGCTGGAAATACTTCTTTAACCTTTTACCTGCCGATGTTCCCAAATGGGAACATCATTTTAAGGAATTTTTTAACCACTTAATTTTTTATGCAGGAATTCGATACTTGGTAGAAAGCAACTCAAAGATATGAAGTTATTTTATATGCAAAAATTTTTCACTTGCAATTTAATCCTTTTTGTAGAATTTACATCAAAATTAGAGATTTTTGGCTCTTCCAAAAGTTGCACAAGTTTCAACTTGTGAAAATTTTAAATAAATTTAGTTTCAAGTCATTTTGCTGTGTTTAGGAAGCTTAAGTACACATCTTTCCATTTGCCTTGAAAAAATAGCTTCATATTCCAATTTTGGAGAGTATTTACCAATAAAACGTATATGTTCCCAAATGGGAACATCGGCGTTTGGGGTATTTTTGAGGGGATTTTTATAGCATGAAAAAATTCAAGTTATTTCTTATTTTCTATAATTTTTTGAACCTTTTTTGTCTCAAAGGATCTAAACAGGTTAAGAATGATGTTTTAAATTCAAAAATATGTAATTTTTATTTTTTTACCTGATTTATGGAGAAATAAATGCCGAATCTTTATTGCAGATTCTTACACTTGTATATTTTTCTAACTCCCCGATCGATTAATTTTCAGTAATTATCGTTAGGTGTTATGCAAAGAGCATATTTGGAGTGCTTCTGAGGTTTTGTGTATATATTTTGTTCAAGTACTTTTTTATATAAAAATTTTAGCAATAAAATTGAAGAATTTCGAAAATAAGGAAAAGTGTGTACATCTAAAAACACTCTTCTAACGTAAGTTGGATGTAAGAGATATGTGGTGCACTTCAGAATCTTCCAGGAGAAACACAGCTTTAATGAATCAATGAAGAAAATTATGATTATCACTTTTGAAAGCTAATTAGATTTCAATGCAATTAGTGGATTTTATGCTACCGTAATTAAAACTAATTTTTCTCCCAGAAACGTAACTGTTTAGCTTTCAAGCGCATGGGAACACTTTTATGTATTGTTTATACCAAAATATAACCCAAAGTGCAAGAAAAATGAACGGAAAAGCTTCGCGTACGTAAAAAACATGTCAATTTTTTTCTTATGAAAAACTATAAAATGTTACTCAATCGTCCAAGTATTCGAAATTTGAATTGCGGCGTTTAAAAGGTTAAAATTGCATCATGAACTCTCCAAAAAATCCATTCTGGGAACTATTTTAAATTAGTTATATAATCTTAAAAATAAATTAAACAAAAATCAAATATATGCAAAACCCATCAGTGTGACAAACTGTAACTGTAAGTAAGTGTGGAATTTCCTGTACATAATTAATTTTGAGGGGGTTAACCCACCTACCCCAAGTAACCCTAATATAATTAATCTGATTAAAGTTTTAAAAGTTTGAACAGCTGTTTTAGCTCCCATAGAAAAATACAAGTTAAAATAACTAAATTTTAAGTTAAAAAAATAGTTTTTCAGTATTTTAAAAGTATAATTTTCAATTAAATATTTTTCAATAAAACATTATTTCAACAACAAAGACTCGTATATGCAAAGATTTATAAAACTAAAGATCATAAGAAATTATTGTTATGCCACGTCTTATTCCTCATTTTAATTCCTTCTGAAGCGTTCTGACTTGGCGCAATGCATGTCGTAAGAAAAAAAGATTTGCCGAAACCATGGTAACGAAGTGGGGAAGGTGCGGGGAGTAGGAAAATCACGTGACTTTTCAACCACCGATTCAAATTACACAGACTTTAATGTTCAGATAACATAATTGTTATTTTTTATAGGAATTTTCTTGTAATTTGAAAAGAAGAACATTATGAAAATCAAAATTTGGAAAACTTAAGACTTGATTATTTTTAATGTTCTGAGGAATAACCTGAAAAAACAACGGGTGGGATTGACAAAAACGGAAAAGGTCTGATTTGATCAATATTTTTACACTGTTAAGTTTTAAGGCTTAATAAAAAAATAATAAATTTGGGGAAAACAAAAGAGTGAAAAAGGTTAACGTATGTAACAATAAATACTTGCACATAAAAAAAAACAAAGTTATCAAAACATCTTTTAAAAAGGATAATTTAAATCCAGAAAAAAATGACTGTAGAAAATATTGACCAAAAAGAAACTTTCATAATAAATAAATGAGAGAAACTATTAAAAAGTATTTTTACATAGATAGAACCTTTGAATATGACCACTTTTATTGATACCTAGCTGCAAACCAAAGAATTAAACTAATTAATTTAAAATAAATCAGAAAAAAGACAAAGTATTAAAATATTTACAGTTAGGATAGATTACGAAATATCATTCGATTTCATCGTGGTTATTTTTCTTTAAAAAAAACACTAACCAAAGCTAAAATTTTCGAAACTTTGATAACTTCATAAGAAGCTTGATTTTAAAAGCATTTAGCTATTTCTGATTATTCTGATATTTATTTAGAGAAACTGGATTATTCATTTATTTCATATAGATATATAAGGTTCTTTATAAGGTAAAAAATACAATAATCCACTTACTAAGGCATCAGTTCTAAAAATTAAGTTGACCAGGAGAAATACGATAACATGTTCTATGAACGGAAAACATGATGCTAAGCAATTCTTTCAATGCTTAACGTTTCAGGGTAAAAAAAATTGACGAATATATCTGCAAATCTGAAAAAAATATGCTTATCTTGTTTACTTAAATTCTTTTTCCAACCTTATTTTTTAAACCACGCTCTCTTCCTTTTTCTCTCTCTCTCTATCGAAATCTGAATACCGAGCATTTACAAAGATAACGGAACAGAGAGATTAGGAGCGTTACGAAATAAGAGATAAATATATTCGAATTTCTTATGCACAACCAAAATTTTCTAGAACGGAGCCGAAAATATAAAAAAACTTCTTCTTTTGGGGAATGAAAATGCAAGTGTGGTTCTTGATTATTTCCAGGTGTTGGGAGATAAGAATTGATAGCGGTTACGTTGAAGATAAAAAAAAATTATACTTCCAAGTCTAAAAAAATAACCGCCGTACTTTTGATCTTCCTGCAGACTTCCTCTCCAAAAAAATTCTGGGATATTTAGCCATAGAAGGCTTTTTAGGAAGATTTTGCTGTTGTTATTTTACTACATTTATCACAAAAATAAGCAAGGGTAAAAAATCAAATAATCAATTCAAAAATGTTGTTTCTAATACTTGGCGATTACGAAGTTTTATTCGTCATGTTTCGAATTTTTGTGTCATGAATTTTTGTGTGTAATACATACTTGATCTGATTTTTTTTTAATTTTAAGGCTATGGTATACACCAAAAACTAAAACTAAATTTTTTTTGTAATTCTTAACCTACACTCTTAAAATTTTCAGAGTTTATTTATAAACATGATCAAACACCACTCACAAATTTTCAAATAAAAAAATTGGTTAGTTTTTTTAATTTAAATTTAAAGAAAAAATTAACTAAATTTCAAAATGTTCCATGTGGCTTAGTTTTTAAAAATTTTTCAAAATTTTACTTGATTTGATATCAATAGTTAATGGTTTATAAGATCTTGTATAATTGGGAATGACATAAAATATATTTTAAAAAGTATGGCCATTTACGTACTTTTTTTTGTTGAAAATATTGTAAGAATTGTAAAAATTTCATTTATTTTGACGGATATTTTTTTCACACAACTGATTTTTACAAGAATCTAATTTTACACTAAAGAAGGATATTTTAGGGAAGTTTTGAAATTGTCAGGTTAAACTGAAGCCGCATGGAACATTTTGAAATTTAGTTAATTTTTGTTTAAAATTTAAATAAAAAAACTAAATAAGTTTTTTAATTGAAAATTTGTGTGGGGTGTTTGATCATGCTTATAAACAAACACTGAAAATTTTAAGAATGTAGGTTAAGAATTACAAAAAAGTTTTAGTTTTAGTTTTTGGTGTGTACCATAGCCTTAAGACCTGTATTTTAAGAGTATCAAATATAGTTTAACATTATCTACATGTTTAGCTTCTTTTTCTTAAGATAAAAAGCATTGTGATTGTGACACAGATTACCTTATACCAACCAAATAAGTGAAGCAGAAAAGCCATCATCACCATCATAATATGCTTGTATGAAATCAAAATATAAGAAAACAGTTTCTTTTTTAGGAAAGGTCTGAGTAAATAAAATATTTCCAATCCTTTAAATGGTTCAGCACAACAGGTGGTCCGTGAGAGTCATGTAAGTGGTCCGTGGAGGCACCCGGAAGCTCACAAAAAATTTCAATAAATAATTTTAGAAATTTGAATAAATCTCTCTATTCTGAAAAAAACGTTTTGGTGAACAGTTTCCAGAGAAAGGCTTTTTAATTATTACTGATCCGTATAACACATTTCTGGTATCAAACTGTTCGGATTTTTTTGAGGATGTGCAAATAAGCCATTAGAATTTCTAAAAAATATTTCCATTTTTCTGGATAACGGATAAGGTTAGCAGCAAGAAACTGTCGTACAATTTATTTTACTTCCAATCACAATGACCAACCGACGCTATTCATTTCATGATGAAAATAATTCCTTTCACGCTTTAAAAATGCGCCTTCAAAATATGCTTTCTAAATAAAATATTTTTAAAAGACTGATAAGAGTTTTCCAGAAACTCACAGATATACTATTTAAATATATTAGCACAACAAAATCAATTGTTTGTAAACATTGAGTGTAATGTAGGTTTTGTCTCTTATTATTTTCAATAGCTTAAATTGTATTGTTTAAAAAGTATGTTTTTAAACAAAAAATTGAATGATAAAACATTAGACATTTCGACGAGTTACTAGGTACAATAGTAAATTTAACAGGTTCATTGTTGAACTTTTTTGTAAATATTGAATAACAATAGAGCAGACTTGATGACTATTTTAAAGGAAAACGTATTTATTAAATTATTGATAATTTAGAACCAATAAATATTCTAACTTTTAAGAGAGTGTGCTTTTGGAAAAATGGTTGACGTTTCTTCTATTAATTGTTTTAACGAATGTTTTATAAATAAATAATTTAAGTGAGCAGGGTTTTGTAGGGATTGCGAAGCGCTCCGAAAGGCCCTGCGTCAGCAGTTAACGGGGATTGGTGAGAAATAGCGAGCAGGGGGCGGTAGCTCCCTAGTTGAACAAGAAAAGAAGAGATTGGATTATACTTTTTGGCTGAGTAATTTGTGGAGATAACAGCCACCACTAAATTGATAACAAAACTTCTAAATATTTAAAGTGAAATTACGAGTTCTGAAAAAAAAACTCGGCCAAAATTGTATGGGTCTGGGTCCTGAAGATTTCCTTATAATACCACAAAAAAATTACTTATATGATAAGTCATTAATTTTTTTAAATAGTTATATTCCAGAGCACTATATAAATTTCCATGCCTAATAAGGAATAGTGAACGTTCATCTTGTAATTTTGTGAATATAAGGATTGCTACAGAGGGTGGTCCGTGACGGTTCCAATTTTAGACTTAGTGGTCCGCGGACTTCTCTGAGTTGGGAACCACTGAACTTTAAATGAATAAAGGGATTTCAAAGAGGTAAGGACCTGGGGTACCCACGAAAATACTACTAGTTTAAATTCGGCAGTTATAATGCATGGTAATTTTTGTATCTGTTTCATGCAAGAAAGAGAGATTAGGAAAAAAAATAGCCAGAATGAAAATTTAGTATAAGAATAATAGGAATTTCAAGTAGCTTTCTTAAGTTCGAGAAATCGAGGGTATGCTGCATAACCAAACACACAAATCCCCACCATCGTGCAAGAAACGCCCCAAGCAAAAAATCCATTCAAACCAAAAAAAATTCATTCACGCCACGATTTCTCCTCACCTCTTCTCAATAAAAAACGGCAAGAGGAAGAAGAAATTGATTAAGAAAGACGAAGAGCACGACCGACCGAGAAAGGGCACCCCCGAGTCACCTGCAGGGCCCGCCGCAGTGCTGCCACCTGTTAATAGCGGCGCAAGCTACGGAGAGAAAGGGGGAGGGAGGCGATGCATCATCGTTCGCGACAGCCCCTTTGTGATGGAAGAGGAGGCTGGATCGCACCCACTTTCTGCACGGCACGCGACAGGCTGCTCAGGTGGCCTTGGAGGGTGGAGAACCCTTTCCCCCCTTTCTTTCTCTTGGGAGTGATGACTTCTTGTGGCGGTGGTAGAGTCGGAGAAATTATTTTTTCTATAGTGCTTAGTTTAGTTTAGAGGTTTTATCAAGGGTTAGAAGAGTATGTGGTTGAGGATTGGATAAAGGGTTATATCCTCAAAGCTTGATTAAGCTGATGGTGTTATTTACTTTTTATTCCTCTTTGCATCTGAAGAGTAAGATAGATATAGAGTTAGAAGAGTTAAGAGTGAGTGAGTGTGAGGGGGACAGAGATGAGAGAGAGAGAGAGAGAGAGAGAGAGAGAGAGAGAGAGAGAGAGAGAGAGAGAGAGAGAGAGAGAGAGAGAGAGAGAGAGAGAGAGAGAGAGAGAGAGAAGAGTGGAGGAGGGTTACAGGTAGAATATGAAAAGGGGAATAAACAGGGATGGCTAGAGAAACTACAAGGGTAAGCAATTCTTAAAGTTAAAAAGAATAACTTTACTTTACTATAATTACTTTTAGATTTTAAAAAGGTGACATACGTTTAAAATGTATAAATAGTTCACATGATCCAAATGCTGGAATGATCAAGTTTATTTCGAACTACGGATCCATCCATCCAAATTAATAACTATTCATCTTTCGGTCTCATTGCTTCCCTACTTTTTATAATTCTGAGTTAGGAATCCCGTTTCAAGTGGCACAACCATAGTCACTGTGAAATATTAACAAAAAAAATTTAAATTAATTTAATAAATTTAAAAGACCATTTCTCTCTTGTTTTTCCGTATTTAATTAAGACACGAAATCAAACAAAAGCTTCTATTTCAAACATGATTCGAACAGAAAATTTGAAGGATTTTTGTGAGAAAAATATTATTGACAGCAATTAATACGGTGCCTTATAAGAATAGTTCATTTTTATTATCAGAGTCTAATTTCAAAGTAAATAGAACCTTGTATCAATATGAAGAAAATTCAAGGTGAAATTGATTATGTGAGTACGACTCTTAAATTAAAGTAACCTCAATTTAACAACATTGAGAATGCAGTCAGTTGAGTTCCATATTACAGCATCTTATTATTTCAAAACACAACTTTAGGTTTATAATATAAAAGGATATCTAAAAACTATATTAAAGGGGGAAAGATCTGCTTATTCAGATAAAATAAAAACACTTTTTTCCAATAGTTTAAAAAATGTACATAAATTTAAATAATTTACTTTAGAAACGATTTGTTTAAAAATTTTATTTATTTTCTTTCAAAAATTACACAGATCCAAAATTAGCCTTCAAGAATACATTTAACCCGTCTCGTATTGGGAATTGACATTAAAATTGGAGGAATGCATGAATTGAACACATTTAAAAAAACTTAATAGCAATAAAGACCAGTATTTAATTGGAAATTTTTAAAACGTGAATAAAAAACAATTTTGCATAAAATACCGATATGCTCAACGTATTTGCTATCTCTTTTAAGAGGGTTTTGCATGAATTCTAAATCAATTCCGCACATATTAAATCCGAGAAAATATACATTTAGTTTAAATTAGAATTATGTACAAGTGTTCATCAACTGCAAATAATTGCAATTTTCTTTAATCTTACAGGTTTTTCTCAGCAGCCTGATAAGATTTGCTCAGACAATCTCTTCTATTAAGTTCTCTTCCATCACAGGATTTTAACTACTGATAAAATCATGACAACTTATGCAGACAGTTTTGATTACAAGTTGAATGCAATGCAAATGCATATTTGAATAGCCCACTCTCTTCAATATGATTAAAACCTCTTGACTTTGACTGCCACAGGACTATTTATAGGAATTGAGCTTTCGTTATAAAAGTGTTTTTGAATTGATCATCCATAAATGTGTGAAACACTTTTGAAACGATTGTATAGCAATTATTTTGCGACTGTGTAGTATGAGAAAAAGTGTTGTGAAAGTGTTGTTTAAATATAACAGACAGAAAATGTGTTCCCATAGTGCTTTTCGAACCACATTTAAGAGCACATTCGGTTTTTAAACGTATTTTACAACACTATTATTATAACACATTTCTAACAAATTTTAAACACTCATAACACTGTCACAACACAATAAGGTGTTAAAGTATTCTACCTAACACCTAAAGAGCGGTTAAGTTCACAACAAAAAAATTTCCTTAAATGTATTAACAATATTTTTTTTTGGATTTCTATTAATTTTATGACTATACCTAATTGAGATAATATTGTACTGAATTCATCTTCTTAGGAAACCTGAGTTCACACATATCTGAACTTCTTGTTACTATATAATATAAAGGATGTTTTTTTGACATTGATCGAAAACTTTTGTTAAATAGGTGGAGAAATTTGACATTTTAAACGTTCCTTTGAGATTTATACTTACTTAATTTTATTTTTTCAGAAACTCAAAAATTAAGGAGTAAATTGACGAAACTGGTAAGAAAATAGGCCTAGGTAGGAAAATAAACCAGTCTGAAAGATAAATAAAGAAATATACTTCTATTTTAACAGTGTATTTAAAGGTATATTTTCTCTTTGTTAAAAGGGCGTTAAACCTTTTATTACATCGGGATTAAAATTCATAAGTGATAAATCTTTTTTAACAATAACACACATTGCGTGTAAAATTGATTAAATTTTGAGAATTAATCACTTATACCGGTTATTATTAAATATAGATTAGTAAATGTGAAATTAAAGAATAATTTTATATAATATTTATATACTTAGTTTTTTATACCTCTGAGCAGAAATAATGAGTAAGTTGCTGTAGAATAGTATATTAGAGTAAAGAAAAGTAATGTATTACCTTTTTTTTACCAATTTAACTTATATTTTTACATTGAAGTTATAAACTCTTCTAAAATATAATGTTGTATCCATAAATACATCGAAGATCTTTACATAATAAATCACTACGGTATAAATATTGTATAAGCACAGCAAATTAATTGATTTCATTCAATGTGTTTTATTTAATATTATATTCTACTTCAAGTACCATATCAAAAATTCATGATCCATAAATGAAACATTATTACTTTTTTTTAACAAATATTAAACATTATAAGCAATTTTTGAAGATCAGTGACATAAGACAAGGATTACTATTATCAAGATACACATTTATATTTTTAATATTACTAGGGAGCTACCGCCCCCTGCTCGCTATCGCTCGCCAACCCCCGTAAACTGCTGACGCAGGACCTTTTGGAATTGCTTCGCAATTCCCACAAATTCTAACTCGCCGAACTTAATACACTTTACAAAACAATTAAACAATTTACAAAAAAAACGTCAACCAACTTTCCGAATATACTTCCCCAAATCCCCTCCATGAATAAAGCTCCCTTAAAAGTTTCAATATATATTAACTCAAACTTATCAAAAATTTAAACGAAATGTTTTTAAAAATATTCATCTTAATTATTTTTAATCTATGATTATATAAAAATAACTATTTCTAATTGTTTATCAATATTCGAACCAAACAAAAACCCGTTATTTTAAAATAACTCGTTAGTATAATATGCCTAGTGTTTATCATTCATATTTTTTTAAACCCAGACTTGTTAACCCAGACAATACCGTTTAAGCAATCGAAAATAAAAAGAGACAAAACATCACCCTATGTTTACAATTAATTTCGATAAAATCAGACTAAAAATTATAAATATTGGACAAAAACTGTGAAATTTTAGTATGAAATGGCGTTCATGTAAGTTTTTAGAATATGTTTTTATCAGTATTTGAGTGATATTTCATCAAGAAATTACTTTTTTTAAAAGGTGAAAAACATGTTTCATCTTAAAATATAGCGTCAATCGGTCGTTGTGATTGGATGCATAATAATTTGAATGACAGTACTTGCTTTGTAACTGCGACCTTATCCGTTATCTTAAAAAATGGAAATATTTTAAAATTGAGAATTTTTTTGAAAAATCGAAGGGCTTACTCGGAAATCCGGAAGGAATCCGGACATTTTGATACCATATATGTGTCATTCGGTTCAGTAATTAAAAAGCCTTTCTCTGGAAACCGTTCACTAAAAACTTTTTTTTAGAATATATATATTTAGATATATATTTAGATATATATTTACAAAAATGCGATACTACTTATTTTATTAAAATAGTATTAATAATATTATGGGATCAGAGAAATAGGACAGAAATAATTACTACTGATATTATTGGATAACTATTACCTCATATTACATTACAAATATATATTTTAGATTCCTTATTACACATGTATATTGTATAGGTATCAAAGTTAAACGATGATAACAAATACTGATATTTTATATGCATTAAATGTTTATTGTAAATCAATTAATTACTACATTAAGTATTAAAAGACACGATTTTATTATTTTATTACATCATAGGTTATATTATAAATAAAAAACAGTTATTTTTTAGATTTATCATATGAACATATTAGGAATACCCTAATATATGAATAGAAGTGGATATAAGAATTTCAACTGGTATTTAAAGAGGCATTCGTTTTTATCTAAAAAATTACATAGTTATAACTATTATATTTTTAACGTTAACAAATATATTTCATAGAATTTTTGGGAATATATGAAATACGACAAGAAAAATAAATAGAACTGTTTATTTAGAAACTAATCAAAATCCACTTATTGATGTCATGAGAATATAATAAATAATACGCAATAGTAAAATTACATTATGGAAATCCAAATAAGCACCAATTACGCCTTGATGGCTTCTGAATTAAAGTATTAATTGACAATAGCAAAAAGCTTGAAAACCGATGTGGAATAAGCGACAACCTGCTAATTTGGAAAAAATTATACATTATTATCAATCTTTTTTACCTATTTATGAATTAATATTTCAGTTTATTTGTAGAATCGTAGGGAGGATATTGTATATTTGTCTAGTTGTACTATATTCATTCATGACCACGAGCAACATATTGTCCACAAATGTAACTTACCCCTTGCCTTATAGCATTTGGAGCACTGTAAACTTTAAACATATGAACAAAATCAGTGGTTTTACGTACCATAACACATATTACACCATAACCATATCACATATAACTCACGTTGTAAAATTTTAAAAATTAATAAAAAAACAAAGTATTATTAAAGGTTAAAAACGGTTCATCTCTTAAAATGCTGAGTAATAAAAAAATAAAATTCGGATGATGATGAATAAAACAAGGGAAAATTTAGGTTATTTAACTTCAGTTTGGTGATACTTATCTTTTATGTAGTTAGCAAAAAAGTTTTTTTTGGAGATAAACAGTAAACCAACATAACCCTAAACCACCAAAGAGTTAACGATTTAAATTAATAACACAACATCTGTCATTTTCATGCACTAAAAGAGATTCCTCTTATAACTCATGAAAAGTAACAATCTCTTCAACACTAGAAAATAAAAACCTACCCCCAAAAGAATATCAAAAGAACACACATCTAACCTAAACGGTAATTCCACACTTCCACAGGATTCATAGCTTCACACGAATATTAGAAATTGGAACTGCCAGTAATAACATCCCGATAAACAGTGCACATCCCTATTCACACTCTCTTGACAATTCTTGAGGTCATAGTCCGACGAGCACACAATAAAAAAATACTTAGCATGTGACACTACTTTGTAGCAATGTTAGCAAAAAAGTGAGTGCACCAAGAGGAGATAGTTATCAATGAAACACAGCTACATGATACAAAGTTGCTCATCTTGCACGAGTCAATAAAAAAATGTACGGTTTCATATTTTGATATCTTATCGCTCGTGCGACCTTGAATTTCTTTCTGAAACAAACACAGTTTTACTAGGGGCGATAAGTTGGTACACTCCACATTGTTATTTTCGTACTTCCCTAGGGTCGCTAAACTTTTCAACGCTGTTGCTTTAACTTTAACAAACATACATTCAAGCCTCTCGAATGCTTAAGACACAAATGGCGCACAGAGCCAACACTCTCTAATGCTGATATTATGCAAGAATACTGACATTTCTAACTAATTGAGTAATAAAGAATTTAGCCCGTAAATCAACCAAGGAGGAGGTATAAAGTCAGGGAGTACCAACAAAATTCCTCGTATCAAAACACATGATACCATATATTAAAATTTGTACGATATTTTATAATTATTTTTAATAGTATTCTTCGCTTTTAAATTAAGGCTTACAAGATTACTATCAGCTTTTAAATCAACAAACGAAAAAAAAACTTAGGGAAATAAAACCTCAAAATGTTATTGATGCCATGTTTTTTTGAGGAATTTATTGAGTTAATCATTTTACTTTTTAAAATGGTATATTTAATACTAAAATAAGAAAAAAAAGCTAAAAATTTCAGTCTGAATTGACAATTAATAGAAATATCTTAAACTATTAGTAAGTATACATTTGATGGAGTTGATATATTTAACTCTTTATAATCCTTTTTAATTAAAAAATAATGAACAATTTAAATTTAGTTTTAAATAATAGTAATAAAACTAATAAGTGTTAATGCTTAGGTATTTAAGTGTTGGATTCTTAGTTTCATGAAGCAAAATGCATCCATATAACAAAAATATTAGGTCATCCCGAAAGTTTTGTCTGTATACAATGTATTTTTGGTACTTTTCCATTACGGTAAACCAGTAAAGTACACTGCTGTTCAAAAATTAAGGACGGGACGGTTTTTTCAACATAACACCTAGAAGAATTATTGTTCATCCATGAAAATCATACCAAAAGATGTTTATTGGGTGAGAATACAGGGCCCGAGAACAAATTTCCCCTGTCAATATTTTAAGGGGGTAAATGGACCCTCCATTGATAACGGAGTTCCATTACACATTTGGAGCAGTGGCAGAAATGTCTATGTAAGAGGTATTTAACCAAGAAGTTTAAACTTTTTGCAATGAATATGATTATTCCTGAACTCAATGCATATTTTTAAACGTTTGTGCTGCCTTTTAATGGTATTTTTTTAGGTTTTATTGAGAGATATCGGTCTAATCATCATTTTTGGCAAGTTTTAGCTTCTGGGTCATTTTTGGTAAGTGGTATCTTAGCGTTAACCATGTTTTTAGTCGGTCTCACATGTGCCTAATTGCATTTGGGTCTGGGGACCTGAAAAGTAACTTTTTTCCTTCAATATCGTTACTTATGAACAACTTTGAGATAGTGAAATTGGGATTTTCTGCAGCTTTTTGACTAATAAAGAAAAATATTTGACCCGAAATGTTTTCTAAAAGAAGCAAATGGCCCATGAGAATACAGGTATGCAATTGCAGACATCAGGGAAAATCTCTTTTAAGTATAGGGGGTGTTGAAATGTCTATAAGGATAGTGCAGACTCAAATGAGAAATTCGATCTCTTTAAACTTCATTTTAAAGATAATGGAAATATTTTTACAGATATACCTTTCTTTTCAGACATGTATAAGTCCATAAACACTAAAAATACTTCTTTTTTTTAAACGTTAATAACAGATGTACTTTCTGTGAAACCATGCAGTTTTTTGTGCCGTTTCAGCACCCCGTAGACAGCACAGAAAATTTCACTGATATCTGCAATTGCGTACCTGTGTTCTCATGTCCCTTTTACATCCTTAAGATGACCTCTCGGGTGAAATATTTCTCTTTATTAGTTAAAAAGCTGCAGAAAATCACAATTTCACTATTCAAAGTTGTTCATAAGTAACGATATTGAAAGACTAAAGTTAATTTTCAGATCCCCAGACCCAAATGCAATAAGCACATGTGAGACCGACTAAAAACATGGTTAACGCTAAGATACCACTTACCAAAAATGACCCAGAAGCTAAAACTTGCCAAAAATGATGATTAGACCGATATCTCTCAATAAAATCTAAAAAAATACCATTAAAAGGCAGCACAAACGTTTAAAAATATGCATTGAGTTCAGGAATAATCATATTCATTGCAAAAAGTTTAAACTTCTTGGTTAAATACCTCTTATAGATGAAGATCCCAGAGCCCCCAGACATTTCTTATTTTCTCACGAAAAAAATATATGGGATAATGTAGTGTTAGTAGAAACTTTGAGTGTGTGCGTAACCGCTAGCTTGGCCTGCCGGCCAATCTTTAGGTACCACGTGCTAAAGGTAGGTAAAAACAGTGCTAACTTTTCTCATTTTCTCAAGGCTGATTTTTACATATGTTTTAAAACATATTGTCAAACATTAGTAATCATTACTGCCAGACACATTCCATCGGCCGTAACTTTTAACAGACACCTTAAAGCTAGCAAAAAAATATGGTAACCTTTCTCATTATCTCAAGCTTGATTTTTTATATATGATACTCGGTGAGCTATTTCAATATGTTTTGTAAGCAGCCAGACAAATCGGATGGGCCAAACATCCCCCCAGACGCACCTAAAGGGTTGCTAGCGTATAAGTGTAACAGGAATGCATTGTGATAAAAATATGGTAACTTTTCTCATTTTCTCAAGCTTGATTTTTTATATATGATACTCGTTGAGCTATTTCAATATGTTTTGTAAGCAGCCAGACAAATCGGATGGGCCAAACATCCCCCCAGACGCACCTAAAGGGTTGCTAGCGTATAAGTGTAACAGGAATGCATTGTGATAAAAATATGGTAACTTTTATCATTTTCTCAAGCTTGATTTTTTATATATGATACTCGTTGAGCTATTTCAATATGTTTTGTAAGCAGCCAGACAAATCGGATGGGCCAAACATCCCCCCAGACGCACCTAAAGGGTTGCTAGCGTATAAGTGCAACAGGAATGCATTGTAATAAAAATATGGTAACTTTTCTCATTTTCTCAAGCTTGATTTTTTATATATGATACTCGTTGAGCTATTTCAATATGTTTTGTAAGCAGCCAGACAAATCGGATGGGCCAAACATCCCCCCAGACGCACCTAAAGGGTTGCTAGCGTATAAGTGTAACAGGAATGCATTGTGATAAAAATATGGTAACTTTTCTCATTTTCTCAAGCTTGATTTTTTATATATGATACTCGGTGAGCTATTTCAATATGTTTTGTAAGCAGCCAGACAAATCGGATGGGCCAAACATCCCCCCAGACGCACCTAAAGGGTTGCTAGCGTATAAGTGTAACAGGAATGCATTGTGATAAAAATATGGTAACTTTTCTCATTTTCTCAAGCTTGATTTTTTATATATGATACTCGTTGAGCTATTTCAATATGTTTTGTAAGCAGCCAGACAAATCGGATGGGCCAAACATCCCCCCAGACGCACCTAAAGGGTTGCTAGCGTATAAGTGTAACAGGAATGCATTGTGATAAAAATATGGTAACTTTTCTCATTTTCTCAAGCTTGATTTTTTATATATGATACTCGTTGAGCTATTTCAATATGTTTTGTAAGCAGCCAGACAAATCGGATGGGCCAAACATCCCCCCAGACGCACCTAAAGGGTTGCTAGCGTATAAGTGCAACAGGAATGCATTGTGATAAAAATATGGTAACTTTTCTCATTTTCTCAAGCTTGATTTTTTATATATGATACTCGGTGAGCTATTTCAATATGTTTTGTAAGCAGCCAGACAAATCGGATGGGCCAAACATCCCCCCAGACGCACCTAAAGGGTTGCTAGCGTATAAGTGTAACAGGAATGCATTGTGATAAAAATATGGTAACTCTTCTCATTTTCTCAAGCTTGATTTTTTATATATGATACTCGGTGAGCTATTTCAATATGTTTTGTAAGCAGTCAGACAAATCGGATGGGCCAAACATCCCCCCAGACGCACCTAAAGGGTTGCTAGCGTATAAGTGCAACAGGAATGCATTGTGATAAAAATATGGTAACTTTTCTCATTTTCTCAAGCTTGATTTTTTATATATGATACTCGGTGAGCTATTTCAATATGTTTTGTAAGCAGCCAGACCAATCGGATGGGCCAAACATCCCCCCAGACGCACCTAAAGGTTTGCTAGCGTATAAGTGCAACAGGAATGCATTGTGATAAAAATATGGTAACTTCAGTAATATTCAGGAAAATTTGTTTATTTTAAACAGCAATTTATCTAATAACATAGTAGTTTTTGAGGTCTGGTTTTTCAGCAAAAGAATAAAAAATTTATTACTACGAAATTTCAAAATAATTAATGAAAATATTATTCATTTAATCAGTAATCAAGCGATATTTTTAAATTTTTTTTCAATCTTCATTATCATCATCATTAAAGTTTGATAACTCATCATCAATCCAATTTTGATATTTAATATCTTCATTATCACCATCGGCATCTTTAGTATCTTCTATAAAATAAATAATATAATTAATAACGAAATAGTTACAAGTTTATATAAATCATTCAAAGTGAAAGTAGAATACCTGATTCATCTTGAAGTGATTCACTAACAAAGGCCGGTAATTGATCTCCATCAAACCAGTTGAAATGATATTGGTTGTCATCCAATGTCCACCCATTCTTTTCAGGACTTAAGATTCTAAGCTCCTTCATATGAGCATTACTCCAGAGACTAGTGATGTAATTAGCTCGTCTAAACTGCTGCAAGGTGCACTCTTATCACTCTTGCAAGGTGGTAAGTTGCTTGCATCAAAATTTTTTACATTTTTCCTAATAAACTTTTCATTGACATCAGAAACCATGTAGGAATTGATGAATAGTTGAAGTCTGGCAGCGTCTACGTCACTTATTCCGGGCACGTTGTAAACTTCACAAATAAATTTCTGGATGGTATTAAATACATTTTGCTCTAGTTCTGAATTGCCGAATAAATCTGGATTGCCGAATTTAATAAATGCGTCCTGGTACTCTTCAGTTTTCTTTAGTATATGGAATGGCCTTTGCTTTCCTTTTTTGAAAAATGCAGGATTGTAATCACAACCAGTGATTGCATGAAATCCTGGCAAACAAAGGCTTAGAGATGGTCCTAAATGTTCGTAAACTGTAGTGATATCAATATACCGTACTTTATTTCCGATGCCAATCAATATCCACACGTGGGAGTCATCATTTTTTAAATGGTGCAGATTTCCCAACATGATTACTGCAATATCGGTATCAGAACATCGAATAACGAAATTAGCTTGAGCATCAATATTGCAGATATGATGAATAATTTAAGTGTCAGCTTCCTCATGGTCAGAGCACGTTAGATTTTCATCAATATGAGATACAACTGTGTTGTTAGTGACGGTAAAAGAGTGACATTTCTTGAAATTAACTACAATGTTTTTGTTGTTAATAAATGGTACCATCTCCTCAGTAGACCAGTGCAGTATAAAAAAAATCAACGAGTGCTTGTTTGAACCGTATATTTCTTAATTCTTTGGCGAAATCAGACGGTCGAACTTATCTGGTCCAGTGATGGTAAACTCCAGTTGTGTTGATTCATTTCGGAGAGATCTTTCGTAATCTTTTATAGAAGGAGAAAAGTATTGATCGAAGATAACATCATATCGTTTTGCATTTAGTTGTGTGACCATTTGTAACATTTTTTTTTGAAATACAGCCGAACGTTTTTGGGTCATTTTTCATTGTGTGTAGTAGGAAAAATCCATCAATTACTACAATATCTATGTGAGATGGTGGATCATGTTCGACGCCTTTTTCCAAACATTTCATTAATATAGATTTTTGAGTCTTACAAATGCCACCATCAAAATGGCACAGAGACAATGGAACTGGGGTAATGGGATATGAAAAAATTTTTGCCATATCGATTTTTTAGCTTGAGAAAATGAGAAAAGTTACCATATTTTTATCACATGCATTCCTGTTACACTTATACACTAGCAACCCTTTAGGTGCGTCTGGGGGGATGTTTGGCCCATCCGATTTGTCTGGCTGCTTACAAAACATATTGAAATACCTCGCCGAGTATCATATATAAAAAATCAAGCTTGAGAAAATGAGAAAAGTTAGCATATTTTTATCACAATGCATTTCTGTTACACTTATACGCTAGCAACCCTTTAGGTGCGTCTGGGGGGATGTTTGGCCCATCCGATTTGTCTGGCTGCTTACAAAACATATTGAAATAGCTCGCCGAGTATCATATATAAAAAACCAAGCTTGAGAAAATGAGAAAAGTTACCATATTTTTATCACAATGCATTCCTGTTACACTTATACGCTAGCAACCCTTTAGGTACGTCTGGGGGGATGTTTGGCCCATCCGATTTGTCTGGCTGCTTACAAAACATATTGAAATACCTCGCCGAGTATCATATATAAAAAATCAAGCTTGAGAAAATGAGAAAAGTTAGCATATTTTTATCACAATGCATTTCTGTTACACTTATACGCTAGCAACCCTTTAGGTGCGTCTGGGGGGATGTTTGGCCCATCCGATTTGTCTGGCTGCTTACAAAACATATTGAAATAGCTCGCCGAGTATCATATATAAAAAACCAAGCTTGAGAAAATGAGAAAAGTTACCATATTTTTATCACAATGCATTCCTGTTACACTTATACGCTAGCAACCCTTTAGGTACGTCTGGGGGGATGTTTGGCCCATCCGATTTGTCTGGCTGCTTACAAAACATATTGAAATACCTCGCCGAGTATCATATATAAAAAATCAAGCTTGAGAAAATGAGAAAAGTTAGCATATTTTTATCACAATGCATTTCTGTTACACTTATACGCTAGCAACCCTTTAGGTGCGTCTGGGGGGATGTTTGGCCCATCCGATTTGTCTGGCTGCTTACAAAACATATTGAAATAGCTCGCCGAGTATCATATATAAAAAACCAAGCTTGAGAAAATGAGAAAAGTTACCATATTTTTATCACAATGCATTCCTGTTACACTTATACGCTAGCAACCCTTTAGGTGCGTCTGGGGGGATGTTTGGCATATCCGATTTGTCTGGCTGCTTACAAAACATTTTGAAATAGCTCACCGAGTATCATATATAAAAAATCAAGCTTGAGAAAATAAGAAAAGTTACCATATTTTTATCACAATGCATTTCTGTTACACTTATACGCTAGCAACCCTTTAGGTGCGTCTGGGGGATGTTTGGCCCATCCGATTTGTCTGGCTGCTTACAAAACATATTGAAATAGCTCACCGAGTATCATATATAAAAAATCAAGCTTGAGAAAATGAGAAAAGTTACCATACTTTTATTACAATGCATTCCTGTTGCACTTATACGCTAGCAACCCTTTAGTGCGTCTGGGGGGATGTTTGACCCATCCGATTTGTCTGGCTGCTTACAAAACATTTTGAAATAGCTCGCCGAGTATCATATATAAAAAACCAAGCTTGAGAAAATGAGCAAAGTTACCATATTTTTATCACAATGCATTCCTGTTACACTTATACGCTAGCAACCCTTTAGGTGCGTCTGGGGGGATGTTTGGCCCATCCGATTTGTCTGGCTGCTTACAAAACATTTTGAAATAGCTCACCGAGTATCATATATAAAAAATCAAGCTTGAGAAAATAAGAAAAGTTACCATATTTTTATCACAATGCATTTCTGTTACACTTATACGCTAGCAACCCTTTAGGTGCGTCTGGGGGATGTTTGGCCCATCCGATTTGTCTGGGTGCTTACAAAACATATTGAAATAGCTCACCGAGTATCATATATAAAAAATCAAGCTTG
The DNA here is from genome assembly GCA_024610705.1 of Tetragnatha versicolor. Lineage (NCBI taxonomy): Eukaryota > Metazoa > Arthropoda > Arachnida > Araneae > Tetragnathidae > Tetragnatha > Tetragnatha versicolor. Next base: position 36,099,519 of record JANDEH010000002.1, on the reverse strand, counting down.
AGAAAATGAGAAAAGTTACCATACTTTTATTACAATGCATTCCTGTTGAATTTATACGCTAGCAACCCTTTAGGTGTGTCTGGGGGGATGTTTGGCTCATCCGATTTGTCTGGCTGCTTACAAAACATATTGAAATAGCTCACCGAGTATCATACAGGGTTGGGTTTTAGCCGTCAAAAACTAGTTTTTGACATGACAGAGGTTTAAACCAGGTTTTAACCGGTTAAAACCGTCAAAAACCCCAAAACAATTTAAATATGCTAAAAATAAAAAAGAAGGCTGTTAATAATAGCAAGATACAGCATTGTTTTTAATTATAATGTTCCTCCTTAGTATACATTGAATATGAATTATAATTAAATATTAATTTCGATTCATTTTTAAATTTGGAAATCAGGGCTTCTAAAACACACACAGCAGACTTTCAACAGCTAGAACCACTGTTCTAGCAGCAGTTATTTTCTACCGTCCAAAAATCACTCATATCTGTGGGGAAACAAATATTACAAGGAATACTGAATGGACCAATCTATTTAAAACAGGTGTTGTAAAACAACCAATCACTAAGTAGGTGAGAGAAATGGAAGATTGGAGTGGAAAGGAAATATTGTGACATAAAAAACTTTAAAATGAAATAACTTTTGATCTAATATCCAGATTGTAAAAATAAAAACAGATTTGAAATCCTTGCAGCAAAATTCATAAATAGACTCCAAATATTAAAGCATTTCGCTAAGAAATAAAAAATACATCCAATTAAGCAAGGTAATTAGTTAAAATTTGAACTAAAACTTAATAAATTTGATGAATTTTTATTGATTGAAGTCTATCTAATTCTGCTAAATCATTTCTTTCATAATATTTTTTACAATTAGGTTTTGGACACTTTTTGACGTTTTTGACAGGGAGGTTTTTGACATGACGGTTTTAACCATGGTTTAAACCGGTTAAAACCGTCGCATGTCAAAAACCTGCCAACCCTGGTATCATATATAAAAAATCAAGCTTGAGAAAATGAGAAAGGTTACCATATTTTTTTGTGAGCTTTAAGGTGTCTGTTAAAAGTTACGGCCGATGGAATGGGTCTGGCAGTATTGATTACTAATGTTTGACAATATGTTTTAAAACATATGTAAAAATCAGCCTTGAGAAAATGAGAAAAGTTAGCACTGTTTTTACCTACCTTTAGTACGTGGTACCTAAAGATTGGTCGGCAGGCCAAGCTAGCGGTTACGCACACACTCAAAGTTTTTACTAACACTACATTATCCCATATATTTTTTTCGTGAGAAAATGAGAAATGTCTGGGGGCTCTGGGATCTTGGTCTATTACATAGACATTTCTGCCACTGCTCCAAATGTGTAATGGAACTCCGTTATCAATGGAGGGTCCATTTACCCCCTTAAAATATTGACAGGGGAAATTTGTTCTCGGGCCCTGTATTCTCACCCAATAAACATCTTTTGGTATGATTTTCATGGATGAACAATAATTCTTCTAGGTGTTATGTTGAAAAAACCGTTCCGTCCTTAATTTTTGAACAACAGTGTACTTCTATCTAAAGCCAATTTGACGAATTTTGGCTCTTTTTTTGTTGGTTCACTTTTCGAGCTTTCCTAGTTTCTACGATTAATAATATTTTGTTTACTTCAAGTTGCCATTAATTGAAAACTTTCAAAATTAAAATTCAAAGGAATTTAACTTTAATTTTAAGTCGTATCAATTGAAACTCCTTTTATACTACTTTTGAAGAGCGGTAGAATTCCCAGTGATCTAGATTCCTGCAAATGATCATCCGGAAAATTTAAATCTAAGTTAAATTTTCCACACTTGTTAAAAATACTTAAAACTTTAATTGTTTTATGTAAATAGCCCCAGTTAATTTTAATTTAAAATCTTAACTTACGGAAAAATGGAAAATTTTGAGCAGAAAAGAAATGAAGTAACAAGTTATCATAGATTTAAGGAAAGCCCAGTTGTCGGATCAGTCCCCAAAATCAAGCCAAGATGCCAAGTTGACGGTAGATAAAGTTACAGTTTATATTGGTATCACATAATGGAAAAGTGTCAAAAATATCTTACATGCATATACTCCCAAGAGCGACAAAACTTTCGGGATAACCTAATATAAGTATGTAATAGTTACATGTAGTGTAAATCTGGCATGAGGAGAAACACCACATTTTACGAAATCTCCCAAAGAGGGAGGGATTAATGATTTAAAAATATCTCTTGTAATTATTGCACGGCCCTTTATGTAATTAAACGGTTATCCATTTGCTTAATTCAATTAAAAATTTAACCAGCAAATATTTTTATAGTGTTGCATAAACAGAGACCACATCTGGATACATCATGTATAAAAATCAATGAAAAACTTACTTTTGGTAAACAGCATTATGTGTGTGTGACCACCTATCAAACAAAAAGTTTCCTTTTTATAATTTCATAACATCTTACCTAGAATAAAAATATATCATAAGGAATTTATATTGTTAAAACATACTACAAAATAAAAAAATTTCTGACTTCCATACAATATTATGATATTGAAAAAGAGATTTAGTTAAAATAAATCACTAAGTTTAAATCCTTTCGAAAAAAAAGTGGAAAATTATTCAAATCTATGAATTACCGTCTAAAAAAGGCATAATTGAATTTATACCGATGTGATACACACATTTACAAAAATATTAAGGGAAATCTATAAATTACCTTTAAGATTAACCTCATTTCTATCGATGTGATATAATTTAAAAAAAAATATTGTATAACTCAAAAGAAAGTTGAAATAAATTAAGTATGTAGATAGTTTTATTTTAGTTATACAAAAGCGAAATGGGTTAATTTAAATGGAAAACAATATATAATACCTAGCTTATTCTTTATCATTATTTACTTGAAAGTAATATTGGGTTGTCCCATAAGTTCTGTTACTTTTTACAAAGTTTCGTGTTTGAAAATTTTTTATGAAAAACTGGCGATAGGTGGAGATTTCAAACAAAGGGGATTTTGATGTATATATTTATGAACATAATGTGTGATTTTGGTAGTTCTCGTGATATTATTTCTTTTCAAAATGGCGGTTTGAAAAAAAGACCAAAAACGACGATTTTCGCGTAATTTTTTTCTTTTGTTTAAAAAACTAGGAAGAACGCATAATTCATGGATAAAAAAAGTTCTACTGTATGTTTGAAATGTTTAGTTTAAGATGTCATAGTTTCAAGATAATTCGATAAGTTTAACTTAGGAAATTTCGTTCTCAAACATAACATCTTTGCAAGAAACTTACCTCAGTAATGTTAGTCATTTCGAAAAAATTTTCACGAAAAAAAGCATCAAAATCAACAAAAAAGCTTACGAAATACCCAAGTATTCAAAATATGCAATATATATTAAATTATATCTGAAATTAAGTTCAGAAAGTAGCTCGCAATATTCAAGCGCGCAACGTTTTAGCTTATCAGAATTACACTCGCTGAACTTATGCTAAGCGAACAAAGCAATTATTTGCTTCATACGAAAACACTATACAATAAAAACAACTCGTTGGAATTTAGAAATAAATCAATTCATCGACATTATGAAAAGAGTCTTTCAATGTTTAAACCGTTGAAACAAGCATTATGGTTCAAAAAACATCTGCCTTTAATTTGCTTCATACCGGCTGCTTAGAAAAACAATAGGTGTGCTTTAAAAAACACGTGAAATTACCAATATATGAAGTTTTAAAGTCAAGATTTCCTACCTTAAACTTATCGAATCATCTTGAAACTATGACACCTTAATCTTAACATTTCAAATATGCAGTAAAACTTTTTTTAGCCATGAATTATGCGTTCTTCCTAGTTTTTTATACAAAAGAAAAAAATTACTCGAAAATCGTCATTTTTGGTCTATTTTTCAAACCGCCATTTTGAAAAGAAATAATATCACGAAAACTACCAAAATCACACATTATGTTCACAAATATACATATATCAAAATCCCTTTTGTTTGAAATCTCCACCTATTACCAGTTTTTCATTAAAAATTTTCAAAGACAAAACTTCGTAAAAAGTAACAGAACTTATGGGACAACCCAATACTATCCTCATATTTCATATGAAACATCAATTTTTCAATACCATGATTTTTAAACGCATTTATAAATACCATTTCATACTCTCTTGCTTTTTACTTAAGGGGCATGGAACCTTTCTTTGACAAAAATCGAAAATTTTTTTTCATTAAATCTAATCTATATGCATTTGTCTATCATCCTTAAAAATTTAGAAACTTATGGCTAATTTTATGTTTGATCGTAGTCACTTCTCTATGGATAATGGAAACTTCAAGTCCGCTTTTCTCAGAACCACGTTTTCGTCGTTTAAAATGCTAAGGCTTTTTATCTATTGCATTAAAAATCTTGAAAAGTGATGAAAGAAAAATAATATTTTTATTTCCTTAAAATAGTACAAACTCTTAACCGATACTAGTTTTTTTTTGTATATAGATTGAGATACTTAAATACAAAATTTTATGAGTGTAAGTCAATTATTGTAGGAGGAGTAGCATTTCAAAAACACCTCTTAAATTTTAAGTTTTAAAAAAACTCATAAATTTTCAATTTTTTTGTATTTTCAACTTGAAATGCTTCTAATGTAAGGCAAATGCATATATTACTATCAAATAACAATGAATATAAAGATTTTAGCCAAAAAGGTACCATGTCCCCTTAATCTTTTATTAAGAAAATATATTACTCAAACAATACGCAGATAAAATCCCCAGAGAAGAAAATTCACATAATACAATATTCTATAGCAAGGTACTCTCTTCATATCTCATCTGATTTATTATATTAGCTTAACAGAAAGTATAATAAATCAGGAAAGATCTTAGACCTGGCTTTAAGTGCATGAAAAGCTCTTTTATTCTTGCCTATTGTTCAAAAATTCAGGTATTCGTAAAAGGTATTTTCCCTGCGACAAAGAGCTGCATGCGGAACTTAAGGAAAGAATAATGCATGGAAGATTAGGGTCTATGTTTTGATTCTATAAAGAAAGGATAAGAAAGCATGCTCTTCTAAGTTGAGGGTTGACAGCAAATTAATAGAATTGATGAAGAATATATGATAGAAATAATAGTTTTAGCAATAGCAAAAGATGCATTAATTTAACGTCTTGACTTGTAAAATGTTCTTTTTACTTATTTTATTCATAACAATAAAGGATTACACAAATTCTATTACTTCTTTCAAATTTTCATGGTAAACTAAGTTCTACTGAATATTTAATTCTAAGAGTGATATTTTGAGAAAGAATAGTTGCATAATTGTTTCTTTTTTATTTTGGAATTTGATCATTATTACGTTAAATTCAATGCCCTAATTTTGTTTTGAATTAAAACCTTTAAAATAACTTAATAATGATAATAATAAATTTTTATTTACATCAGCAATCCTATACAACATAAGGAGAAAAATCAAGAAAATAAAACTGTATATTTATGGAATTACAATCCCCTACAAGTGCATTTCTAAGTCTATAATAGGGTGGCCCAAAAAACTTTTTCAGATAGAGTTCTGGCCACCCTCTACTTTTTTTTAACAGCAAATAGAAGCTCATAGCCAAAATTTCAACTCTGCATTCAAATTAGAAGTCGATGCCAAAGGGGAATTTTCCATGTTAATTAATAGCTCTTGTTGTAATATTTGAGGGTGTTAAGGGTTTTTATTTTTTTCTCCATGAATTTTTTTATTTTCAATTTGAAATTTGATAGAAAGGTTTATTTTAGGAGTTAAAAAGCTTTAAAATTTCTTAATAAAAAAATTTCTAATTGTTTTTCTCATTTTTTTTAATTTTTGAAAAAGGTGGTTATGATGCACACCAAATGAAAGAAAATGAAATTACTAAAAAAATTAGCCTGGTTTAATTTTTTAAGTTGTATAGTTATAGAGTTATAAGCTGTTTAAAAATGCAGAAAAAACAACTTTACAAGAGTTCTTTGGACATTAGAAAATTACTACAACTAAAATAGAGGTGATAAAAAAACAAAACCTGGAAAATTATACTATAACGTTAGTAGTTTCTTATAAAAAAAATCATGAACAAAATGAGATGGTTTTATCTTTGGTTTTTTAGTTGTTTTGTATAAAAATCTTCGAAATAGGACTTTTTCACTCCTCTTTTGCATCGCTTTCTAATTAAGGTACAGAGCCCAAACTTTGCCAAAATAGTTTTCTCTGTAGGTCTAAAAAATTGAGGGGGTGCCGTGGCAATTTCATAACACTTTATTTCCCATAGAAAAAAGGGCCACCCTAGTCTATAAGCATTTATAAACTATATCAATAGTTTATTTTCACACTCACAAGAGATACTACCCGTTTGCTATTCTTCACCCGTTTCTTTAAAAAATAGAATAAAGGAGGAATAGGAAAAAAGTTAATGCTTTTGTTATCATTATGTGACTTAAGTTGCATTAATTATAATTATACTTTATTAAAAAATGTTTTACTAAAATTAAGATACAGTAAAGCACCGTTTATACGTCTTTCAAGGGACCGACGTAAAGCGGCGCATAAATGAAAAGACGTATAATTGAAAACAATTTTGATTATTTGAATGAATTGGGACTTAGGGAAAAAGACGTATAAATGTAAAAGACGTATAAATGAGAGACGTATAAACGGTGCTTTACTGTACTTATAATTTTATTTAAAAGTTATAAAACTTGGTATACGATAAAATTTCTACCAGATAAGCTTTTGAAATATGATAATCTTATTCTTTTTTTAGTTAATCATTAATATTTTTCAACTTCTAATGCAACAAAAATTTAAACAAATAAGTTACAGTGATAAGTATTTTTAAACTCAATATTGGTATTCATTTCTTTAAACTATAGAAATATTCATTCTTTTAAACTATAGAAATGAAAGGTAGGTTAGGTAGTCTTTTAAAAATCTACAAACATTATTTATTCGTTTTAGGCTCATCAGTTATTATTAGCTTATCTTTTGCATTCAGAAGAAAGTTAAATGTAGCTTTACAACTGAGATAGAATATTTATATAATTTGAAATTTAAAGTATTAGTGCAATATTTCTAACACAGAAATTAGCTCAATGTTTTTCAAAGCTTACACAGATGTGCAATGAATCGAATAGTATTAAAAAAACTATTTTTAAGTTATTATAAACCGCACCAGTTAAAATTTTGTTTCTTGTTAGATAATATAGAAAGGAAATCAGGGTATTCAATGATTAAAAAAAGTAGAAACGCGCAAAATCATTAGTCAAACCGGGAGTGAATTTATGTATCACTGACGATCATATAAAGTTTTGAAATTATTGGGAAAGCTTTATTTAATTAAAAAATAATTTTTTGAGCTGTTCATCAAAGCTAACTTTAAAAAAAGCTTATAGCCAAAGCTTTTTTAAAGCTTATAGCGAAAGGTAACTTTAGGCTATATTTAGTAAAGAAAGTTTATGGGTAAAAGGAAACTGAAATCCTCCTGACACGAATTTCCGCTAATTTTTTTTCAAAACCAAAAAGCACTCTGGATCCATAAAGCACCGCTAAGGGGATTCTCAGTAAGTACAGTTAACAAGACTTCCGTCCAAGGAACCACGGAAACCGAAAAAAGAGTCTCCCGTGGCAATAATACAAAATACAACAGGATGCAACCAACAAGCTTTTTTGCATTTCCTGAAACACGGATATTTGCATCATGTTGCCCGAAATACACCGTCGAAGAGAAAGTAGTCGGGGCGGGCGGCGTGTTTACCTGGGGAACACCTGGGAGGGGTGACCTTGGAAAATACAAACAGGAAACGGAAGTATCGCCCGCCACAATGGACGAAATGTCCGATATTCCATCTGCTGGCTTCACAAAGGAGGGCAGAAATTTCTTTTCCCGCGTTTTCAGATGCGGATGGAGACACCCATTTGCCTCCAGAGGAAATGAAAGTTTCGATTGTCGGAAGGTATAAGAAATCCCAAGGTGCAAACGATTTCTCTACGCACGCAGGCCCTGATTTACCATTAGGCCAGTTAGGCCCAGGCCTAAGGGCCCCCAAACCCTCAAAAATCTTTAAAAATTTAAGCATAGAAACAACTTTTCAAATTTTTTGGATAGCAACTCCAATACTTTTTTTCCAAAATTTAAAATATAAACTAACAATTACGATTAGTGTAAACTCACAACTCTCAAGCGTCGCCTTTAGCCATGGAGCGGTTTCGTCCTTGTTAGGACTCATCAGCACGGCATAGGAAGGAAAGGTAAGAGAGCGTAGGGAGAGCTTTTAGTCTAGCCGACTATAACGGAAAAGTGGTGACCATTGATTAGTCCTCAACTATCTGCCGGAATGAACTGCGCATTCCCTAGAACAGATTTAATTCCCGAAATTTTACCTTGCCTTTCGGGAATCAAATCTGTTCCAGGAATGCCAAGTCATTCCAGCAGATGAGTGGAGGACTAATCAATGGTCACCACTTTACCATTATAAGTCGGCTAGACTAGTACTTGCCCTCCGCTCTCTTGCGTTGCCTTCCTATGCCGTGCTGATGAGTCCTAACAAGAACGAAACCGGTCCATGACCGGAGGCGACGCCTGAGAGTTGTAAGTTTACTTTTATTGTCCGCTAACCAGCGATAATGGTGAAATACTCCTTTCATTTAATAATACGATTATCTAAGGCAATTTTTGGGAAAAAGTCAACGGGCTATTATGAAGCTAACAATTATGGTGCGTAAAATTTCTTTTTATAATTAACAGATAATATGGCGGGGGGACCTTCTTACGTGGTATGCCTATCCTATACAGAAAATTTCATAAACTGGGCCCTAGACGCATGATAACTGTCTAAGACATGCAAATGAACTATGTCCTCAGTAATATTTTAAGCCATAAGATAACTACGTAGAGACAATTAATTAAATATAAAGGATCATTGGTACTCATGAGTGCTCGAAATAATTGTTAAAAAGCACAAATTTTCATAACTTTTTGTCCATTACATTTAACGTAAACGAAATCTGCGAATGGAAAAATTATGAATTAGTTTTTTTACAAGTAAATGCTCATTTATTTTCCTAGCGGGCACCTGGTTACTTAAAAATGAAATTTCTTTCTTAAATATTTCAATTTGAATTAAATGAAGATAATCTTGTCACGTGAGGTCCAGGTTTTTCTGCCAGGGTCCTGTTTTAGGAATTTTGTGCAAAGTAAATGGAATTCTGTGGAAAAAGTAGATGGAAATTTGTGAAAAATCAATTGTAAATTTGTGAAAATCAAATGTAATTTTGGGAAAATAGTTAGTTTTAGGACTAAAAAGTGGCAAATTCCATTCTAAAATGAAAGAATTCCATTTGAAAAACACTTTTCAAACCACTTTTGATGTTTGGACTTTTGTCAAGAGTTTGTTTTTAGGAATTGGAATTTAGTGAAGGGTCTTATTGTTATGTAATTATTATTTTGTGAAGGGTCCTAAAAAGGCCCCATTTTTTTCTAGATGAACCCCTGATCAATAGTATAACTATTGTATTAGAATATGTGAACCGTAAACCACGTCTAATGTTTCGCATTAGGAATATCCCTCAAAAGTACATCTTAACCCTTTAATCTTTAGAAATCCCACTGAAATTCTTTACTCCCCGGTAAAATACGGGTTTACAAAATGACCATCTTTCTTTTAGTGAGATGAAAATACCAGGTTAACTTAACGTTGGAAAATACTTGCACAGTAACTACATACTAAGAAAGGATACAAACAAGACAGGTAGGAAACATCAGAAGTGCTTTTGACCGTCTAAAATTGCATGCTGAATAGCGAACAGAAAATTACTGGCCTATTATGGTGGTTAAGAATGTAAATGGGTTTTTCAGATCCCTACTTCCTCTAGGGCAGGTTATTAACGCAACAAGCTATTTGAATGACCACTACTACCAATGCTACCTAGGTAATTTAACACCCAAACCAGATTTTACATACTGATTAAGAAGATTACGGGATGATTGTAAGCCTTTAAATTTAATACCCTTCTTCCTTCCATAATAATTCCGAAAAATATTTCAAAAGACTGAAAATACCGAGAAAATCATTTAAACCACGTTTCTTTATACAAGATACACGCAAAAATAACAGTATAAATGCAATTTGAAATAAGTATCTCGTTAAAGAAGCACATGAACGCCCTACATGAGAAGGCATAATTTAAACAACAATCCAAACTTCCGGAGTCAAGTGGACCATCAACAATCTTTCAAACAATGCGAAGAAGGAATAAATTACCCTACACACAGAAACTAATTAAGAGAAACAGGCCCAGAAAAGTCAGGTACAAAACAGAGGCTGTGAATTAGGCATCGTTAATTTTTTCTGCTGAATCGAGGAAAAAGCGTCAGTGGCGTTTCTTAAACGCTTGCTCTTTCCCAACTAAATTGAATTCAGAATAATGCTTCTTTGTAAAATTATCCGTTGTAGAGAGTTTTCAAAACGGCCCACCGTCTAATTATCCTGTTAGTTTCACATTTCGTGTTCTCTCGCTAATGGTGCAAAGTGTTCTGCTGAGAGATTCCCGTCTAATGATTTCCTGACATTGACTTTACTCACGCGAAATCACGCTTTTAAAGGAAAGCTCAAGCACGAAAATACTCGACAGAAGAAAAAAGACTTGGTCATTTATTTAGCATGGAATAAGACGTGTATGTAACAATTTAAAGCATAAAAAGTCAATGATGAGAATTATAGGCGCCAATTTTCAAAATCATAGGATGTCGATTTTATTCGACGGTTGCAGTTTGCGTCGTCCCCCAAGTGTCCATGAAAACATTATATTATAAAGAAACAACAAAATGATGATTGTATCACCACATTTGCAGTAACTGAAATGGTTATAAAATAATTAATATAAGATTTTATAAGAAAATAAATAATTTATTTAGTTTAATTCAGTGCTACTTTTTTAGTTAAAGGATTATTAATTTTTTGAATTTGGGAAAAGTATTTACAATAAATAATTAACGAATCAAACTTTATGAAATAGAAAACTATTCAATTAATCTTTGTAGTCATCACACATAAAAAAGCAACTATTAGAATAATGTATATTAATTTTACTAGACTAGAAATACATTAAAAAGTTTTAATCTATTATTTTTAATAGAAGAATATAGGAATTTGTTTTCGAAATAAGTAAAACAATAATTAATAAAAAAACACTTAAAGCATTTTCCCTATCTCTCTCTATTCAACTCTTCTATCTTTTGCAAACTCTAATGTATCGCTATTATAAAATCTATTAAACCTTATTTTCCATTCCTAATTTAACAATCATCAAAGTTCAAAAGAAGAAGTTTAGAAGGATAAGCTTAGTTTCATTGCAAATTATTTTCAATACTATTTCTTAAATAGATTATGAATCCTCAAGCTAAAGAAACTAAATCGTTAACCTTTACACGAAACAGAAAATAAACCTTCAATGAAATAATACAAATAATACGATCATCTTCAAGAAACTTCAGGTAGTTTCATGACACACCAAACAGTAAAGCTGCAGAAATAACTACTCCCATTGATGGTTTTGTGTTACATCAGAAAAGTTAGGAATCATGTCCACATAATACCAAGTACTTTCGTGAACACCAATCACCAAAAGGGAAATATTATTTTTGAGAATATGTAGCAATATATCTTTGAAAAGTAAATATCTAGCATCATCCATCAGTGATATTAATACTATTAACTCGATTGGCCTAATACGAGAAGTTAAATCTAGTGTAGGTGTTGTCACAAGCAGTTGGATATTTATTTACCAATTAAGTAAAAAAATGAAGAAAAAGTGAACGTTTTTAATGGTTTATCTACGATTTATAGTTAGTTTTTTTAGATGCATTCCAAAACTAAGGGTTAATAGCTTAACAGCCAATATCCAACCTAGATAACTAAGATGGCATAAGCCGTTTATAACAAGATATACAAATGCTTTCATTTTTTCAACTAAACTGAAGGTATTAAACTAAAGTTCTAAGACACACATAAAAAAGTAACAGATGTGAGGTTTTAAAGTAATCAGCTTAAATATCCGTAGTATAATTCTAATTATTTTTGAGATCTGATGTTTACAGAGATATTTAAGAAAGGTAGAAAGGTTTTTAAACAGATCCTTTTATTCTCAGTTTTAAAATCTTGTTTATTTAGATTAAATAGTAATATTTTACTTTCTAAATAACCAGTGAATAAGTCAAACATCTTTTTATGAGACATAGTTAGATCTTATATTAATGAAATTCATGCTCAAAAAGGAAAATAATTCCACTTTTTAACTTATTTGATTTAAGCCTAATGATTATTTTTAAGAAAATAAATTGAGTTCTTATTACTTATCTATTTCTTGTCACAATAACCTAAAGTTGAAACTAAAACTCAATTTAGGCTATAAATTAATTTTATTCAAAATTGATAGATTTCAATGGAACATCATCCTCGTGTTTGGGCTTGATAGAATTGGATCTTCATATTGCTCGACGCAGAATTTGATTGCTTTTTCAGAAATAACACACTATATCAGACGATGATCTTCAGTGGAAACTGAGGTAGTACAACAAAAATCCAGCCAATTCCATTCCGTCAACATTGACCTTTGTTAACATAGCCTCTTCTAAAACACCAGCTAATATCAACGACATTTCCCAGAATTTATTTTTGCTAGCTTATATCGTTTCACTGAGGTTAATTATAAAAAAATAATTTAGATTTCGTTTTTCAGGTCTATATACATAACTCAAATTTTTTTATTTTGAAGGTTCAAACCTCGGTTTAAGTAATAAAAAAATACCGACATTCAGATAATAACGATAGAGGCCAATGTCATTATTCCAACACTGAACGATGGATGTTCTAGCAGTGACCACAACTGTCTTCGTCGCACCAACACCTCAGATCACACCCTCAATGGCCGAAAAAGAAGAAAAAAGGGTTACGATACGATACCCACACCTCCCAAACGAAAAAAAAAAGACCACAACAACCCCCGTAAAAAAAGAGCAGATGGGAGGTAAAAAAAAAGGAAGAACGGCACCACCGGGTTGATGTCCGACGACGGCATTGACCGACTGACCGTCAGACGTACAAACAACAACATGTTGTGTCTGGAGAGAGAAGAGAGGGGGGAGGGGGGGAAAGGAGGGGGAGTCAATTAACGGCCTCCTCGTAATCAGCAACAAAAGAGAGAAGGGGGAACACGTGCTGCTTCAACCCTTTCCTCTTTTGCCCGGGCATTGTTTCTAAGGGAGGGTTTATCTCTTGCTGCGGCTGATTAATTTCTCTGCCCCTTTTATAGGAGGGAGGGAGGGGGTAATGTCCGAGATATCCGGGTGCATAATATTTCCCGGATGGGTGGGTGGAAAGGGGGGTTAGAGATTGTTGTTTTCTGAGGTTGTTCTCGTTAAAAGGGAGTTATAGTTATCTGGAAGGAAGGGAGGATGGTTTGTTGCGGGATTGGACGATGTCGTGTGCTGTTTGTTGAGGTTGAGATGTCAGGGAGAGAAACGAGTGTCTTTTGATATGCAGAACGGATGGGGTATTATGATAAAGGATGGATCTGCATGAGGTGTAATTATCTTTTGTGTTTATTTGTAAAAATGAATGTGGATACAGAAATCACTGGAGTGGAGATAGTTTAGTTAGAGGTTTAGCAAATATAATGGGAATTTATAATGTGAGTAATTTGAAACTTATTAAAAACGTGAGGAAAGAAGGTTTCATGTTTAAATATGTTGTTTTAAGGAATTCAAAATTGAAAGTATTTGCTTCTATTTTAAAGCAATTGAAGATTTCATAAAAGTTAAGATAGAAGAAGTTAAAAGTTTTAAGATCTTTTGTCAATGTGTATTTACATTGAGTGACATTTGCATGACCAACTAATACGCATAAGGCGTAGCAAGATAAAACTCCTTACGTTAGAACATTAGGTATAAAATTTTTTAGAATGATGAATTGAAATTTCACATAATTTCACGTAGATTTATGATTGTGCTTGCAATGAAATTACATGGTTTCTTATTGTTTTTTATGTATACAGAGATAATTTTACAGCTCTATTTTAAATGAAATTATCTTGGGGAGGTGAAAAAACTGTATCATTTAAAAGAAGGAAATCAAAATAATTAATTTTTTAATTATTTTTTATGTACTTTTAAAATAAATGATAAATCTAAGACAAGCATTACTATTTCTCTAACGGTCGCTTAAATTTTCCCACCAAGTTCTGAGTGAATAAAACGAGTCTTTTAACACACTTAACTCAGTCACACAATCAGTTAGAAAGCATAAATGATACTTTCAGCCAGACAGGACTTACCCATATCTCTTATAAAAACACAACGAGAAAAGCCCTACCCCACCAGGAATACCAACGAATGGAATCCCCAACCCGAAAGATACATGTTGCACCACTCCGGGTCATCCATCTAATTATAAACCTCATAACGCCCGAAACGGAACATAATAATCACGGTAACGAGGCGCAATGGGCAATAAAAGGGGCAGCGGAATCATACCCGGGCACGCACTTCCATCCAGGATATTAGAATCGCGCAGAAACAACATCACGTCCAGCCACTAAAATCAAAAGAAGAATCCCAAATGAAAAAGCAGGGAAAAGTCTTAATGGTTGAATTTTCTGAAGAGAAAAAAACTCGTGTCATTATTCTTGCCTTAACTCCCACCCAGGGCCGCTAAATCGGCCATTAATATTTTGTCGGGCTGACTCCTAATAGCGCCAGTAATCACGGCCAACATTCATTTATAGAGACGCCAACGACGTTCCGATGGGCCATTAACGACCGAAAGCGTTAATCGCGGCAGCGGCAAACGTGATTCCGATGCCACCTCCCGCAACTAAATAAACGCGAAGGGGGGGCTTAATTTTTTTGCTTGCTTGTTTGCTTGCTGTGAATGATGGCGGGCGGAATTTCGTACTCATAACCGTCGTCGTTATCGTTCGCCTCCGAGATACACGTCGATTAATATTCAGGTGGGTGCTTTTTTTTTTCTGGTGCTGTGGCGATAAAAGGGTAGATAAGTGAGAGAAACTTGAATCGCACCTGACGGGAATAGCCAAGTTTCTTTTTTTTACTCTTATGAGGGACGGAAGGATGGGATTGATTGAGAGATAAGGCATTCACGCATGCCGGAGCGTAAAAGGGTTGAAATGCTTCCGTACACATTCTGACGTATGTGATGCGAAGGTATTCATTCAGAAGATCTGGGTGAGTTTATTTTATTGTAATGTGCGAACCATTTATCCCATACCCAAATTCTTAGAATGTGTTATTACACATTCTAAGTTTAGTTTTAAACCTTAAAGATATGTACTATATTTATTTCACTAAATACCCTTTATAATGGGTCCAGATTTTTCATTGAATCAGAATTTATCTTCACCTTGGTACAAAAAAATAAGCTTATAATCAGTAGGATACAGTTCTTTTTATTACATATGTAGTTTGTATCACGCCTAAAATAAAGCTTTTCTTTGTAATCAAAATTCTGTTAATACGGTATTAAGAGAGCTGTTTTTTTTAAATTTCACAATTCTTATCTTTCACAGTTGATCCTTTTAGAAACAGAAATAGCACTCAGTTTTAAATACAATCATTTTCCTTCAGGGTACTAAATAATTTTTCAGGTGTCTTGAAAAAAAAATATTCTCTATTCTGTTATTCTTTAGGAAGTATGACGAATGTTCAGGATCTAGGAGATTTAGTTTGACCGTTACTATGGTTTTGTCACCTAAGGGATCAATTAATAGAAAATTCAAATCACTTTTGGCCATAAAAAAGAATTAATCACATTTAAGACGAGTTGGATCCGCTTAACCTTCTTCTCCAGAATAAGAATAAAAACACTCAAATGAAACACAAGTTAAACAAGCAATTTTGATTTTGGCTCATTCAAACTAGGCAAAATAAAAAGAAGCCCATTTAATAGTTGTTAAAATAGCAGTATTCCCCCACTATAATAAGAAACTCCCGAAACAACATGCTATACCATCACAACTAGTCTAACAGAAAACCATTCGATAGGATCTCACCATCCAAAATAGATGGACGTCTCCAAGTGAGAAAACAAAGGAGCGAAGAGCATCAGGAGGAGAAAACAAACGGTCAATAGGTCCCACCCAGAGGTGATGTCCGGGGTCGAAAGGGCTGTCCATTCATCACGACGGGGCAGAGGGGGCGTGCGGCACGCAAAGCGCTCGCATCTGTCGCCTATCCCATCGTCGGTCACACGTGGCCATTATGGACACGCATTAATGCCCAACCCCCTTTCGCCAAGAAAGATGATGGGATCAATAAGCTCTTATAACAGGCAAATGGACTAACTGGTCCCTATCTGTGGTCTGGGAGGAATAGGCTGTTGTTAAGGTAGTCGGAATTTGTAAAGTTCGCAGAGAAATTCTTTTAAAGAAATATATTAACCAGAAATATATTTATTGTAACAGCTATAATAACAATTAAATCAATTCTGTGATTTTACAGCATGATATTTCAAGTACACTTCAACAGCAGAGTTGTTGCAACCCAGACTATTAAACCTAGTTGAATCTTAAATCTAAAAAAATATATAGTAGTTAAATATTTCGATGGTATGAGCTAGGTCAGGGGTTCTCAAACTTTTTCAGCCGCGGCACCCCTAGCAAGCTAAAAAAATTCGGGTACCCCCAAAAAAAATTAAAATTTTTGGGGAAAAAAAGGTGTCCACAAAAAAAGTCGCCAGCAGAGTGTTATGAAATTTATTTCAGAAGGGGCCCAAAATTAGCCCTCAACCCTTCCATGTATATAAAATAGGTCCAATGTAGTTTCTTTTTGTTTTTTTAGGTAGAAATATAAGAAAGGTTGTAATAAAGCTCAGAGTATCAAAGGGGGGTCTGGGGGTCCTCCCCCAGAAAATTTTTGGAAAGTTGACTGTAAGAGACAGGTTTTTAAGTAGTTTTAGAACACCTATTCCAAAATTTAGATTTACATTTTTGGCAGGATTTGCATTTTGATAAACTTAATATAATATAAAAAAAAGTTGTGAATAATAAGGTTCCAAGTACAAAAAAGGGGATGTGGAGGTCATCCCCCAAAAATATTTGGAAATTTAATCCTAAAAACAGGGCTTACCTTGGTTTTGGTGTACACTTACTCCGAATTTCGGATAGGATTTCGATTTTGATGAACTTATAAAAAGTTTTGAGAACGAAAGGGTGTTAGGTGGATCTCCCCAGAAATTGATGCTAAAAATCAGGGTTTTAACTTGTTCTGGTAGACTAAGTCTGAGTTTCGGTGGGACAGGGCACTCTCAGCCCCCATATACTCCTTTCCGTACTCTTTTTCATTTTCAACAAATTTTTTTGTACTTTTGTTTCACCAAATGAAAAAGAAAAGATGTATTTATTTATCCCTTTTTCTGTGAAAAGCAGTGTTTTTTATCATTTATTTTGTGTAAGTTATAAAAAAAGATATTTGGCATTCTATGAACGCAAGAATAAAAGGAAAGAAAGAGTGGGAAAAGTTGGATTGTTGGTTGTTTTCACCCCCATAACCAGTTAAGAAGATTTGTTCCGTATTTACAATTTCGTAATATTTTGCAACTTTTCTTGGTTATTGTCGCGGCACCCCTGGCATACCCCTCGCGGCACCCCAGGGTGCCGCGGCACACAGTTTGAGAACCTCTGAGCTAGGTAGTCCCTTTTAGTGTTCTGTAAGTAATAGAGTGGAGAAAGGAATTCTTATTCATTGAATCGCGTCCACTATAAACTAAGGCACACAGAAATTTGTGAAAAAACAAAAAAAAAACTAATTTATGAGTCTGGGACATTGTAATAAACTTCAGTGACAACTGATGGAACTTCTCAGTATACTTGTTAGTGTGAAAGAGTGAAATTAACAAAAAATTTATTGAAAATGTCAACTTTAAGTTGTTCTTCCATTTAATGAAAACAAAATGTAAGAAATTTTGATGAGTAAAAGATTGGTGGGTTTTAAAATGGAAAAAATCACAGTACAACTAAAACTGCCCCAAAACACTCCGTAATAAGATGAAAATAGCGCAAGAAGAAGACAAGGAAGAAATAATTCAAGTCATTTAATAACACTCAATCTTATTAGTATTCTTTTTAACCAATTCAAAAATAGATTAAAGAATCCCACAGTGTAAAAAATCAATTCAATTATGATAAAACTCCAAAAATATGAAACGATTTCTCCACACACCATCCCGCTTCAATACAACACCAATCTAATCCCCAACACCTGCATCAACATAAGTTATGTACCACCAATGAACAACGCCCTGATTTGGAAATCACCACCACCCTGGAAACAATACCTACAATTTCTATATTTACACCAGAAGGAAGATCCATCCAACAGCAGTTTCCAAAAACTCGAAACAAAACTCCCGAATTTCAAAAAGAGAGAGGGGAGGGGGAAAACGATCCCACACGATCTTTGCTTAAGCACATTCGACATTCCGGGGTCCAAATCACCCTCACCGTTGCAGGAAAGCCCCCTAAATTCGAAGCCACTTCCCCCCGTGCCTTCCATTAGACTTCTTATGATGATAAAAACCCGGAACGGCGAGAAATCAGCCGGGTCCGGGTCTTCTATCTCAGCCGTGTTATTATTTCCAGAGAAAAGAAAAGATATTGGAGGGAAAAGTGAAGTCTCAATTTAGTTAAAACGCCGGGACTTGGAAGATAAAGCTGCTGAGCATGCTGGACGCCTTATGAGAATAAATCATCTGTATCTATTGAGAGAGAGAGGTATATTGGGGAGAATATTCGCTCTAAAATAGATAGGTAATCACAGGGAGAGAGGTGGCTGGTCCGAGGATTTGACCAGGGGACGGTGTTTTTGGAGATAGGGCTTCTGTCCGGCGATTGGTCAGCAGAAGTCAGGGGAAAAGAACGCCCTTTTAACTGGCGGCTTCCTTCAAGAAATGACTCACTTCCCATTCTTTAAAAGAGCGAATTTTTACTTTAATTCAAATTCAATTTTTTGACACAAACAATCATATCAATACTCACACAGAAAGGACATAAAGCGCAATCAGAGAAAGTACAAAGTACAAAATAACTCATAATTTAACTTTAAAAAAGATAGAAAAATAAATAAATGCAAAAAAAAAAGAAGAAATAAACCATCAGAAAATAATTACTATTATTTGTGGGACATCACATAAGAGCAAAAGCTCGTAGCATGATATCAACAATGCAAATTTAATGAGATTGATGACACAGCGCGCGATAGAACGTTATTTATTTACTGTAATTTTTTACTGTCTATTCTATTCTATATCAGAGAAGTGGACATTGGAAGAAATATAGTTGCTTTGATTTTCGGTCATCCAAGTTTTATATTATTTTTATACTTCGACACAGTTAAATCCGGGTTTTTAGTATTTGTGGAAAAAATTACTAATTTTTAAACACAACATGTTCTCCCAGCTACGAGTCTACATGACTTTGATTTACAAGGGCAGAAAAATTAAATAAAACGTGAATTTTGACAAAAGTACCTAAGTTCTTAAAAAAATATATTTGATTATGTTCTACATTGAATAATAGAAATTACAATTTTTTAACGTCACCTAGGATTTCTAGGTTTATATATAAGTAATCAGTAACATACTACACACCAATAAAAAATAACTTTCAGACAGTAAAATATGCAAAAATTTGGAAACGAATACACAAAATGCTGAAGAAACTCGTGAACAGATCGTATTTATTTCACACAGCGGAACACGAGGGAGGTATATAAATGAAATGCGAAAGAATTCTACACATTTGCAAGTGATAAATTCTTTAAGTTTTTATATAAATAAATATTTGGAAGAGCTATTTTTATTTTGAAAACTGACTAATTTTTTTGAACAAATGATAAGTTATTGAGCTTTGGAACAAAATATAATTAGATCTTCCTGGATTGATGTAATTGGGCTTCTAAAGATAAAAAAATTTTATACCAAGTTTTCTGGACGTGTACTTTTGGCCTCACATCCTGTGGGTACTTTTAGCCGCCAGTTCAGGAAAAAGTACGCATTCAATTTTTATTTTATTATTGATTTTTAACATACTTTTATTAAAGCTAAGACCTTCATTCTTTGAAGGTTAATAAGTGAGGCAATAAACTTACGTTCAGCAAATTTTGGGGCTTTAACTTTTAAATTCTCGATTTTATACCCCAAAATCATTTTTGTGCATACTCTTACCCTCCTTTCCCTTAAATAGTAAAAAACATCCTCCTTCTCAAAATATGAAACACAGAAACTATTTTGAAGTAGATATTTTAATCCAATAAAAATAAATGAAAAGCATTTTTATAAGCTGACAAACAGTTAAAAAGAAGCGCAAATAAAAAAATGAGGAATGAATCACAGAAATAGCTAATATTAATTCTTTAAACTAAATATTAAAAAAGTAACTACATACAAAATTAAATGAATAAACTGTATTATGTACTATCTGCTAATTATGTACTATTATTATAATTTTTGACAAAAAAAATTAATAAAACTACTAAAAACAAAAAAAGAAATAACAATTGTGTTTATATTTTGCTTATACTACTATGTAAATTTCATTAGGGATATTGAGAATTAGATAGTTCAATGCGTTGTGTTCCTTTCTACATTCAGAAGATGCAGTTGAGAGAAAAACCATGAAATAATATATTACTTTACTTCATAATAGACTTTTCGAAGCAAAATTTTTACATGCTACAGTTCCGGATTTAGAGTGTAAGATATGATTTAAAAAACAGTGATGGCTTAATTTTCTCACGTAAATAATTAAAATGTTGATTTCTTACTTTAATTTTAAATACTTATTTAAATTAAGTTTTATAATATCTATTAAAGTTTTTATTTCGTTATGTATATAATTTTGTTATTATTTTGTAGCTCAAATATCAACGTTATTTCTTTGATATTTGAACTAAGAATGAGTGTAGTAAAGAAAAAGAGTCGAGTAAATAAAATAAATGAACCATAGTAATTTGCATTAAAAGTACATTCGTACTATCATGTAACATGAACCAGTATTTGCTTTTATGATATAACAGGTAAAAATTTCCTTTACATTACTTTAAGTTTTAAGTTTTGTATTTTTAACATCTCATAATAAAATGCACTGTGAAATTGTGTTTAAGTAATAAATTTCGATTCAATAGTTTTGAAGAAAAAAAATTAAGTTTAGATTATGTCAATTGATATTGCGAATTATTGTCTGTTAATTCAAGAAGTATTCTAATAAGTAAAATTTAAAATATAATACAAAAACAAAATAGAATAACGAAAATAACATTTTATAATACATATTTTTAAGAAATAAAAAAAAGTAGGAATAAAAAATTATTTTAACATAAAACTGTTTAGTTTATAAAGTTATACTACTTTAATACTCTTTAGTCTAAACATTAAAATAATTTATTACAAATTACTCAATTACGTTTAAATGCATCACTATATTATATATTCTTTAGTAGTTTATTTTTATTATTAGTTACTCAATCGTTTCTAAAAATTTCACTCATAAAATTCCTTGAAAGTTCTACACACCCCAAATTATAAATTACTTAAAAAAACATTTCTATCTTGTATTTATAGGCAAAGAAATTCATAATTTCCGATAAAAAAAATAAGACACAATATGCCGATAACCCAAAACCATCGATTTGTGAAAGTTATTCTTGATAATTTTTCATTAGTGTTACTCCAGAAAAGATATCAACAATAAAAGAATCATTTTCAACAAAAAAACAGAATATTTTCATAGATAGTCTTGCTTTTAAATATATCTCCGGCCCTTTATTTTTATGATAAAATTCATTAAGAATCCACAGTTCTTTTGGGATTATGTACTGAATACATTAAACCCCAACGGAATCTACAAAATGGGACCCCCGAGTGTCGTTAGGCAATGGCAGCTAATGTAAAACGATCATTACTAAAATATTTAGTTCCTCGGTGAATTTCGAAACGACCAGTTTGTATTAAAAGATATTTTGCAAATTTAAAAAAATAAAGGGGTATAAAACGAAGTTATTTATCAGAAAAAACGGCGTAAAATTGGAATTACACATTTACTGTGCATTTCTCTTTACCAGTAGGTTATTTTATTATCAGAATTACTATTAAAATATCTATATTTATACAAAAACTGAACTAAGTAGATTATTATTTTATAGATAAATTGAAAAACTTAACTCGAAAAAAACCTGTCTGCTATGTTAAAATATCTACTTAATTTAATTTATTTTATTGTGATATAACTACAAACCATACTTAATTAAATTTAAACTAAATGTACTATTGAGTCAAAAATGTGTTGTCTAACTTAAATATCAACTGTAGATTAGGGTGGTCCTTATTTTTCAAAGTTGAAATTTTTTTCCAGACCCCCCCTTAATTTTTTTCCTTTTACTATAAAATGAATGTGTGCAAAAGGATTTTCCAATATTTTAATAATAACACGTGCCTCATCGCGATTGAAGTTTGAATCCCATAGCGCGCCATAGTAATAGTATGGCTAGGGTGTCTCAAAAATAACCTTTTCTTGAAAAACCTTGCTTTGTTCCCATTTCTTTTGGTCCCAAAAGATAGTGTGTGAAGTTTCAGCTGGCTAAGTTAACTCTAGGGCTTGACTAAAAGCCCCAAAATTTGAAAAAAGTGGAAAAATGACCAATTTTAAGAATTAAAAAAATATATATTTTAAGATTGATAGTGCCATAAAACTGGTTCAAGTGTGTTATTTAGCACTTATTTAGATGGATTATATTTATTTACGTGTATTAACTATAGCTTTTAGCCCCTTTTAATTTCAGAATAAACAGTACTACTTAGGGACGTTGCTCATCAAAGCTTATAACGCACTACCGGTGGACGAAAGGAATTTATTCCAAACTTCTTCGAAGGAACTCCCTCAAATGATGCCATTTGATGCTAAATTGATATTATAAATTATAAAAGCCAGTGAAATAACAATAAGAAGGCCTTCCACTGAGGTTTTAATGTAAAAAGATATTTTCTTCAAAATTGCTCGTTTCCAGCTGATCAAACTTAAAATTTATACTAAAAAGGGGTTTTTGTACTTTTTTAGATACAAAACTTTGAAACCTATAAAGGGGTTTCACTTTTTATAAGTAAAACTAAATTTTAAAGTGAAATGACATGGAAAATACCTATACCAGAAGTGAAAATCTATTTTATTTGTATAAGTTAGGAAAATTACTTTCTTTTGGCGTATTAGGGGAAAGTTTTAATTAAAAACGTCTTTCTTTAACATTTCAACCAAGATTCACAAGTATGAAACTATTTTCAAACTTTAATAAAAGAAAATCGATTTTCACTTCTGGTATTGGAAATATCCATGTCATTTCCGATCTGTACGTTTTAAAATACAGTTTTACTTATAAAAAATGAAACCCCTATAAAAAAAGTTTCAAAGTTTTGTATCTAAAAAAGTACAAAAAAACACTTAAGAATATATATAATTTGAGACAGCAAATATAATATCAATTTATGAACCTTTTTATAAACTTCCTTCTTTATTCATAGTTATACAAAAGTTTCTTAAACTGTCATACAAAATAGTAAGTAAAAACAAAAATAAATTTTTAAATACATATTTACAGACTGATAAAAAAACAAAGATTTATAAAAACTTTTAGGATAAACAAATAGTCAGATTTAAAGATTTTCTGAAAAGTAATTTACTAAAAGCAAACAAGATGGGTAATAAAAGAAAATACTGTTTTCAGTTGTTATTTATTACAATGGTATTATATCATTATTGCTACCAAGCTTTTAACTCATTTTAAAGATTTTTTGTTACGGTAGAAGTGTCTTCGGGTCCTTATCTCATCAAGTTTTACTTACTACTTACTGTCCTTAAAATTAACCGCTGCAAATACTTAAAATAAAAGTAAAACTTTTAAATTTTAACTTGTACAAATTTTGTAACTTGTAACTTTTTAATTTTATTTTGTCTTTCTTGTGTGTAATTAAAATCCAATACCTATATTTTTGACAATTTCAAAATTATAACTATAAAATATAACAGAAGTTTGCGTGTATCTCCATACAGGAAGAATAAGCGCCTTCACTGCAAAAAATTTCACAATAATTTTACAGCAAAAATTGCTGGCAATATGGGTGACAGCCATTTTTGCAGAGATTTTACAGCAATTTTGTAATTTTTGACTTTAACAGCAATTTTGTAAATTAACAGCAAGTTTGTAAATTTAACAGCAATTCTGTATTTTTACAGCAATTTTGTAATTTTACAGATTTTTGTGTTAACATTACAGCGATACTGTAATTATTCCGCAAAAAAACTAGAAAGCTATGTACATCTCAGATATGTCTTGTTCTTTCATGTTTCAACAAGTATTCAAAATGTGGCATATTATGAACCAGGGAAGGTACCGATCTACGAAGGTTATATACTTCCTAGTTTTAGAATCATCAGGCGGTTCTTACACCTCATCTAAATAATTTCTCTTTTAGTGGTGAGAGTAAAAACAAAAACAAATATTGGTTTCCTGTCCGCAAGGATTCAGAAACGTTTCAGAAATGAATACCAGAATTTTCCAGGAAAATGTTAAACTGCTGTAAAAACTTATAAAAAGCAGGAACGTTACTGAAATTTATGCGGAACTATACATAATTTGGCCTGTTATTTTAAAACTATTTTGTTTATATGTATTAAGCAACATTTTCGTTGCTAGTTTGACATTTCTTTAAAAAACTACCTCTTATATCTCCTGCTTTTTGTTCCATAACGTAAAAATTACTCCAAATGTTGCTATAGAGGTGCTGAATGATTTAGGTATTAAGATTGGTATTATTGAGGAATTTGAATTTAATTCATTTTAATTTCATTTAATTTTATAGTGATGATACAAAATTCTTACCAAATTAATAACTTTAGACATAGGTTAATGTTATACAGATTATAGTATGTAAAGGTAATGTCACATTTAAAAGCATTCAATAAACAAGAATTTAATTTTCTTTTAATATTTATTTTGATGACCAATTAAAGAATTACAGATATTACAAGGAAAACTACCAGGAAAATTACTAAATTACGTGTTTTATTTTTCTGGGAAGTTCACTATTGTGCCTAAAACACATGATTATAGGGTGAAATCTAGAAACTATTAATATTGAACCAAATTCAATTGAATTTTTAAAAATTAATAGATGCTGCAACAAAAAATGAGCATTCCAATCCTTAAACCACATAAGTACGTAGAGGAGAGCAGGGTATTATGGAACACCTGAGTTTCTGCTCCCCCTCGTGTTGCCATCACGTGGAAATGCCACGAAAGTCTTAAGAAATCCCCCATGATGCAGTGCGCAAAGAGTTAAGCTCCCTAAGAGTTAAGTTGTTGTTGTCTGATTAGTCGCAGCAAAGCAAAGTGTGTTTTAGGATTTTCGAAAGTTTTTAACGGTAAATGTTCAAACCTTTTAACCTACCAGTAACTATGAGACTATGATTTTGCTGTTAAGCATAATGTACACTAAAAGATCAGTAGTTTCTTATACTGCAGTCGTTTTTTAGCTATCCATGTTTTATTGGTCAGTAAAAGGGTTCATAGTACAAGCTGGTGTGTCGGGTGTTATGGAACACTAGGTCCATTCTGATGTGTCATATGAAATTTACTTCCTGCCATCAACTAAAGGACAGGAAAACAAAGATGCTGAAGCATCTTAAACTAAGATCTTTTGTAATGAAAAGATCAACGAGGAGAAATTTGGATCCAATGTATTAGAGCTGTTTTCTATGGGCTCATTTTGACTGTACTGGAGCAGAGAAAGACGATTATGTTTGTGACTATTGCAAATAGACTCATGAACAAAACTATTTGAACGTAAATTGTTAAATATATTTTTATAGTTAAGGTTAACTATGTTCTCTAAGGTTTAATTAGTTTTCAATAGCTGTAAAACCAACTGTTCCATATTACCCGACTGTTCCATATTACCCTCCATTTGTAACTTTTTCTCAAAGTACATTTTTTGATTAAAAAAATAAATGCTGATTTATTTGACCACTGTCATTTTATTTGACCACCTTCATTGTCATTAGTTATATATAGTAAGTACTTAAAATGATTCGGCGGATTTTTATAAAAACCAATAGAGTTATTCTTAAATATACAGGGTGTCCCACGAGAAGTGGCCCAACCCTTTAACTTTTGAACCCCTACAGATATAGTCATGAAAGTGGGGTCTAGGTATAGTAAAGTGACCATGCCCTATCCGATGAGATATTTTTCAACGCCCTCTAGCGGAAAATTTAGGAGTTATAATTTTTATTTTAAAAACTGTGTGAGGTATGTGAAAAAAGTCAATGACTAAGTTGTAGAGCATCATCGATTTAGTAGGAAAATACACCTTAAGCAGAAAAATATCTTGAATAAAATCCCTAAAACGCACGCTCAAATAGGTTGAATTTACGTAGATTTTACGTCTTAAAACGCTCCTCATGAGGCGAAAATGAGAAATTTTCAATTTAATGAACTAAGAATGTTTTTAGTCATTTACTTAAATCATAAAAATAAAAATTTCTCATTTTCACCTCGTGAGGGGCGTCTTAAGACGTAAAAACTACGTGAATTCAACCTAATTGAGCTTGCGTTTTAGGGGTTTTATTCAAGATATTTTTCTGCTTAAGGTGTATTTTCCTACTAAATCGATGATGCTCTACAACTTAGTCATTGACTTTTTTCACATACCTCACACAGTTTTTAAAATAAAAATTATAACTCCTAAATTTTCCGCTAGAGGGCGTTGAAAAATATCTCATCGGATAGGGCATGGTCACTTTACTATACCTAGACCCCACTTTCATGACTATATCTGTAGGGGTTCAAAAGTTAAAGGGTTGGGCCACTTCTCGTGGGACACCCTGTATAAAGGGTGTTCCATAAAAATACCCTCCTCTTCTTTACTACTTCGTAAAACAACAATTTTGCAATAAATTTAAAAACCTTAATGAATATAAAAGAGCAACATACGAAAGAAAAAAACCTTAGTAAAAGAGCCTGAATTTCGCCTCCAAAGTAATGAGAAATTCGAAAATTTTTTGAAGAATTCAACATTTTCTAACTTTTCTTAAAATTAAAAGTTTGTCATTGCCTTGGATGTTAAAGTGAAACACCTTAGTGTGCACAACAAACAACTACTTAAGTATTGATTAAATTTTAGAGATCAAATACATAGGTATCGAGTATATCGAGGCCCTGAATAAGTAATGTATCGAAACAATTAAAAAGTGAAGTAAACATTTAGAAGTATTTATTATCAAGTATTCGATACGCAAATATCGATACCTGGATTGTTATTAGTTATGAAGTATTCGATACGCAAGTCACCGAACCGAAACATTAAAACGGCGCGACGAAACGAGAAAAAAAATCTCCTCACAAAAAATACTATCTCATAACCTTCAAAAAAAATCCCAGTCGCATGCGTCTCCTCAAAAAAGAAACCTTTTCTTTGAGACGATAAAAAAAATCTCCGAACGGCGTCTCTCAAAAGGCAGCAAGCACAATCAAAAGGCGGGGAAATATGGGAGGCAAAAAAATGATATTTATAGAGTGTTTCGGCTGAGGACCTCCACCTGTGCCCTCGCGCTTAATCGCACTTTCTCTGTCTTCCGCAGCGACCCCCCCTCGTGGGTCTCACGCGACCGGCACGAGGTTCGATCCCGGGGATCTCTCTCCGCTTTACCTGACGCTCGCCGCCACTCCAGACGGTGGTTAGGAGCGCTTCCTGGAGATTGACAGTCGGCTATGACCACTTGTCAACCGCGTGTGATCGTCTGTCAGCGGCGAGGATGCGTGAGGGGGTGGTTATGGATTGTTTGGCTATATCAATATCAGGTTTGTGGTGGATGAAGGTCGGGGGATGTTTGATTAAGTCGGAGTTCATGATGTAATTATGAATATCTACATAGATTGAACTTACATCAGGTGATTACTTAGAGATGAATGACCATAGGGATAGCTGGCGAATTTTCATTTATAATACAAGCTCATGAGGATAACTGTGGTTAATAGGCAATACCTGTATTTTCCAGTAAAAGAAATTGTTCTAAATTAAAAAATCGACATGAAAGGTTTAAAAAAATAAGTTCATTCAATATTTTAAATAAACAATTCCTTTGCACTTGTTTCGGATAGAATGACGTCACATGCTGTTTTCGCGCCCTTTTATAGAGTCAAACATTAAAATTAAAAAAATATATGCATCGTAATTAAAAATTTTGCACATATATTCCTTTCTTGGATACCTTTATCAAATAAAAAAATATATCGGAATTTCCCATTGTATATGCTCTAACACTGTGTTTCCCAACGTGGGGAGCACACCCCAAAGGGGGGTAATACGATTTTCTAAGGGGGCAATTTGAAAATTTTAAACCAAATTGCCGCCGGTGTGGGGCATGGACTACCAGATTTTATTCCCTTTCAAGGAAGGATTTCCAAAAAAAAATTAAATGGTGGCACAGAAAATTTAAAAAGACTTTGGTGGGGCATGGAGAGAAAAAGGTAGGGAAACTCTGCTTTAAGAAAAATCTGCACAACTTTATGAGGGCTACATATTGCTATCTTAACATGTGTCGGGTCATCCAAATCCATCTGGATTCATTTTCAAGGCCCAAAAGATCAATCTGAACTTCCTATTGCTTGTTCAAGACATTGTGAGAAATAACAAATAGCTAAATAGGGAAATAGGAATCACGCGTAAATGCTCGTAAAAACACACTGCAAGCTTTTACGTAGTAATTTAAACGAAATGTCTATACTTTCGTTAAACTTTCGAAAAATGCTTCTTTGCGTGTGAATCAGTAGAAAATTATCTCGACATTTTGATTTTTAGAAATTTTTTTTTAAAAACCTTAAAAAAGCTTATATTTATTAATTAAATCATTCTTAAATCTTTTACAATTTTAGAATCGTTCAAAACTTATCGGGCCGATGGAGCTACAGGACTAGTTGTTGGACAGGCCTGATATAACATAGGTCTATGTAGACTTAGAAGTTAATTGATGTTTGTAAATTAGAATATAGAACTTAGAAAGAAGGTAATATTATCAAGGATTTAGGGGTGATAGTAAATGAGGACTTTAAATGGGTTCATCAGTGTTCATCTGCTAGTAAAAAGGCTAATAGGATATTGGGATACATTAAAAAACGATATTGATTCAATTGAAAGGGTTCAGCATAGGGCTACTAAAATGGTCAAGGGTATATCCAGTTTAAGTTATGAGGGAAGATTAAAGAAGCTAAATATGTTCACTCTAGGTAGTTTGGGTTAAAAAGACTGGACCAACCTTGCTGGGCTTACGCCTGTAGTTGGTCGACTTAATTTGTATTTGTATTTGTATTTAGTTAATTATGGGGCTCAAAATTGAATCGATGTGACTTATGATAGGTTTTATATCTGTTTTAAAGGATACTCTACACTACAATACTTTTAAAAAACTTCTCTTTATGTTATGTTCTCTTTGTAACCCAAAGACAAGTATATGTGGATATTGGGTACTAAGTTTCCTCTCCATGGCCAAGAAGTTTTTAGGTGGTAATCAAATACTCTTTTTTTATCACGATGGGTGCAAGAACGCACAGCTAGATAAGGTGAACTTATATCTCTTAGGTTCTTACTTAGAGATGGATACACAGACAATCACTGTGGAAATTTAACATCCTAAATAAAATATTTTACTTTCGCAGTATTCCAGGGCATGTAAATAGTAACTGTCAGGTGTATACACCGTGACTATTCCTACTCTTAAAATACTTGTATTGAGTGATTCGGATAGGGTTGGAAACCCCAAAAGTAGAATTATTCCATTTGGACTATGGTTAGGATTTTATCTACTACAATTAATACTAAATGGTTCACATCTGGTGATTGCATTCCGAAATCAATGAAATCCGAAATCCTCACGAGAAATCCCGATAAAAAAGATGGTAATGAAAAATAACGTACACATGTTTATTCAATTTTATAAATTTTTAAACTCATATAATAAGTAAACCTAATTTTTGAACGAAATATTTTTTTGGAGAAGAATATACAGGATCTTTCAAAAGTCCGTTTCACGGCTTTTGTTTGAAACCAACGTATCCTAGGGTCAAGAAAGTAAGGTCTACCCCTAGGTAAGTGACCCTGGAGAATCCATTGAGATGACTAGCAGCGCTCTTAGTGGAGAAATAACAAAGTTAAAAAAATAATTAAAAAAACTAAAGGCGATAGGGCAAAAACCTCAGTAAGATTATTGTGTAGCCTTTTTGTTATGTATAACTCACTAAAAAAATTTCATGAAAATATCGCGAATATTCTCGGAGATATTAACACGTGAAAAACGCACTTTTGCAGGCATCAAAAAAGAAAAATTTTGCAAGTTTACAACCTTTTTAACTAAATGTCAGTTTGTCTTCATTAACTAAAAAAACATTAAACTACATAGCACAACCGAAAAATTATTTTCAATTTGCAAAAACAAATTTGCGAAATTTTTCTTTTTTGATGCCTGAAAAAATGCGTTTTTCACATGTTAATATATCCGCGAATATTCGCGATATTTTCATGAAATGTTTTTCAATGCGTTATTCATAACGGTGGCAACAATACTCTCACTGAGGTTTTTGCTCTAAGTATCACCTTTAGTTTTTAATTTTTTTTAACTTTTACATTTCGTAGCTAGGGGCGCTGTTAGTCATCTCAATGGATTCTCAAGGGTCATTTACCTAAGGGTAGACCTTACTTCCATGAGCCTAGGAGACGTTTGTTTCAAATAAAAGCCGTGAAACGGACTTTTGAATCCCCCTGAATATTATAACGTTTAAGTTCACAAGATTTGTTATAAAAGGATTTATATTAAACTTCCAAAGAAGTTTCGTTGGAAATACATAAATATGACTAAAAATTTGATACCCATTCTTATATTTTAAAGTACGTTAATTTGTAATTCCTCTCAGATAAAATTAATAAAATTTGATACTAGAACTTAACCAGATTTTCCTCTTCATATATTCCCAAACATTAAATATACTTCATTCAAGTAATTATGGGTACTCAAATATTTATAACTGAGATTAAGTTCATAACTTATTCAAAGAACTTCCATTAACTAAAGACGTTATCATAAAAAGCTTTAAAATATCACGTTACAAGTTTCAGATATAATACAGATTAACCTGGATAGGTTCCGAAAAATCAATATTTTGGGATTTTTACTTGCTTTATTTTTATCAGTTAAGTTAGGTACGCATGGGTCGAAAATGATTGGAATTTATTGATTTTTATAAGACAGTCTTTAACTAACGTCACCACACCATTAACCTTTATGGTAATGATAGATTTAAAGGTTAAAAGTACAAAAACCTTGCATAATTGATACAGAAAGATTTTATCATCAGCTACGATTAAAATTCATATTCAAGAACAAATAATTCATAAATCTATTACTTCAAAATGCTTCTTTCTATATTAGGGTAATTAGTTTTCAATGGTTTGTTAAATTTTTAAATTTGTATAGTTAGTTTAATAATAGTTTATGTAATTATTAATAATGTAATAGTTTTCATGGAAGTTGGTACCCATGTATCTACTTGATATCGATAAACTATGCATAAAAAAGTCGGATTTAAATACAGTTTTTATCAGACCATACTTGGCTAATAATATTTTTAGCAATTTATTATTTGCAATAACTTGATTTAGGCATACTTTATTAGAGAGATAATCACCTGAAAATAAACTCTTAGATATCTAAGGATTTCAAGTTTTCCTCCAAGCATTTACATAATGTTACCCTTATTCTCATTAAATTGCAGTTAAAAGGCTTGTTTAAAATTTAACTATAAACTATTATGTACAAGTGCAAATAAAAAACTAATCGAATACAAAGATGGCAATCGAATTTTCAGACGCTGAGGTAAACACAAAGTTAAACACCGAAAAAGAGTAATTCCTTAGAAATTGTTACAAATGTAAACGTACTTTTAGTACTTATTTAGTATTTTTCAAATACAGCTTAATTAACGAAATTTATGTAAAGCATGATTTAAATTAGGAGTGGACAAATAACTCCGCCGTACAAGGAGCGGTCCTCTTCGGAACCCTTCGAAAGCGTCCTATAAGTCCATAAAATGTGTTAAAACAATTTTTAAGGAAAATTTTTTTAAAAATTACTGAAGTTCTACAGAAATTC
This sequence comes from Tetragnatha versicolor, assembly GCA_024610705.1. NCBI lineage: Eukaryota > Metazoa > Arthropoda > Arachnida > Araneae > Tetragnathidae > Tetragnatha > Tetragnatha versicolor. The sequence continues at coordinate 36,067,249 of JANDEH010000002.1, read as the reverse complement.
TTTGCTTTAGACTCAATATTACCCAGAAATTTTATCTTAACGTTCACAAATATTCAAACCCTTCCAATGGTGTGTGTTATAAAAAAACTACTGGCACGTAATTCATATTTTTCAACTTAACGTTTAAACGTTTTAAAATGTTATCCCCTTGCTAACTTCCAAGAGGCCATGAAGTGGCCTCTGAACCAAAGCAATTGCCGAACCCAGCTTTATATTAATTTTAAATGGTTTCGAGCATTAATATAATTATCTCCCTCAGATCTTCCGTTTGAAATCTGTTAAATTTTCAAATTGGATGACTTTTAATTACCAAACTATATGATCAGTGAGTGGGAAACAAGAAAAAAACGAGTGACTTTTTCCTGCGGAACCAACTACACCAAAATCACAACTCCACCAAAAAATCTCCATTGCAGATCTCAACATTTCGTAGATGCCACCGCCCCACTGAATAATAATAGCGCATCAGATTTTTAATAAGGCAGTTTCAAAACCAGACAAGATCTCAAAAAAAAGGAAAGGATCCGCTCCGTTTCGCCATCTGGACCACAGGTGCTCCAAGACAAGAAAGCCTCCGCCATGAATACTAGTTCGAGGCGTAACCATAGAGTTGGCGTAACTGACTAGCAAATGTGGCCGAGTGTCGCAACAAAACGTGCCCGAGTTTAATCTCGCATTCCTTCCTCAAAGGCTGGCAACAACCTCCTATCTCCTGACCCGAGTCACAAGAGGAAAAAAAGGGCCAACCAACCCTTTCGCAGGGCCCCAGCAGTCCTCGGGGCAACCGAGTTGGGCAATGGACCGGATGGGCGAAGGGGCCCTGGTCTGGGGACTGAGAATATCTCAGGTTTATGCAACGGTTGCGCATAAGACGAAGGGGGTAACGAACTGATTACGCAGAGCCTCATCGAAGGTCGTTAAATCAAAGGCCCCCAGAAGGGGCCCCAAGTGCAACGACTCGCTAATGATCGAATGGGTAAGGTAGGCGCGCAGGTGATGTCGAAACCATCCTTTCTGAGAAAGGAATCGCGGTCAAAGAGGGTAAAAAAAGGCTGAGGTCATTTCTCAAGAGATGCATTTTGGGGTCGCAAAAGAGATGCACAATGATGACGTTTCTCGTGGGGCCTCTTCTGGGGGCTATACAGGGCCGCCCACACTGCCTGCTTTCTGCACACCTACGAAAGCCTTTTGGGACAGGCACGAATATGAAATTTCTTCGGCGTTGCGAAAGTTGCCGCGAGGTGGAGAGTGCATCGTGGTGGGACGAAGGGCGTTGAGAACCGTGTACTTGATGAAAATGTTCTTTAGATTCGAGAGACGGAAATTGAAGTATGACTCAGATTGCTACGTGTTAGGTTAAAAAGAATACCATATGCAACTCTCAATTCCTTTGGTTCACAAACTGTAGTCCCAAAAAGCTTTGGATGCGGTCCGTGAAAGAGCCCTCCAGTATGAAAATAAAAGAAGTTGAAAAGAAGTTGCAATTTGTAGAGACAATATTCACCATCAAATTTTCATCAGTAACTTTAGTTACTACGAATAGCCAAAGTGGAACTTAAAGATACCATATTATACTCTATTAATTTAGAATTGGCGCTTGAGAAATAGTGCTTTCCCCCACGCTAGAAGCGTAACCTTGGTTACGCTCTTCGAGCAGCCAATAGTAAGCCTTCTTCGCCACTTTGACGTGGATAGTTGCAATGGTTACCGATCGGTGGTGGGGGAAGGAAATATTTTCAAGCGCCAGTTCAAAATGAATAGAGTATAGACTATAGAATCCTCTTTAGTTGTACAAAACGATAAACAGGGTGTTTTAAAAAGTCTACCAAACTAAAGAGATTCCTAGCGTGTAAAACATAAAATATTCCCAAAGAACTATACATCTACAACGCATTTTTTTCGACATAATGTGACGTTATATCTGATAAATTTTGATTCTTTCATTCCACTGAGCATGCATACAAGCACAGTGCATATTTTTACCATCTTATACTCTATTCATTTAGAATTGGCACTTGAGAAATAGTGCTTTCCCCCACTCTAGAAGTGTAACCATAGTTACGCTCTTCGAGCAGCCAATAGTAAGCTTTCTTCGTCACTTTGACGTGGATAATTGCTATGGTTACCGATCGGTGGTGGGGGAAGGAAACATTTTCAAGCGCCAGTTCAAAATGAACAGAGTATAGTAGGTATAAGCAAACATATCCAAATAACAATGTTTACAGCTCTCATAAACCTTTATTAACGCAAACCATAACCAGGTATGGCGTTATAACCTTTTTCTGTCGCAATTTTCTAAAAAACTGGTAGTAAAAAATTGTTAGAGGTGCAGTTCGTTGTGTACAGTTGGGGAAAAAACGACTCAGTTGCGATTTCTGGCGAACCACTTGGGTTAGGAAGACAAATGAGGTGTCATTTTTCATTGTTTGTTTAAAGTATTCTTTAATAAAAACAATTTTCGAGTCCTTAGGGGGTCGTCTTCATAGTAAACGAAACACTAACTTTTTTTCAATGGGTACCGCCAGTTATTATGAGGTTTTCTGAAAGGTCATCCCACCAAACCCTTAAATACCCAGTTTCATCCAGATTGATTCACAAATAAAAATTTTAAAAAAATTTAATTTTTAAAATCGTGAAATACTTTTATGGTGAAATATTCAGGTAGCAATTTTATGTAGAAAGCCAAAATTTCAATCGATTTCACTGAATAGTTTTTGTTAAAAACGAACTTTAATCTTAAGGGGCGGTATACCGTTGCCGAATGCATACCGCAAATGTTCTTTCTCGTTCGTTTTTATCAAAAACTATTCGGTGAAACCAATTGAAATTTTGGCTTTATACATAAAATTACTACCTGAATCGATTACCACAAAAAAAATATTTCACGATTTTAAAAATTAAATTTTTTAAAATTTTATTTGTGAATCAATCTAGATGAAACTGGATATTTAAGGGTTTGGAGGAATGGCCTTTCAGAAAACCTCATAATAATTGGGGGTCCCCATTGAAAAAAAAGTTAGTGTTTTGTTTAATATGAAGACGACCCCCTAAGGACTCGAAATTTTTTTGATTAAAGAATACTTTAAACAATGAAAAATGACACCTCATTTGTCTTCCTAACCCAAGTGGTTCGCCAGAAATCGCAACTGAGTCGTTTTTTCCCAACTGTACATCACGCAAGACTGTGGCAGAGTTTGGGCGGACTTGTTAAAAACACTCAGCATTGTAATGAGAATTATTTTAAACGATGTGAGTGCCGAACACATGAAATAACACAACCCCACTTACAAACACAGTATTTATAATACTTTCGGAATTTAAATGATACGAATGAACTTTCAATTTTAAAACCGGTTTTGAAGAAAGGCCGGGTTTTCCAAGCAGGGAAATTTAAGGATGAGTCCTCAGGTCGGGTACAACTGCTTCAGATCATAAATCGTAAGAGAAAGGTGTGCAATAAGATAGACGAAAGGCTTCAGCTCATACTGTGGGAGGTATATTTCTCTTATTAACTTAATTATTTCTTTAATAAAAAAGCAGTTTTCACTTAATTTTTTACTATACCTACTTCAGAACTTTCTTTGATAAATTTGTTAATCGGTGAATACAATGAAAAGTTGGTTACAGTTGATTACTTACTATAACGTTGCATATTAAACAAGACAAAAGAACAATTTTTGGGAAAAAAAACCTTAGAATAAAAAAATATTAAAGAGATACTTAAATGCTAGAATTATATAAAAATAAGTATTCAGAACCAATATCTTTATGAATAAAAAATACCTCTATGTAATGAGACTTAAAATATATTTTGAGCTGAGAAGAGATCATTATATAATACCATTAATCCAAATTATAGAAACCTTTATATCAATTCATTCATAAATACAATTATATAGGGCTTTCATAATTAGCCTGAAGAGAATCAGTGCCATTTGAATCTCAAGGAAAGTCGGCATACCACAAAACAAAACATGTAACAAGCTTTACAGTAAAATGTTAAAATTAACACATTCATTAATAAGTTAGGGAGTTTCTGGAACGAAACAATCTTTAGGGAGTCTTACAATTTTCTAATTAAACTCACAGATTTCTAATAGAGTCTTTTAGGAGGAAAATGAACTAAATCGTTCTTAATTAAAATAGGAATCAGTGACCCTGGAAACAGATATCATGTTTCATTCCAATCTGTTAACCTCTCCAGGTCCCCTTTATTGCATTCCCAACGAACAACCAAGAAAATTAAAAAGTATAAAAGTCCCGTCCCCAGAACAATCGCAAAGCTTAGCCATTCATTAAAAGTTTCTTCTTCTTTAAGGGGGAAGAGGGGGGCGTTCGAACAAAAAGTCCGGTCGACGGTAACTAATTTACAGCTCTCGGGGAAAAGTTTCCAAGGAAGTAGTTGGGGAACACTTCTCCAAGGGCGGACCCAGATTTAAAAGACGCCTCTTTTAAAGAAGGAAGAAGCAAGCAGCACAAAAGCCGGTAATCAGACCCCGGTAGTAAAGAAGGGAAAAATCAGAATCTTTTATATGCCCGTCGGTAATTACAATCCTTTCTGGAGGCGGCAGAAATTAAGCGGGCCCTTTCCACCCGATAGCCAATAAAGCGGACGATAGAGCCATTGTTAGGCCCTCGGTAAATTGTCTTCGAGAAAGAGCAAATGGTTCTTTCGGTCCATCTTTTTCCGACGGCAACCAATTGATTATGGTAACAAACCTAATATCCTAATAACGCAGTTATGCTTCTCCCTCTTGCCGCGTATTATTCGGCGGGACGAAACAAATGGCACGAGTATCTCACAGACACCTGCCATGGAGGATAAAAAACAACACGAGCGTTGGTAAATAACCAATGGTTAACGGATTCCCAGATGTGGATCGCGGAGGATTTCCTTACTCCATTATTAGTCGCCACATACAAACGGACGCTAATAGATAGGGCGACGTGAATAAACCCGACTGTGCCACAGCAGAATGACTTTAATTGATATCAACCACTTTATGTGTCCTTATCTTTCCTGGTCTAGCTTCCGCTTCTCTTCTTCTCAAGATCGTATAGCCCTATCCAATCGTATTTAAACAGTAATACATTGTAATAAAAGGATTATAGGGGAGTGCTGGGCTATTTGCTACACCAAAATTCAAACTAATTTTTTAGCATCAATAAATGACTTCAGATAATAAATGAATATTAAATAAATGTCAGATTTTTTTAAATATCTAGTACAAATGATATTAAATTTTATGTGAAATTAATTAGAAAAAATTTAATTTTATTTATTTATGTTCCTTAGAACATAAGAAAAGATTTTACATGAGGATTCATGTGAATAAGCCGGCATCTTGGATTTCATGGGCGCCATTTTGGATTGAAGAATTTGCTTTATCTCAAGATTCATTGGACATATAATCACAAACAAAGTAACAGAATATATGTTTTTGGGGTCAACAAAACTAAATATGACATTTTCAAATCATCAAAAGAACTATATAATAAAAAATACACCTTCTATCTTCTTCTACTCGTGCATTTAACTTTAACAGCTCAGTTCACTTATACATTAATAAAATAATACATACATGTATTAATAAATAATACATTGTAATAAAAGGATTATTGGGGAGTGCGGGGCTATTTACTACACCAAAATTCAAATTAATTTTTTAACATCAATAAATGACTTAGTCAGATTTTTTTAAATATCTACAAATGATATTCCATTTTATGTGAAATTAGTAAGAAAAAATCGAAATTTAGTTTTTAAAATAAATTTTACGTTAATAAGCCCCAGAAGTATGGCAGCGTGATACAAAACTGTGAGCATACAAATACATTGAATAAATTTGCCAAGAAAATAGTAACTAATAACAAAAATTTGGGAAAATAATAAAGTTCTCATAATGAGAGGGATTATAAACAGTTTTGTATTACATTCTATTAAATATAAATAATAAATTTTCCATAAAATATTCTGGATCAGTTATTTATTACAAATTTATCAGTTATTTATTATATATTACAAATGGTAATTTTTAAGTAATCTCTAGATAAGATGTAATTTTTAAGGGAATCGTTGCCCCCTGCGTTTAATAAAGTAATATTCAAAGGTGTCTTTATCTGAAACAATTCTGAATAAAAATATCGACACTAACAGGTTAGTTTTGGATCAGTTATTGTATTATTTTGCTTCAGGTTTTGACAAATATTTTTAAACATACAGTTCTTGGTTACCTTTAAAAGTGCTTAAACATCTCAAGGTGATAATTCCTGGTTGAAGATTTGACCATCTGTTTGTCAACAGCCTATAGCTACTACTACAGGGTGATTCAGAATTCATCATCAATATTTGGTGGGGAGGTAGAGAGGGCCTAGACAAGCATATTTCGAATAGGAATGGGGGGCGTAGCCGCACCGTTAAAGAGCTAGGACCTAATGTAGTGCGATAGCGTTACAAAAGGATGTTTTGCCAAGGCCCGTGTAACGAAACAAAAACATATCATAATAGAATGAAAAAAAATTATTGCATGAGATAAAGCAGTATCCGTACTACTTACACCATAAATTTGATAGATATTGGACCACTTGGTAAACCGTGGGGTGAGTTTTAAAACGTGCAATATTAATCTTTTAGCCAAAGAATGGAATTATCTTAGTGTATGGTATTTAGAAAATGATGATCGGGGAAGGAATTTTCAATGATCATACAGTTTTTTGAACAAACAAGGGTCTCCGTATGATCATTGAAAACTGAATAACTTTCCTTTAACTAAATAAAAATAACCACCTATTAATATGATTTATATGGTATTGGATGTAGAAACCGATTCAACTAATTTTTTTTCCATGTTAATTTGGGTACAGAAGGAATTCCTTATTTTTGTAATAAAAATGTGTAAGGTTTAAGAGAGACTGGAAAGGACAACTTTTTTGGAAGTGCTAGCTTAGGTAGAAAGTCCGATGCTTTTGGAGAATTTAGACATGTATCCAACGAGACACGTGTAAGTTACATTGTCCAGATGGCAAAACTTTACATCTGATCTACACACCCTCTCAAAGAGTATACAGTTAAGTTATAAAAAACCTCATAATTACGTGACAAAAGATACCCCAGTTAGTGAAATCAAAATTCGAAAATAGTAAATTAAACGCTAGTGTGTTTAGTTTGATGAAAAATCAAAATTTTGTTTGATAAAGTTTTAAAATGTGGAAAACACTATTTTTTTTAAATATCACGAGATATTATATTTCTTAACTTGATTTTATTTAAACTTATAGATAGAAAAACCATTTAAGATGCACTTTTGTTCTATTTTATGATCACCCAGAGACTTTTCAAATGTAATACTAAATTAAACCGATTGATATATGAAAGAAGAAAATAAATTACCACATAAAAACAGGAAAGTAATAAATTGAGCACAAAACATTTCTACAAACGTGCGTAGTAAACTCTAAATATTGAATACTTTAAAGTTTTTAAAGCCAGATAATATTAATTTTTAAAATGAAGTAATTGATGAACCTAAATATTGAAAGTAACAAATTCTAAATGAATAGAATATTAGTATTTTAGGATTGATTTCGCTAATGAAGTTATTCCAAATTTCAAGCTAAATAACTGCTTTCTAACTTTCAATCAATAAAATCGAGTTTTTATTTCATACAAAAAATTTAAACATGGTTGCATAATATGTATAACGTTAATAATATGAATACATATAAGTTTCTATTTGTCTTTTCTAATGCAGTAAAATTTCAATTTTGAAGATTTAAAACATCTAACAGAATCTACTTACAAAGAAAACTTATTGAAGTGATAAAAAATAAAAGTGTATAAAAAACTTAATAACGTATTACAAACGAACAACTATTTCTACATCCATGTGAATTTATAGTAACACCGTTATATGGAATTTAAGAGAGTCATATAAAGTTTAAAAAAACTTAATAACATCGATTTCAACGTAAAAATAAAAATTACAAAATGAAAACTGTCAAACAACCAAACACCGTCAGCAAATATGTGGTAAATATACATTTGTGTTACAAAATAAACATAAAACCTTGAAACTTTGTGGCACCTATTTAGTGAAAATTTAAAAACCAAAACATATAAAAGATACTTATAAAAATTTAAATAGGAAATGTTTCAATTGATCAGAGAAATGTCTTGATCAGCAATATTATTTAGAGAAATAAAATCATCACAGATAAGAAATATCTACGTATGTAGTTTTATGTGTGTTTTTGTATGGAACATTTTTATACAAAAATACAAACACTAATGTTATTAAATATACTAACAAAATTAAGTTTATTTACAAAATTTTTGCTATTTTTTATCTTACTAAAAACCGAAAATTAGTTTGTTACTTTCAGTTTAAATGCCTTCTAAATCCTGAATAAAAGTATTTGATAGTTAATTCTGCAAATACATGGCAGTAGACAGGTTTTATCTTCACATAAGTACTTATAATTAATCTATCTTGATATTTTTTTGGTGCGCTGGTATGCATACAGAACACAATCCTTCTAAACAGCTACAAACACCAATTCTGAGTGAAAATCCTTTGTGTAGATTAATTCCTAATTATTACTTAATCGCTCCGATTTGGCTTGTATTTCAAGTCCACGGAATTTTATTAATACAGCAGTAAGTGAAGTTACTGAAAGGTGGGAGTTAGAAAAAAGTAGGTATTTTCTAATGACGTGACAAGGATTTCGTGAAAGACATGACACACATGTGAAAGTTTAAACTTCACTTTGTATATTTTCTTTAAATAGTTGTTACTTTTAACTTCCTTATGATTGGTTTAAAATCAATCATGTTCATACTATTAATTTATTTGATAAAATTTTAAAAAAACTTAATTGTAACTGATGTAATCGTACTTTAAACAAGCTATCTTATTAGCTAGAAAAATACGATATTAAAAAAGGTGATTATAAAAACATCATGTAATGATCATGCATCATGTCATGTTATGTAATGAAAAATTGACCAAATAAAAAAATCCGTTTATTTCAAACCATTTTTTTACTGTCCAATTCACCAAATTAAGAAAATATAACATTTATAAGGCGATAATTTAAGAATTCTGATCTAAACTATTAAATGAAAAATACATAGAGGAGAGGAGGGTATTATGGAATAGTCGGGTAATATGGAACACCTGAGTTTCTGCTCCCCCTCGTGCTGCTATCACGTGGCAATGCCACGAAAGTCTTAAGAAATCCCCCATGATGCAGTGCGCAAATAGTTTAGCTTCTTGTTGTTGTCTGATCAGTCGTAGCAAAGCAAAGTGTGTTTTAGAATTTTTGAAAGCTTTTTACGGTAAATGTTCAAACCTTTTAAGCATAATTTATACTAAAAGATCAGTAGTTTCTTATACTGCATTCTTTTTTTAGCTATCCATGTTTTATCGGTCAGTAAAAGGGTTCATAGTACAAGCTGGTGTGTCGAATATTATGGAACACTAGGTCCAACTTCCTGCCATCAACTAAAGGACAGGAAAACATAGATGCTGAAGCATCTTAAACTAATATCTTTTGTAATCTTTTGTACTAATATCTTTCGAGAAAAATTTTCCGAAGATCAACGAGAAGAAATTTGGATCCAATGTATAAGCTGTTTTCTATGGGCTCATCTTGACTGTACTGGAGCAGAAAAAGACGATTATGTTTGTGATTATTGCAAATCGACTCATGAACAAAACTTTTTGAACGTAAATTGTTAAATATATTTTTCTAGTTAAGATTAACTATGTAGTCTAAGGTTTAATTAGTTTTCAATAGCTGTAAATCCAACTGTTCCATATTACCCGACTGTTCCATATTACCCTAAATTTGTAACTTTTTCTCAAAGTACATTTTTTGATTAAAAAAAATAAATGCTGATTTATTTGACCATTTACCCTTCATTGTCATTAGTTATAGTATGCACTTAAAATGATTCGGCGGATTTTTATTAAAAACCAATAGAGTTATTCTTAAATACATAAAGGGTGTTCCATAATACCCTCCTCTCCTCTACATAAAATGACATGACATGACACAAATGAAACATTATTTTTCGTAATTAACATCACTTCAGTTGTGTTGTTAGGAAGAACACTTTAACACTCTATAGTGTTGTGATAGCGTTCTCGATATGTTTAACACTATAAGAACACATTTTCTGTCTTTTAATTTTTTATTATCAATTTTTCACAGCACTATTCTTTTCTCCCACAACACAATGGTCACTAAATCGAAATACAATCAAAACTTTTTTGGTCTGAGACAACATGAAGTTTAAACTTTCATTTTTTATTCAATAATTTTTTTATCGTTAACTGCTTCTTATACAGGGTGGTCCTAAACTCGTGTTACAAACTGGGTAGGGTAGGTAGAGTACATCAAGACGAACAAGAATTGGTATAGTAAGGGGGGTCGCAGTTACACCGTTAAAGAGCTAGGACCTAATGTAGTGCGAGAGCGCTACAAAAGGACGTTTTGCCAAGGCCCGTTTAACGAAAAAAAACATAATGAAATGAAAAAAATTTATTGCATGAGGTACAGCAGTATCCTTACTACTACTTACATCATAAATTTGATAGAAATTGAACCAATTGTTAAACCATGGAGTGAGTTTTAAAACATGCAATACTAATCTTTTAGCCAAAGAATGGAGTTCCTTTAAATTAGTGTAATGGTATTTAGAAAAATGATGATCGGGGAAGGAATTTTCAATGATCATACGTTGATCATTGAAACTGTATGATCATTGAAAATTCCTTCCCCGATCATCATTTTTCTAAATACCATTACACTAATTTAAAGGAACTCCATTCTTTGGCTAAAAGATTAGTATTGCATGTTTTAAAACTCACTCCATGGTTTAACAATTGGTTCAATTTCTATCAAATTTATGATGTAAGTAGTAGTAAGGATACTGCTGTACCTCATGCAATAAATTTTTTTCATTTCATTATGTTTTTTTTCGTTAAACGGGCCTTGGCAAAACGTCCTTTTGTAACGCTCTCGCACTACATTAGGTCCTAGCTCTTTAACGGTGTAACTGCGACCCCCCTTACTATACCAATTCTTGTTCGTCTTGATGTACTCTACCTACCCTACCCAGTTTGTACCACGAGTTTAGGACCACCCTGTATTATAAAAAAAGAACAAAGAAAGTGTCAAGTTTTTTAAGGAAGTATATTTATTTTTAAATAAAAAAGTTTGTTTATCGGGATAGACATTTCAAAAAAATAGGCTATGTGTTTGTTGGTCTAGTAAAAAAAATTTTTTCGAATAAAAAGTGAGGTTTATTAGAAGGCAAAAAGTCATTCTTTTAAACTCTTTTAAACAGGAATACATAAATTAAACAATTTTTTTCAGCGTTTTAACAAACATTAAAATTGGGCTAGCTTGAACTGATATTTTGTTTTCAAAGTTAGTAAAAAGTAATATACTCAAAACATACTTGTATTTCGTGCTTTTAAATAAATTTGCTTTATGGGCTATCAGTAAGAACCAAAGAAAATTAGTTCAGATGAAATTTTAAAAATAGTCCTTATGTCAACTTTCACGAAGAATTGACCATAGTTAAATTACACCAAAATTATGTAATTAACTTTTTTTGAACATCAAATGATAATTCCTTTTTATGGATGTTTAACTAATATTTCATTGTATAATAAATATCAATACACTACATTTCGTTTAAAAATTCATGTACATCAAACGAAAATAAACCCATTATTTAAATACTTTCGTGTGTAACATTTTCAAGAAGTTAAGGTATTTTATTCTAATACACCATAACTTAATATTAGACTGTAGTATTTAAAGTAATTAAAATTTAAAGAAAATTTGAATATGATGTTTAGTAATTATTCCAATTTGTAAACTATGAGTAAGATATGAAATATTTATTTTTTGTGAGTGAAACATATATAAATTTAGTTTTAAACAGACTCCCACCAAAATATATTTGCTAAACATATTTTAAAACTAATAAGTAAATCTAATAAGTGTTTTTTTTAAATATCTACGTTTAATTAACAATAGTAATCATTAGTGAAAACACAACGTTCCCTTAATAATAATATGTATATTGACTCTTTACATTTGGTGTATTTATTATTTTTTTCTTCATAACCCAGCAAAAAAAATCAGCACCTTACCTTCAAAAATTCCTCTATTTTGAAGGTATTATGAAGGTTTGTGCAGATTTGATAAAGGTAGACGAAGACCTGCCTGTTTTCTACATAGAAAAGATGACTTTTCAAAGGCGTATTGGAGGTATTTTGCTGCATAAAAATACCTTCAAATTTCCTTCATAAAATTAGCTGTTTTCATAACGTTTTCACAATGCAGATTTTGAACCTCATTTTATCTTTATAAAAACTTGTATTTTAGTGACATTAAAATAAACTATATGACGCAGATTTTGAACTTTATTCTATCTTTACAAAAACTGCAGATCCCCAGAAATTCTAAAATAATTTTACATTTTAAAACACTGCATAGCAGGATTGCTTTTCCATCATGAATTTATTATGGGTTGATAATTAACATTCACACACATACATGGTGTTTCAAAAGTCCGTTTCACTACTTTTATTTCACAACGTCTCCAAGGGTCTTGGAAGTAAGGTCTACTCCTAGGTAAGTTACCATGAAGAATCCATTGAGATGACTTGCAGCGCCCCTAGCGGCGAAATGGTTAACTTTTTTAATACACTAAGTTCAAGTTTCGGGGGCAGGGCCCACTCAACCCCCCTTTTATACGCCCCGGCAGAGTTCCGACACATCACCTATAGAAAAGACTAAAATTACTCAAATTTCTGTTTGCTTATGGGTTTCTGATTTCTCCAGCATCTAGATATTATTAGAAAATTCATTTTTTAAAATTATATTTGCAGTTTCAGTTAGTTGCTAATTATTTTATGATTAAAACTGGTATATCTGAATTATCTCCAATATTTGACAAAAATAACTTCATGGCAAAATTTCAGTTTTAGCCGAGTCTGCTCTGATTGGTTGGTTGAAAATTTTCTCTTTGGAAAATATGTTTTTTAATAATATTATAGCCGAGGTTTGAACCCAGGAACTACCGTATGCTAAGCAAGCATCCTACCACTGCTCCAGTGGTGAATTCAGTAACCATCTGTATTATATAAACGCTTGAAAATGGGGTTATATTTCTTTTCCGCTGTTGGCAACGATCAGTTTGTTTTGTTTACAAAACGCGTGGTTTGTTTTGATGTTGTGTTCTATCTGAATTTCACGCTGCCGTCGCTCGCCGAAATTGCTGTTGCTTGCTAAGTGTTATAACCTATAAAATGTTTCGATTTTAATGATTTTAGTTGAAAAAGTTGTAAAAATTTGTCAGGATAAAACATTTTTAGGCGTTGAAATAGCACGGTAATTTCGATGCAATGGCGATCGAAGTATGTCGGCAACACGTATTTGTTGTTTTGATTTCACCAATGGAATCTGCCGTTTCAAAATGTTAAGAAATAAGGTATATTTTAAAAATTTAATGTTTTAAGACATATTTAGGATGAAAAATTGACTTCGATCGCCAAATTAGCAGGCAAGCTTAAGCGAGGTGCGAATCTAAAATTACTGTTTATGTTTAGTTGCCTGTGAACATCAAGGGAAATAAAAACGTTTATTTCTTTTTATTTAATAATGCTACGATAGTTAAAAAGGGTATGATTTTATGTTCTTATATATTATCCCATCAACTGTGCCAGTTGTGTAGCCAGAAAAAAAATTTTGGAAGGGATATTGGTACATTCGAGGGAGCTATGAGGTAATTTTAGTAGTTGTCTATGCTCTAAAAAAACTTTGGGAAAAGAGAACTGAATTTGACGGTTACTGAACTGTTGACGGTATAATATGTAAGTGCCAATTGTACTACTATGAAAAATTTATCGTAACTTTATAAGCCGAATTAAAATTTCACCACCTTTGCAAGCACGAATCACTAACTTTGTAGCTTAAAATTGCCTATACTTCCAATAACACAGGACACTGCACTTAATTGTACGGTAAATAGAGTACACCCACGATTATTTTGCAGAAACAATCGAGAGTTATTTAACCATACTGCTGTAAGTGGTATTTTTAAAGCGACTCGAGTCTTTTGAGTCAATTTTGCAGTAGCTGCAAAATTTAAATTATTCTACTAGACAAAGTTTTCTGTGATTCAGTTGGTTAAAAAAATTTTTGCACAGAATAGTCGAACACAATTTTGGTGCTGTACAAATGTTGTGACTATTATTAATTAATGCTTGCATTAGGAGAGTAGAAATCGTGCATATAAGTGACAAAGCACAAGTTGGAAACATGAGGGAGTGAGGATAAAGTAACACGGTATACTTTTAAGGGTGTTGAAGTGTAATAGTTAATCTAGTCATAACAAATTATGAAACTTTCATGGACATGGTGTTTTGGGTGTTTCACTTGCTCATTCTTCACATAAAGGGGTACAAATTTTCATGCTATTAGCAACGTGTGAAACATTTTGATTTTTAGAAATTAATCTCTTACCATATTATTTGTTTGGTGCTACTATATGCTCTTGGGCCTTGCGCTATGAATAAGTTAAGTTGAATTTTTAGGAAATGTTTGTACACTTATAATAAACGATGATTTGATGAAAGGTGCCCTCAAATATGTTAGACTAACGAAGTTAGTGACTGCTTAGCGAGCGAAGCAATCCAATGCGAACTGCGAAGCAGTTTGTTCGGGGTTGATGGCAATAAGCAATAGCAAGCAGGGTGCAGCAGCCCCCTAGTTATGATCAATTTAGTGAAATTTTTTCTACGAGCAGAAAAGAAAATTAGGAAAGAAGTTCAACTCAACTGCACTCGCACAAGTCTAGAGGCACATTCCAATAAAAAAAATTCTTGGATTGAGGTCAATACATTTAGTTCAATTGTAGAATTGAACCCAAGAATTTATTTTATTGGTATGGGGTCTAGACTCGTGCCACTTTTTTGATGGCATCTAAACTTATTTGATAGCATTATGCATCTCAAGAAAAAAAATTGCATGCATGCTGTTAAGTTAGGATTAGAAACTAAATATGCTTTTCAGCAATGTTAAGTCTATGGTAATGATTTCCAATGTTAGTCTATGGGTGTAAGAATACTTGTTTGGGCCTTCTAGTCACTTCCTTTTTTTAAATAATTTTTTCTCTAAACTGTTCTGATATTTGTTCTTCATTTTTTGGTAGATTATAATGAAGAATAACATGCTATGTTAGGATTTAATTTTTGTTTGGGTTTTGCTTGTGGAATTTATTCCTCATAAGTGTACTAGTGAAAATTTGCTTTCCCTTTCTCTCTATATTAAAAAAAAGTTACTGTCACCGCTGCCGCCGCCGCTGCCGCTGCCGCTGTTTCAGAAAATTTAATTTTTCAACTCTTTGAACTCTCATATCGCCAAAACTACTTGATAGAAATTTATGAAATTTGAAAGGTTTGTAGAGGAATATTTGGGGCACATTCTCGAACAAAAAGCTAACTGGTGTGATAATTAGTACTGGGGTATTTTTAAGCTCAAAGTTGAAGTTTTTCTTTTTTCGCCGCGTAATCCAGTTCAGCGAAATCTATTAGCAGCAGAACTATGATTTTTTGCAGCCTAATACTCTGAAGTATGAAGATGTGCACTACGTCGCCCTTTTTTCGAATTTCGAATTTGGTTTAGAGTAATTAATTTTTTAAGTTTCAAAATTTTTGACACTTTTTCGTTTTTTTCTATCTAAAATGAAACTAATCATGGTATCAATATGATTTTTTAAACACTTATATTCTTATTTTTTAGAAAGAGATTGGCGTTTAATTCTTTAAAAAATTCTAATTAGTTTTGGAATTATTAAGCATCAAAGTTTCATTTTTTTCATAGTTTTAGTAGGTCTTTATCAGACGTGTTTAATGTTTTTAAATTTTATATTTGCCTGTTCACTAGATTGTCACGAGCACGGATATTTTAAGGTGCACATTTTTGCTCTAAGTTTCCTAGCGATATAGTATAGACTTGGTTAAAAATCTTTTAAAGATACATCGATATATTTTGAACTACTAGAGAAATAAATAATTTAGCTTTTTTGATTGGTATTTGTGCCAATGAAAGGAAGAGGATTTTCGGGAAGTTTGTTTACTCTGCTAAAGATTAAATAGAGAAATTAATGATAAGAGAATAAAATATAATAAGGTTTATAAAAGCGTTTTTTATGCGGCCGAGGGTTGTCATCATAGCTGGTAAAATGTAACTAACGAGCTTTGTTCGCTCGGATCGCGAAGCGATCTGTTAATAGCTGCGTATCAGTTACGTGGGTTGGTGAGTGATAGGGAACAGGGGCGGTAGCCCCCTACCTATTAAATTATTGATAAGCTAAAAAGTAATACTTCAGTAACAATTTTACTTTGATATTTTCGTGGTAATGATCCGAATTAAATTATTGATATTACGAGTTTCGATATTAAACTATCATTAACTAAGCAGGCAAGTTCCAGGTTGTGCTGGATAGTTGAGATGAAACAAGCGAGCTCTGATCGCTAAAATCGCGAAGCCTTCTACAAAGAACTGCGAAGCAGCTCCGGGGGTTGTTAAGCGATAGCGAGCAGGGGGCAGAGTCTCTCTATATTAAAAAAAAGTTGCCGCCGCCGTTTCAGAAAATTTTATATTCCAACTCTTTGAACTCTCACTGCGCAAAAACTACTTGGTAGAAATTTATGAAATTTCAAAAGTTTGTAGAGAGATTACTGGGGAACATATTAGAACGAAAAGCTAACTGATGTAATAATTGTTCTGGGGTATTTTTAAGGTCAAAGTTGAATTTTTTATTTTTTCTATGCGTAATCCACTTAAGCGAAATCTATTAGCAGCAGAACTATGATTTTTTGCAGTCTAATACACTGAAGTATGAAGATGTGCACTACACGCCGCCCTATTTTTGAATTTGGTTTAGAGTAATTACTTTTTAAATTTTCGAAATTTTTGACACTATCGTTTTTTTCATTCTAAAATGAAAACTAATCACGGTATCAATATGATATTTTTGACACTTTATCGTTTTTTTTCATTCTAAAATGAAAACTAATCACGGTATCAATATGATGTTTTAAACACTTGTACTCTTATTTTTTAGAAAAAGATAGGCGTTTATATCTTTAACAAATTCGAATTAGTTTTGGAATTATTAAGCGTTAAAGTTTTTCAAAGTTTTACTAGACTTTCCTCGGACCTGTTAGATTTTTATTAAAGTTTCTCCCTCTTATTTTTAATGGTTAATTAGGTAGTCGCGAGCAAGGAATTAAAAGTTCCTCTCCAAGTTTGCTGCCAATTGTTATTAGTAGACTTGCTTAATATTTAATTGCATTTTTTTAATTATTAGAGAAATAAATAGTTTTGCTTTTGCGCGAGTGTTATTCGTACTGATGTGCTGTGAGGTTTTTCGAATAGTTAATACTTTTCTCAGCGAAAGATTAGCTGGTTAGTTCATTATTTTTAATAATTAGGTGAAATGAAAACATTTAAATTTCAGTTTTTAGAAAAACATTATCTATCTATACGGATGAGGGTTGTCATCGGAGTTAATTGATTGTAAAAAGCAAAAAAAATCTTCTATTAGCAATTAAAATATTCTTAATTTCTCGAGAGTTATACTTTGTTTGTCTCTGTATGTACATTTATCTTTTTAATTGAATTAATTAAGCAAACAAGAAGCGTTCATACCAATTTTTATATATAATCACTTCCGAACAATGAAAAATTAATTATGAGATGAGAAGAATAAAGAAAAAAATATTCAAAAAAATCTCGGACGTTTTTAATAGAAATCGTTTGTAATTACATTTGTTTTTTCGTTTGCATTAATTTTAAGTAGAAATCGTTTGAAGTTAAATTTATATCATAACAAACTATGTTGGATTCTTGTATGTCAAGAGACGGTTGTGTTTAAGAAAGAATCAAGTTTTTAAAAACGGTTAGTTACTAATTTTCAACTATTATATTTCTTTCTAAATTATTTCTTAATTATTTTTTACTATATTATGTTTATTTCTACTGAATTACTTTATTGTTCTCATAAAATAGTCCTGTTCCAGCAAGATTTGTTTTATGGATATACGTGAGTCGTGCTTGAAAAAGGTTAGTTTCAAATTTTCAACTATGTTTTTTACAACGTTTATGAGATATTTTATTTTTTAGCAAGATCTTGTGTATTGTAACTTAATACATGAACAAAAAACGAAAGAAAACATTTAATTTTATATTTTGAAGTAAAAAATATTTTTGTAATGTTCTGATTCAAATGCGCGTGAATGCGAATTTTATTGTTTTTATCAATGTAAAAGTATATTGTAATATAAGTTAGCTTTCAACTTTTAGCGATATTTCTGTTAGTTTAAATCACTTGGATTTTGGTATTATAATGGTAACCATTGAGACTTTCTTCACAAGAAACGAAAAAATTTATAGATAATTGTTAAATTATGTAATAATTTCTGAATTAAAAGCTACCATTAGCCAGCGAACTTGAATGTATAGTACCGCTTACGCATATATAGTTTGTTGTTATTCTGGTTCGAATTCTTGCAAATATGTGTGAGGCTGCATAAAATTTCTATTAAGACATAAAATTTAAGCATTTATAAGAATAAAGAAGTTTGTATTCTGTGTCCAAACTTTTGTTTAAAATCAAAATTAAGAACAGCAGATCGGTCATTTTGCATTTGACAAACTGAATGATTCTAAAATGGAATAGTAAAGTGTATGATAATATTTAGATAAAATTAGCAATAATCATAACATAGAAAATTAATTTATCAATAAAAAATACATGTTTGCTTTAATATTTTCTTATTCTTGTTTTATTATTTTGGTAGGAATAATTCTACCTTGAAAATAAATTATATTCATGTATAATTTTATTAAATTATCAAATCCAAAAAAAAAATATTATGGTGGAAAATAAAAGATTAGAAATTTGCAAAATACTGTAAAACGGGGTGAATCGGAACTGCTGCCAAAAATTTACTAATAAATGTAATTAACTTGAACGGTTGATTTTATACATAATTTTAAATATCGTGATCCGATGTGGTTTATCTTCAATACGGGGTTGATAAGATAATGATTGGGTTGATGCTCAACTACCAGTTTTTGTCGAAAAAAAGGCGATTTTTACGTCTTTAAGTGGTATAGGATCCAAAAATGAGGCTTTAAATATAGTCTAATAAGGTAAAATGGATAGTTTTTTAAAATAAAATTCGTGCATCATAAGAATGATGTTTCTCTTGTGTAAATTACAAAATTAATTGGAAAAAGATATGAATTGAAAAATCGTAATTTGATTGCATGGAAATCTGGTTGAATTAAGAGCACCCCCGAGATGCACCAAGAATTGATGTAATAAAGTTATTATTTTTTTTTGGTGAAATTAGCAAAGTTTTGACAGTTAGGTTTTTGTGACCTTTTTTGCATTCAACTACGAAGACATGGCGGACTCGAGATATGATCGTAAAATATTTTTGATGACTTACACAACTTCTTAACAATATGTAAAGGGAGTAGAAGTCGTCCTATATTGCCTATAAATTCTATATTTTTAAAAAACATGAAAAAGTGCCCTAAAAATCCTATATATCTTATATTTCAAAAAATAATCCTATATTCCATCAAACGACACTACTATCAAGTTCCAGTATTAAAAAATTTAAATTTTATGTCTTAAATTTCCTTGAAAATCATTTAAGTATTTACTAAATGCCTAAAATTTAAAAAAAATTAGATGGCTTTATAATTATTACAGAATGTTAACTGATCATAACAGCAGTCCCAAAATCATGTCACAATGTGGAATTCCTTTGAAAGTTAACGAGTTTTCAATTATTCTTTGGGCATTTGACTATAAAGTTGGTTTTTCAGATTCGATGAGGGCAGAAAAAACAACTTTATTGGCTCATGATCGTGATTTTCGTGTTTCATGCGGTTTCATGTCTATATTCTTGACTTTGAAACTTGGTTTTGAAAGAAGTGTTTGGATGTGTCTCAAATATGGACTGTTTTAGCAGACCTATTAAAAGGTCTACCAAGAAGTTTATATTATTAAGTATTATTCAATGTTTTTTTTTAATCAGAGATGCAATTTTAAAACGTTCTTTCTGAGTATTTTTTTTAATTTAAAAATTACTGGAATTTGTTTTTTAAACAAAAGTTAGTTTTTATATTTTCCATTCATACATTTTTGCTTTATATATTAAATTAACCACGGTTTTACTACAATATGGGTCATTCCATTTCAAATCATCCAGCAAAATACAAATTTGTCACCCATAGTCACAGAATTCAATGAAAATTTTTTTATTGATAGATATTACCTTCCTAATGACTAATATGAAATATTACTTCCATATCTCAAGTACTTTCTGAGAAAAAAAATGTCAAAATATTGAAAAATTGGAAAAAACGACATGTCGAAGGGTGTGTTTTTGGGACATGTTGTTGTGGGAAAAAATAATAACTTCGCTAATTATAAAGATATCATGATGGAATTTTCACTAAAATGTTCCCAAGAATATGGGGATTTAGAAAAAAAATACTTAAAAAATCATATTTAAATACAAGCCCCCTCAAAATTTTCCAAAGTGAAAACTTTTGTAAAAATAAACAAAGAATTAAAAAATGTTTTCACAAAAAAGGCATAGGAGTTATCTGCACCAATTGTTTTTTAAATTGCACATAAAAGTATAAACTAAAAGACTACAAAATAAAAAACATGGCTTTTTGAGTATAAATATGTTTAATTTTACAAAAACCGAAAAATTTTAGCTTTTTTTGGCAAAAAATTGTAGTATGTAGAAATGCCCAAAAAATTATCAGAAAGAACATTTTTGCTAACTAATTATTTGATTAATTGTTTCCTGAAATAAAATAATTTCTCTTTTGTGATGAGAGTTTTCATGAATTAATTTAAATTCAGTGTTTATGACCCTCTCGTGTCACATTATCCTGGCTATGTCGCCCATAATATCATTATTTCGTTGATTTTTATTAACTGCTGGATTAACCGTTCTTAAAACTAAGGTAAAATAAAATAACAATTTAATTGTAAGTTAGCAAATTAGTAAGGTGTAGTTTAGTAAGCAAGCGCAAATTAGTAAGTTAGCAAATTTAGCAGTAAATTAGCAAAGAAAGTTCAACCGAAATTATTACATAAGTAGTATATACAAGAAATAGTTGCATATACAATATATATGAATTTATGACCCTCAGTTTTAAGTTTGTTTAAAGTAAAGCTTCATTATTATATGTCATTATTGTATATCATATTATTATGAGTAAAATGATGCAATGTCTGACAAACCTTTCGCTTGAGGATATCTTGTTTTATGACACTCAGTTCAAAAAATGCTTACCAACACTACAGGATTCAAGTTTATTTTCTGTCATACTTAATTTTTCATAAAACTAAAAAAATTATTCCAAAGATCAAAGGCTTTAGGTAGTTTGCTTTAAGCTATGGTTAAAGAAATAACTATTAACTTGCTACACTTAGTGCTGCCCTTTGAAATGAGAAGTAAAGAAATCTCATGGAACCAAGGAATATGATTACTCCAAATCTCAATCTTTTTGTGCATGAAAGGGATTTGTTGAATGATGGATCCCAGACATCAGAATATATGCATCTATCAATCATGAATTACATAGGTCTGCAAAAAAAAAAACTTTTTTCGAGCTGTTTTGGATATTTCACCTGAACTTTGTTGTTTTTGGTGCGCTGAATCCAAAAATGACCTCCATTTTGTCCTGGGACGTCACGTTTTTTGAAAATTCAGATTTTTAGGTTTTATTGGGAAATGCCTCAAAATTTTGTTAAATTAACTTTTTATACTAAGTTTTTTATTCAAATTTTTTCCCACCAAATCTTTTTTTATGTTTTTTGATGTGCTGAATCTAAAACTGACCTCCGTTTTGTCATAGGACTTCACCTTTTTTCACAATTTGAGTAAATATGTCAATTTTTTAAGAAAATAAAAGTAAATATTTAAAAAAATTATTTTTCGACTCAGACTTTATTTGAAAACAATTTTTTATTATTTTTGGTGAGCTGAATCCAAAAAATACCTCTTTTGATTTTTAAGACACCACATTTTGTAACAAATTGAGCAAATATAGCAACATTTCACATAAAATGTAAGTATACTTAGAAGTAGATTTTTTAATCCAAATTCATTTTTAAGGTTTTTTTGTGCCCTGAGTTCAAAAACGGTCTCTGTTTTGCCATAGAATGTCATGTTTCCAGAGAATTTAGGTAAAATTGTAAAAAAAGTCATTATTTCAATTTTCATGAAAATAGGTTCATAAAATAAAATTATTGTTACATATTCTTCATGAAAATCATTATATAACTAAAATAAACTTATTTACATAATCTAAAGCCAATTTTTCCTCCTCATGAAACTCCCCTTGGTACCTTTACCCTTGTGAGTAGCAAAAAGAACGTTTCTTTTAAATATATAACAAAAATCCTTCATTATTCCCTGATTAAATCTTCCCTAATATTTTCTTTCCATCTCTATAATGTCCTGATGAGATAGTTTACAATATGCACCAATCACAGCTCCTAATTTTTAAAACTAAAGGAGCTAGAAATGCACAAAAACTATGAAAAATGGGCAAATTCGAATATAATTTTGCAATTTGTGAAAAATCCTGACGTAAAGGATTTTTTTTCAATATTTTTTTCGTTATCAGCACACCAAAATACATAGGAAATCGCTAAAATTATTCAAACAGCTTTTTCATTGCAGACCTGTGTTATCAGTGTATTACATATATTACATACACCAAGACTAGTTCAAAAGGATATTAAGAGCAAACCACTTAAAATCCAGATGAAAAGCATTCATGGGTTTTGTGACTCATCTATACATACTCTCAAGCTTTTATATAGTTTATTTCATTTCTAAGGGATTTGTTTTTCCATGCTGATAGTGATACATTCTGATCATCTTCCATAATATTTGACCTTCCGCTGAATTTATAATAATGCTATTGATTTAATTCTGTGTAGAACAACTTGTTTGAGTTTACAACTCCCTCAAACATTAAAATAAAACGATCACAATATTTTGAGAAGATTTACACTCAAAAAGTTACTGCTGTTTTCCAGTTTCTTAGTTAATGCATTTATTTTCTATTTTAAAAAAAGTTCAACTTTTGCATTTGGTAAAGAGAGAGTCATCTCCGTGAAAAATCATTGCTTATCTTATAAAAAGTTGTTATAAAAATGAAGCTTTACTTTAAACAAACTTAAAACTAAGGGTCATAAATTCATATATATTGCATATGCAACTATTTCTTGTATATACTACTTATGTAATAATTTCCTATGAACCTCCTTTGCTAATTTACTGCTAAATTTGCTAACTTACTAATTTGTGCTTTGCTTACGAAACTACACCTTACTAATTTGCTAACTTACAATTATTTTTTATTTATTTTACCTTAGTTTTAAGAACGGTTAATCCAGCAGTTAATAAAAATCAACGAAATAATGATATTATGGGCGACATAGCCTGGATAATGTGACGCGAGAGGGTCATAAACACTGAATTTAAATTAATTCATGAAAACTCTCATCACAAAAGAGAAATTATTTTATTTCAGGAAACAATTAATCAAATAATTAGTTAGCAAAAATGTTCTTTCTGATAATTTTTTGGGCATTTCTACATACTACAATTTTTTGCCAAAAAAAGCTAAAATTTTTCGGTTTTTGTAAAATTAAACATATTTATACTCAAAAAGCCATGTTTTTTATTTTGTAGTCTTTTAGTTTATACCTTTATGTGCAATTTAAAAAAAAATTGGTGCAGATAACTCCTATGCCTTTTTTGTGAAAACATTTTTTAATTCTTTGTTTATTTTTACAAAAGTTTTCACTTTGGAAAATTTTGAGGGGGCTTGTATTTAAATATGATTTTTTAAGTATTTTTTTTCTAAATCCCCATATTCTTGGGAACATTTGAGTGAAAATTCTATCATGATATCTTTATAATTAGCCAAGTTATTATTTTTTTTCCACAACAACATGTCCCAAAAAAACACCCTTCGACACGTCGTTTTTTCCAATTTTTCAATATTTTGACATTTTTTTTCTGAGAAAGTACTTGAGATATGGAAGTAATATTTCATATTAGTCATTAGGAAGGTAATATCTATCAATAAAAAAATTTTCATTGAATTCTGTGACTATGGGTGACATGGTCTGGATGAAGTGACTTAAGTGCCTCAATTTTGTTTAAAAGATTCATTTGTTTGAAAATTAATGAAAATATTTAATTGCAAATATAGCTCCAGAAAGTTTTTTTTTTTGCTTTTTTCACATTGCAGTATTAGGTTAAGTTCTTTTTTACCCCATGAATAATTACATATAATTGTGTGCTTGTTAATAGTTTGGTACTACATTTTTATACTACTAAACTAAAGAATAGTACTAGAATGCAATTTTTCTTGCTTTTAAATTGAACTGTGTAACAAAGTGTTGTAAGCCTAAATACCTAACACTATTGAAAGTTGATTTTTGTTCCATATATATATTTTTTTGAAAATTCCTATGTATTTTTAATTGGTCACTTCTACTCTTGTGTGTAGAATCCGTCATAGTTTATCCTGATTCAATAACTCTAATGCAAAGAAGGTTATTGTGGAAATAAATATTAAAATATGGGTATATGGTTCCCTCATATGGTTTAAAAAAAACTTTTCCCAACAGATATCCAATTCACCCCGTTTCATATGTATAAATATATACGGTACGTTTTAAATACCGCTTTAAATCCTTGGTCCAAGAAGGATTCTACCAATCAGAGTTAATGAAAGGCACATTTTTCATTCTTTGGCTCACTCACTGGTTAACACCGAGGCCGACGGCTGTGAATATGCCTGTTAGCGTGTTAATTTTCAATATTGATTATAGATACTACAAAAAGAAAATACAGGGTGTTTTAAATAAGTGTTTCAGATAAGTACATAAGTTTTGTTCCATATACGTAGATTTCAAGGTATTTAAACTTTAGTTAAATTAGCGCTTCTCAATCATTTTTCAGAGGTTTGGGGTTCGATCTTTGTGCCGGGCAAGATCAATGGGCAATACTAGCCCTTTTTAAAACAGAAAAAATGTATTATTTTTTCAGTAAAAGACAAGAGATCTAAATTCAAAAATCGATATGAAAAGTTTAAAAAAATTAGTTATTTCAATATTTTAAGATAAATTTCGACAATCTTTTTTGCACTTGTTTCAGATTAAATGACGTCAGATCTGTTACGGGATTACTTTTAAGTGGAAACCAACAATCGCTCTGCATTGTTTAAAGTTTAAAACAATTGAACCATTGTATAAAACCAATGTTTTGGATTAAATCGTAACGTAACTCTCGTGACGTAATTTGGAAAGCGAGAATTTGACCCGATCCCAGTGCCAAAAGGGTTTCTATCACAAGATATTCCTCATGCGTTTTCGATTTCCCTTATCGCCTATGGCCATGGACTCTCTGTCCCGGTACTTTGTGAGTGTTTCAAAGCGATTTGAATAATTGTTTATTCGGATAGCTGAAGTAATAATTCCCATTGTATGTATAGTGCACATAGTGTAATTTGTATTTTTGTTGTCGTTTACCACTGAACTTGTTTCAGGTTGCATTTAATATATTTTAACTTTATCTTTCTTTGCTACCTTTTTAATATAACACAGACAAGTGATGCCACTTCCAAAAAGGAAGCAATCTGCTAGAAGAAAGAAGGAAAATGCTAAAGAACTTAGAGAAGATAGCAATGAAAGACATGAGGAAGAGAAGATTGAACATAAAAGATCAGCGAATAGATCTTTAAATATGTCCAAGACCAGGTTACAGAAGAAGCACGAGTCGGACCTTCTTTCAAAGATGCCTGTAGAAAGGTTGAAGAAGAAACTCGAGTCGAATCGCCCTTCAATGATGCCTGTAGAAAGGCTACAGAAGAAACGCGAGTCGGACGTTCTTTCAAAGATGCCTGTAGAAAGGTTGAAGAAGAAGCTCGAGTCGAATCGCCCTTCAAAGATGCCAGAACAACGGTTACAGAAGAAACGCGAGTCAGACCTACCTTCAATGATGCCTGTAGAAAGGCTACAGAAGAAGCACGAGTCAGACCTCCTTTCAAAGATGCCTGTAGAAAGGTTGAAGAAGAAGCTCGAGTCGAATCGCCCTTCAAAGATGCCAGAACAACGGTTACAGAAGAAACGCGAGTCGGACCTCCCTTCAATGATGCCTGTAGAAAGGTTACAGAAGAAGCACGAGTCAGACCTCCCTTCAAAGATGCGTGTAGAAAGGTTGAAGAAGAAGCACGAGTCGGACCTCCTTTCAAAGATGCCTGTAGAAAGGTTGAAGAAGAAGCTTGAGTTGAATCGCCCTTCAAAGATGCCAGAACAACGGTTACAGAAGAAACGCGAGTCGGACCTCCCTTCAATGATGCCTGTAGAAAGGATACTTAAAAAACGTTTATCACAGTTGGTTGAAAACGTGCCTGAAAGAAGAATAAAGACTAAACGTGTGGCTAACAGAAGTAATCTATACAACGAAGACAGACCAACGGAGGATGCAATAGCTCGCCTGGCAGCAAGAAGAGAAAAGGCAAGAATCGCCAATAAACTTTATCTGCAGAAATTGCAAGGAGATTCTTTAAAGGATGACCAAGAAGTGTTTGTTGAATATAAGTATGATTATCAAAGCGCAACGACTTCAACTGGTATTTCAGCAATAAGGCCAAAAGAAACAACTGTAAACATTCCTCAAAATCCTTTGCAAGATGAGGATATGGATTTGTTTACTACAGAGGGGAAAATACCCGAAGAACCAACCACATTAAAAGAGTGTGATCCATCAGCAGCTGTAGAAAAGAAGAAAAGGAAATCAAAGAAGGATTTTGAATTGGCAGGAGATATATCTATGGGTACTTATTTCACCGTTGAAAAGTACAAAATGGGAGAAATGAATGTGAAGTGTGCACATTGTGGAGCTGTTCGTTTCCCTGAACAGAAAGGAAGAAGTGTTAACTCATGCTGTCACAACGGACAAGTGAGGATTCCACCTCTGAATGAGTATCCGCCTCTCTTACAGTCATTGCTTACATCAGAAGATGGAGAAGCCAAACGGTTCAGGGAACGCATCCGAGCCTACAATTCATCGTTTGCGTTCGCAACTTTTGGAGCCCGCTTCCAAGACTTTCATGGGAGAGGTCCACCATTGATCAAGATCCAAGGGCAGGTGTATCATCACGCTACCACTTCTTTGGACAACGTGGAAGGAAATGCTCCGAGAAACGGCCAAATCTACATTTACGACAATGTGGAAGAAGCAGCGAAGATGAGGGTGGATTTAGAAAACCCTGAATTGAACATCCGACTTGAAAACTTGCTGCGCGAAATCAACCCGTACGCACAGAAGTACAGAATGCTGCACGAGATGACAGTTTCAGGAGAGGAATTCCAGCTGTGTTTCGTGAAATATGCCTTTGACGACAAGCGCAGATACAACAAACCAACAACTTCAGAAGTGGCGATGATTATGGAGTCCAAAGATGGATGTGTCCCTTGTGCAGATTTGAAAGTTTATCCAAAGCAGGAAGATGGACGCGAAACTACAATCATGCAACAGACATCGCAGCATGCTGATCCGATGACGTTCCCTCTTTTATTCCCTCACGGTGATTTTGGATGGACCTACAACATGAGCACTGAGAAAGGAAAGAAAATAACCCCTGTGCAGTATTATGGACATCGACTGGCTTTACGCCCCGGTGGAGCTTTCAATCCCTTGCTGAAGGCTGGAAGATTGACGCGACAGTATGTCATCAACTGTTACGTCATGGTGGAACGGCAACGCTTGGACTTCATCCGACATAACCAACAATCTCTGCGTATGGAATGCTACCAAGGGTTAGTCGACCACGTAGAAAACAACGATTTGAACACGGCCAGTGAAGTGCGTCTCGGCACAGCTGTAATTTTGCCTGCTACGTACATTGGATCTCCAAGGTGTTTACAGCAACTATACCAGGATGCCATGGCGATTTGCCGTAAAGTCGGAAGACCGGATTTCTTCATCACGATGACCTGCAATCCCAAGTGGCCTGAAATAACGAAGACCTTGGATCAGCACTTTACTAAAGGCACGACTGCCAACGACATTCCGACGATCGTGACGAACATCTTCCAGAGCAAGGTGAATGAACTCATTCAAGATTTAGTTGAGCGACAAGTGTTAGGACCGATAGTAGCATACGTCTACACCATCGAGTTCCAGAAACGTGGACTACCCCATGCGCACATCCTGGCTGCTCTGAGAACGGACTGCAAATTAGTGACACCAGAAGAAATAGATAGGTTCATCACTGCAGAACTGTCCGACTAAGACCCCTCTCTTCGTTACTACCAACTTCGCCATATGATGCATGGACCCCACACAGACGGTCTTCTTTGCTGGGATTCTGAAAAGAAAACTTGTTCGAAGAATTTCCCAAAACAGTTTTGTGAAGAAACCGACATGACAGGAGAGGGATTTCCAAAGTACAGAAGAAGAGATAACTCCGACAAGATGTATGCGTACCATGGAAAGGTGAAAGGGAGAGTCCGCTACGTCGACAATCGGATGGTCGTGCCACACAACCCATACTTACTCAAGAAATTTGATTGTCATCTAAACATCGAATACTGTGCATCGGCAATGGCAGCCAAGTACATACACAAGTATATTCACAAAGGACACGATCGAGCAAGGATGGAGATGAAGCACCTGGAATCCAACGAAGTTGAAAAGTACATCGACAGCCGATACGTCGGACCGATGGAAGCAGCGTGGAGATTGAACATGATACCCTTACACAATCGAAGTCACACTGTAGTAAGACTCCCTGTTCATCTGGACGGACAGCAATATGTAACATTCGAAGAGGGACAAGAAGAGAATGCCGTCGAAAGGAATTGCACCACCATGTTGATGGGATGGTTTGAGTTGAACCAGCAAGACTCCGATGCGAAGAACATACTCTACGGTAACTTGCCAGAGAGTTACTCTTGGAAAGCCTCAGAAAAGAAGTGGATTCCCCGCAAGAAAGCCTGTAAAGTTGTCGGACGGATTGTCAACGTGTCGCCTAGAGATGCCGAAAGATTTCATCTGAAGCTCTTGCTAAACCGAGTACCCGGTGCTACCTGCTACTCGGACCTTCGAACCCACGAAGAGGTCATCCATGCCACGTACAGAGAAGCTGCGATCGCCATGGGAATCACCGAAGACAGCGACGAAGCTACAGCTGTTCTGCAAGAAGCTGCAACCACCCTGATGCCAAAACAGTTCAGACGCTTCTTCGTGTACTACCTGGTCGGGGACGAACCATCGGACGGTCTGACACTGTGGGAAAATTTCAAGGATCAGATGACCGAACGAGACAGCACCATCTACGACACCCTATGTGAAATTGAAGCGCAACTGAATTCCGAGAACAGATCCTGCTCAGATTTCGGACTCCCACAGCCCAGCGACTTCAATCTGCCAACTGAAGACATAGACATTGAACATCACGAGACGACGTGCAAGGAATTGGAAGAAAAACTGAATCCCGACCAGAAGGCTGTATACCACAGGATAATCGACTCCCTCACCAACAACTGCGAGGATCCTTCACGATGTTTTTTCATCGATGGACCAGGTGGAACCGGCAAGACATTCCTCTACAACGTGATTTACCACAAGTTTTTGAGCCTCAAGAAGAAGACAGCGTGCGTTGCCTGGACAGGAATAGCTTCGATACTACTGCCTGGTGGAACAACATCCCATCGTTTCTTCAACCTACCCATCGAGTTGAGCGAGGAAGGCATCTGCCTCTTGAAGAACCGCGACAAACTCCGACTTCAGGACATCGAAGTCGTTATATGGGATGAAGCAAGCATGATACCAAGGAAAGCCCTCGAGATCATCGATCGCACTCTCCGTGACGTGATGGGCAACGAGATTCCTTTCGGCGGAAAGAATATCATCTTAGGAGGAGATTTCCGTCAAGTCCTTCCCGTCGTGAAGAAAGCATCACGAAGACAAATCATCGACGAGTGTCTCAAGTCATCTCACCTCTGGCCTCTTTTCGAAGTCCACCATCTCTACGTCAACATGCGGGCAGGCGAAGGAGAAGAAGAATTTGCCCACTGGCTTCTTCAGTACGGAAACGGAGATTTGGATTCCCTTGTCATCGATGAATCTTCTGCTATGGTCTGCGCGGATTTGGTGGACTGGTTTTTCGAAGACGTAACAGATGTCACAAAGGATCTCGTGACTAGGATCATTCTATCACCGCAGAACGACGAGGTCAACAGAATGAACGAGAAGATACTTTCAAGAATACCAGGAGAAGAAGTTACGTGCCACAGCATCGACAAGGCAACCCTCAGTGGGATAGATAGAAGCGACGCCAGAGAAGAAGAAGCAACTTTGAGGTATGCGGACGAGTATCTCAACTCGCTCACCCCGTCAGGAATGCCACCCCACAAGCTCAAGTTAAAAGTCGGATGCATCGTGATGCTGATAAGAAATGTTTCAATAGCCGACGGACTCTGCAACGGTACCCGCATCTTGGTGAGAAGAATAGGTTGCAGAGTTTTGACAGGACAGATCATCACTGGAGAAAGAAAGGGCACTGTAGTGGATATACCGCGAATCCAGCTCAACACCTCGAGTGGACATTCCCAGTTGCCCTTCGTGCTGTATAGAAGACAGTTTCCAGTTCGACTGGCCTATGCGTTGACCATCAATAAAAGCCAAGGACAAACATTCGAACGAGTTGGTCTTTTCATCGAGCGACCCATCTTTGCTCACGGTCAACTATACGTCGCTCTGTCAAGGTGTGTATCCGGAACACAGATCAAGATTTCCGTCAAGAAAGGTGACTCTGTCAACAACATCGTATATCCCGAGGTACTTGCATGAAAGGTAACGTGCAAGATTCTTTCAGTTTATTTCTTTTCAGTTTTTTTTTTTCAGTTTAAATACGTTTCTCCATCCACATGAGTCGTGTGGTGGTGTGTCTCAAGAGGTTGTCCAGTATAGAGTGTATCGAAAAAAAAATTTTTTTTATTTTGATGATGCATTAGTGCGGGAAAGTTGTCTAAGGTGGCAGAAAGTACACGTGATTTTTTCAGAATTTTCGGGTAATATCTTGAGGTGCCACATAGGCCCTGAAGGTTCCCCATGCTATCCTATGGAGCGCGCAAGCCAAAAAGGCCGAAAATTGGTTTTTCACCCCTCATTCCTACTCTAATCACACGACGCGACGAATGTCTTCACTCGAATTATGGACCCTATATAATGTATACTACCCGACAAAAACTGAGTAAAAGCCTAAATATCTGTATTATGTTGATTGTGGGCTCAAATTTAAACGAGAAAAGACTCGATTTTCGACGAAATTTGAGCCTACAAAAAACGTAATATAGAGATTTAGGCTGTTATTCAAGTTTTGTTGGGTAGCATATAACATATCGGACCCATAACTCAAGTGAAGACATTTGTTGTGTTATTAGAGTAGGAATGAGGGACGAAAAACCAATTTTCGGCCTTTTTGACTTGAGCGCTCCATGGGATAACAAGGGGAACCCTCAGGGCCAATGTGGCACCTCAAGATATTATCCGAAAATTCTGAAAGAAATCACAGGTGCTCTCTGTCACCTTAGACAACTTTTCCGCACTAATGCATCATCAAAATAATAAAAAAAGTTTTTTCGATACATCTATTGTCCAAGGTGCCGCGAGTATTTTAGATGCGTAATTCGTACTTTATTACTGTTTTGTAACTTTGAAATAATGTCAACGTAAATTATTACTCCAGAAACGCTATTTAAAAATCAGTGTCTTCCAATGATTTCATATTGTGTTTTTTTTTCGAAACTTTAGCAAGCGTTGATTCAGATTTGATTAATGCTTTTCGATTTCGGAATACTAGCTTACTTAATAGAAAAAAATCCAAAATATTAGATAGCTTTTTATTAAAATTTTATACTTTTAAATTAGCTTACGTTCAAATTCACCCCCCACTTAATGTATTCATTACTAATAACAACCCTTAAAGCGATAGAACTTAAAAATATTTTAATGAATGTGAATTCTTCCTGTTAATTTTGATCTAATTTTAATAAAACTTGTTTATGAAAGCAGGTTTAAATATCTCATCACAACTAAAGGTTGTGAATAATAATTTGTTTAATCATTCAACTTTTTGGATTTTTTCCTTTATGGTTCGCCTCCAATTTTTCCAGATATTTAATGTACTATACTTAAAATAGCCCTCTTAAATCAGCGGAACTCATGACAACCTTTTTTTTTGCAAGCTTTGTGTTAATAACATAATCCGTCCCGCGAGGGACATTCACCATGAGTTTGCTTCTCTGATGGCCCTTCTGATGCTGTCATTAGTTAACTTGTTATGGATCATCACGTAGTCAAGATATTCCCCATTCTCAGAATGAAAAGACAAGATTATCTTCAAGATTTGCATGCTTCATTTTTAAGCTCTCCTCCTTGCCGATCGTGTCAACAGTCTTCCTTTTGCGTGTCTTTTGGTTTCGGTGAAGCTACGTACCTAGGGAGATTTATTCTCGCCCCTTTAGGAAGCCTCTCCCGGCCAAAAGCTATCCACCTGATTTGTTTGAGCCCCCCCTCTGCAAAGACTGGAAATGATTAGGGAAGATTGCGATTGAAATATCAGCAATGCCCCGATTTTCAATGTTCCATCTGATGGTTGCCGTCAATGATTCACGCTTACAGTTTAGAGAAGGGGCTGATACCTGGGTAAAAAACTAAGCCTCTAAACAATTGTAAGTGATGATGAGACTCCAGGTATCAGGCGGTTGCAGTGGACAATTGCCGGTAAAAGCCCATTACTCCACTTATACGGTAGAAAAGAGTTATGATTTTTAAACTTTCTTTTACACTTGTATCCTGCAAGTTGCTCTTCCTCATTTGTGTTTTTGTATAACCTTCTATTACACCATAACGTTAGAAGCACATGAGTGTCTCGGTGGTTAGAGAGAAGGGATGAACAAAAATAAACCGAACTGAAAGGGTTATAAAAGCTATTGCGGGGGTTGGCGAGCGAGAGCGAGCAGGGGGCAGAGCCCCCTAGTGCCTAAAATTAAGGTTTGTATTTGGCATTTTCTTTATTTGATTAGATCTAACTATAAATTGTTTAATTTTCTTTTGCATATAGTTTCTTCAAATCATCTGGATTGATTTAATTACCAGTAGGTTTTTTTAACTGCATAATGATAATGATTAAATGTATAAAAAGGTTTTATAACAGTAGAAGTGTGTATAAAATATCATGTATGTTACTGACATTTCTTTCTATAAATCATTATGAAACTGTTTAATTCAATTTAATATTTAAAAATTGACAAATATGCTTATTTTTTCTGTACAATTAATACACGAGTTTCAGATAATATACATCCCTTTACAAAAACAACATAAAAACTTGAAAAAAAACCATGCAGGTTTCCTGTCTGAAATTCGGACAACCTATACTGCAGTAAAACTGTATTAAAAAACAGCATAAAAACTTCAAAAAACCCGTGCAGGTTTTATGCCTGAAATTCGGACACCTGAACTGCAAGAAAACTGCATAATTTTATTCGGCAAAAAAACTGCACTGAAATCCTTCAGGTTTCCTGCAGTTAGGTTGTCCGAATTTCAGGCATAAAACCTGCATGTTTTTTTTAAGGTTTTATGCTGATTTTTTTTGCTGGGAAGGAACCAGTTAATCGTTTTAGCACCAGTTTTGACTGTTTTCATCATACATTAAGTGAATATTCAACAAATAAAGTTCGGGTCCCGATTTTGTCCGACCTTCCCCTAGTAAAGTAAATAATTTAAACAAATTATGACATATTAAGATTTTAACTTAATTTCATTTTCAAGAATGTTCATGGATTTAATATTTATTTTATACAAGAAAATACAAAAAATATACCCAAAGAAGATTATTTATAAATGATTACATTTTTATGATCCATTACAGTATCCAAATAAATAATTTTATTGATTTTATAAGACACTACTTAAATTCCATATACAAAGATAAATGCAACAATAATCTAATACCTCTAACAATAACTCTAAAATTTCCACCATTAAAAGTTTTTAAAAATTGATTTTTAGTTAGTATTTTATAGTTTTTTTTTATTAAAATGATAATGTAATCTAATCTTTCAAAAATTAGTGGAAGAAAACTCCACGCATCTGAGCCAAGAATAAATTTAAAGATATACTTCAACGTAAATTGCGTAATTACTAATTATTGTGTTTCAAATAATTGAAATACTTATTTATATAATTG
Organism: Tetragnatha versicolor; assembly: GCA_024610705.1. Classification (NCBI taxonomy): domain Eukaryota; kingdom Metazoa; phylum Arthropoda; class Arachnida; order Araneae; family Tetragnathidae; genus Tetragnatha; species Tetragnatha versicolor. The sequence goes on along the minus strand of JANDEH010000002.1, from coordinate 36,032,830 downwards.
AAAAAAGATACTTTTAAATTTAAAAAAATAATATAAAGTTAAGTTTTAGATTAAATAAAACATTTTTAAAATTTAATATACAATTCAACAAAAACTACGATTATATTGTTTTAATATTTAAAATATTCTTCAAAAATAATTCAAAATTAAATTCTTTAATAGCTCTTTCAAGAATTAAACATAACATAAGATCGTTATAAAAAGAAATGCTTTAAACAAAAATAATTTTTTATATTAACAAGATACAAGATGCATGTGCACCATGATAATAGAATTTGCTATATAAGATCTAGAATAAATTAAATAAATTGAACTAAAAACATAAATTGGAACATTATATTTGTAATTGAAAAAATGTATAACAAAAGTATTTAAAATGGATATAATTTTAAAAAATACTTATTTCTTTCCTATTACACTTAAAAGATTAAAGCTGCAACATTGTTTTATTTATTTTAAGCATTTTAATTCCCAATAACTTCTTTACATAAAAGTATTGATAGTTTGTTGAATTAATTGCAAAATTTTCACAATACATTCCACTTTTTATCCTTTCTCCCTCCTTTAATAATCTTTTATCCGGTTAACGAGTTTGGCCATGTGAACGGGGCATTAATATCAGAAAAAATATGCAGAGCATATTGCATTAAACTTCACCAAAATGATTTGTTTTCAACCTTCATTGAATGAGTTTATACAGTGAGTTGCATTTCTATATTATTATTGAATTATAATTTGAGTTATTTATGCTATAACGAAATAACTTTTTATTTGTAAGACACGTGGCTTTACACTTTAAATCAATAATTTAATCCTAGCTCTTTAACGGTGCATCTGCGCCCCCTCTTGTTTTTCAAAATATGCTTGTCTAGGTCCCCTCTACCTCCATGCGAAGTTCGTCCACGTAATTTCGAATCACCCTGTATAGATTCGAAAATTTATTTTGTAGGGAGGAGAATGAAAATGCACATACTTCAAGACTTGAAAATTATTGTATTCATTTTTGAAATTAGGCAGATTTACAAAATTTCCCTGATAATTATCAGATTTTCTGAAATTCCCTGATTTTCCCTGACAATTTCAGGTTTTTAAGGTTTTCCACCCTGCACTGAGATATTCGAATAAGGGCCGAAGCAAATCCTCTCTCTGATAAAAAGAAAGAATCGCCATTTTTAAGCAGGGCATCCCAGCACTCTGCTCCTATTTGCCCACCAGGACATACCATCTTAATTTTCCCTTCCGATGGCAAAAACCGACGTCAAACAAATCGAAGGGGGGACAGAGGAGCCTCCCATCGAGCGTAAAAAAACAACGGCATTACGCCCCAACAACAACACAAGTAATCCCTAGCACAGTTATTTTTAAGTTAGAGGGAGAGAGAGAGCGGGAGAAAACGCCAGCATAAAATCAACATATCTCGATTTTCAATCAGCATTAGATTATGGAAGGACGACGGTAAGAAGAGAGGGAAAAATTAAAAAGGAGGAGGAGAGCGGGAGAAGAAGAAAAAAAAGAGAGGAGGGAGACAAAAGATGAGGTGGGGGAGAGAGAAGAAGAAGAAGCGCAAGAGCAAGGGATGAAGAATGCTCCGAGGATGGAGAGAAGAGAGAGAGAGAGCCATCAACTAAGATGGCAACTGGGCGGGGGGGTGGAAGACTTTAGAATAGAAAAAGCGATCGATCGGGCAGGGGGGGGAGATCGATTCGAAATAAAAAGAGAGGGAGGGATGAGTCAGCGTGCATATTCGAGCGGGGGAGTGAGGGAGCAGCCAATGGGGAGGCGGCACATGACCGCTGCGCCGGCACGCCATTGGCCGGCGGCGGCGGGGAGGGCCGGGCTCGACCCCGAGAATGGCTGAAATCAAATCGTGCTAAATATATGGGATTTACAACTGTCCGGAGCCCTGGGCTTCAAGGCTGCTCTACACTCATTTCCAATTTCGAAGGGGAGGCGGGCCCTGCGACTTTAAACTACGCCTCTTTTGTGAAGGGAATTTCGATGCGGCCTCCCCCGCCTCATCTGGAATGCAGTCCTGGATTAATATATATTTTTAGGCCCTCCTTTTGTAAGGAAAAAAGCGGCTTTAAAAAAGCGGCCCGCACAGGCGGCTGATTATGAATAAGCGGGCGCCCAAAGTACACCGTCAGGAATGCCTCGAGATCCCCTTTTCTCTCTCTTCCCTAGGGGGGGATGGAGTGTATGGGATGGACGTCATCGTCGAACGCTACATATTTAAGTGTCTGAAATTAACGACGAGGGCATAAATTGTAATTTTAAATGGGGGAAAGATTTGATGAATAACGTCTGACTTTACATATCTACTCAAGCACTGACATGGTCTTTGGATATGTGCATATATAAGTATTGTTAACGGAAACAATTTGCATTTAAGTTTTCTTGTTATTTTAATATGAAAAAATCGTGAATAAATAGCATCTGAATATTTCAGGAATAAGCTATCTTTCTAGCGAGATCAATCTCGAAAAAGTACTAATTTCGAAAGGTTTTTAAAGATACCATATAATCGAAAACACTACTTGTGTTTTTGCTCAATGTTTTCACGTTCAATAAAACACATAAAATGAAAAGCTATAAGCCTATTGAACTCAAGTTTAATATTTTAAATGAACACCATACTACACAAAATAAAATTATTTCAAGTTCCTAAAAAACAGCTCTAAGCGTTTCAATACGCTAGAAGTATATCAAATAGTCATTATAAAACATTATATATAAAACTCACATTAAAAATAATGTTATGGATATAGAACCCTTACATTTTTTAAGTTCTGCTAATAATTTGAGTTCGTTTGATCTTGTAAAGGAAGTAATATGAGGTTGGATGCCAGACCAGATATATTAAAATAATCAAGCAAGAATTAGAATTATATTCTAATCTCACTAAAATTTCATTCTAATAAGATAGACCAACATATTATTTAATAATAAAACATGCATAACCAGCACTTCAAAAAAAATATTAAATTTTTTTGGCGTCAAGCAAGTTTTGTTTCATCAAACATTTTGTGTTTAAGGTTAAATTGTTGTCAAAAGAAAAAAGTAGAAAATAATGTATCATTATTTAAAGATTATAGAGAAATCTCTGTTTGTGAAAAAAACTTTCATTTATGTTGTAAATATGCATAACAACAGATAAAGCTTTTGTATTAAGGGCAGTACAGCGATATAATAATTTGGTGTAGTTAATTTTAAAACCGAAAAAAAAAACGCAAGATTTTACCTTTCAAAACAAATTTATTTAAATAAATTAAATGACTATACTTATATATAGGAAAAATATCTTCCACACAGTAGCAATATAAAAAATCCCACCCATAAAAAATTAAAAATTTATAAGAAGTATTGTTTATGATGCAATTGATCAAAACACCAAGATATTTTACAAGACATGTAACAAGCGATTTCACGAGTATAAAGCCAAATTAAAAAATAAATTTAACTTAATGAAATTGAAATAAAAGTAAGCATTTAAGATTTGCCCAAGCAAAAATTGAAAATTTAGCTGTTCCGCACGGGTAAAAATGTAAACACGACAACAACACCGTCAAAGAGTCCACCCCTTTGACTGTCCACCTGCAGCAGCGAAATAGAATGTTTACGATCCATCAATAACGGAGTATTATCTCTTTATACTCCGGTCACCGAATCACGGCGGCACGCTTCAATCGTAAAAAATTTAACGAGCGCCGGATGCACCCGCGACTGCATTAGCCCGGCCACTGCGTGTGGTCAAGCAACGGCCATTCCGTCTAATTGGGGGGTCATTCGGATGGATGGGGAATATGCCGATTGCTCCTGTGAGTGACCACTCTGACCACTTTGCTTTGTTTGCTTGTTTGGTATTCGCGGATGGACGTGTGTTTTCCGGGTGCGAGATATTAAGCTACCCTGTTGCCTGATTGAGCATTTTCTGCAGTGTAAATGTTTTTGATTATATAAGATAATACAGAGAGAAATATGTTATTATTTTTATTCATATCTTTATTTCTTTATTGAACGTTTTTAATAAGGATAATTTTAAGAAAATTTTTTAAAAAATATATATTTTTTAATTTTTAAAAAAATTACTACTTATAAAAATTTACTAATTTATAATTTTCTTTTATTGTGATTACGGGGTGTCTTTAGCATTTCAGATGACTTAAGCTTTATTGAGTTGAATCTTGAAATATTTTTACTTTACTCTTTGAGTATAGAAAAATAAGACAAATATTCAAGATAAACAAATTTCAAAAAAAACACATGCTTATAAATGCATGCACATAAATGCTTTTAATTTATTTCAGTTTTAAATTGCTCTGAGATAATACTTTAATTTAATATCATAAAAATTAGTTATTTCGAAGAAATAGTATGCCTTTTATAGAGGTTTGAATTCAAGCAATAAAAATTTAGAAACTTAAAAAACTATTTTGTGAGTATCTTATATCGCAATCGTTAGGTTACCAAAAGCGCAAGAGAAATATAATTTAATACAATCAATTTTTATCAAACAAAATATCTTAATTTTTCAATAAGAAGAAAACATAAACAAGCAAAAGAGTTTGAAGCAAGTGATGCCAAGATGGCTTGAAGATAACTGACACATTACCCATTTATATTTAAAATTAATTTAATACACTCAGTAAATATTTAATGTTTTAAGTTAAGGTAATAACCTAATAAATGTACCCAAATATGTATACGTTTTATAAAAAATGAAATATAAACATTCTCTAGTTTAATACTTAAAGGCATGAAATTTAAATTATTTCTTGAGTTCTTTGTTTGCTGTACAAATTTTTTTATCATATTACAAAAGTTAATAGACCCCTATCTCAAAAATATATATATACATCAGAGTTTGAAATCAACCAATGCATTTCATACATATTGCTTGATATCACGAATGACAACAAGAATACAATGATCCAAATAAAGTTTTAAAAAGTACTAATTATTAAAATTTGTCTATTTTGTTGTAATTCTAAAATTTGTCTAATCTACTATTAATGATAGAATTTAGTAATATAACAACTTATTTTGTGTTCTATTTCATTAGCTATCAAAGTAATCAAAGGTTTACCTCAAAGAGTATTGATATAAATATAAGTGTAAATTTTAAACTCAAAATAAAAATTTTATAGGGAAAGGTTTCACAGGGAAAGGTTGCACAGAAACTATTTTGGATTAGGTTATAAAAATAATGGGTTATATAAATTCACATGCCTAATACGATATATTTTGCAAAAGGAACTTGGTATAATTTATTTTCAAAAACGTTTGCTATTTATCAATGTACAATTTATAACCCAATTTTATATTTCTTTTCACACACACTCACTTTATAAAATTTGCTTAAAAATTAAGAAACAAGATATGATTGTAAAGAAAATACCCATATCTTTATGTAAAATCTAATATCCTTCTATAATTATATATATAATTAGCTTCTCCTACATCTCTTTAGAATGCAAAAATTAAAAGATAAAAAAAATATTGGAACACAAGTTTCTAGTCTAAAGAGAAATGTATTTTTTATCACCTGCTATATGTATACTTCTTTTAAAAATATTAATTATTATAATTATAAAATTATGCACAACACTAATTTTCGGAGTAACTTAAAATTTGAAGACTGCAGCTGATAAATGTTCTTACTATTTTAAAGTTACATAACAATCAGTCGATGCTTGTTATATTCCTGTAATCTACATTATAAAATTGGATTTTTTTAAACTTATTTTATAACTAAAATAAATGTTGCTATTACTTTTATTAACAATTTTTAAGACGAATTTCATGGTACTAAGTATTAGTTTAACGTCTTGTTAGTTAATATTAATTATTAAAACAAAAAGATACATTATTATAAAATATTTAACAATAACTTTGTAATAATGATTGGAAAACTCCAAAAACCGTTATTTCTCAAAACATATATCTTAAAATAGTTATTGACACCAAGTCTATATTTCTACCAGACTTCTAAATATGCTCACTCTTTAGTTTCTTTTTGGAAAGAAATTTTAAACCTAAGGGTGCCCTGCAAATGCTAGAAACACTTGAAAAACACATAGAAACACTTATTATGCAAAGCTAAGTAAACACGATAATGAACATTGAACAATTCTAATCAAAAGCGTTTTTATTGGTTTGATATTGGGTTGCGATTATGTTGCAATTGTGTAAAAAATATAGTGATGTTAAAGTGTTAAAAATTACAAACACAGAAAATGTGTAATTAAAGTGTTTCGGTCCGAATTTAAAAACAATATCCTCTTCAAAGCATATTTTATAACACTATTTTTAGAACACTATCATAACATAATAAGTTGTAACAACACAACTGAAGTTGAAGTGTTTTACCTGACAACAAATTTGAGGATAAAAATGTTCTTTAATGTTTTTGATATGTTTATTTTTGTGTGGAGCGTTTTTAGTGTACTAAACTGATTTTTGTACCGATTAAAATTTAATTTTAGACCTAAGATAAACTCTTTCAACCAATATCTAGCCACATCATTCACCTGACTTGTTTGAAAATGATTGATAACATTGATATTGATGTTATCTCTCAACCAGTTGAATGACAAAACACAGAACTAAATATTATTTTTAAAAAAAGCGGGGTGACCCTAGGTACATTTTGGCCCTTCTACATACACTAATCCCCCCCTTCTCTTAGCTAGCTCCTTAATTGTATATGTTTAAAAACACTGAATAGTTGTTCTCAGAACAAAAAAAATAACTACTTCAGGAGATTTTACATAATTTTAACGCATTATATGATGCATGATTATTTAAGTCTACTGTTTTAATGTTCTTAAAATGTAACGATTTTTACAACAATAGGAAAAAAGCATTTAATTAATCAAGTACACTGCATGGAAATATTTCCGCAATCGTAATAAAAATCTGAATGTTAACAACATTCATTTTAAGTTTTTAAAATCATTCTTGATGTTCAAATCTCTTGAAATTTTCAAACAGCGTGTTCTAAACATCGACTTTCCCGTTTTACTTATCAACCACAATTTAAGTAACCAACCTTCCAACCAAAATCTCAAAAATACAAAGCTGGCTTCTCAAACCGCAAAAAAAAATATCCTCGATAGCAGCAAGGATACTCGAACGTAATAGGGGGGGGGGAGATCACCACACCGAATTCAATGTTACGAAGGCCGGCGCGTTCCACTTTCCCTATTCAGATTGGCCCTCATTGTATAAAATTTTCTCAGGGGCAGGTGGAAGAAGTCTTAAGCAGGTGCTCGCATAAGAAGGGGACGGAAACACTTTCGGAGAGAGAAAGAGGGCACACTTTCAATTTTCCCTAATGCCCGAGGAAACAGTGCGTGAAATCTGGCTGCTTGGTGTGGGAATGATTAATCTCCACATTAGCTACCGGAGTTTGTAATGCATACGCAGGTATCTGGTTGTAATAATACGAGGAAGGATGTTCTGCTGAAAGAAAAAATGCATTTTTAATTAAGGATTATTTTTAAAGGGATTTTCGACGGGCTTTTGAGCGTGAAATGCGAGCTGCTACTACTTCCTCTTTTGGAAACACCCACTGCCTGGAGTGGTTTGGTGATAAATTGGTTTTGTGATGATGTGACAGTGATGGTAGGTTATTAATTATAGAAAATAAGGTAACTCTAAACTGTCTATTGCTGACTGAATGATAAACCGTATTTGAAATTTTGAAAAGGGAAGAAATGAACGCTCTGAAGAAACTTAACAAGAGCCGGTAATTTTTAAACCATTAGCCTTAAAAACAGAAACTTATACAGCATGTTACAGAACTTTATGTGAAGATTCATATTTTAAAATAAGTCATACTTAAAATAGGAATGGGGAAGTGGAGATGCACTGTTAAAGTTTTAGGACATAATGTAGTACGAGGGCGTTACAAAAAGCGATTTTCTTACAGTGGTACTAGTTAAGTCATAAAAAGTGCAATAAGAAGATACAAGAAGTGTAAAGAGTTTAGCCAAAGAATGGAGTCCCATTTGTCTGATGGTATTCCAATAATCAAACAGGAATTTATTTAAGTTAAAATACAGGTTTGAGTCACTCGGATAAAAATCGAGATTAAGTGTGGGTGATCAAAACGGGTCCCAGCAAATGGCCATGATCTACTGAAGATGTTTCCCTGGAACTCCATTCTTTGGTTTGAACTCTCAATATATACAACTAGCTGTTACGACCCGGCAAAGCCGGGTCTTACAGCTAGGCTAGCCTTTTATGCGAGCTTCCCTCGTTACTACTTCAAGTTCCTATTAATTATACATTAAATAAGAAGTTTAACTTCTTTATCTTACCGCTGAAATATCACTAATTTATCATATTCAAATAAGTCACTCAATTTCGGCTGACCACCACCGAGCTGATTTGGGCAAATTTATTCTTAAATCAAATCTTACTACCCTTATATAAACTCATTTTAAATGGCATTCTCCCCAAACATTCCATTATTAAATTATTATTTGATTTTAATTTGCCTCATTATTTGAAGATAGTTTGTTATGGGGCGCCTACGGCGCCCACGTATTTAGGTCTAGCACGCCATCTTTGCTTTCTTTCTTTAGCTAAGCGACGTTTTTTTGAGGTAGGATCTTCATCATCACCCATGACAATGACTATGAGAAAGAAAAAAATGAATAGTAAAAATTGAGATGATTACTATTGAAAGCTGATTCTAAAAGTGAATAAGTTATATAAATCAGTTGAAAAATAAATAAAATTCAATTATTTACTTACTTAAGAAATAATTAATTTTTCGTTTCCGAAAGTAAATAAAGATTATTGCCAAAAAAAAAATCAAAAAGCGCTTTTTATACGATTATTTATTAGATTTATTATTATTGTTGAATTAGAAACCAACTTCCCTAAAAGTAACTTTTTAACCTTTATTAAGTAAACCAACTTTCTTGAAAGATATTTAAAAGCTATTATATTATTTTAATTTTAATTACTTTTATTTATTTATTTTTCTGATTATTGCGAGATGGCATCATAGTGTGCGAGCGTTCCAGAATCAGTGAGTCAGTGAGTGACGTGGGCTTTTATATGAGAGATATTGCACTTTTATAACTCATCCCAGGGTTTGACAAGTGTTTCAATTTTGATCAAATTTATGGTGAAAAAAGCTTGCATACTGCTGTACCTTATGCAATAAATATTTTCATTCAAATATATTTTGTTTTATAAACGGGTTTTGGGAATATCGCTTTTTGTAATGCCCTCGTACTACATTAGATCTTAGCACTTTAACGGTATATCTCCGTCCTCCATTCCCATTCGAAAAATGCTTGTCTAGGTTCCCTCTAACCCAAGGATGGCCAACCTGTGGCACGGTAGAGTTAAAACAGTGGCACGTGAAAAAATTGGATAATTTCGAAAAAAATAATGTTATCTGGCCTCATCAATGAGGTTTCAGTGCTTCGTCTCTTCTTAACACTTTTCTTCGTCTAATTCCTTTTTTTACGGTTTCATTAATGATTTTCACTAATTATCTTTACTCAGTTCTAATTCTTTTTTTACGATTTCATTAATTATCTTGATTCAGTTCTAATTTTTTTCAAGATATATTAGATGATCAATTAATTTTTACAGCTCCACTACTCAGACTAACTTAAGAAACAATGGCAATGCTTTTGCCTAAAATTATCATAATATTTTTCACTTTTTATATGTTACTATTTCCTAAAAGGTTGGCCCACCACTCCTCTAACCTCACTATGAATTCTGAAACATTCTTTATAAAAAAGTGAAATTTCTCACCCAAAAATGTACTTCCAGGGATGAAATTAGCAAGAGAGCAAATAGTCTGAAAACATCACATCATTTGGGCCATATTTATGAAGTTTCTTGTCTAGAAGGAGTTTTTGCAATGATTATTTATATATTATTACTACAAAAAAGTGTCTTTTACAAGGGGTTTTACATAATTCTAAAAACTTTTAAGCTTTAAATAGATAAAAATTAATTTTTTACTAAATTTACTTTAAAGAAACAATGAAGGGAAAGGCGTTTAAAAATCAGAAAAGGCAGAAAACTTGTGGGAAAACGAGCGAACAGTTATTGGAAAAGATATAAATAGTAGTTTATGTAGGAAGTTTCCGGAAAAAGTAATAAAGGTATCATTCGTGAGTTGACAAAGTAGAATTATAAACTTACATTACTCTGATATTATCACAAAAGTTTCTCTAACTTCAGGTATAACAGAAAATGTTTGCTTAATGCTTTGATTGCAAAAGTTTGCAAATTAAGAAAAATATAAAAAAGTTTGTTCAAAAGGAAGTATCGCACCTAATCTATTTTAATACCTGTATGTAAAAAAATCATCAAAAAAGTAAAGTACGAAAGAATAGGTACCATAAATGAATAATGCAGTCGGGTTGAAAGTAAAATTTCTTGTTAAAGGAAATTAAGAGGTTAAATTTAAATACAAATTATGGAAAAGTTAGTAGGATACAAAATGAGTTATGAAAGAGTGTAAAAAAGAAGAAATAAATTTGTTTGTAAAAAACATAACAATGAAATAAAAAGGGTAATAAGAAAAAATAAGACACACATGAAGTAAAACATAAACATAACCGATAAGATTCATCATAGAAAGGTTTATCAAGTAAATCTTAGAATCCAAATGGAGTAGGCAAATGAAACCGAGCACCTTAATCATTCTATGCAAATAGGCAGAACTGTCATTAAATATTATCGAAACAAAATTTAAGCCTAAATCATGGCGAAGAATAAAAAGCTAAAAGAGCTGAATTTCTGATAAAAATATCTCTCTATCTCTCTATTCTAAAAAAAAGTTTTTGGTGAACGGTTTCCAGAGAAAGGCTTTTTAATTACTGAACCAAATGACACATATATGGTATCAAAATGTCCGAATTCTTTCCGGATTTCCGAGTAAGCCCTTCGAATTTTCAAAAAAATTCTTAATTTTAAAATATTTCCATTTTTTTAGATTTCGGATAAGGTCGCAGTTACAAAGCAAGAAACTATGAATTTTAAAACAATTGAAAATATATTTCACTGGTTTTTTAACATTCAAATACATTAAATAATCATCTTTCTATTTATCACACTAATTTAAAAAATATATATTGGATTCTTTTTAACATAATTTATATTTTTCCTGTTCAAACGATTTTAATTATATTTAAAACTAATGTATAATTAATTTATCTTTTATTTTTAAATAATTAATTCATATTTATATATTTATCTTTGTCGTTGTGGCAACCTAATCATTACTATATTTACAATCCTACTACTCAAGGTATATAAACTAACAAGGTATGCTCATAAGTGACGTCACCCAGGATATAAAATAACGGACCAATCAATGACGAGCATATCAGCCAATACAACGCCATTGCAATGCAACAGATCGTAGATACATCAGGATTAATTGGGTCGATATTATTGAAATTCATTATTTAGTTTGTTTTAAAACTTATGAATACAATCACCCACTTATTTAAAAAAATTAGTTAAAAGTATTAAAAAAGATAATTAAAGTGACAGACGATTTTAAGAATACTATTTCTGAATCTCAAATAAAAATAAACAAGCTGACTGGACTGTAAAAGGATCATTAAAGGTAAATGCACTAAAATTTTGAATAAATCCATTATTAAATTAAATTAATTAGTTCTTAGATTTTAGCTCATTGTTTTCCATATTTTCAAGTACTTGCTTTATTTAGATACTGAATATTTTTTGTTTTAAAAATCTAAACAGCTTCGATACAATGGATATTCAAGTTTGACATAGCAGAACAGCGATATTAATTTTATCATAACAAGAATGTTCTGAAAAGTTTTCATGATTGAATATTTGCTTAATATTTTGTTTTCTTTGTATCAGCAGCTGTTTTAATTTCATTTATACAAGTTAGTAATTAAAATCAATAAGCGGAGAGATTGAAGCACATCGTTGTAGAGCTCAAGGTTCATATTTTTGATCGGCTATTATTGAGTTAATAGACAGGGTGCCAAATGTCAAAAAAGGGGTCAACCGTGTATTAGAATGTGTATGAAATTTTATTGCTAATTTTGATAGGTTATGATGTCTAGATTGAAGAACCGATTGATGCCACCTCGTAAATGTTGAGCATTTTGAGGAATTCAAGATGGCGTCCATGGTAGCCACAAAATAGTATTTTCGATTTACCTTTAATAAAATATAGCATGTGGGGTATCATTCTTTTTGTTTTTTAATTGGGAAACATTTATTTTAAACAAAAAAAAGTTTAAAATTATTTGAAATACTTTTATTTTGAAAATAATTAGGATGGAACTGTAATTTGGTTACAAAAGATCTTTGTTCATTTGATATTGGAGGAGCTGATTTTTTTCTAAAAATATTATGATCCAGTTAACAAATTACGTATGATAAATAATTTCCTGATTGAATTTTAACCATTCTTTGTTCAGTTTTCATAAATTTTTAAAGAAACCATGTATAATCCAAAATTTAATACTATGCTTTGCCTTTGATACGTAAGTAACATTTAATAGCAATTATTTCAATCAAACATTTTAATTATTATCTAAACAATTCCAGCTACCTAAATAAAAGTTTCATTTCAATTTTAAATCATCTAAGAGTAATCTGTAGTATCTTAAAAAACATCTAACTTCTTTCCGTATCACTTTCATTCAAAATCTCCAAAAGTTTTGTGTTAGGCCTGCAAAATTTCCCCTCTTCTTTGTAACAATGACATATACTCGTAAAGCTGCAGGAAATGGTACTGGAATGATAGTCATATCTAATAGTTGAACAGGGGTCCTCAGTTCTGAAGAGAGCACTTAGACACTTCTAATATTCAGTCTACATTTCAGGTATTGGAATCGGTATAATCTCCTTCTCTTAATTTTTCTGCCATCCAAATAGTGTTGGATCCATCATAGTTGTTTAAGATAACGACAAACTGGCAGCCTTATTATATGGCTTGAAAGTGAGCCCGTTTAACACTCAGTGCGAAACACTCATGTATTGTTGGTGGAAGGGTCTGAGAGAAGGAATTGTTGGTGGAAGAGTCTGAAGAGAAGGTGCGCGAAACTGGGCGTGTCCTATTTTCTTTCTCCAAAGAAGAATTCTGCTTCCGTCATATTTACCACGTATTCTACTCTATACGAAGAAGATAAGAATGAAGGGATCTCTTTAATTACCTTGGAAGACGTCCATAAATAACATGGTGTTTTTCACAAATTTGGGACCGCTCCCTCCCTTTTGGTGAGATTTTGGTGGACCCTACTCCACTTGCCCCCACCCCCTTTTAAAAAAATTAGTTTCTTTGATATTAATATTTGTTGTTTGTTTATTTATTTGATACTTTTTTGACTCGTAATTTCTCCTTGGTTATGTCGCTCTCTATGCGGCCCATTTCATATAATCCTTTCCCAGAAAATTATTTTTTCTAAAACAAATTAAAATATTTTAATTTGTTTTATTTTTATATCCATTTTAAAAACTAATCAGAACATTTCTTCTAGATGGTACATATGTATGTACCATCTGGAAGAAATGTTAGGAGTAATTAAGTAATAACAGAAAATAATACATTGCTTTTATTTCATTCAGAATATTCTGAATGAAATAAAAGCAATGCATTATTTTCTTTTATTACTTAGTTACTCCTTTTAGTGTTTTAATGTAATTTGTAATTATTCTAAACCCAATTTATTTTAAAATTATGCAAAATATGAATTTATAAACAAAATATAGACATTAAAACACAGTGTTAAAAAAGTCCTGCTTTTTCAATGAAATTTGTTTGTTTTACTAAAAAACCTATTCCAAACTTAATTAAAGTAAAAAATAACGTCAAATATCGTTTCTTTGACCCAAAAAATACCATATATGATGTATTGCATGCTATATTTTTATTTTCAAAAGTATTGATTTCAATGGAGGCCATTTTGGACGCCATCTTGATTTATAAAAAATGCTCAATATTTGCAGAGTGGCATCAATCGGTTCTGATATCTACACCATCAAATCTATCAGAAACCGTCATAAAATTCCATACACATTCCAATGCACACTTTTCGAGTTGGCACCCTGACTATAAAATTATTGTTCTAATTCAAAACACTTGATAACCTATAAACATGTTTGTAATTGTGTCCAGTGTAAACTGTTATAAAAGTTTCTTTGGTCCTTATTTTAAGAAAAATCGCCAAAAATAAGCATTTTCCCATGATGTGAATAGGGAATATATCCTGGGTGACGTCATTTTCAAAAGCCACGCCTTTTTCGCCGGAAGAGCATACCTTGTTAGTTTATATACCTTGCCTACTACTATTATAATTGTGAATGTTTGTCCGGATGTTTGTTACTCTTTCACGCAAAAACTACTGAATGGATTTTAATGAAATTTTACCATAATGTAGCTTATACATCAGAATAACACATAGGCTATAATTTATAAAGAGAAAATCAGTCCTTCATTCTTTTTTTCCCGTTTTTCCTGCTTTTTTTCACTTATTTTTCCGTGTTTGAAAACCTGTTTTACCAGTCATACAACGAGTTAAAAATAAAACATTGTTTCAAATGAGACACAGATCACTAGACTTTTTCATTTACTAGATCTTTTATTTTAGTTTTAAACACTGGTTTTAAATTTCTTAATTTGTTCACTAGACTTTTTACTAAGGTTTCAAATTTGTTATTTTATAAAGGCACCAAGATATTATTAAACATTATCAGAAACATCGGAATTGTAAAAAGTGACAAGAACACCGGGATTGGAAAATTAGCGAGAACATCGGGAAGGAAAAATTACCGAGAACACTGGGATAGGAAATTTACCATAAAGACACCCAGAATACCGGAATATAAAAATTACCGTAAACACTGAGATAGGAAAATTACCGGGAACGCAGCCGGGATTAGAAAAATTACCATGATCACCGGGCAACGGGATAAGATTACCGGGAACACTGGGATAGGAAAGAGGCGCCTGGGATACCGGGATGATTTGTAATATTGCTAATTTACAAAATTATAAATGTATTTTAAGAAATATTTTAAAAAATAAATTTATACACCCCACCCGTGCAAGGCCGGGTATAACAGCTAGTAAAATATAAACTCGCTTTCAGAAATTTTGAACTTTTGCATTTATTTATTACAATAAAAATTATTTTTATATCCTTTTGCAAGTTATATTATTTAAGGTAGTAAAACGTAACTTTTTTTTATAATGCCAAAACGCAAAACTAGATATGGCGGGGGAATGTTTTAGAAATAAAGATAAAAATCGAAAGTCAGAACATTCGTGTCATTGCTATGAAACTCACACAATTTCGATGTTTATTTGTTCTCATGAAGCAAAATTCTAAATTTTCGGGATGTTTACGATAATTACTACATTTTTCGCAGACAATCAATGAAAATCATTACAAATTTTAAGAAAGTAAAATTTATTCCGGAGATGTTTCAGTGCTTCTGAATGGATCTGTGGGAGAAAAACATTACCTTGGGGAAATGGTAAAAGAAAGTTTACACTGCTTTGTTACTAATTTTTTTGGAATTAAATGGCGATCCGCCAATTCATATTGCCATAAAGGAACTGTTAAAATTTCGCCGCTGAATGAATATTCCCCTTTTTTGAAAGAATACCCCAGAGAAGTAGTTCCCCTGTTTTAAGAATGTTTTATAAAATGAGTAAGTGCTGTGAGCTGTGTTTTGTGAGGATGGCAAAGAGATCCTTAAGTATCAGCGTCAGCAGTTAACGGGGGTTGGCGAGCGATAGCGAGCAGGGGGCGGTAGCTCCCTAGTATATAAAAAAAGAAATTTGCAAAGAAAACCTTATATAAAATAGGATTTCCAAAAACACACCAAATACATATCGGACTCAATCTGAAGTTATCATCAAATTCCTTCAGCTAAGCAAGAAATACTTGCAACATAGCAAGTAAATTTAGCATTTAATTTAATATTCACTTTTATTTTATTTCAATCGAGTGATGAGTGCTAGGAAAAAATAGAGCAAAGATTAAACCCTAAACCACTAGAGAAAAAACGATAATACTTTCCTTTAACCGACAAAATCCCAAGGCGTATAAATTAACAGTTTAAAACCTGCCAAATAGAATATTCCCCGACTTATTTATTCTAATCAAATGCGTCAAAAGCGATTAGAATAACACCTGACGCCCATTACCGGCATACTTTTTACACCCTTCCCAGATAAATAATGACGAAGGGCTTCTTCCTATTACGTCCCCTTGAATCGCGTGCCTTCCCCAACATGTCACATCATCACCAAGGCCAAAAGATTCAAATGAAGTCGTCTGAGGAGGCTCGAGCGCCCTCCTCGTGATCATTGAAAAAATCGGGATCGCGCGTGGAGAGCGGTGTGTGACGGCTCCAGAAAAGGATGACGGATTGCGGTTTAATGTTTTTTGGACTCCCACCGGAGAGGTGAGGTACTAGTGCTAGGAGAAGTGAAAATAAAAAATGGAGGGGATGCCGAAGAAAGTAGTGAGGGAGTGAGTGTGTGTCACTCTTGGATGGACGTGAGCGGAAGTCGCAGGTTTTGTTCTGTTTTTCGGCCAAGAAAGGAAATTTTTGCTTACAAATGATGAATAGGTCGCTTTTTGAACAAATAATTGAAATTTTTGTATTGGCCGAACTGTATCTTTAAAAAATTTGGTGACACACTCCTGATGCCATCATTCAAATATTTTAAAAATCTTTAAGGAGTTTTATATAGTATTTTTAGATTAAAGGCATTTAGTCTTTTGTATAAAGTAGCCTTTAGTATTGAAAACAAATAATTGAGAAATAAACACAAAGGGAAACTTTAATTGTTTGCGAAAGTATTCAATTTTTTATGTTTATTGGCTTTTAAATTTTACCCTTTGCTCTTTAATAGGTGAATGAGGCCTTAAATATTCGTTTAGAAGTAATTTCATCAGGAATATTTCATTTTGTCCCTTTGTAATTACCCTTTGTAGTTACCTCCAGCAGTTAATAAATCTCTGTAACTTAATAGAGTGATATAATGCAGATCATATTTCCCAACTTTTTATAGGGAGGTGTGGATGGCAATGTTCATGCCTTAAAAAATTCAAAATAAAATGAAATGGGACATTAATGTCTAAATACAAATTCAAATGTAATATTCATTAAACTAATTCAATACTTAACTTACAACTTAAAATAAGTAACTATATAGAGTGATATAGAGTGATATAATGCAGATCATATTTCCCAACTTTTTATAGGAACGTGTGGATGGCAATGTTCATACCTTAAAAAATTCAAAATAAAATGAAATGGGACATTAATGTCTAAATACAAATTCAAATGTAATATTTATTAAACTAATTCAATACTTAACTTACAACTTAAAATAAGTAACTATATAGAGTGATATAATGCAGATCATATTTCCCAACTTTTTATAGGAACGTGTGGATGGCAATGTTCATGCCTTAAAAAATGAAAAATAAAATGAAATGGCACATTAATGTCTAAATACAAATTCAAATGTAGTATTTATTAAACTAGTTCGATACTTAACTTTACTTCTACTTGAGATTGATAGATCAGGAAAGAAAAGATTGCAGAATGTATTTTTCTTAAGAATAACATCCCTTTAAAATCTATTCTTTTAATCAAAAATAATATTACTATCATACTACCCTGTAGAAGAACTGTAACATCAGAAACAGTACTTATAGTTTCATTTTACCCCGAGAGGTAAATATAAAATAAAACGAGCATGAATATTTCTAGCGAAGTTAAAATAAGTTTAAATTTGATACATTTCAACACCAGAAAATAGATATAAATTGTAATCAGAAATAAAAAGAAGTGTGCAATTTATATTGGTTAAAAGCTGTTAGGAAACATACTAAATTAAAATCAAGCAATAATTTATTATACCTGAAATGTATAAAATTGCTATAAAAATTTTAAAATCTCACGACGCCGACGGCTTAAATAGCTTAAGGGGTCTCATGACTCTTGACTACGACGAACTCTTAACTAGGGTCGAACTAGTATTACACTAAAACTAATTTCTGTAGAAACTTTAAATTTTTACTGCATAATAACTATACAGGGTGTTTCAAAATTGCGTTGCACGGCTTTTATTCGAAACCAGCGCCTCTTAGGGTCATGGAAGTAAGGTCTACCCCTAGGTAAGTGACCCTGGAGAATCCATTAAGATGACTTACAGCGCCCCTAGCGGCGAAACTAAAAAGTTAAAAAAATTAATTTAAAAACTAAAGGAGATAGAGCAAAAACCTCAGTGATAGTATTGTTGCCAACGTCAAGAAGAACTCATTGAAAAAAATTTGATCAAAATATCTTGAATATTCGCGGAGATATTAGCATGTGAAAATAGCACTTTTTCGGGGGTCAAAAAGGAAAAAGTTCGCATATTTGCAAATTTTTCACTGTTATTGTGTAGTTTTGTGTTTTTTTAGTTGAAAGAACACAAAATTTTATTAAAAAATCAAAAAATTTGCAAATATGCGAACTTTTCACTTTTTGACCCCCGAAAAAGTGCTATTTTCACATGCTAATATCTCCGCGAATATTCAAAATATTTTGATCAAATTTTTTTCAATGAGTTCTTCTTGACGTTGGCAACAATACTCTCACTGAGGTTTTTGCTCTATCTCCTTTAGTTTTTAAATTAATTTTTTTAACTTTTTAATTTCGCCGCTAGGGGCGCTGTAAATCATCTCAATGGATTCTCCAGGGTCACTTACCTAGGGGTAGACCTTACTTCCATGACCCTAGGAGGTGCTGGTTCCGAATAAAAGCCGTGCAACGCAATTTTGAAACACCCTGTATATCAATACATAAGTACCCAAAATAACAAAAAGTTCTGATGGTTTTTATAGGAGTAATAGGAATAATCAAAAAAGGAAAAAAAATTCACTGGGCGCAAGATTTTTCAAAAACTATTCAAGTTATAAACATGAAATTGGGTACAAATACGTATCTTCGGGTACTTAATAAGACATACATACTTTTTTTTAAAATATACTGTTAAAAGTATTTTTAATCACAGTTTTTTAAAAAATAATTCTTAAATGTGAATACATTTTTAAAAAACTGTGATAAAAAATACTTTTAACAGTATATTTTCTCAAAAAATATGTATGTCTTATTAAGTACCCGAAGATACGTATTTGTACCCAATTTCATGTTTATAACTTGAATAGTTTTTGAAAAATCTTGCGCCCATTGAATTTTTTTTCCTTTTTTGATTATTCCTATTACTCCTATAAAAACCATCAGAACTTTTTGAAATTTGGGGTACTTATGTATTGATATATAGTTATTATGCGGTAAAAATTTAAAGTTTCTACAGAAATTAGTTTTAGTGTAATACTAGTTCGACCCTAGTTAAGAGTCCTGCATAGTTAAGAGTCCTGAGACCCCTTTAAAAGTGTTATTAGTATTTCAATACCTAACACGTGCTGTGTGTTAAAAATGTTAATAAATGTTCAAAAGGGATCTACGAGAAAATATACTATACTACTGCATATATTGTAGAGTAGTATATATGTTATATATACTTCTGTTTTACACTGCTTTAATACCTTTAATCATTTAACACCAAATATAATAAATATTTTCCTTTTTAAATAAAGTAATGTATTATAAAATGAAGGGTTTTATGGAAATGGGGTTTCCTTTAACTTTAAATAAACAAATTTTCAGGCTTTTTAAAGGGACATTTTTTATACCTAATAACAACAAAAACTTAATAATTATTCAAATTTTAAACTAAATTTAATGCTTTGATTCGCTTTTATGTTAAGGGTGAAATAAAATAAATTTAAGTTGTAATAGAATGTATAAGTAGTACTTTTACTAATAGGAGAAACAAAGGTATTTTATGGTAACATCTATATGAAATACTATAAGTGGAAGGTGGATTTTCATAGAGGCAAAGTTTTCATTTCAAAAGTGAAATCAAAACCACTTGAAATCTTTAGGACATATTTGTAAATAGAACAACAAGTTTTAAGCAAATCGACTAATAGTTTTAAGCGAAAAGTGGTTTAAAAAACTACAAAATGGATGTGGTATTAAAAGCAAAAGTTACACAGTATTATTTAGTGACGAAAACGTTAAAATTTAATTGCACTAAATAAAAATTAACATTTTTATGAAAAAATAAGAACAATTCTTAAATTAGTGAAGTAGTAGCAAGTTGATTCAATTCGAATAGTTTAAAGATTAAATAAGTTTAGCCCCAAATCTACAGTGAAAAATGTTGGTTGAAAAGGCCAAAGGTAGACAGTTAAAAAAGTTAAAAACTTTGATAAAAGTTAAAAACTTCAACAATCGTTAAAATTCTTAAATACAATATTCTTGTTATACAGAATGTTCTTCTAAAAAAAGTAAAAGCGTAACTCTTCAACCTTACGCAACAAGACATTCGAAGCACTAAAACTTACTTTTAAAATTTCGATTCAAACAAACTGTATGCAATACTTTTTTCAAAGGGAATTTCCATACAAAAGTTTTAAATATTCAATTTTGAATTTTATCAAATAATCACTAAAACACACTTATAATATCAAAATGGTTTTAAACACATCAAAAAATCAATGCATATGTTTTATTTCCTGAATTCAAATAAAGATATAAAATATTCGGGACAATTTTTTTACTTTCTCTATAACAAGAAAATGTTTAGAGAGAAATTCTATAAAAAAGATAATATAATATTCTATGATAAAGGTAATATATAAATAGAGGGAAATTATATAACAAATTAAATCAAAGTATAGAATTGTGACAAAGGTCATTAACTTTTAAAGGGTTAAGGTCATTCACCTTGATGTTAAATGAAATAATAATGCACTTTTATGTTTAATGTTTAAGATATTATTTCTCAATGGAAATATTTTGATAAAAAAATTTAAAATTGAATAAAAATGTTTAAAATCTGTTAAGAATTCTAAAAGAATTTTACAAATAAGGTAGCACTTAATTTATTTAAACTATAAAAATAATGAAATTTACAACTTTTTAAACACGTGGTTTGTAAACTTAAAAAAAATTCCAGAACAAGAATGAAATTTTTGTTGAAATTATCTTACAATAACTTTTAGCGGTATTTTAAAAGTTAGATTTCTATTAGCCGATAATTTAGAAATAGTGTATTGAGGAATTCTATTTTAAATAATACTGAAAGAATTTAAGGTAGATTGTGTTACTTTAAAATATAAACTTTATAAAATATAAACTACAATCAATCGAAAAAGAATATGTTAAAATAGAGAGTAGTTTGAAAAACTCTAGATAATATTTGCTTAGCAAAATAAACGGTACAAGGAACTATTTACCAATAACTATTAATGTGGTGATACTAAAAATTTTAATCTGAATAGGAAATATTTTGTAACAAAAAAGCTACTATAAAAAGGAGAGTATACATTTATTTATCATTTAAATTTTTCCTCAAAATCAGTTTTGGGGAAAGGAATATTAAAATTAAATCCGTCCTTTGTACGAATGAACTATTTATGATTTGTACCGTATAAAAATACTACTTGAAACATACCGATGAAAATAGAGAGTTAAAAACTTACACAACGAGATTTTATAAAAATGTAATAGACTGAGGAAATCCAGCCTCTGAAGGAACAACCCAGTCTAAAAATTGACACCCCTAAAAAAAATTTCGTCATAAACTTTAGTCCCATCAGTCAAATTCAGTTAGCTTTCAAGCAAGTTTGACTTCATCCTATGAATTATTTCTCAAATTATAAAACTTCTCTGCACTTCGGTAGCACCTCATCAAAAACATTCCCGATTTCTCACAGAAGTCCACTATAACCCCTACAATTTCTCGACAGAATCCATAACAACCTGTTAAGACAATTACCTCCCTTAAAACGGTTTTAATTAATCGGAGAAAATCCAAAAACCATACTCACTCTCCCCACAGCATCCTCCTCCGCGGGGTCTCGGGGCAACGACCCCGACCACCCCCACCCACCGAGCACGTGCACCGACGACACCCCCTTCAGCAATCCAATCGCCATCCTTTTGATTAATCCACAAATCACCACAACAGAGAAGACAATCGCCGCAACATCAATCCACGCAAAATATCCAACCAAGGAAAAGCATCACATCTTGAAGTAGTAGTAGGAAAAATCCGAAAAGGGGATAAGGAGAGAAGCATCAGCCTCGAGCCCGGCAGACGGTCCCTCCTCTGCCACCGGCGTGCGAGGGGACAGCTGGCCCCCTCGGCCCGGGACAATGGGGGACCCGGGGGTCACGGTCAGGGGGTGGTGAGGGTGGCTGGTCGTCCCCCCTGGCAGGTGTGAAGCCCGGGACGTAAACAAGCTGACACAAGACGCCATTGTGCGACACACAGCATCCGAGAGGAGGATTGCTCTGGGTTATTCCCTTTGCTATTCTGGGAGAGTTCCTTTTTAGAAAGTGGAGGAGACTCTTGCTGGATGGTATTTCATGCCCGTATGGATGGAACTAGGGGAAATGTCTAACAGGGAATTCGGAAGTAAGTCGATATTCACCCATTGAGAAAATTTACAGTGGCTACAAGGACCCATGATATGCACGCTTTAGATTCAGAAAGAAAAATATTTTCCAATACACACAAAAAAGCTCTTTATTCCTTCAAAAGTGTTGTGCAGTTAGGGCATGAAGTACCAGTTAGGTATGTAAACGGAGACCGAATATACTACTAGTGGGACGAAAATTTTCTATCACCTCTAGATTGGGCCTATCAGAAATTATGAAGCTTGATTTCAAACGGGAAAGTGGAGGAGCTCTTACCGGATGAAGATGGTATTTCATGCTTGTATGTATGGAACCAGGGGAAAGGCCTAATTGGGAATTCGGAAGTAAATTGATATTCGCCCATTAAGAAAATTTAAGAGAGGCAACAAGGCAAGATTCATGTAGTTGTAGTTAGAGTTTAGGACACATTTGCTTATTCCAGGATGAGCCACTTCATCTCTCTATTTTTAAACTTATATTTTCGTCATATGATAGATGCCGTCACTATCTATAGCCACCTCCACAATTTTTCCATGTCTCGGAAGGGGAGGGATATAGTCTCCAGAAGACCTGTACCCATGATTAACTCCGCCATGACCGACCACAGGATTTTAGTACCCACAGATTTAAGGAACAAGTACTCCGGCAAGACTTTTGCTGAATTTAGTAAGAAAATATTTTCCATCACGCAAACGGTTCTAATAAGTTTTGTGTAGTCAGGGCATGAAGTTTCAAGTACAAAAAGGGACACCAAATATGCTAGTGAGACGACAATTTTCACTGGATTGAGGTCCAATCTGATATTATGAAGTTGGATTTCAAAGACAAGAATTTCAAACACCAAATTTACTTGCTTTTTTAAAATATTGGCTCACTAATGATTAGTTTGCAAGGGGAAATTTAATAATTTTGCTCTCTGTTCAGATTTAGTCATAACAATAGATGATTGATAATCATTGTTGTTATTCAACTATAATATAACTATTGATAATCATTGATGCTTATTAAGAACTTCCTCTCTCAACCTCACAGTGCATCTTTGAAATAGGAATGATAGCGATAGTAAAGAGGAATGAAAGACATGGGGAAAAGAGAGGGCAATTAAGAGTTGGGAAAAGGGGAAATAAGAATACGAAGTTACGAAATGAGAGAGGAGGAGAAAGTGTGACAGGAAATGAAGATACAAGTATAAAGAATAAATAAAGTTATTAAGTTGAGAATGGGGAGAGGGAGTGGTGGAGTATTAGGGATGAGACATTTATTTCTAAATAATGAAATCACAAAGAAACAATAAGGGATATTCTATGTAAACCCTGTATTATAAAATATATTTAAACAACTGCCAACGAGGAATAAACTATTTAAAAAACTAGTTCATCTATTAATACATTAATTATTACAGGAATGAAAACTTTCTGCGATGCGTGATAGGATAAAATCTAAATTTGTGTAAATTTAAATACAGTTCTGGTTAATATATTAGTATAGTTTTAGTAGATATAATTCCCCAAATGCAAATTTTAAAACCATAAACGATAGAAAAGCATGCACCTAAACCAGCAGTCGCCATCCAATGCATAATGCAAAAGAAGCATTCAAAAACCTAAATTAGAATAACGTTATCACAGCCTTTGCAGGGTAATCAACAGGAAAAAGAGCCCCAGCAGGAGAACAGTTACTATGGCAAAGCGAGCGAAACACTCTTCATCATAACTTCTCATACGCGCACTCAGGAAACATAAAGAAAACGCAAATTAACTTCGTGCCGACATGTCTCAGTTCGTCTACCTACTTTCTCCTCCAGACGGAACCGGGGCCTCAAAAAATTCAGGCGATTTCAATTATTCCTCGCTAAGAGAACCGGTGTCTCGAATTCTAATGATGGATTATATACATGGGGAAAGCGGACTAGTAAGGTTACTTTGTTTCTATTCTAATCAAAGGGATGTCAGTCATCTCGATATTAAAATAGCCTAGACCGAACGGTGAAATTGTCTTGTGTTTTTTTTCTGACGCTAAAAAAAGAAACAAAACACGAAGTTAATTACCGTAATATTTTTTCATGAAATGATAAATATGAGGTCATACCACAAATACCAAGATCTGAGGAAAGTATCGCCGGTTTTTGTAAAGGTGCGTGTTAGATTCAAAACTTTGTAATAAGTAACGATTTCAAACAATATGAATTATATAAGATTCTGGTCACAAAAATAGTTAGAAACTTTAGGTAAGTAGAAATAGTAACAACGTCCATGTAAAAATGTGATTGATTTATTTTATAAAAATTTACACGAAATACATGAAGAAAATTGAGTACAGCGACAATACTTTTATCCTCTATAGTCTATACTTACCGTATAAAACAACAACTATTTGTTGTTGAGTGTCAAGATACAAGAACTTCTTTCAGAACAATTCAAAGTAATTAGTAAAATGCTAGAGAATACTCGGCTAAAGATATTAATAAATTGAAAAGTTGTATCTTTCAACGAAGAAATCATACCAAGAGCAATGGTCATGTATTCAAGTCAATGATAAAATTAATTTTGAACGATTACTGTTGAAAAATAAAATCTGTTTGTCTTTTATAAGAAAGTATTTCAAAGTAAATCTTTAAAAATCCCTTATTATTGGTCTTAGATTTCCCAAACCGTTGCAAAGATGTGGCAACTGTTGGGGGATTCTGCCGTTCAGTTAGGACAAGGTAACAAATGACATATATGTAACACAAATAGACATTTTGTAAATTAGCGATAAATAATGTAAGTTAAGTTCTGTAAAAACTAACAAGATAAAGACAGATTCCGACAATTCTGAAGCTTTTAATTGTTAAAGCAGGATGAGAACCTCAAGACATGTAGTTGTACGAAAATACAAAATATACGAGTTATAAACTTTAAGGCCAAGTATCAAGAAACAAGATTTTTGTTACATACTTCCTCCCTCCACTCCACCATAGATTTAATTGAGACAAAATGCTTCAAAAAACTAGCATCACTCAATTCCAATAAAATCATACAGAAACGTATAGGTGGTAAACCTATAGTTGAAGCTTATAGGTGGTGATCGTGTAAGAAAATAAAACTTTTGAACCTCTATGTCTCCAGGAACATCTTCCTTGTTTATCGCGGCTGTGTTCTGAAAACAGGCCCTTTACGTTTAATAGATGCTTGTGTTCAGAATGGTCACTCATTTCAAGGAACTGTTACTCCATAGAGCATCGTCTTCAGTGCATATGATCAGGCAACAACCGCGCAAGATTCTAACAAAAACTTCCTCAGCGTCATTTCTTTGGTTTTAAGCCAAAGTAAAAGATATCCTTTATGTTGCGCCGAATTTGCATATTTCTTAAGCTATATCACTATTAAAAACGCATAAGGAATTGTCAAAATTGACAACCTCAACCGTTTCGGACATCGTGCCAATCTCCTTTACACCGACGATTTATGTGATTACAAGGATATGGAATGTAGAATACACCGTAGAATTGCAAATATTATCATTATTACTTCAAAAATCATCGTTCTGAATAATTTATCAAGTTTTTATTGAATTTCTCGGTTTTTGTTCATTTTTTTGCGATTTTGTCTTTTTAAAACTTTATGATGTAAGTTTCTTTATAACGTCTAAAACTTTAAAAAAATTAAATTACAGGAAATAACAATGACAATTCAGTAATATACTTAAAATGTTTTATAATTACAGTGCTTGAGGGTAAACTACTTGATAACCCCTGTTTTTCACGGGTATTATTTATTAGTTTATTTTTAAAATGATTTTTGATTATTATGTTTATTTTTTATATTAAGTGGCAGGTATGTTTAGCAGCTCTATATAAATTTGTATAATTATTTTATCACATTTTAAATACGGACCAACTCTTTAAAATTCAATTAACCAAGCGAAAAATTATCGGCTCAGAAATGTTTGGAAAGAGAGCTTCTCCACGTCATTTTAGACTGCCATGCAAAAAATTAGTATTTTCTTGTAATATTTCTTCGAAATAACATTCTGAACTTCAATAAATACTCTTGAATCTTTGCAAACATTCTTATTTTTCCAAGAAAACCGAATGAAAATGCCATAAATTTATGTACTTTTTGTAACGAACCAACAACTCACAGGAAATAGTGGTGCCGAGTTGTCTAAAGGTTATTTTTTTGCTTCCCCTATCAGTTCCTGGAAAAAAATTTATAAAAATATCCCATTTTCTCAGAATATGAAAGAAAAAATTAAGAAATAAGGCGAAATTCAATGCGTTTTCTCCATATCTTTATACTCGAACAAAAATCAAAATATGAACACATTGTGAACCTCCAAGAAATTTCTATACAACTAAAACGAAAGCAGGAACCTTGATTTATCAAGAATATGACAAAAATATGAAACATCTCCATTAATTGTTAATAATTTCCCATATTCGTGCCTGGGGTCTGAGGAGACCTCAGAGGGGGAATATGTGTCTCTTTCTTCCATGATGCTTCAAAATTGAATTATAGGCCCAAAATTTTTACCCATTGTAAAACTTCACGTATTTAAGGAATACTGGCATTGAAAACCTCCAAAACTAAAATCGATGGGAGATATCAAACTCCAAAGTGCCTTTGGAGTCACCTCATACCTAATGTGACCATTTATTTTTTGACTCAAAACGGGACTTTGGTTTATTTAGGTTAATTAATAGGAAGTCAATAAAAAAACACTTTTTAAAAGTTATTTATTCAGAAAAAGTCAGTTAGCTTAAAAAAGTTACGAATTAAAAAATATATACGTTTAGTTATATTTATCAGAGGAACAAATTTGCTTTAATATAGCTGGTGAGGATTTTAAGTAAGAATGAAACTCTTGGCACGGTTTTTTTTATATTCACCTTGATTATCATAACATCGCCTTTAGAACTGAAATTTGTAACTGGGTCTTCTCAGATGGCCACAATTTGTTCATAATAGAAAATACTCTTTCTACTGGAGCATTTGTAGCAGGCAACCATAAAATATATTCAATTAAAATAGAAAAGTGTTCATGTTGAAGATCGTTGGCTTGAGAGTGTTTGAATACTTCCACCCAACGAGTTTTCGTGCAAAAATTTAGATTATTCCAATCGGTTACTTTCTGCGATGTAATGTAGTTACAAACTAACGAAAATTCGTCAAAAACTTCTGCATCTTTATTACAGTCAATATATTCCTTTTCAATTAAGCGGGAATTTTCAGAAAACGGGACAATTTTGCGTCCCAGAGTTCATTTCTGGGACACCGGGACTCTTAACTCAAAAAAGGGACAGTCCCGTTCAAACCGGGACTTCTGGTCACGTTACTCATACCCCATGCGGGTTAGGAAGGTTAAGAAAAAGTTACAAATGGAGGGTAATATGGAACAGTTGGATTTACAGCTATTGAAAACTAACTAAACCTTAGAGAACATAGTTATTCTTAACTATAAAAATATATCAATTTAAAAACAACGTTTATTTTTACACAATTTATAAAATTTTTTAAAACTGTAGACAATTGTTTCGGGGATCAATGGATCCCCGAAACAATTGTCTACAGTTTTTGTAACAACAATTGCTAACAATTGTAATACAATTGCTGTAAATTGATATTAACATTTGCACAAGATTCTTTTCGCTATAAAAATATATTTAACAATTTACGTTCAAATAGTTTTGTTCATGAGTCTATTTGCAATAGTCACAAACATAATCGTCTTTCTCTGCTCCATTACAGTCAAGATGAGCCCATAGAAAACAGCTAATACATTAGATCCAAATTTCTTGTTGATCTTCTGAAAATTTTTCATTACAAAATATCTTAGTTTAAGATGCTTCAGCATCTTCGAAAATTTAATATGACGCATCAGAATGGACCTAGTGTTCCATAATACCCGACACACCAGCCTGTACTTGAACCCTTTTACTGACCTATAAAACATGGATGGCTAAAAAAACTACTGATCTTTTAGTGTACATTATGCTTAACAACAAAATCAGTCTCATAGTTACTGGTAGGTTAAAAGATTTGAACATTTACCGTCAAAAACTTTCGAAAATCCTAAAACACACTTTGCTTTGCTGCGACTGATCAGACAACAAAAAGAAGCTATACTCTTTGCACACTGCATCATGGGATATTTCCTAAGACTTTCGTGGTATTGCCACGTGATAGCAGCACGAGGAGAAGAAACTCAGGTGTTCCATATTACCCGACTATTCCATAATACCCTCCTCTCCTCTAGGATATCCATATCCAAGTTAGTAGTCCTCATTAAAGTTTTATTAAAACTTCTTACTACAGAAAAGACACGAGGGAGGGTGGAGAATGAGGAGAGTCCCAAGTTTATAAAACAAAGTATTCTCGCAATAAAAACCGGGATAAGAAATTGCTGGAGATGGAATACTCATTAAACGGATCCAGGGAGTCGGCGTAAAAGCCCCCTCCCTCTCATTTCTCGGGGGCAGCACTTTAATTTGCCATTCAAATAATAAAAAAAGCAAATATAGGGGCCAATAAAATGAATATACGCGGCAATCACGTGACCCAGAAGAGGCGGTAAGCGAAGGAGTCGTAAAAAATAATAATAAATTATTCCTCCCGAATAAAATAATTCCTCCGCGTGCGAAAAAATACCCTCTCCACTCAATAATCATAAAATAAGATCCCCCAGAAAAACAGAAAAAAAGGTTGAAGTCGGATTGTAAAACGGATCGCGAGAGTCAAAACATTATATCATCCCGAGCAAACAAGGGATGCGAAACTCTCGAAATTTTACGATCGTCCCAAGACTTTACGATCGAATCTTTCTCTTGAGGTTAGCGCGTAGGGCATGTTCTGACAAATGATTTCTAAATACGGTTTTCACGACACCCGCGGTTCAACCGGAATGGTCCTCGGAGGTTGTAAGGACCGTGTTTCGGGAGGCTTCCGACTCCGGCCAATGATGACGGCGATGATAAAAACTCCGTGTCATTACTTAGTGGGCCTCTTACGATTTCTTAGTTATTTACGACTCGATTCGTGGCTGAGGAAGACGACGAAATTCTCGATGACGAGGAGAGGAGCGGTTTATGGATTTGTGTCGCGTGGAAGAGACTGCATGTAAATGTCGAGTTGTCCAGTCACTTATAAATTAATAAGGACGTAGCTTTGAAAGTAATATTTAGGAGGCAGATTGAAGAAGTATTTTAAGTTAAAAATAATCTCCAGGTTATTAAGAGGATAACTTAAACTTCCTTATTTTCGTGTAATGAATGCATAAATACAAGTCAAAATACATCGTGTATTAAAATAAATTCACTTTGGGGAATCTGTAACGAAATTTTTTTAGTTTTAAAAAATTATGAATTAATCAATTATTCTTTAATCAGTTTATTCTTTGAACGTTAGTTTCTAAACTTTTATAATTAGAGTAGATAATATTTACTACCCTTTTTTTACTAACTTTTTTCTCTAATTTTTGAACAGCATAAATATATGTCCCTCATTCAGAGTGATGCAACTAACGATACAAATTTCATGCATATTAAAAATTTTCTATGAAGTTTAAAAACAACTTAATATTCATTCGAAACGTTTTTAACAAAATTTTTTCATAGATTTATAGGGTAAAAATTTCAAAAGAAAGGGAACCATTTACCGTAAAACGGGGTAACTTTGGCCCAAGCATCGAAAGTGTTTCTGTAAGTGTTACATATCTGTATGAAAAAATTTAATTACAACTAATTACTGCTAGACCCAACAGGTGGCATTGTTATCTGGACATCCTCAAAGCTGTCTTGATATTCCTAATCAACGATTTATTGGGGGCTTCCAACTTAGGTAGTATCAAAATATCGATATTTTTGTTAACCTTATAACTTTTCTTTGGAAAGGCGATTAAAAACATGATTCAAAACAGCTAGGTCATGTTTTTAAGTCAGTTTTAAAGTCGTCTAACAGTTTTAAATGCCATTATTTTGTTGCACTTCGTTGTTTGACAATTATTGAACTTTTATTAAGTTGGGGTAACTTTGGCCATAAGGTATCTGGTGAAATAAGTGAAGTACTCATTGATTTTAAAGAATCAGTGGTCTAATATGGATAATAAATTAATTCTAAACACGAAATACATTCAAATTATAAGATAGCAAGCATTAAACATAGTATGGTGAAGATGGCATCATTATTGTGAAATCGATGGTGTTCGAAATATATCATGTTCGAAGAAATATCAGTTTTTTGTTCCAAAAGTGGATTTTTCTCCACCATTTAGACAATATGTACCTAGGATGCAAAAATACTGTTTACTGTTTTCATTTATGTCTTTCTTTTAAAAATTTATTATGGTAATTCTGAAATGAAATCAGTTTTGTGTAAGAAAACATGTTTTAATGGTTCATTTTCTTATAAATTAAACTTGAAATGAACTTGGAATATATTATTATTATTATTATTATTGATAGGTAACTTAGCAACACATCTAAATCGTTTAACAATGGCTAAATGTAACCTTACGCCTTAAGTTTTGGGTTTTTGAGGTTAGGGTTAAAGTTACCCCAATTCAGGGAAACTTTTAGCCTAAAATTACAAAAAATTTTAAAAATATTTCAAACTTAAATCCACACGTTTAAAGCGGTTTGTTTATATTGCAGTTGAACAAGCCAAAAATAATATAAACCACTGACTTTGTCAAATTTGTTTTAATTAACTACTTTTATTTGCTTTTAATGTGAAAAACACTCCATTTGGGTAACACTCCATTTACGGTAATGTATTCTATAGAGCAGTGGTTCCCAACAGGTGGTCCGTCAGAAGATTTTTAAACACATCCAAAAATGTGTTGAAATTTTTAAAAAATAGTTCCTTATCAATCACACATCCCATGAAATAGTAAAAAACGATAGATGAAAACCCTTTCCAGGGCGGACATTTCCACTCACCTGAACAATTATTGTCATTTGTAAAGTATCCTTCGTCTTTAATGTCTTTTATGAAAGGTATATTTTTAATAATTGGATATAAAATATTGTCATGATAATTTTTCTTTTAAGTTTTATAGATTATTTGATTTACAGTTCCATTAAGATAAGTGTTTAAGACTGTTTCCTGTACTATTCAGAACTTTCTTTCAGAACTACTACTTTACATCCTCTGTGAGGAATGAGGGCATTGAAAAAAGGTTAAATTTTTTAAAGATAAAGTTGGTAATAGGGATGGTCCACACGAGGTTCAAATTTAAGTGAAGTGGTCCGCGGACATATTTGAGTTGGGAACCACTGCTTTAGAGGAATCATAGTTTAATATGATTCATTTCAAATTCTAGTTGCTACATCTTCATAAATTTTCTTGAATAATATATAAAGACATAATCATAAATTTAAGCCATCATTAAATACTCGTGTAAACTCATACACGCTTACACATACAGATACAAGTTATCTCCTAACAGCAATCACTTCATGTTTCACGGTAAGTAAAAAAGAATGCAACAAACACACAATAAATTTCTCCACCATTTCTAAAAGTGTCCAAACCATGGCACTACACACGTGAATCCAATTCCCTTCTTGACAAAATGCTACCTGCTACGAATATTCATCCAATTAGATAAGCCCTGACAAAATGGAAATCCAGAGTAAGAAAGCTTATCTCCCGAAACAACCACATATTTTACAAAGACGCATAAAAACATAAGCCGCTTAAACACAGAATTGATAAGATATAATTTACGAGACGACTTATTCAAACAAGTGAATATATAAAGAGAGACAACTCCAAAAAGGTAAAGGACATCTCAGAGGGAGGGGGGAACAGATAGCATCTGTACTGTCCAATGTCTCACCGCGGGAAGGAGAATGGCACATAAAAAAAGAACAAAATGGGTCATTAAATGAGGGTCTTCGGGACATGCATATCACGTCTGATGGAAACATTCTGTAAAGGAGGATTTCTACACTTTCTTACGAAAAAGCCTATGCTTGGGAAGAGATTCATGACTCGGGCCTCATACCAGAACCTGTTCAAAGAACTCTCCGCAAGGCTGACTTGCAAAACTTTAAAAACCGGAATCCATTATGATGAAATGAAATTGCCTTTCACGTTTGGGCAGAAGAGATGGGCTTGCCTCACTCGTATGTCATGTACTTGATGGTAGAAAAATATGTTTGGAAGTGTGTTTCCCGATAGCCTCTGTGGTGTGTGTTTCTAAATTTATTCAGCAAATATATTTCGAAAAGCTTAGAAAACTTCGGATGGACAAAGAAAATTTGAGTAACGAGTGTATTTCTTGCACAGAAGATAAAAGAGATGAAGACCGATGTGGTTTTGAATTTCGGAAACGATCGGTCGATGTCTTGGGAAATTTTCAACTGTACGAAAGGTGTCATTCCATGTCAAACCAACACACTTTTTGGAATGACCATTTCAGATTTTCTTGAAATTTCGTACACATGTTCTTATAGAAACTCGAAAAAGTACTAACTTTCACTAAAAAATATTAAGTGGTTCTGGAATTACAGGTGCGTAAAGTGTTCAAAAATGGACCAACATGAGTTCTTTAAATTGCTCTAGCTCCTCTCCTAATTGGATTATGTAGATGAAGTTGGTGTCATTTTAAAGCATTTTAAACGTTCTTTAAATTTTGTGAAAAATGTTATAGTGTAGTAAAAACACCTATATTTTATAAAACAAAACAAAATTTAAATTTAAATTTCTTTTAAAATTTTGAAATTAATTCCAGGAATAGGTAGTTTTACTGTAAATAACCTGCAAACTTATAGAATGGGATAAAACCGGCATCAATGTCAAAAAATAATTCAAACCAGAACTAGATTTGAATTTTTGGTCAATTTTTGACCACTTTAAGCAATTGTAGTTCCAGAACCCCAAATATTTTTTGATGAAAGTTGGTACATTTCCGAGTTTCTAAAATTAAACCATGTTTACCAAATTTCAAGAAAATTCGAGATGGTCAAGTAAAAATAGGTTCTTGAAAATATTAAACGAAAATAATTTATTTGGACGAAGATAAAATTTAGGTTAACAGAATAAATATATCGGAGAGAGAGACACAACGCCTACACAAGGCGACATCCAAATTACAGTATGCCAATCTGGCTTTCCAGTTAAAAACTCTCTTCAAAACTAAACTAATTTTTTAAAACTAAAGAAACATAGAATAATAATGCATGGATATAACAATGCGTGCGAGCAACAGCTTGGCTTTTGCCCGTAGTGCCCGGTTTACAAGTCACTACTACTAGTAAATAATACAAAATTCTTACAGTCATGCCAGAAAGAGTATTGATTTGGCATGGAATGACCCGAAGGCTAAAAGGCGATAAAAAATTGTAAACATAAAGGAAAAGTAATTTTCTCAGACATCATCTATATTATTTTAAATTTCTATAAATCTGTAATGTAAAATGTACTGAATTTTCCTTTAAACTTGTTTGGGGTAGCAACGGGATGGTAACAGCAAAAGGTATAAGATTCCAAAATTAGTTAAAACACAATTTATAAGTGTAAAATTTCAGAAAACAATCTGAGATAGGGCTTCCCGGATCCTCGTTTTCAATACAAAACTAGTGTTGCCCAAAATTTACATAAAACAAGGTTTCAAAAGCATTTTAGTTTAGTCAAGCTGCATACAGTTAGTTTAGGAAATTCTTGTCATAATGTTTAACCAATTTTCCTTTAAGGGAAAATTTTCAATTCTCAACCTGACCCTCTTGGATTTTAACAAAAATAAATTTCAGGAATTGTTCTCTCTTTTGATATAAATGAGAAAATGTTTTTGTTATTCAATTTGAAATTTATTTTTGAAAAAAGGTACAAAATCCAATTTTCGGCTCTTTATTGTACTACTATAACTCCAGTTATATTTGTCCAGGAAAATTATATCCCTCCTTGTTCGAAAGATAATTTTGGAAGCTTTATTTTAATTCAAAGTTTGACAATTTCTCCGGAAAAAATGTTTTTGTAATTTTTTAAATAAAAAAGTTTTTAAAAGCAATGTTGGTGCCATTTAATTTTTTTAAAATTTATGCGCATGTTTTGCAATGTATGAAATCTTAAAATTACAGAATGGGACTGACGGAATCAGGAGGTATAGCAAAACAGTGGTTTTGAAGTAGTACTTTGGAGGTTAAAGTAACCATATATGGCGCAGTACTCCGTACTTGGCCACTTTAACTTAAAAAATGGTATTTTAAAACAACTCTTTTTGCTATAACCTCTGATCCTGTAGCTGTCCCATTCTGTTATTTTCAGATACCCTACTTTATACCGTTTCAAAACATGTATATATATTTTTTAAAATTTAAGGACACTAACATTGGACATAATAAGGAAGTTGCATGTGTCAGATTTTCATAAACATTCAAGTGTTTCGTATCGTTTTTTGTATGGTAAAATGAAATATCTAGTAAATTTTTCAAAAAAATTTACAAGTTATTAAATATTTTAATTTAAAAGTCGAGAAAAAAACACGTGACTGAAAACGTTTTTTGTTTTAACTATAAGATGACGTCAACAATAATACCATCAATTCCATTGCTTTACAACAATGGTCACCATACGATGACGTCACATCCCTAACTTTTGGCGTTTTCGCGCGCTTTGAAAAAGGGGATTTTTGTTAATTTTTTTGCAATCAAAAAATTTCTCTGTCGGCCTTAAATTTTGGGTAATTGCTTACTTTTGCATGTAGAATCGATTAAAAAAATAAAACAAATTCATGCAACTTCCTCATTAGCCGCCACGTTGGATAAAAGTAGACTTAAATATTTCATTTTCTTTTAAATTTTTAACAAATTTTCATTAAAGCAAAGAAATTCATTTTAAGGTTCCTTTTTGAGTCAATTAACTTACATTCAGCAAATTTTTGAAACTCTAGCTTTTAAATTCTCGATTTTATAGCCCCAATTAATTTTTGTGCGTTCTCTTACTATCCTTTCCCCTACTACTTATATAGGGACATCTAAAACTGCGGTAAAAAATTAATATTCAGAAATAATATTTATTTTTCTATTCCAATAGCTATACAATATAAATAGTCAGATAGTATATTCCACCGAACATGACTTGGTTCAATTCCGTTATCCGTCTCGTTAAATATCACAATTTATGTTCAATTATCGCCAAATTTTTATGATTACCATTGATGAAAATGTACGATTTGTTCGATTGTTTGACGGTATACATCATGATATACATAATTCTTGGCGACAAAACAACTTAACGATATTTATCGGGACAAATAACAGGATCGATCCCTGACTTAATTTAGAGTTTTGGCTTATATTAATATTATTATCAACAAACTTTAAAGGAAAATGCGTATGGAGGCTTATATTTCTTTGAAAATGGTTTTTTTAAAGCTTCTAAAAATGTTTTGTAAGTAATCCATAGTAAATTAAACAATAGAGAAATAAATTCCTGACGTTTCTTTATAAACAAAAATGAGCTTTAGTTCAATATGATAGATTTTCAATTCCAGAATTCACAGTTGTCATTGTATTGTTGATAATATTTTCGTGTTTCTAAATTTAGCCTTTAAACTCTGATCATTGTTATACCTATTGTTGCTTGTTATTTAATTGTTGCATTATTTTATTTGCTACTGCTAATTTAATTTATAACACTAACCCTAACACTTTTTACAACACTTTTTAGATTAAAGTTATTTTTCACAATGACTTTATCATTTCTAAGGAAGCGTGTTAACCTATTTTTCTTTGAAATAATACGAAGACAATTTCGAAGAAAAATAGGGTAGTTGTGAGAATAATATCGCCAGCAGCTTGGCATAAAAAGGGAAGATGGTAAGTTGGAGACCAAAATGATCAGGTAATATTTTTATTCTTTTAAAATTAGTTAAAATAATTTTTATGAACCAGTAAAACCAAAACTCTAGACATTTTTAGACAAAATTATTTACTGTGTCACTATTTAAAAACTAAATCACTATTTTAGTTCTTTCCTCCCAAATTTTTCATTGGAGTTTTCGGAAGGAAGCACGGTTTTTTATTCAGAAATTTTTTTTGTAATAAATAATCTATATTAAAATAGTTAAGAAGTTAAAGTGGCAGTATGGCAATATAAGATAATTTGTCCTGTTTTCCATTTAATAATTTTTTCACTAAAATAAATATTTAAAAAACATTAAAATGCATTTGGAAAGTTTAAATAAACTACTTTTAAAGTGACTCATACGAATTAGTAAAAAAATAGTCAAGAAGTTTATGAAGGAAAAAGGTTTGGGAACCCCTAATATCTAAATGC
Organism: Tetragnatha versicolor; assembly: GCA_024610705.1. Taxonomy (NCBI): domain Eukaryota; kingdom Metazoa; phylum Arthropoda; class Arachnida; order Araneae; family Tetragnathidae; genus Tetragnatha; species Tetragnatha versicolor. The sequence continues at coordinate 35,996,033 of JANDEH010000002.1, read as the reverse complement.
ACCATAACTGTTATTAGTACTATGAATAGTCTTGTTTTAAAGTAAAATAAATTATTTTAGATTTGATTTTCATTCTTATATACTTTTACTTGGTTAATTAATTATTTCAGAAAAATATGCAGGCTTAGGAACTCAAAATAATTGAGGTGCTTGCAGCAACTATGAGCTAACTACAATGTAAAGGTAATTATAGGGGAGAGTGCTGTACCTAAGGACGGTTGTACCTTCAGCCACCGCATTTTAAATCTCGGGAAAAAATGGAAATTTGAATTTGTGGTTGAACTTGAATGTAAACAGATGCTATCTAGTTGCTAACGTGAAATCAGCTCTTTAAAATAATATTTATATTTAATATAATAAATTTACTGTTTTTAGGTGCTCAAAGTTTTTTTTAGTGCATCACTACATTAATATTTTTCTTCCCCTTAAATTATAATACGATAAAATGTCATATAAGGGGTGAATCCCCGAGATTTTGATTTTTTTTATATTAGAAATTTTCAGATCTCAATTCTTTTATTTTTTATAAGGTACTTGTACCCAATATGGACAGGGCACTCAATATGGACACCCCTAATATCTTCAAAAGTAAGAAACTTGATCGAGAGTTGGCACTACACGTTCTTGAAGAAAAGCAGTTTAAAAGATAATTTAGTCCGGAAAGTGCAAAAAAGCGCGCTGTTCACCATTTTGAAGGAAATTTGTGTTTTCATGGTGTGCTGATCGTAATTACAGGTTAAGTTTAAATTATTATTAGATATTGTAAAATTACTTGAAATAATAAAAAGTGGAGTGTTTTAGAAAGCGGATAAAACATATTTTCGTTTGCTATTGCGTATATTGCTTAAAAATGTTTTCTTTGTTTATTTATTACAGGATTAAGTAAAACTACGCCCTGTTCCCATTATGGACACCTTAAGTCCACATTGGAAATACAGCAAGTGAATCTTCAGATTCAGAAATTTGTAAAATAATTATCTGTTTTATGTTATTTTATTTAGCTAATTCATAATAAATTAATGTTAATATGTATTTTTAATCTTAATTATACTATCCGTACATAACATTATTGCGAAGTGCATGTTCTGAAGATATTTACTGTGCCCCCTCCCCCGCAATACTTCAAGAAATATTTTTTATCCCCTCTCCTCTAAATTCCCTTGGAAGAGTGGTCCTTCCATACACCCTGTGTAGAAGGTCAATAAGTAGCCACCTGTCCATAATAGGGACAGGTGGTTCCTAATATGGACACTTGCAAAAATTTTTTTGTTTTTATCATTGAAATTAAACCAAAATAATTACAAGGTCACTAATTTTAATAATGATAGTCAACAATCCAGGGATAGTGGTCATACATTTTTTGAGTCCTATGACAAGGGGGTGAAAAAAATACATTTTCCTTAGGGTGTCCATATTAGGTACAGGTACCTTATAACTTTAAATGCACAAACACCTGGTGTTGTACCTACGGACACGTTCTTGTGGGTGTCTGTAGATAATCGGCATTTTTTAATCAGGTTTCATTAAAGTGAATGCATTTTAATGTATATTAAATTAATTTAAAATGGTTATCTATTTGTCGGCGATTATTTTCAAGTGATTTTTATATGAAAAATCAAATATTTTGTGATCTAAACTACTTTTTTAAATTTTTGATTTTACTTTGCATTTAATGTAAAATATGGTATAAAATCTTAATCACCCTATCGCATTTAAGTATGATGTTTACAAAAAACTTGAAATTTCCAGCGAAGAAGATTTGCGAAAGTTATTACCACCAAATGCTTGCACAACTAAGTGTCGATCGAATTGTTTTTATGGATCAGTGAAGTGATCAGATCTATCAGCATGATTGATGAAACTATTACCTCAAACTTCGATCTGAAAATCCCATGTGATTTATGTATTTTTGGTAAAAAATCAAGACTTTTATCATTCAACTTCGTTTTAATGATCATTTACGATCTAAAACTACATTACTTTTAAAAATCTATTCTCAATTTTAAAAAAGCAGGAAAACGTTTATTAAAAGGTAATACACCAATAAAAATGTTCATTTTAAGCTTTTATCAACTAAAAATTTCCTTTTTAAGGGTGTCCACAGGTACAACTGGGTCTGTCCATAGGGAGAGCACGTCGTTATACCTATGGACACAAATTCCGTCAAGTTATTAAAATGAATTTAAAATCCAATTTTGAAGATTTTAGCTAATAAAAAATATTACCCTCTTTGCTAAGGTTTGGACTAGAGGTTGGGCACTTTGAATGTTAAAAATGTGATTTTACCTGTCTTAGAAATATCCAAACGTGATTTTTGTCCAGAGGTACAACACTCTCCCCTATTCCTAAAATAATTATTTTTGATTTAAAACAGCGCCTTTCTAGAGACGAGGCCGTATACATCCGTTATAACCGGAAACAACAAATTCTTTTAGCGATAACATTGTATTCTTCAATATATGTTACTTTAATACTGAAAAAAATTTCCAAAGGTTCACACTTAATCTCCATTAAACAAAAAATTTGAAAGCGCCACATGGAACCTCCAAACGAAAACCTAAGTCATTTTAAGTGCTCCTGACATGGTCACGACATCAACGAACAGCAGAGATGTCAAAGGGTGGGCGTTGACACGGTTTAAAACATCTTTCAACAATGCTTTGAAAAGAAGGATTTCTCTGCTAACTATTTTTCTTTGATTTGTCAATACAAACGTCTCGAAATAAAACTCACGGAGACTAATTCTTCCTTGGTTTTTCTGTTTCAATTTAACTTTGAAGAAGGAGAACATTTTGAGAAGTAGTCTTATGTGTGAGGCCATTTAGGGATTAGGGTTACAAGAAATTTTAATATTTTTTTTAAGGGAATTACTGTGAGTTCATCATTTCCGTCAACAGTTAGGTTTTGCAAGTAAATAGTATTACTTATAATTAGTTATTTCTTAAACTAAAACTCTGAACAGTTTTTAATTATAGAACGTTTTAAGTTTAAAGTCTTAAAGATAAAATCTACCTAGTAGTATTGTCAGTTTAAAACATAGTATGTGCAATATTGTATTTCTTTTAAATAAATTCATTAGTTTTCATAAAATTATGATAAGAATTTTTTTTTCAAATTAAATCTTAAACTATCAAAATGCTTTTTTAATTTTTTTAAACAAATTGTAATAAAAAATATTTCACAAATTAATATTAAAAAATATTCCGCATTTGAAGATCGAATATAGCATGGCATTTTAACACTTTTCATTTTGCAACTATCAAATAATCACAACATGTTAAGAATGTTTTAATACCTAAAAATAAAATCAAACTATATCATTGATAAAAGGTGAAAGCTTAAAATTTCACTTACTTTCAGTCAATAATCTAAGGAATCGAGAGATTAATTTACCATTTCTTTTAAGAAGAAATTTTCAAAACTTGTAGCACAGTCGACTCCGCTAATGTGATCATTTTTATTGTTATCAATCGGATAATGTTATCAAAATTGACTGGCCCCGATCACTCCTCTTTAAATTAATTTAAAATCTATCTTTTTATGTTTTTTTCCTACGTCGACTAGGCTGTGACGTTATCCGCCATAAGCCTTCTCGCAGCCCAATAAAACTTATCCTTGGTGAATTTGTCAGGAGCAAAATGCATAGAACCAATTATTGCAGAGCAATTTAATGTGCTCCTCGTGTGCTTTTATGTGATCCTCATATCGTTTATCAAAGTTTGTTGAAAATCCCTTAAAAACCTCCTTTTTCCCGTTTGAAGGCTCATTTCAATATGCATAACATACAAAATGAGTCATTAATTTAGTACGTAGTACGATTTGATCCGATCTTATACTTTTCTTTAAAAATGTTTTAATTTGCAAAATACATACTTAAAAATCGTTTTGAATTATTCAATATGGACGACACAGTCGTGATTTTAATGCACACTCGTGTTACAGTGTTTTCCACTTTATTGTATAGAACCGCTTATTATTACCAACCCGATATTGTTATCATTTTGATCTTAGACAAAATGTGATCATATTAATCGGAGTTAACTGTAGTAATTAACTCACAAGACTTTATTAAATAAAAGTTGCAACGCATGAACCCATTTAAGGCCAGCAATTATCCTGGTTCCTCCAACATGTTCAGTACAATCCAACAACGGCTGGCACATCAAGACCCAGCACACGTGTTGTATACCCAAACGACAAGTTAAGTTCGAAAAAGCCGTTAGCTACCTGATCAACCAAACACCAGACCGCTCTCATTACTATATATGTTTGCAGAGGGTTGTTGAACACCCGACTCTGATGACCATCGCTTATTTGGACTTCAGGGAGAACATTCAAGTGTATGTCGTGTTATTTTAAGGAGAAAAAAATGTAAAGAGGCCTCCACCGAAGGAAAAAAAGAGCCGCTGTAGTGGCTCGACGAGAGGTCAAATGTCCGTCATCTGGTCAGTTTGGATGGGGAGAGAACAAGGACCTCCTAAAGTCGTTCTGTATAATGCTCGATGTGAATCTGACAATAATTGTTCTGCGTTATGTATTGCTATTTGAACCCAATTGGGTATGATTGGCGATTCCGAAAGATCTACGAGAATTTGTAGATGTTAAATATTATAAATGGACTTGGGATCAATTAGAAGACAGACACTAATATGTTTAAAAAAACTCATAAGTATGTAATTTTAAAATTAAAATATATTATAATAAAGAAAATAGTAAAATTTCCATTCGAAGTTTTTAATAATTTAAATTATTTTTACAGTTTTATAAATTATTAAGAATAGAAGTTCTCTCACAAATTTCACAATAAAATTCAGAGAACAGAACAAAACAAAATTTTATTGTAATGGGGGCCCGTTTATACATGAGTAGAAAATAATACAAAAAAAAGAACTAAAGTAGTAATTTAGTATAAGTACACTCTTAAAACGATTGTATCAAAATTGAGTAAAAAGTTCTCAAAAAGGCTCCGATCCAATAAGTAGGGTGGGTTGGGGTAAAATGGGTCAATTTTTAGGTACTTTCATATTCTAAGTTTTATTTCATCAAAACTATTACTTTTTAATGATTTCTTTCAATTGAATCTTTACATTACAACCCTTTAGAACATTTTCTTCTAATTTTATCAAATATTTTTTAGTTATAAATTGGTTAAACTTAGCATCAAAAGTAGTGACCTATTTTACCCCAACGTGGGGTAAAATGGGTCTCATTGCAAAAAGATGTCAAAAATATATTTATTACTAAATATACATGAAAATAAGAAAAAAGGCAATCGGCTAAGCCGTTTTTATCTGAAAAAATTTGTTTTAAGTTGTACTTTAGTGAAATTGTAATTCCTAAATTATAAGTCCTAAGTTAATGAACATTGTTCAAAAGTAGCAATTAAAATACTTCATTTCGAGAAAAAAATAAACTTGTTTGACAGTTCAATGTATATTTGAAGGAAATAAATTAAAAACATTGTTTTTACTTAATACAAAAGGCCTCCTAACTATGACCCATTTTACCCCAAGTACAAAATATCGTTATAAAAGATGAAATATTTTATATTTTTCTAAGCTGATTGGCTTGAAATGCCTCTCATACTTTCTTTTATGAAAAACTATCCAAAAGTCTTCTGTAATTTATTACAATATATAGTTATTTCGAAGTTGGTAAACCCTGTTTTTTCAATGACATCATTTACGGTTCAAATTAAATATTTTTTCAGTCCTCAAATTCATAAATCTTAATTTTTGACAGTCGAAGAAGGTTGCCAACAGGTTAAAGAATATAATTTAAAAAATTACTGAAAAAAACTCAATTTATATTTGATTTATATCGAGTTAATTAAAACTGACCCATTTTACCCCAAGACCCACTTTACCCCAACCCACCCTACTCAAATTTGAATACATGAATATTAGGGTTATGATTTTTTTCAGATTTAAAAGCCTGTGGTGGAAAATGATGAGTATTGGTCCATAACTCTCGAAAATAAGTTTTATTTTTGAAAACTGTGAAAAAAGCTTGCGCGCCTAATAAGATTTTTATATGGCTGAAGCACTAAAAGGCAGTTAATAAAATCTTTTTTGAAGCTGATTGTTACATACGTAAATCATAGATTTGTAAAAGAGCTTTTCCTATTCCTATTCCTTTTGGACCCAAAAGATAGTGTGTGAAGTTTCAGCCCCCTAAGTTGACTCTAGGGTTTGCCTATAGAGCCCCAAATTAAGAAAAAATTGGAAAAATTACCAATTTTCAGAATTTAAAAAAAAGTATATTTTGATATTTAAATTGATAAAAAACTGGTTCAAATGTGTTATTTAGGACATTTTAGATGGTTTATATTTATTTAAGATTATTAACTTTACCTATAGTGTCTATAATTTAAGAGTAAAAGGTACTACTAAGGGACGTTGCGCTCATCAAAGCTTATAATACACTACAGTGGTCAAAAGTAATTTAATTCCAATTTTCTTCAAAAGAACTCCCTCAATTGATGCCATTTGGTGTTACATTGATGTTTTAAAATATAAAGGCTAGTAAATTAACAGTAATTAGGCCTTCTACTGAAGTTTTAATGTAAAAAAATGCTTTTCTTCGAAAATGCTTGTTTCTAGCTGATCAAATCCAAAATTTATTCTAAAAAAGAGGGTTATTGTATTTTTTTAGTTCAACTTTCAAATACCATTATAAGCTTCATTTTTACGTAGAACTTAATTTTAAATCAAACAGATCGGAATTGGCTTGGGTTATTTCTCTACCAGAAGAGAAATGGGATCTCTTTATTAAAGTAAAAAAAATTGTTTAATATTTGTAAATTTTTGTTCATATTTTGATGAAAGAAGATTTCAATTAAACTTTTCCCCTAATACGTTAAAAAGAGGTAATTTTCATAATTTCATACGATAAAATTTATTTTTATTTCTGGTATAGAAGAAATTCATATCGTTTCCAATCTGTATGGTTTAAAGTTAAAATCTACTTATAAAAATGAAATCTATAAGGGTGTTCAAGGTATTCAATCAAGGGTGAAAAAGGTATTTCAAGGTTTTTGATCTTAAAAAGTATTATAACCCTCTTTTTGAGGAAATTTTGGATTTGATCAGCTAGAAACAAGTATTTTTGCAGAAAAGCACTTTTTGCATTAAAAGTTCAGTGGAAGGCCTAATTACTGTTATTTCACTGGTCTTTATAATTTAAAACATCAATTTAACAACAAATGGCATCATCTGAGGGAGTTCCTTCGAAGAAATTCGGATTAAATTCATTTCGTCTACCGGTAGTGCATTATAAGCTTTGGGGAGTGCAACGTCCCTAGCACTTATTAATCTTAAATTATAGGGGCTATAGGGTACAGTTAATGCACATAAATATAAAAATTCATTTAAATATGTTCTAAAGAACACATTTAAACCAGTTTTATAACAATATAAATATCAAAATATTTTTTTTAATTCTGAAAAGTGGTAGTTTTTTTCGCTTTTTTTCAAATTTGGGGCTCTATAGGCACACCCTAGAGTTAACTTATGGGGCTGAAACTTCACACACTATCTTTTGGGACCAAAAGGAATGGGAAAATCCCTGGGTAGCGAGGTTTTTTCTAAAAAAGTTTTTTCCCGAGACACACTAGTGATTGCTATATTAGAAAGTGAAATGAGGTTGGGCGCGCAAGGTTTTTTCTCAATATAAAGAAAATAATGCTATAAAATTAACATATGGGCAAAAGTTCATCGAATGCAACATCAGGCTTTTAAATATTTTTAAGGCTACAGTGGACACCTGAAAAAGTCAAAAATCACCCAAAATATCCAAAAAAATTTTTTTACATAATTTGATACTGTACACAGTCCTTTACTAAGTACAGAAAGAATTTTTAAATTTTTTGCTTTTTTTGAGAAGTTATGGGTCAGTTTCGTTTTCTCCGTCATGACTCCGCCCTTTGTTTACGTTTTGTAAACAGCTCTCAAGTCAGCGAGAATTTGGATTATTTTCTCTTACTCTGTCAAAGCCTCCCAATTATTGAGGACAAATTATATTTTTTCAAGTTTGAGATGGCAACACCCTATTTTAACTGTATTTGTGACTGTAACCACTTATTATTTGTTTACAATTCGATTGAAAGCGCGTGGTCTACATTTGCTTATTTTGATTTGAGATACGATTGATTTTGGAAAAAAAGAGTACTTTTCATTGAGAGATAATGGATATAATATCTTCTAAATGGAGGAAGCCAAAAGGCCGTCCTTCAAAAAGACGAAAAACGATGACTGCTAATCGGAAGAAACAGTGGGAAAAGCCAGCTGCTTCTGAGTCTGCCGCTTCTGATCCTGCCCCTGAATCCTCTGTGATACCTAAACCAGAAGCAAACTATGTGATTGCTCATAAGGATACTTTTGCTGAACTCTTAGTTCAAGTCCCATGTAAAAGCTGTTTAGAGTGTTCACTCATTGTGCATCAACTAAATTCCCTTGGATATTCCCAAAAATTGGAACTATTATGTGAGAACTGTGGGGAAACTTATGGAACCTGTTTCTCGAGCTTTCAGGAGGATACAAAAAGCTCGTATGATGTCAATAGCAAGCTAGTAAGCGCATTTCTAGCCATTGGCAGAGGTCATGCTGCTTTAGAAACATTTTCATCGATTTTGAATATACCTACAATGGACAAAAAAACTTTTGCCAAATGCATGTATAACCTCTCTGTGAAAAACAAGGAAGTCAAAAGTAAGATGTTAGAAATATCTCGACAGGCAGCTCGAGATGCTCATATCAAACTTGACAGTACTTTAAAAAATCAAAAAGTTATTGATGTTGGCGTGTCCTATGACGGATCATGGCAAAAACGAGGGCACACATCTAATCTAGGACTAGGCATAGTTATTGATACCGTTAGTGGCCTGGTCCTGGATTTCGAAGTGTTGTCAAAATATTGCCACAACTGTGTTATTGCTGGACGAGACATGGGACCCGAGAGTCCAGAATTTTCAATATGGTTCAAGGGACATGCAGACGAGTGCGAAAAGAATTTTGATGGAACGTCCGGGGCGATGGAGATGCACGCTGCCCTCATCATGTGGAAGCGATCTGTCAGCGACTGCAACATGCGGTATACTTCCATGTTGAGTGATGGGGACTCCAAAACCTACACGTTTCTGTTACAAAATAATATTTATGGTTCATCAGTAACAATTTTAAAAGAAGAGTGCCTGAACCACATATCAAAAAGGTTGGAAACTTCCTTGCTAAATAAAGTGCAAGAATGGAAGGCAAAGAAGGTGACTCTTGGGGGAAGAAAGGCAGGGAGCCTCACACAAGGGACTATAAAAAAACTTCAAAACTATTACCGCAAGGCAATTAAAGACAATGTTCCGGACACTAAAAAAATGAAAACTGCTATTTTTGCCAGTCTTCTTCACTGCTCATCTACAGATGAAAAGCCTTCGCATGGAAAGTGTCCTGAAGGAGAAAAGTCCTGGTGTTTTTACCAGAGGGCTATAGCCAAAGATGAAACGCCAGCACTGCACAAATCCATGAAGACACGGATTTCTCCATTAGTGTTTGAAAAGGTTATGCCAGTCTATCAAAGATTGGCAAATGATGCCATTCTTGACAGGTGTACTGCCGGAAAAACCCAGAATCGCAATGAGAGCCTCCACAGTTGCATCTGGCGAAAGTGCCCAAAGGAAGTGTTTGTATCAAAAAGGAGGCTCGAACTTGCAGTGTCGGATGCAGTGGAAAAACATAATTTGGGTTATGTGAAATCCTTAGAAATGAAAGAGGAAGAAAGACTCGATGATGCTAGTTTTTCGTTAAACATTGCTCAAAGACAGGATAAGCGGCGATATTGCCAAAAAAACAAAACGCCAAAAAAGAAAAAAAAATACTGTACCAAAAAAGATGATTCTTACAAAGCCGGTGGCTATTGAATTTTTTAACTCAACAAATGTAAATAATAGATACCATTGCTCTGAATTTATGCTCCGTCACTAATATTATTATCACATTAAAATATATTCTTATCACAATAGTGAAATTTAGCATTTAATTGTGTTTATTATTTTTATTTTATATATTTATAATTCAATGACACCTCACTTATACTTCAAATCTTCTGTTATAAAAAGAACGTTTCCTTTCGTGAAACTCGCATTATGTATTTGTTTATTTACTTACAAGAATAACCTTCCTTACCTCTTCATCTTTGAATAAGTGAGGTTTCATTGCATTAAGATATGACTATATCAAATTAATGTTTGTATCAATACTTTTTTTTCAAAATAATTGTGTTTTGTTATCTTGAAATGAAAAAAGCCTTTTTTCTCAAAACTAAAAATTTTCTTCGATACATAAATTCGAAATGTTCCAGGCGGCTTAATTTTTATCCAATAACTACCAAACTTACTTAAAATGTTCGTCTTATGCTAAATAACACTTTCTTGTACAAATCACTGTAATACTATTTGTTTGAAAGAAGAAATTTGTTATACAATATGAAAATTGTACAAAATTTTCCAAAAATTTCATTTACAAGTACATTTTTGCCTATTGTTTCTAAAATTTCTCTTAAAACATTACCATTTTTACAAGAATTTTTAAACCTTTGACTATATAATTAAAATCAAGTAAAAATTTGAAAGTTCGAAAAAAATTAAGCCGCAGGGAACATTTTGAAATTTTGTTAAAATTTTCAAAAATTTTTATGTGCATACTCAAAAATGAAACATCTTGACCTTGAATTCAAAAATGAGCTCACGATGTTTCATTTTTGAGTATGCACATTTCAGAATGAGTATATTCATGTATTCAAATTTGAGTACTTATTGGATCGGAGCCTTTTTGAGTACTTTTTACTTAATTTTGATACAATCGTTTTAAGAGTGCACACACGGGATCAGGAACTAACTCGATTCTTCGATTATATCCCGGCGAAGCTTTAAAACCGAGACAAGGAAATTAAAAATATTAAAAGCTATTCAAGTTTCTTTCAGATAAAGTAAAAGGAAAAGGTATCAGCTTCGCTAAATATTTCTTTCTGTTAAAATTTTCACAATAAAATTGTTAAATTTAGTTTGTTTTATATATTACAAAATGCGTAAAAATATAAAGACACCTAAGTTAAAGATGTTATGTTATGTTAGAAAACAGCATACGTTACATTCTATACACGTTAAGTTCTAAATTTAACCGAAACAAAGAGATAATATCACATTGTCAACCAAATCTGAACCTATGCTCAAAATTTCAAGTCTCTAGCTCATCGGGAAGTTAGTTTAAAATTGATTTTTAAATTCCAGCCGAACAAACAGACAAGATTGAAATGACCTAATAAAGACGCTGTAAAAATTATATCATCTTGTACAGTTATGCTTACTACTAACTTTAAGGAATTAAGATTAGGAGCAATAATGAAAGCATGCGACATTGTGTTCAATAGTTCCTAAAACAGTTAGGTTTCAAAAAAAATTTCTGTTAAAAATACACTTTTAAAGATAAGTAAAATGAAAAGATTAGAACTGATTAATTGTAGCAATTACTAAAAGTTAAAATGTAAGTATTCAATTCAAAATTTTGGCTATTAAGATTTAATAAATGTTATTTTTTACCGAATAGAACTCAAATTCAATAAAAGCAAACTTTTCCCGTAAGTGACAAAAGTTTGTCCCGTACGTGACGCTAATAAATAACCGTAAAACTTTGTTCAGAATAGTCGTTTTTTATTCTAACGGTACTTCCTTCTATTTGACTTCTTAAGCATGCACCATATTAATTTTGTAATTTTTAGTGAGATAAAAGTGCTGAATTTGCAATTTTAAAATTTTAAGTGAACAGTTTGGCGGACAGGGCTGCCCCGTACGTGACGCAACTTTAACCTCCTTTTAAAGGGTTATGTTAATGGAATTGAAATTTGACAAAACGCTAAAAATCAAGCCCAAGGTATATTTAGACATCCATAAATTTGTTTTCAGAAATTATTTTTGGTAGAGAATTTACAGCATAAACTTTAAATTAAAAATTAGTTGAAATGTCCCGTACGTAACATGGAATGGCCCCATTGTCATTGACATAACTAATACATATTTTTACAGGTTAGTTTGAAATACTTAGATATGTTTCTAATATTTGACGTTTCAATACCTTGACGATATTTGAATCGTCAGTTTGAAGAAGGGAATAAGTCCAAAAATCAAGTTTTGAGAAAATCGAAAAAAAGTAATGGAATTTTCATTCTTCAAACTGACGATTCATTTAGCGTGCTGTTAACGGAATAGAACCATAACCAACTGATGATAGGAGTCTTCTCCAACTGACTTCCTCCTTAAAATTGAAACACCTAAAAAAGCCACAAATACTACCCTGGTCCTCGACCTCCCCACGGGCAGGACATCCCATTTCCGACCATTTCGCATTTCACACACACAACACCGCGTTAATTCATCCACCTCCGCAGTTCACTGACCCCCCGGGCGCGCGTGCGCCTGAATTCGCGAGGAAGAGGGGCCAGCGAAACAATGCCCTGTCCCCCCACGCACTGGGTCCCGTAATTTCCTCCCACCCACCCTGGGTCCCTTTTTTAGCCCTCAAAAAATATCGCCGGCGGGGGGCGTTCACCCCCCTCTAGGTTTTTGGCCCCGCGCGCGCTATATATGGAAGGAGAGAAAGCGTCGTCTGTCTCTGAATGTGCGAGTTGTTGGAAATCAGGGGATCCACTCACAATACGTAAGAAATGCGATGGCTTTCGAATGTGTTTTTTTTCTGTAGTGGGGGGTGAAAGGCCCTCTGTTGGCCTTGAGAGTCCGATTCTGTTTTGTGAGGGGCGCGTGTGTTTCGTAATATTAGCCGAGCAGTGAACTTAGCGAGCCGGCCGTCAAGGAAAGCAGATGTGTTCTTGTCCCTATATGTATTTATTCTCAACGTTTAACGTACTATTTACAAAAGTTAAGGACTAAATATAGACGACGTATATAAAATTACACTACGGTATTTAAAATTAACACTGAGCAAATCAAATTAAAAGTGCAAGAGCAGAGGGAAAAAGTAAATGATAAATTTTAAAATCAGAATGATAAAAAATTTGAAAACTTATTTCCTTTTTAGCTTTTTGTAAAAAGGAAACAATGGCAAAGTTTTTCTTTGATTAAAATTAGGTAAATAACTTTATTCGTTAGTAATATGCAACGCAAAATTAACCAAAAGATATTGATGTGAATAATGAAATTTATTAGTTTTTAATGTATTAAATAAAACAGATTAAAAATGTTTAGTTTTATAATAAAACATATTAGAATGCAATATGAGTGTTTATTTTGTTAACATATTAAATCAAAGTAATTCTGATATTGAAACGTTTATAAAATTCATCATGAGCTTTATCATGAGGGAAAATTGTTGGACCATTTCCTTTTCTTAAGTAATAAAATACCATTTCAATAAAAGGAAATCGAAATAACTTATTGAAAATATTTAAAAATCATTGACTCCAAAAAAACCCTCAACTTTTAAATTAGTGCATTTAGGAAAAAGCTACAAAAGTCAAGTATTTGAGTTACATCATTTATTTATATTATCACATACATATAGTTTTCTGTTTAAAAAATAACTTCCTGCCAATAAACCTAATTAAAAGCATAGCAATTGAACATAAAACGAAAAATAGCTTTATAACCAGGTTAAAGTGTATAAGCATCTAAAAAAAGCCAGGTGAGCAAAGCGGCATCCACTCATACCTCGCACCGACAGGTAGTTTCAAACTTCAAACAAAAAAAGCCCGCACCAAAACAATTTTTTTTCAAACCTCAAAAAAATCCATTTAAAATCACTTTCCCTCCCCTCCTGCCCTCTCCGCACAATTCTTCCCCTTCCCTTCTTATAAAAGTTCTTTGTGTTCAAAGCCTGTTGCGGCGGCTAAGGAAGTCATAACATGCCCGATCATGATGGATTGATCCAGCGGTGCCCCCTTTTTTTCAGCACATTTCCCCACAACAATCGATTCACTATTAAACTTCGAATCGGATGCGCAGAAATCGATTCTTATATTAAATGCCGTATAGGAAAAAAAGATCGATTAGGTAGTTTTTGATCTCGGGTATCGATTTTTAGGGGGGAATGTGGTAGGGCTGTCCTGTTTCCTCCCCCTCCCCTGTTTGTCTGGGGGAAAGGGTTTCTGGGGCGGCCTTCACAAGGTCGTCGTGTTGAAAAACGCAAAGGGGTTGATTTGAGGGGGAGGAAGGGGGTGGGTGTTGCCACCTGTGGATGGGAAATAGCGGAGGATAGGGAGTCGATATGAGAAGGGTAAAGCGTGTGTATACAAAAAAGGTATAAAAATTTAAACTACAATGTAAAATTTTTATTATTAGACTATTTTCATAATTGGGAATTTATAAATATAACTAACTTTAAATGCTAGTGGATAATGGCCATGCCACATTAGGGTTAGTCATTTTTAGCACAAAAACAGTAAATTTTGTAGAAATATTGAATTTTAGAAAATCAATAAATGAAATGCGTTTTAAAAACAGTTACAAAAAACTAAAAGGATTTTCAATACATTATGAGCAGAGCGTAGTTCAGATGAGAAGTTGCGTCGTATATTTTTCATAGCTTAATATTAAAATTACTGTTTCCTTTCGTTCAATAAAATTAAGATAATATCCAATAATTGAAAGTTAAAGAGGCTATAAAGAACGGAGAGTGGAATTAAAGGAAAATATATCCTTTAATTGAATACAAAGCAATTAATAAGGTCATGATTACACTTAATAATTAAGACATCTGTAAGAGAAATACACAGAAATTGTATATTATTCACGGGAAAATATTTTACGGAAAATGTGAGAAAAATTGAAACTAATCATAAAATATTTTCCTGTTTTGATTACGCTATGAAAAACAATTAGAGGGGTGAATAGAACAAGACGATATGTGATATTTTCAAGAAAACTGAGTTAGTGTGGTGGATGAATAGGGTAAGTTAAGTATCATCTAAACTTCATAGTTTTCCATTATAGTGAAATACTTTCTGTTTTATTAACTCTTCATGGGGGTCCTCCCAGTATTCCGTTTCAACCCCATAAAAAATTACCATGAAAGCTTATTTTGGTAACCAATCGCATTAATATCTCAAATGATCATTTTTTTGATGACACAGAGGATGATTAAAATTTTAATAAAAACATATTATGAATACCAAAATTTTTAATCAAAATGAAACCTCATATTCGTAAATTTAGTCACACGAAGAAAAGTTAAATATTCAATTCGAATCAATACAAGTGCAAGTAAAACATCAGGCAATAAATTTTATAGAACTATCTGTCTCGTTAAATACGTAGGAAGAGACAAAATGCGTTTACATTATAATTTATTTGTTGTTCTTTTATTGGGATCATTAAAATCTGGTAGGAAATTGAACTATAAGATACTCATATTAAACATATTACGGTAATGCTGTATCAAAGTAAATTCTTAAAACAAAACCAATGAATCAACTCAATCTATATTAAAAGCACTCAGAAAATCACGACATAAATTACTTTGAAGATGATCTTGCATTTTGACATTCATTAGCACACAACACAAAAATAAATTTACTTCTCTTTTAATTCAATACCTCACAACAAAAGAAACAATCACATAACCAAAAGCGAACTCGATACTTGAAAATACTTTCAAAAACCGCAAACACCTTCAAATGTATTTCTCATCTCTCCAAATAAGAAAATATCATTTTAAAAACACTACATCTTGCAGTGGTATTCAAAAAAACCAAATCTCAAACCCCATATTAAATACCCACCCAGGTAAGAGAGAGAGCGAGAAAAAAGGTAGAGAAACCGGGCACAATGATGAAGAAGGGAAGAGGAATGAGCGTCCAGTAAAGCGTAATCCCCGTCATAAAACTCGGAGGAGAGTAAGATCTCACCTAGGAAAAGGTTTTTGTTTCAAAAAGAGGGAAAATGAGAGAGGTCAAAGAAAGGGGGATCATTGAAATGCGGGCCTAATGTTTCCTTATCGGGCCCGTGAGTTATGGCCTGCCAGCCGCGCAGGCCCCTGCAAATCCAGGATGACGTAAATCGGGCCCCGTTTCTCTCTCACCCCAGATGTGCTTTAGTGGCGGGGGCGATATATTTCTTCCGCGCCAGCCCCACAATTGGGATGCAAGGAGACAGCATTATTGGGAGCACTCTCTCTCTCTCTTTCCACTACTTGTGAATGGCGAGGACCCGCAACAAGGTATACAGTCGATTTATTAGTGACCTCCTAAGGAATGATTGGGGGTATTACGGTGCATTTACATTGTTCTTGAGTAATTTCTCATTGGATTACTAATTTGGTAAGGGTCGAAACTTTTATTGGTTAGAGAGAGGGAAATAGATTTGCTTAAAAAAGATGAAAAAAATGTTCTTCTATGACTGACATACGCAGTAAAATTTACATTTTAATGTGCAAAAGAAATTAAAATATTCTGTACAAAAGGAATTTTTCTTAAATCCTTTTTAAATACTTTTTAAATAGGTAGAAAATTAATAACGTGTTTACATAAAACGATACATAAATATTTTTTAAATATTTAAAAACAACAATTAAGAAAAAATTTGTGCTTTTAATCATAAAAATAATTAAAAATCATAAGCTTTAAATCATAAATCTTTTTGAAAAAATGTGCTTTTAATCATAACTCCAATTTCTAAATAGTTACAATGAAAAGTATTCTTTCCCCAAAAAAAAGTGCGTGGAAGGGATATCGGGAAATTTAAAAAAAAAAACATTTTAGTAGGAACTAAATTTATTCCAGTTGTCGTACATTGTCTTATTTCACCTTTAATCAGTTTGAGACAGCAAAAAAAATATTGCATATAATAGTGAGAGTATCAATAAGATGTTCGAATGAAGCTAGATAGAGTTTTCAAGTTATAATAGTTTAGCTAGTTTTTAACTCTAATACCAACCATTGGGTGAAATTTCACATAAAATGTCTTAAATGTAAGAAATTAAAATTGTATGAATAAAAGGATAGCTTTTTTGGAAGTTTCCGACTAATTTTGGGAATCCCAGTTTATTTTCACGAAATAATTTTTCAAAAAGGAGGGAAAATAAACCAACAAAAAATCGACAGATTAAAACTTCACTTCAGACACAACATGACTATTCATGAAAACCTACGCGATGAAATATCGAAAATGATGCACGAGTCGAATCACTTCCCCCAAAATATACACACGTCACCATAAAAGATATTCTCTTTACAACAAGAACAACCCTCCAAAAAAAGAACCGCAGCGAATCCTTCAAGAAATCCCGTTTTTGCAAAGACAATCCTCTCGGCCAAAAAAAAAAGGTATGGGTCCCCCATTCGCCGCAGCCATCATGTAAAATACACCCGAGAAAAGAGGTCATGAATCGTTCTGAGTATCACTGCGTTTCATAAACGGGGAGAAGAAATATCGGCGGCCGTATAAACACGAAATGAAACTTCACTGCGAGTGACAGCCATTTTTAAAACAAACTATTCCCCGTTATTACCCCGCATCAATAAATAAATAAGTAAAAAGGCCCCCGGAGGAAATACCCAAAAGGGACACCAGATCGAATGGGTTCGCTTTCCATTCTCTCAATTTGAAGGGGGACTCAACATATTTATGAGGTCCAAAAGACACCTTAAATCACTTAGCGGCCCATAAATAAATAAGAGTAAATGACGGAAAAATCCGAGGACGCGGGACCAGGGGCCCTACTACCAACAAACTGGAAGTGCCTACCGAGATCCGTTCCAGTTCGCGAGTGAAAAGTTCGGTTCTATTCGGTAGAGAAGAAAAGGACTACCACCAACTTGCCACTTTCCGCTAGCGGATGCTGCGGGAACCCAGCTGGAACCGATTAGGTAGATCTATGAGTTCGAGGCTATTTTTGGGTTCTCATCGACCAATCACAACGATTGTTGTCATTTTTCGCGTTGTGGTGATGTAAACAAGGACGTACTAAAATACTGGGAATCAAGGGCCGAATGCAGCAACGTTCTGCGACGTGCTAAAGAACCGTATTTCACCTAATAATGATCGCCCAAGAACGCCTGCTCCCGAGGTGGCGTTCTACGGCGATCGGGCCGGATCGGGGTATCGTTATCCTCCTGATTGGTTGAACGCGCAGAGCGCGGGAAAGGCAGGGTACAATCAAATGCACGTGGTTCAATGACGTAGTTCGTGACGTTCTTGAAAACCAATCAGCGGCATGCTGGAAAAATGACTCAGGACAACGATAGTTGAGTTGTTTGGAAGTAGGATTTGACCGGTCCCAAAATCGCCGCAGAACGTAGCTGCATCCGGCCCCAAATTATCATATAAATTAGTTTTTCTTTGCATTAATGAAGAAACGGTTAACGAAAACCTTGTTTTATCAGACTGCAAGATACTCCAATAAATTTATATAGATAAACAAGTGTTTTGTTCCTCAGTAAGTCAATAGTGATTTCAATAACTTAAAGAGTGCTGTAGTGTAATTCTCAATAGAAAATTCGCATCACTCGGTTCAAAAAACATTTTGAAAATCTCAATTTTTTATTCTTTACATTTTCTGTATAACTTACCTTCAGGAATTTTTAGTAATGAAGCCTGAAGCTAATAAAACATTTAAAATCTATTCTATAGTACTTATGTAATTTGAGTTCAGCTGAAGCTCAGAAAAGAAGATTCTTGCATTATAAAGTTCATAATTAAAATAAACCCTTAAATGTATTATTTAACTATACCTTATCTTTGAGTTAGAGAAATTAATTAAAAAAATTAAATACAATTTTCAGCTTTCATGTGATAGTTGTAAGCATTTAAAAACATTACAACAAAATTCATTGTGATTTAAGTCTTATCAAACACATTGCAGCACCCTGAAATTTATTAGAAACACTTTTGTGGATATTGAGGAACAGGGTTAACCATGAATACTTGAGGAAACTTTCATATTTTTCACATTTTAACACTTAATTTGAAATTAAATCACCATATTTTGAGAGGAACGCTCCACATTATTCAGAGAACGGTCCAAATAATTTTAGGGGACAAACACAATGGTGTTACACCAAGACTCTCTCTTTATATATATGGCCTTGCAACCTCTTACCTTTTGATTTCCACTTTTTTAATTATGAACTATTGTTAAGCAGGGTATTTTGAGTTTACAGAAAAGTGTTACAGTATACTTTCAATACAAGGATCTGTCCAGGACAAATTTACTATACCGTTTTACGGTAGCTTCACAAATTCGTCGATCGTTAAAACGGTAGCTTCACAAATTTAAAATTTCTTATTTTCAATTTATTGCTAAGTTTTCACAATTTTTAACTGAATTTTCACAAATTATTACTAAGATAATAATACTTATATTTGAAAACTAACTCCCCTTAAAATGTTTATGTAGTGATTTTTCAAAACATTTTATTACGCCTATTTTATTTTCACAAATTATTTTTAAATTTTCACAAGATAGGTTGTTGGCAAAAAATCCTAGACAAATCCCTGCAATAAGACAAACTATTTTACCTCGAAAACCTGAATTTTTACCCTGATGTTATGTATTCCCGTAAGTAACTTGTCGCATTTAAGCATTAATTAAATAAAAATCTAAGGCCCATAGGGATCAATTATATTTCAAATGAAGTATTAGGAATATATTACACTATCATTCCCATTGCTAAACAAATGCATTTATATTTGAATTGAAGAATTAAAAACTTGATAATAAAAGAAGCAATATTTATGAAACTAATACTACAGCTTTATTGGCAAGGTAATATGCACACATTATACAAATATTTTTATTAACACAAAATATTTTTTTATAATTTTTATCAAACTGTTTTTTATACAATTTTCTCTCATGCATGTTATTAAAAAGTTACAATGCAGTTATGTACATATAAAAAGCATGTTGCTTACAACAGCAGAAAATGCAGGATTCACACAAATGGTATTAAATAATTCATGATATTTTGCAGAATTTTTTCTGATAAAAATGTAAATTTTATTTTTGGGTCCTATATTATAATGAAACAGTAGTTGTTGTGCATAGCTGACAGTGCTAGGAAAGCAGATGGTGCCTGGAAATAGAATAAGGTATTATAAAAGGTTTTTAACAGTTGAAAAAAACATATTTTATACAGGTCCCAGCTCAGATGTCATACTGATTTCTTAAAAAGAAAAGTAGCTCATTTCAATGCAACACATTGCATCATTACTAACATGTGCATTTTCTCATTTGAAAAAAAATGCTTGATAAAATACAAATATAATTCAAAGTTTCATAATTTCCCCCCTGCAAATGTACCAAGCATATACCAAGAACCTTTGTTCAAATTCCCTCCTAAATGAGTCGGGCATTTAAGTAACACAGAAGGGATGAGAGGGCACATATAATACGCATTAATTCTCCCTTATTTCATACAAGATAACCTCCTTCTGCCTAAGAATTGGTGGGTTAGTCTAACTTACCAGTTTTTAGGTAGGAGGAGGTTATCTTTTATGAAACAAGGGAGAATTTATGCGTGACTGATATTACATTACCATGGAATTACCCCTTGCTCAAAATAATTGTCCTCATTGTTAATTAAAAAACTGATAATTTAAATGGCTATGTAACATCTTTTTGGACTTACGTTATAGAAGAAACGAGAATTCTTTGCAAAGGTTGTTGTGAAACACTATTATAGATTTTAAGTTATAATTTTGAGAATTTCATTCATTGATAAACATGAAAATTTTATAAGTACTTACCTCCTTTGTCGAGAAAAGACCAAAAGTACAGGGAATCAGGAAAGACCAGCAATTTTCAACATTTTGGAGCATAAGAAGCCTAAAATGTATATAGTGTACATTAATTTTTAAATTTGACTAACCAGCTTATATTAAACACTTTAAACAAATTACAGTCGACTCAGTGGCAAAGCCTCAGTAGCAACAGGGGAAGCGCAAAATAAACACAATTCATATTTCAAGATAACGAGATTTTTAAAAAATTTACCAACGTTTAACATTATGTCGGCTAATCTAATTCAGAATCGTACATAGAGGCCACGTTCAGTTTTGATAAAAATGTAAAAAAAAACAGAAAAATTTTGATACATGAAGTATCAAGGTTTCTGTGTTGCTAAAAAACATTTGGTTATGATTTGGATGGAGGGAAATCTTTTGTGACCAGTGAGCAACTTTTTTGATACGTAGCTAATGTTTTAGTGTTTGTTGAACTATTTTCCGGAACAAAGAAAAGTGAACGCTAATGCCTACTGCCAGCGGTGGCATAAGATTTGGGTATTATGTATTGTCCGATTAATTGTCAATTATAGCTGCACAGCTATAGAACAGTCAATGAGCTTTGATATTGTTAAGGATTCAGCTACAAGGTTTACAGGATTGTACATAAGAATCAAGATTTGTTTTATCGAATCAGAAACAAACATGTTTTTAAGAACATTAACCTTGATACCAGACCTTCCGGAAGAAATCACAGGGCCACATCCAGCTTTCATAAAAAATAAACAAAACTGAAAATTCTTTTACATATAGGCCTTGGAAGTTCCGTACCTCCAAACACACATTTTGTTCAAATTGGGTGAAAAGAAATTTTACACCGCCAGTGAGCAGTTTGTTTACAATTCGCAGTGTTCCATTTAATAATTTTCTCAGCCCATTTTAGGCAGCTAGATGACTATTACTTTCATAATAATTATTATTGAATAAAGACTTCTTTGATAATTTACTGTTCTAATGTTTATGAAACTATTTAATGGGGGAAAGAAAAGTTATAAGCAAACTGGGCATTGATGAAAAAATGAAATTTGTTTTACCAAAATCAAATTGAAACACGTTTTTAAAAATGTGACCCTAGGACCTCCTGGCTCAAATATCAAATACGTTAAAACAATCTTTCTGTTTCATTAGATTATGCTTTTATCAAAGTTAAATGCATTTCAATTTTACAAAAAAAATTTTACTTTGCCATTATATCTGCATTAGCTGCTAATTCTTCTGATTTAGCCGGGATATTTAAAGTTATTATTAACAAACCGTATAACTTTGTTTTTTATTCAATTCATCCGTTATTGTCTGATTCCGTCTTATCAAGTTTAAGACCTTTTAACTCGATCACTAATTGGAAAACTCATTAAAAAAATCTCCCAGCTAAACCAGAAGAATTGGCAGCTATGTTATCTGATAATTAAGGGGTTAGTTCATGATTTTGATAACTATTCATTCAAGTAGCGAAACATTCTCGCCAATTAATACACGCGGCAAGGGAGAACGAGTAAAAAACCTAGTTTTTGTGTACTTTTGCTTAGGTTCAATTCCGCTAATGGTCCCGTTAAGCTCTTTTAGACACCAAAAATTTGAAATATTGCTAGATAACTTCTATCTCAAAGTAAAATGTTCAGCTATATGTCAATAAATGTTCAGTTTATCAATATGAACCATAAAAATATGTCAACATTTGAATTTATGGCATTTAAAACAGCTTGGTGATATTAAGTAGGAACATTAACCGAATTTAACTGCATGGCAGTATTTGCAATTCTTGTTTTACTTTGAAAAAGACCCAGAGGCAATGACGTGAAAATAATATGCCGTCATTGGCTCGCCATATTATTTGTAAAGTCAAACTTTAATAATTGCTTCAAACTTAAGAAACTTACATAATTTTTGAAGTTGTGTCTGTTTTTCTACGCTAGGCACTTTTGAACGAAGAAAATCCAAGTTCGAATAGTGGGGCAGGAAATTAAGGTAGCTAGCTTGGCTTTTAAAGCACCTTCTTCAATTGAGAGGGAGGGGATGTGGGATAGTTATTGGCGAGAAGAACCCCGTTTGGAGCCTTGCTCATTAAGGGTTACACTAATTGCCTATACTTCACAGCAACGTTTCATGAACCAAGTACGTCACTAGGGGCCATTCATTAATTACGTAAGGATGATTTTGGCAATTTTTGACCCCCCTACCCCCATGTAAGGGTACGTAAGATTTTTCAAACCCCTCCTCCCTATTCTTACGTAAGATTCCATTTCATTTTTCAAAGTAATAAAATGTTAGAAAAGGTTCAGTTACACTAAAACTCTCAGTTTGACGTAAATCAAAGATTTTTATTTTTCTACAGATAAAAATTTAATCAGTTTAAAAAAATAAAACTTCGATAAAATACAAAGATCGTAAGCATTTGCAGTTTTTCTGGGGTTATTCAATTGTAATTTGATTAGAATAATTGGAATTTTTTTACATTAACTTGGAAAATCTTACGTAAGAATGGGTTTGACCCCCACTCCCAAGTAAGGGTATGTAGATATTTTTCCAACCCCCCTCCGTCTCGCAACCCTTACGTAATTCATGAATGGCCCCCTATGCGAAAGGAGAAAGTGAGTAAACACAAAGCCTCTGGGTTGGTAGGATATTTGATACACGAATCATGATAAAAAGACACTATACACCCATAGGTTTAATGAAATAATCATATTTTAAAATTGACATTCCTAGTTTCACTCGAAATTCAGACTCCGCGATGGGAACTACTTTGTTAGTGACGTAGTAGGTTCAACTTAAGTTGCTGTCAAGTATAGTAAGAAACACAATCAATACTTATAGATAAGGACACAAATGTTCTAATGGCACTTTACCTTCTTTTAAAATTGAGTAGTTCAGAAAATTGCCCTAAATTATTCCTTCAACAAGGCACATCCATCTTCGTCATTCCATTCTTTGTAGAAGCGCTAAAATACAATATATACACATTAATTTTTTAGTTAATAACTATAAGGAAGAAACTTTAACATTTTTCAAATAAAATCAACACTATCTTGGGTTCTTGCATATCATCCGGTTGACTATTCTGCTAAATTAAAGATGATTTCCTCTTCTATAATTTAGCAGCCAAAGAGTCAACAGTATGTGTTTGTATCCTTTTTTAAAATCATAAGTTTAATTTTGCCCAGCTAAATTGCCATTTAAATCAAGAAGCGATTAAGTTGTTCTAAAACCAACATGCAACATATGTGTACAAATTATCAACCAAGCATCACACATTTTGTCTTATGGGAAACTTTTCAATCAGCTAATTGTTTTTCCTCGTGATTTGTTTGTGCAATACAAGCATGATCACAGCTTATTTCACTCTTTTAATTTTTAAATTACAAGAACCAAAAATGGTTTTAAATGTTCTTAAAAGCGTTTAAAGAATTTTTAATCGATAATTAAATTTTTAAACGTTTTAGCACTTACTGTTTACATTCGTTTCATTCATTGTTTACATTTAGTCGTATTCTACACGTACCTTTAGTAGGTTTTCAAAACAAAAATTTAACTAATTCTTTCCAAATCCTTTTAGTAATATTCAAAAAGTAATAGCTTTCAAGAGGAATAAACTAATTTAAAGTTTGAAATTAACGATAATGTAAACCAGAAGTTCGAAATTCATTAGATTGTTTTAATTATCTAGGGTTGTAATAATAGCGTATTTCTTAGTTACTTTCAAATTTCCAGCTAGATTTTGTTCAATAAAGGTAATTTCATATAGTTTATAGGATGAAAAAACTCTTACCTTTATTTTTACTTTGAATTGTTTTGGTTTGCCGTGTCCTTCCGGTAGCGGAACTACCCTTTCACACGGAAAGGAGGTGCCGAAAGAAATCTCGCCGAATCCTGGCGGTCGATTCGGTAGCCACGGAAGCGTTCCAGTATTTTTTGGACATGGTGGTAGTCCAAAGTGAAAATGACCACGTGACCCGGAAATACTTTCGGGAGTGAAGCGTTTCCAGTTGGCTGGTAGTAGGGCCCCTGAGCGCTCTTTTAAGGACTGTTAAAATGATGAATCGTGGATACTGTGTGTGTGAGAGAGAAATAAATTTATATTACCCTATTAAACGCGAGCGGTGCGGGAAATCAGGTATATAGCGTCGCTTTAACTGGGATGTCGCTGCAATGTCGTTAGGAATTCAAAGTGAGATGTCCATCAGAACGAAATGGAAGACAGATGGAAAACGCTGGCCGTGTCTTTATTCCAGACACGTGTTGAGTAGAGTTAACACGCGAAGCCCTTAATTTAGGACTAAATTATGCTAGACCTATACTTACTTTTAACAAGACTTAATAAAATCATTTTACATGCTTCGTAGAATAACCAACTTTTACCTACCGTTCTAAATCAATTACCGCCCAAAATACGTGATTAACAACTAGTCTTAAGGATCCCACGACAAAGCATATTCAAATATCTGATGGTAAACTTTTTAAATGGACTATTAGAAATTCATATTAAACCACTCACGTTCGTTATTGCAACTTGAGATCTAAGTTATAGGAATAGCATGATAAATGTCTTACAAAGCTAGCTAATTAAAAAGACCTCCGCAAACTTCACAACGCATTCTTACTTAAAAAAGACATTAAAAACCTTTTTCGTGGTGGAATATTCCATATCAATTTTCCTTGTTTCGAATAGGAATAGTTTTAGCTCAAAAACTTCACATCACAAATAATTTGAACTTTTGTTATTTTATGTTATGGTCATGAAAAGTTCCTTAGAGTTGAAAAATTTTATTGATGTCCCTTGACTTTTCGCATATGGAAATCCTTTATATATCCTTTTTTTTAAATAAATCCTCAGAATATTTTATCATTCTAATGTAAGATTTCATGTAATATGCAAATGGATTAATTAAATTCACTTTTTTGTCTTTACCATAGTAAGTAATATGAAATTTATCTGCAAACTTTTTATGATATTGAACTTTCAGGCACTTCAAGAAGGGCAGGTCGGAATGGCGAATGACGCAAAAGAACCTAAATCATCGGCAGATTTTATTCATTAAGAAATTCTTAAACATGTTCACAACCCTTTCATGGAAATCATTACCATGAATCAGCAATTCACCAACAATCGATATGCGCAAAAGAAATTTACATCACCGAAGAACACCTGAACAGGCAAACATAGAGTCACAGCTAGATAAAGCTAAGACACTTGTGAAAGCCGAAGCACAAGGGAATGAATTCAAAATGAGATGAAGAAGATAACTGAGCCCCTGAGAACTTATCATCGCGAGTTTAATTGCAAGAACAACATCACTAGCCGAAAACGATGAATGATGCAGCATTTTTAGTTGCATCTCGATAAACAAACTTGTTTGTCAATGACCGATAACTCAAGTGCCTACTCTAGATGATTTTTCCACCGTGAATATTGTTTGTTTATAGAAGTTTTAGAATACCTAATGAAGATATAAAGTTCGGCGAGTAGGGCTTTAGTGTACTTTTCACCTCTGGCATGTTAAGGCAAAAAAACAAGGAACTAATTTAAAACGAATATCATAAAATCATTCAACATAGCTCTTTTCTATACTAGGGGAAAATACATGAGAGAAAGGGTGATTTTAATTAAAATTGGAAATTCACAACAAAAAAAAGAAATCGGAACCTATAAAAGTATCAATTGATTTTAAACACAAGTTATCAACCAAAAAACCCAAATTTCTAACCACAAAAACATGTTTCAAACCTTTTCTTGCATAAAAAGAGGAACGGCATAACGATTTGCACTTAAAATAAACGTTGGGCATAAATTATATCAATATTTCCCACACATTCTTAGATTTACTCGCAAGATTTTGTAATGAGGAAGTTGCATGATTTTTTGTTAATTTTTTTAATCGATTCCTCTTGCAAAAATAAGCAACTACCCAAAATTTGAGGATGATCGAGAAATTTTTTGATTGTCAAAAAATGAACAAAAATCCCTTTTTTAAAAGCGCGCGAAAACGCCAAGAGTTGGGATGTGACGTCATCTTATACTAAACATTGTTGTAAAGCAATGGAGTTGATGGTATTATTGTTGACGTCATCTTATAGTTTAAACAATAAACGTTTTCAGTCACGTGTTTTTTTCTCGACTTTTAAATTAAAATATTTAATTACCTGTAAATTTTTTTGAAAAACTGACTAGATATTTCATTTTACCATACAAAAAACCATACGGAACACATGTTTGTTTTTGAAAATCTGACACATGCAACTTCCTTATTAGAATTTCTAAATTTCTATTCAACCTATAACAGATCTAGATAAATATTTACAACGGTCCCTTGTTTTACGTGCTACAAAATTAATCTATCACGTGAAAGTAATTATAATCATGTTTAAATTAAAATCTGTATGCTTATTATTATTTTGGTAAGAAAATTAAGTTGTTTTGAGAAATCTAAATGAGTAATTAAGTTTAATATCTAAAGTATCAAGTGGGGCATTTTGAACCATTTCCCACTCTACGGCACACCTATCATGAGCAAAAAAAAATTAGCTTTCATTAAAAGATAGATAATTTAAGAATACATAGTAACTGACAGAAAATCAAAAATAAATTATTTAAATCATGACAGAAGTGAGGTAATTTGTGTTTTTTATGTTTGTTATTATGAATTCTCTAAAAAGACAGTTAAGAAAATTTTTATTTTATGCACAAATGAATCTATAAGTTGAATAATTTAAATTTGATTTGTGCCTGAAAAATATAATTGCATACAAATATTAGGAAAAACAATTTAAATGTCTCAAAATATCCCATTCTCCTCTATAATGACAGATTGTTTCTCGCATCCTATAAGTAATTCGTAAAATTCAACCATAAAATTAGGTTAAAAGTATGATTAACTAAAAAACATAAAAATTGTGATAATTCTCTCATTAGTTTTGGTAAACTATTTTTTAAAGATGTTTTTCATAATACTTTTAAGAGAAAAGAATAGGTATTAACTGCGAGGATATCAAATATTTGAGGCAAAATATGTTTTCTTATTATTTTCCAAATATTTCTTGACCTTAACTACTAATTTAACCAATGTAGTTATTTCCCCATGTGCGTGGAGAACTAAAACTTAAAAAAATCCTTCACTACAAGTTTCATTGTCATGATGATTTTTTTACACCAGAGACCCCTCCAGCACCAAGAATTTCGCTTCGTAATCTTTTTGCTTTTACATTTACATTTACTCAGACATCTAATGTAAGTTTAGTTTAAAAATATTTTTAGCGTTATGTCAATAAAAAATCAAGAGCAAGCAAAGGTAAAATTTGAAATATTATACAGATTAAAATAAAAAATCTTGACATTGTATAGAAGAAGTAATTTATTTTATAATGGAAAGGATCTTAAAACATGAAAATTAATCACTTTCAGCGAAAAATGATGTCCATTCGTGATTTTGCCTACAACAGGATGCGAAAAAAAACTTAAAATTAATAAAATGAATAAAAATATAAAATCAGTAACAAAACAGTTTTAATTTAAAAGTTATAATACTTTATACAATTTAAAATATATACTTGCAAGATAATAAAAAATGAAGGAAAATTTAAATAGGAAAAAAATTCTTATAATATAACCTAATAAAACTCAATTTCGAATGAAATTTCTCTGCGAAGAACTTTATAATGAGGAAGTTGCATGATTTTTTTTTATTTTTTTAATCGATTCCTCTTGCAAAAATAAGCAACTACCCAAAATTTGAGGCCGATCGAGAAATTTTTTGATTGTCAAAAAAATTAACAAAAATCCCCTTTTTAAAAGCGCGCGAAAACGCCAAGAGTTTGGATGTGACGTCATCTTATACTAAACATTGTTGTAAAGCAATGGAGTTGATGGTATTATTGTTGACGTCATCTTATAAACGTTTTCAGTCACGTGTTTTTTCCTCGACTTTTAAATTAAAATATTTAATTACCTGTACATTTTTTTTAAAAAACTGACTAGATATTTCATTTTACCACACAAAAAACCATACGGAACACTTGTTTGTTTTTGAAAATCTGACACATGCAACTTCCTTATTATATTTCTCAATAAAACAGGGTTTTCAAAGGAAATTGTTAACTCAAAAAATTATAAATAAACAATATTTGCAAATTGAAAGTGAAATACTTCATTAATCCCTAGAAGTTTTTTTACTTCTGTAGAACTAAATATTTTAAAGCTAATAAATCCAATAGAAACTGAATATATCAAAGATTCTATTGGATTAGTATTTATTGAATATTGCACAGAAAAGTGGCATGATAGAAAATTTAACAGCAGAGGTCTGGATTAAACTAAACCTATTCATTTATAAAATTGTTTTAATACCTGCTTCTTAAATTTTTGGTCTATTCTACCTTTCCATGAGATTTTGTAAAACGGGCACAAGTAACGGTGAAAGTATAAGCAACCCTCAAGTTTTGCAACCTTTTATCTCTGGATTTTCATTTTTGTTAAGTAAAATCTTTATCTAAAGCATAATTTTTTTCATAAAATTATTTTAAACCGTTTATAGTTATATCAATGCTAGAGTAAATAACTGTACAAAAAAGAATAGCATCCATCTAATTAAATGTATTACTTCATTTTTTTAACTATCTGTAAGTGAATTTTCAAATATTAGTTTCTTCAAATTCCTAAAAGGAAAACCTTTGAACAACTAAAAATACGATTATAATTTAACTTGTTGCATCAATAGTTAAGAATTTCGTAAAAAGTAAAGAATTCATTTCTACAAATCGAGTCACAACAAGTGAAGCTGTCGTAATTTGGACTACTTGGTGATGATGTTGAAGATGATAGATAGAAAATAGAAAAAAATATAAATAAACTATATTCAGTCTTTTTTAATATATCTCAGGAATGTGCAAAAGAAATTTCAAAAAGCGTTCCATACTAATTCAAAACTGAAACATTCATTAAAAATGTAGCATTTTCAATAAGACATAAAAGTTGCTTGCGAAACATCATAAAAAACATCATAAAATCAAATTTGGTAAGACCCAACAAAGAAAGCTAATACTCGAAGCAAATTGAAGAAAATAAAAAAAATATCGGCGTTAAGCTTCTAGTTACTAAATTTTTATCTCCTGTCTGTTTATCTGCGCTTTCCTACAACCTTACAGAAAAATACCTTATATTGGAAATCTTAAGACTTAAAGAATCTATGAAACATGAGTACCCAAAGAAGTATTTATAAAGTTGAAATCTATAATATACTCGAAACCAACGATTGCACAAAATATATTTTTAAGGGGGCTAATCTAGTTAACTGGTTTCTGGAGGAGCAAATCATTTTGATATTATTATGGTTTTAAGCTACTTTTGTACAAGCAAAAATATAGAATTTCCCTTTTTAAATATACAATCTTATCTGTGCAAGTATAATTACTAAATCTTAAAGAGGTGAACGAAACATCACATTAAAAAATTTTAAAATGTTTAAGTATAAAAGAAAAGATAACATCTATTTTTCATACTTCCTTAAAAATTAAATTAATAATATTCAGAGACTCTGAAAGATTAAAAAATAAACATTTAGCTATAAGATTATTTGCCTTAAAATTTATTAAAAATTTAAAAATTGTTCATCACATTCACTTAAAGTAAGAATCCAATCTCTAAGAACCAACTCATTTCAATAATTTTTTCATATAAAGATATATGAAATCGAATTGATTAGGACCCATTTTTCTACAAATTTACTTTTAAATTAGTTACCCATTCCAAAAAAAACAGCATATATGTTTTACTAGGCAGAAATTTAAATATATATATGTGAAGGTTAGACCTTCCGCCACCAGTGCCGCTCCGTACGTAAAGCTGAGTGACGCTCTGTGCCTCTTCCCTTCGGAGAGACACCTCAACTCGGAGAGAGGAACTTCTGTTTTTGGAAGCGAGCGAGAGCGCGGCAACATTCTTCGCCGCAAGGATGAACTCATGATATGCTTAATTTTAAACCTTAAACTTTGTAAATATCTTGTAAATAATAGTATAATTAAACATTTCTATGCTTATTAAAACGGTGTTGTATCTGGGACCCCCTTTCACATGGGCGTTCGTCCGGTTGTGAATTCGAACCGAAAGTAAGACTGACGATACCCCTAGCGCCAACGACGGCACAAAAAATTTGATGAAGCTTTACAAACATTCTTATTTGCGTTGCTGAATTCATTTGATGACTGTTATTTCATTGGAACTTGTGGAGACTGTATTGAAGTGGTTTTGCTTTTGATGCTTGTTGATACAAGACTTTGATGATTGATCTGCAGTTCATTCCTCTTCAAACAGATGAGTACAACAACCTTTGAAATTTCATTTGATGCTTGATGCTTGATTAATTTGATGATGCTTGATTTAATTTTGCTTTGATGCTTGCTTTTTCTAATTACAATTGAAGTTTTGAAAAAAAAATAATGGCTTCTTTGAATGATATCCCACGTGTACGGAAATCCATCGCCGCTGCTTCTAAAACTCAAATAAGAATTTTGCATAGATTAATATTTCATAATGATGGGGACAGGCAAAATCGGTCCAGGTTGAGAACTTTTAAGGGTTTTTCTGATACTAACGGGAACGATAGAAAACAAGATGTTCTTAAAGAGTTTTCAATTCAAGATCTAATTACTGTGTGCAATTTGCTTAAAATTGAATTTTCCCCTGAGCCTATAACATGCTGTGACATAATTTTCAAGGCCTTAAGTGATTTTTCACTTCTAAAATCGGATGAGTCGGAAGATAGTGATGTAGAGGATTTACCTGTAAAGACTTCCTTGGTGATTAATGATTCTGAAAAAAGTCAGGATAACCCAGTCAATGTCACCCAAAATCCATTTGACTCATTTAGTCAGGATAACCCAGTCACTGTCACTCAACACCCATTTAGTCAGGATTGTTATGGCTTCTCTGCCCCTACTTTCAATATGAAAGACATAGTCGACTTAGTAAAGCCTTTCTCCTCTAAAAATGACTATAAAGTAGAAACCTTCATTTCCGACATTGAAGATACTTTTAACTTGTATAATATCAAAAACCCCATGCAACAAGTGATTTTTGTTAAAAAATGTCTATCTGGCCCTGCCCTAACTCTAATTCGTTCAATACGGGGAATTAATTCATGGGAAGCACTGAAAAAACATTTGAGAGACGAATTTGAAGATAATCTCAACAGCCTTCAACTGCATACCGTAATGAACTCTCGAAAACTTAAGCCCAACGAAACATTACAGGAATACTTTTTGGCAATGAGGGAATTGGCCCAAAAAGGTTCGCTCGATGACTCCTCTTTGATTGATTATGTTATTCAAGGCATCCCAGAATCAGGAAACAAATTACTTCTCTATGGTTCTAAAACCCTAAACGAATTTAAGGAAAAATTAAAGACTTTTGAAAAACTTTATACAGCTTCTAATTCTTCTCGAGGTAACTTTCAAAAACAAATCGGAAGATATCCCCACGGTTCTCAGGTGGATGAAAAGCGTTCTTTGGAGCAATCAGTGTGCTATTCATGTGGTTTAAATGGTCACAAAAGCCCGCAATGTCCTCACAAGAGCCAAGGTAAACAATGCTATGGCTGTAAAGGTTTTGGCCATATTCACGCTAACTGTCCCCATGCTAATAGGACCAGACCTCGAAATACCTATAACCCTTCCAGATCGAAGGATGGTAAAGCACCCTTTGTGAATTCCTCTGTAAATTCCACTGTCATTAATACAGATGCAAATAGGATTTCTAAGAAAGTAAAAATATTGAATAAGGACATAACCTCCCTTTTTGACTCTGGGTCTGAAGTCACACTTCTACGAAAGGACATTTATGATACCCTTCAAGCTCCCGAGTTGGTCCACCACCCTATTTCTTTACTAGGAGTTGGAGGAAGCCAAATCACTCCCCTAGGATATTTTTGTTCAACCGTTATTGTTGATGGAATTGACGTTCCCACTAGAATTTATGTCCTACCCCAAATGAACTTTGACTGTATAATCGGTATGGATGTTTTAAATCAAGTCAACTTTTCCTATACCGATGGACGTTTAATAGTTTCCCAAAAAAATAATCTCATCTCCTCAAGCGCAATAAGTATAGCCTCCAACCTAACAAAAATAAAACAGGAAATTGAAATCGAAACTACAGCAGCTGATGACGAATCCTCAACGATTTCCCACGCACGTGCTCTTTCTCCTGCTTTTTCGGCCGATGTTTTGGGTTTGAATAATAATCGCGATGACAGCTGCGCGTTCAAGAAGGAAATAAATAACTCTAATCAAGGCAATCTTTTTGGGTTTTTGTTTTGCATGTCCAATGCTGTGAATGAAACTATCGTTGATACAGGCCATATTCTTGATGCGTCTTTAAAAAACCAATTAGAAAATATGATAGTGAACTACAAACCTTTAGGAAGTCGTAGCACAGACTTGCAGATGAAAATTATCTTAACAGATGAAAAACCGATTGCTCAACGGCCACGACGGTTAGCAATTTCTGAGAAAAAAGAAGTTGATAGACAGGTCCGAAACTGGTTAGACGCAGGCATAATTTCGGAAAGTTCTTCAGACTTTGCTTCTCCCATAGTTTTATGCAAAAAACCTGACAAATCAACCCGCATTTGTATTGACTATCGGAAATTAAATTCAAAAATAATCAAAGACAGATTTCCTCTTCCCTTAATAGAAGATATTTTAGATCAACTCCAGGACTCAACTGTTTTCTCCACGCTGGATCTTAAAAACGCTTTCTTTCATGTAGATATGCATCCAGACAGTGCAAAATATACCAGTTTCATCACCCCAACTGGCCAATATCAATTTAATAAGGTCCCCTTTGGCCTCTGTAATTCACCATCTATCTTCCAACGATATATCCAACTTGTCTTCCGTGACCTCCTTCAAGACGGTACTGTGATAATTTACCTTGACGATATTATTGTCCCTTCCAATTCCGAAGCTGAAAATATTGTTAAGTTAGAAAAGGTTTTTCAAGTTGCCTCTCAATATGGGTTGGAATTTAATATGAAAAAATGCCAATTCCTGCACAGAAAAATTCAATTTCTTGGGTACATAGTTGAAAAAGGTACGATTTCCCCATCGCCCGATAAAACCAAAGCTGTGTATTTCTTCCCTATACCAAAGACGACCAAACAAGTCCAATCCTTTCTTGGTCTCACAGGCTATTTTCGAAAATTCATTAAAGGATATTCTTTGATTGCCCGTCCCTTAAGTGACTTACTAAAAAATGACGTCCCATTCGAGTTCGGAAAACCTCAGCTAGCTGCCTTTCAAGCTTTAAAAGAAATACTTTCAAAAGAACCTGTCCTCCATATCTACAAACAGGGATCAGAGTTGGAATTACACTGTGATGCCAGCAGTAAGGGTTTTGGGTCAATCCTCCAACAACGGTGTGATGATGGTCACTTTCATCCTATATACTATATGTCCAAGAAAACATCATCTCAAGAACAGAGGTACAGCAGTTTTGAACTGGAAACTCTCGCTGTTATTGAATCGGTTAAGAAATTCCAGCACTACCTTCGAGGAGTAAAATTTAAAATTTATACTGATTGTTCAGCCTTTGCCCAAACCATGTCAAAAAAGGACCTTGCACCAAAAATTGCACGATGGGCTTTGTTCCTCCAAGATTTCGAATATGAAGTAATCCACCGTCCCGGAACTCAGATGCAGCACGTTGACGCTTTGAGTAGGAACTCCGTCATCATTGTGACACTCCTAGATGAAACCTCCAAAAAGATAGTTAATGCCCAATCTTCTGATGACAACATCCAGACCCTATGCAAAGAAAACCCAACCTCCGCTGTTGACGTCAAATGCAAATCCATTTTGGTGCAGAACTTTTCTCTCCCGAAATCGAAACAAACCGCACCTGCATTTTCACCCGAAGATCCGCGATTGCCTATGACTACAGAATGTGATAACAGCTGCGCTTTTAAAAAGGAAGAAACGAAAGTTCCTAACGCTGATTCATTCGATCTCTTCAATGTTTGGCCTTGCCTTTCCAGAGCTATTGACGATGCCAGTGTTGCAAGCTACTCTCTCGAAGTCAGAAAAAATGAACTTTCCTGTGTGTATCAAGTGAACGGAGAACTTTTGCCGATTTCCCAGTTGGAAAATTGGAAGACGAGAAAGAAGAAACGACGAGATAATGCCGGACTGTTCCTTTCCTTTAGAACTGACTTGGACTCTGGACTATCCCTGAACTATGACTGACTGAACTCTTAATAATTTTTGCCTTTCAGCAATTTATCATTTAATTTTCTTTTCTTACATTAATTTTGATAAAGTTATTTTAAGTTCTAAGATTTCTGAATGAGAAAGTTATTATTTTAAGTTTTTTTTAATGATTGAGTTATTATTTTGAAGTTTTTGAGATGAAGTTTTTATCTTTAAGTTTAAGAATTTTGAAGATTAACTTAGGCTTAAATATTCTTAAAAGAAAGTTTTACAACTTTTTATTTTTGTTCTTTTGATCCTAAATAATTGATCAATCATTTATTCTCTTCAATTATTTTTAATTTTCTTTTTCTTTAACGCCTTGAAGTATTGCCTTTTGTGTATTTTGCTTATTTTGTTTCTCTTTGCAGTATTTTTGTTTTCGTGTTTGATTTTATTCTAATTTTCTGCTCTCGGTGTGGTCACCTCGGCGTCGATGGCCGAGTGTGAAGGTTAGACCTTCCGCCACCAGTGCCGCTCCGTACGTAAAGCTGAGTGACGCTCTGTGCCTCTTCCCTTCGGAGAGACACCTCAACTCGGAGAGAGGAACTTCTGTTTTTGGAAGCGAGCGAGAGCGCGGCAACATTCTTCGCCGCAAGGATGAACTCATGATATGCTTAATTTTAAACCTTAAACTTTGTAAATATCTTGTAAATAATAGTATAATTAAACATTTCTATGCTTATTAAAACGGTGTTGTATCTGGGACCCCCTTTCACATATAGTAATTATAATGGGATAAGAGTAATTAAGAGAGACATATTAAGTAATGAACAGGTTATTTTATTCATAAAAAATCAAGAGAAACAAAGATCTTTATTGTTTATATTATGCTTAACATTTTTCTGAAAACAAAAATTTTAGTAATTGGAGAGACATTTAAATTTATATCACCGAAAGAGACACGAAACTATAATGAATTTCTTAAACACGTATTTTTAAATATGTCTCCATGAACAATATACGGAAGTTTTTATCTCTATAAATACTAATGCAAACTTAGGTGTTCAGAGGAAAAAACAACACTCAAGTTAGTCACGGTGTAAATGAAATCGGTAAATATTCCAACATCACAAGAAACATAGACATTGCACATTTTTCATAATAATTAAATTTATATTTATAACTTAAACCCATTTTAATAAGGCAGTAATACGGAAAACAAAGCAGATAACCTAGTTATTGTGTAAGCGAGGGTAGATTAGTTCGCCTAAATGTTTTAAATTTGCAATAGTCATGTTCCAGAGAAACCAGGACAGGAGAAAAATCTTAATTTTCCCATAAGAAGAAAAAAAATAATTCCCTAAGCACGTTTTCAAAAAAGTTGGAGAACTTTTACAGTGGTATCTCCATCTAGTGGTATATAACCTAAATAGCAGTTCAAGTGATATTTCGTTTTCCTTTCCTTAGATTTCAGAAATAACCTTTTCCTTTTTTCGCTAAAAATGACAAAACATAGTTGTTCCATTGTAAATTATAATACCTTTTCACAAACAGTGATTTTAATAGAATTATGATATTTATGATATCTTAATAAAAATAGAGCAGCAAACTGAAAGTTAAATAGATTAATGCAAG
Organism: Tetragnatha versicolor; assembly: GCA_024610705.1. Lineage (NCBI taxonomy): Eukaryota > Metazoa > Arthropoda > Arachnida > Araneae > Tetragnathidae > Tetragnatha > Tetragnatha versicolor. The sequence continues at coordinate 35,959,444 of JANDEH010000002.1, read as the reverse complement.
ATTTGTATTCAAAATCGGTTCCCAATCCAAGCTTTAATTTCTACTAAAGAAAAATCATGAGAATGTAGCAAGAAAAATATTGATGTGTTAATCGCATGAACCAGTAATAATATAGTAGTTCTTGTAAGAACGTAAGTTAACCGCTTTTCTTTCTCTTAACAATATCTACAACGAAATTTTTCCCAATATTTATATTTGCACATTAACAACTAATCATGTAATTTAGGATAAAAAATAGTCTTCAATAAAAAAGTAAAAAAATCAATTTGAAATTATCAAATCAATGATTTTAAATAACGAATAATGAATTATTTACATCTATATATCTCATTTTTACTACAAAGTCATTGTTATCAGTTTAAAAAATTCTTCAGTATATTTAGCAAAATATATTTTTATAATTTCATTCAAAATAGTTTTAATTTTGAAATTTAAAATATTATTAACGTAGATAGTATATACAGACATATAAAAGAATTGCCAAGTACCTAGTGGGAAAAGTTAGATTCTTTTTTTCTCAAAGAAAACTTGTTTCACTTAAAATCCCACCCATATGATCTTTTTAATACTAAAAATCTTACCTGAGTAAAAGAATTTGCTGTTTTGGCGAACAGATGTGAGCATATGATGAGACTGAAGTTTGGACTGTTGCAACTTAAGCTGCTGAGGTAGTTGTTGATGAAAGTGATGATGTTTGCCTGCACAAAAAATATAATTAATGAACAAGTTATAGTTTCAACCAATGGAATTAGAAAAAGGTTCTATTCCATTATCTGTCTCTTTAAATATCGCCAAGTTGTTTGGAACTCAAAAAAAATTAAAAAGTTCCAAATATTGCAAATCAATCGATTAATATGTATTCAGTGATATACAAGTTAACAATCAAATTTTGTCATTATTTAAATATTTTATCTCGGTAAGTATCTCGGTAACTTTAAAAGGAACAGATCATGGAATTGAAAGAAAGAATAAAATATTTTACTCCAAAGTGCATAGCATTAAGACATTATTCTCAATCAAACGATAAAAAGTGATAATTCTTACATAGCTTTTGATATTAAATACTTCATATTTCATACCGAATGAAAAACTATAAAAAATTACAAATACACTCTTTTCACTTAATATTTTATAAAATTTTATAACTGATATTAACAGTAGCTAAGAAGCTACACCACACAAAGCGTATTATCAACGTTAAAGTTAAAGCTTGATGAAGAGAAACACACACTGAATGAATGTAAGTAAAACCAAAAACTATTATTTTACAGATTAAGATAAGAGGAAAACATTTTAAATTCGGTGCAAGTGCACAATTTTGTTAAAATTTTTTACAGACATTGTTACAGATCAAAATATATATTTTTAAAATATATATCCCAGCTTCAATCACTAATTCACAATAACAGTTGTAAATAATAGTCAGAGAGCTGGCTACATGAAAGTTTAACTGGAAAAACATAGTTCTGAAAATTATGTTGTTATCGAATGGCAGCTAATTGAAAATCGAATTTTCGGCTTTTTTTCACAAATTGTGAAATAACAACCAAACGATGAGATTTTTGAATAAACATTTATTTAAATGTTTTGTTACTGAATAAATTGCTTACATTTTAAGCCAAAGTTTATTTGTGTAGCTCAATTAGTTGTTAAGATATTTAACTTCAAAGTTCTTGAATTTTTCAAACTTTTCTCTTTGTCAAACAATGAAATTTCCTCAAAACACATTGTTGTAACTGAAAAAACTGGAATTTTAAAGTCGAATATTCCAAAAACTTCTCAACCGATCTAAGTTAACTTGGGCTTTAAATGAAGGTTATCCATTTAATAAAAACATGAAAATAAATGTATGAGAGAATATATTACCGTTTGCTTGCTAAATTGTTTGGAGCAACGTATGTTTGCTTAATTTGGACATTTTTTCAATTTTCTTTGTTTAATTTAAACCAAACGGTAGGATTTTCGACCATAAATGTATTACTTAGATCGGTTGAGTAGTTTTTGGAATATTCAACTTTCAAATTCCAGTTTTTTTGGGTACAACAATGCGTTTTGAGGAAATTTCATTGTTGGAGAAAGAGAAAAAGTTGAAAAATTCAAGAACTTTGAAGTTAAATATCTTAACAACTAATTGAGCTTCACAAAAAAACTTTGTCTTAAAATGTAGGTAATTTATTCAGTAACAAAACATTTAAATAGATGTTTATTCGAAAATATCATCGTTTGGTTGTTATTTCACAATTTATGAAAAAAGGCCGAAAATTCGATTTTCAATTAGCTTCCATTCGACGGTTGAAATTTCATGTAGCCAGCTCTCGGACTATAACTATTAAATGTTTTTTATTTTTGTGTACTGAGCCTCTCTAGAATAAAAACTTAACTTGATTTTATTAACTCTGTTTCATCAATTTAAATTTCATCTACTCATTTTCATGATAAAAAGACAATAATAAAAATTATCGTGCTACTTAAAAACGACCTTCGTCAATACTTTTTAAAATTTGAAAGGCTAATAAAAATTAAAAAGGTTTAACCCTCCCCCAAAGTTAATTTTGAATAACTTGATAGGTTTGGACTGATAATGTAGAACCCAACAGAAAATATTGATCATTATAATTACTAAACATTCCCCATCTATTTTCTATGATGTGATTTTAAAAATATCCCAAACATCAATTTTAAAACTGCATTGGATTGCTAGCGATTTTACTTAAAAACTCAACAAATATTTTTAAGCTTTTTCAAACGTTTCTGTTAATGGGCAGAATTTATTATTTTTCCTCATTGAAATAATATTTTATCTGTAATAAAAATTCGTTGAAATTTTCAGCTCAATTTATTTTATAAATGTAAGCATAAATGTCATTTTATAATGTTATATAAATGTTTGTATAATAAATGTTTTATAAATGTTATTTTATAAATGTAATTGGAAAATACTTTTTTTAAGCTTCTAAATATTAATTTTATGTTATTTATGCAGGTTTTCAAACGTGACCCTCCAATGGGACACATTTGAACAGAATTTTTCAATTTTAGAACAATGATATTGGTTAGAAGTTTTTTTGATAAAATCATCTAGAAGGGTTTCTAAAAAAACTGTATTATATAGTTAGTCCAGTAACTTTGTTGCCTGAAAGCATGGGGTCGTATGCGTCAAATCCAGAAGTTCTGATTTTTTGCAGACTTGTTTTGAAGCTAGAGCGCGCTGAAAAACATCGAGTTTTTTCCTTTCAACAAAAAAAAGGAAAACGCGCGCTTCTACCCTCTACAAAATGAAAACTATTCATGTTATCAAAAAAATTTCAAACCACGTGAAAGAGCATTTAATTTTCTATAAATAACATGCTTTACATTGTCATTTTTTAGAAGGCGGAGGGAGGGAAGCAAATATCGATAATAAAACTCTCGTGCCTCGCAGACCAAACGGACTTACGCGGTTGTTAATCTGCAATCTGCGTTTTATTTCCGGTATATTACCAATAAAATGGTTTGTTTTGGATTCATTGATGAATAAGCATGCTTAAAAAATAAATTTTTAATTTTATTTATGAAATATTGGGTGTTTTAGGCGGAATTTCGATCAAATTTTAAATTCATATATTAAATTATGAGAGTGTTTTAAGGAACGATTTTATATGTTTTTTGTATCGCTAAATCCAAATTTTAAGTTTATTTTCATTTTGAAAGTCATCTTCTTATCAAAAATTGCAAAAAATCTCAAATTTTTACTCTTATGTTAGGTTTTCCATCGATTTTCTAAACAAATATTCATTTTATGAAAGATACCATGCAACCAAATTAAAGTACGTAAAATTTCCTATCAGATGCACTGATTTATTTTTATTTTGCAATGAGCAGTGTCCGTTTTATAGCGTTTTGAAGTGTAGCGATTTTTTTGTTTGTCTACAAAAAAAGTGGTGAACGCTCGATTTACCCCACTACAGCTCTACATAACTACAAGTTACCGACAAATAGTTTATACCACATGAAAGTACATTTAATTTCCTACAAAATGCACTATTTAACTTTGATTTTTTGATTTTATGATGAAAGGTATTGATATTAGAGCGCGCTAAATGCTAAATTACAGCTGTTTCCTGACTTCACACAAAAACAAAAAATCGCTACACTTCAAAACGCTATAAAACGTACACCGCTCATTGGAAAAGAAAAATGAACCAGTTTATTTGATACGAAATTTTACATACTTTAATTTGGTTTCGTGATATTTTTCGGAAAATGAACATTTGTTTAGGAAATCGATGAAAAACCTAACAAAAGAGCAAATATTTGAGATTTTTTGCAATTTCTGATGTGAAGATGACTTTCAAAATGAAAATAAACTTTAAATTTAGATTTAGCGATGCAATAAACATATAAAGTTGTTCATTAAAAGACTCCCATAATTTAATATATGAATTCAAAATATTTATCGGAATTCCGCCTAAAACGCCCAATATTTCATAAATAAATTTAAAAATTGAAATAAATAAAATGAAATTTTTTAAGGTATCCGACTACGTTTGGAACCATTTTTTTAAATATTGCTTAAATAAATTTTAAAAGGTTATTTTGTAATGGGATATGTTTCAAAACTACAAAAAAAACAAGAAGCAAAATTTTTAAAAAATAATTTTTCAAAATATTGAGACATTTGTATGAAAATAAAGGCAAATTTTCACGTTACGCCAAACACGATTATAAAAGTTACAAATAAGATACAAACATCTTGTTTGGAAGAAACTGAAGTTTATATATACATCTCTGTTGTGAACTACAGAAATTCCAATATTAACACAAGTTTCAGAGATACAAATGTTCAAAACCACCTTCTATGGAAATTTACAAAAAATACGATTTTTTATGCAAAACCACTTGAAAAAAAAATTTTATTTAGGAACTGGCTTTAGATAATCTAACAAAACATTCATAATAATATGAACAACAAACTCAGAAAGTTATGTAATCCTACTTAAAATAGTATAGGAGAAATCACGTTTACCGTGAACCCTACTGCTCAAAAATACCATTCCTCACAAAACGCGTGTTAAGATATTTCCGGCCACAGTATGAGATAGCTTTTTGGATACTAAAAATTGGTGAACTCTTTTTCTAATTTAGCTAGATAAAAAGTAAGACATTTTTGGAAACCTTATTAAACTGGCTTCAAGAATTAATCATAAAATGGTTTTCACATTTTTTGAAAAAAAAAAACGAGGATTTTTGACTAGTCGGATACCTTAAGCATCCTTAGTCATCAATGAATCCAAAACAACCCTTTTTATTGGTAATATACTGGAAATAAAGTGCAGATTGCAGATTTACAACCGCAAAAGTCCGTTTGGTCTGCGACGCGCGACAGTTTTATTATCGATCTTTGCCTCACTCCCTCCCCCCTTTTAAAAAATGATAATATAAAGCACGTTATTTATAGAAAATTAAATGCTCTCTCACGTGGTATAAAATTTTTGTTGATAACATGAATAGTTTTCATTTTGTAGAGGGTAGAAGTGCGCGTTTTTCTTTTTTTTTGCGGAAAGGCAAAAAAACTCGATGTTTTTCAGCGCGCTCTCGCTTCAAAACCACTCTTCAGAAAATCAAAGTTGATTAATAGTGCATTTTGTAGGAAATTTTGTTTGCTTTAACTTTGTAATACGAAAGTGTTTTCAAAACTAGTCCTTTAGGGTTAAAATCGCCAAAATTTGAAAAGAAATAGATTTTTTCTCGTTTTTTTCGATTTTTGACAAAGTTGCGTTCGGCGCTCGACGTCTAAAACTTGGATTATTCATTAGGCCAATATCATAAACAAGGCTGCAAAAAATCAGAACTACCGAATTTGACGCATGCCGCGATGTATAAAGTTATTGGACTAAGTATATCATTCAGTTTTACAATATATCATAAAAATATAAAGAATTTATAAAAAGAACATATTTTTAGTACAAATATGCCACCTTTCCCCCCACATGAAAATATGTACTAAATTAGTTAACTATGTTTTTGCCTGATTCTCTTTCTCGACGTGCATTAAAAGGTGGCTGAAAAATCCATCAAAATTATACAACACAAGAAATTTGTAACTACCCTTCCCTCGAATCGTTAAAAAAAAAGAAAAACACCACCAAAACATCCCTCCAACCATCCCTTCCCCAGCTTCCAATCCGCAACATCAAGGCGAGCGTGCATATCTCATCCGACACCCCATCCCATGTCCGGCGCGACACCGAAACAAGAGATAGAGAGAAGAACGACCTGTCCGAAGAAAGGGCGTAGTTAAGACGAGACAAGGGAATTAAATAAAACATCCTCCTCCTCCACGGAAAACGAAAGGGGAAGAGAGAGGGGCAAAAGAGAGGGAATAAGACGAAAGAGAATCGCCACAATTCCGAAAAAATCCGATGTCGCCTCCCAATTTCCCGGGGCCACACTCCCCGGGTGTCAGAGAGGGAAAAATAAAATCAATTTTACGCAAAGCAGCGCCCGCTTTCCATTTGGAGAGAGGAGCGAGGTCCCTCCAAATCAAAACCGGCAGACGATCGCTCAGCGAGCACCCCCGAGCGACAGAGAGGGGGATGAAGACCCTCTGCATTTCCATTTCTCTCCCGGGCGTTCCTCGGACCGTCCAGTTTACATGTAAATTCCGATAAAATTTCAGCATACCGCGTTCTCTCTCTCTGCCCATGCAAGTTGCATGAGATGCGGCCTCGGGGGTGACTTTTCTGCATTTAATGAACGCTCGCTTTTTCGGACACCTCCTTTTTTTCTCTCTTTCCACCTTATCTCCTAAGGGTGGGGGGGTGGAATATTCAAGCAATCTCGGACTGACCTCTGGGAGAGGGACCGTATTACTATCGGTTACAGCGACTTTTCCCACAGCACACACACTCTGGGAATATTTTCCGTTGGTATATAACAAACTGCGAGGCAGAGCTTTGGGAATTTTTCTTGGAGGAAGCGCACTTCAATTCACGGGAACTGACTTCCCGCCTACCTTGATTATTTCCAAGCGTGATAACAGGGAGGTGGTGAAAACACAGTTTTTCGAGGATTAATGAAAAAGTAACACTTCTTAAATGCTTTTAGTCCGTACGTGATTTTTTTTGTTATTATTTAAATTTCATTTGCGTGTATATGAGCCGCGCTCAGAATGAAAGTGGTTTAAGTAAGTACAAAAACGAAATTTGAGAAAAGCATGGATTTCGATTTTTTAAGGATATTTTACCGAGTGTGGAAGTCACATACGTCAAAATCTCAAATAGTGGGCTGTAAGAGCTAAAAATGTGTCTCAATAATATAAGTACACTTTAAAAAACTGGGTAAATGTAAAACCAATATTTGGTGCAAAGTTTTTAATTTCCCGAAACTTTGGTGCAGTGAAAAAGCTAGATTGTACCAAAAATTGGTAGTATGATTGAAAAATACTTTTATGGTGCAATCGATTGCACCAAAGTTTGGTAAAAAATGCTCTTAACTGGGACCGTTGTTTAGTAGTGTTTGTGTTCGCGCGCTCCGCAGTTTTGTTTTCGCATGGGTAATAAAGGAAAATCGTATTATAATAAGTTTAAGAGTTACTGAGTCCCCTCTGGAACAGTGGTGGCGCGCTTGCATAGCATGCGGCAGTTCGTGGGTTCTATCCCCAGCGATTATTATTTCATTAAAATTTCCAAAAAACAGCAAAAGGTACACCTTATTATGGTGCAACCACTCTCTAATTTTGAGTGCCTTTAAACACCATATTATGGTGCAACCTCTTTCTGATTTTTGGTGCTAGTGATAGCACCATAATATGGTAAAATTATGAGCCATTTTTTGTAGCCAGCAAATAAATACCAGAGTTTGGTACAACACGGCCCAAAATTTTTTACAGTGTACAGATGTCGTAAGAGAAAATCTTCAATTATTCAAAACCACGTTCAATGGACTCATAACACTTTCATTTTAATCAGCTCATATATTGTTCTTTTATGCATGTAATGATTATATAAAAATGATGCTTCAATCTAATAATAACAACAATAAAAATAATAATAGAGTAACGTTAGTAACCTTAAAACTTGCGTCTCACCATTTTGGATATCTACAATACCAGCCGGCTTCCTGGTCTAGACAAACAATGGTTTTCTCTCCATTTTAGAATTCTTCAAATCAATAATTTTAATGATTGCCTAATTCATCAATGCTCTATACTCCATCAACACCCAAATTTTGGGGTTACATTATTTTCCCCAAAAGATTCAAGAAAGATGCAAGAAAAGTTTTTAAGGAGAATAAATTTAAGTGCAATTCATTAAATGAAAAGTTAGTAAGTCCTTCAGTTAAACACTACATGAAAGAAAAAAGTCTGGTTAATAAATGTATGCATTTCTTTCAATTAATCTTGTATCATATGAATCAATTTACAAAATTTCAAGAAAAACTTTTCTTTCTTATAAAAATTTTGCACGTTTTTTATTCAACAAAATTCAAATGAACTGAGAAATATTAAGTAGAGGGGAAATATATTATACTTGATTTCACACTTGTCTAATAGTTAAAAATTAACTAATAGTTTTAAAATCAATAGTAGAGTCATAAACATGTTAATCATTGAAATATAAATTACATACCTGATGCTTTTATAGATACCCAAGTAAATATTTTTTATCACAGATAGTCACACATAAGATGGAATTTTTAAGATAACGATTATCACAGAAAAGGTAAGAGATAAATATCGATAAACATAAGTCGATGACTTTTTTGTGGAACATATTTCTGATATGTTATATTTTACAAATACATAATACCAATGGTTTTCCTTGATTCCGAATGGAAAAAATGCTAAAAAATTACGGTTATTAGGATTAAAATTTATTTACTTAAACACAAAACCAGTAGCTTTAATTTGCCAACGAGTAATTATTATGTAATAAATTAGTTACGGGCGATGTGATAAATCGGGCATTATCGGGGGTTATAAATTCAATGGTATTTATCAATGAAATTTATCACTTTTCCCGCCTCCCCTCTGGGCATTTTTAATAATGCCCAATTAATCACTTTGCCCGTAACATTTATATAGACAAATATGTTCGCTTCGTCCGTTTATGTTTAAAATAATGAAATGTTTACAGGAAAAATTACTTTCGGAAGTAAATAAATGATTAGAATTTTAACGCCTCTAGTACTTGAGGTGTATTTAAAACACTTAAATTACGATAGTCTCTAATAGATAGTTAAATAATGATAATCTCTATAAGTACACACACCATGTTATCTCTAAAATCATAAAAAACTTTATTATAAGTAAACTCCTTTTAATTTCTTTAGATTTAAAATCAATAAATTTTAAGGTCGTAACAGTTAAATATGTTTGGGTTTGTCCTCCTTTTTAATTACAAATTTTTAACACAAATATATTTTGGAAGGCATTGAGTATAGCAAAACTAAAAACAACTTTAATAGACCCAATTCAGGACGATCATCTAAATCGCTCAGTTGTTTTCTCTCGTAGCGAATACATTGATTGAACCATCGTACATTACCAAGATTATTCCCCAAATGAACAGAATACATTCCACTAATCTCTCCGCCTCAAGCAGACGGCCACTCTTTTCCTTCGCCCGTGGGAAAGCTGCCACATTACTATCAGTTAAAACACATATTTCTATTTGTCGATAAAGACAATGCTTAGGCTTAACTTTTTCCCTCCAAGTTATTTTCTTTCTTTTTTGTGGAAAATATTTTCCAAGGCACATCATCCGTTAAGAATCAGTCATGATCTTAACTCACGCATAGGGGGCCAGGGCAGCAAATAAATATCCAACATAAAACACATTGACACTCCTTTCGAGGGGAAACTGTTTCTTTTTATGTACACGATGTGCGATAAATTCGCGAGACTCGGCACTCGGGAGGAGTGATGGCTGCGGCGAGGAGAGATGGCCTTTATACAACGGTGTTTTGATTTTTTGAATGGCTAACGGTATATTGAAACAACGAAAGATACTTTTTCTTTTAAAAATATTAGTTAGGATTAAGTTGACTTTGAAGCATATTTTCCACTCTCAAAATGTATTAAATTTATGTATACAAATTGACAGTCATGCATTGCGTGACAAAAAAAAGTTTAAATCAATAGTGAAATTACGTATATTTCACGAAAATAAATAGTTAAACAATTGCAACCTCACTCCCTACTTTCAAAATATGTACTCATTGAGTAATTCTTGGTCTAATATTTTAATAATTGAACTTGTTAAGTAAATACCTCCTACTTTTAAAACAATGTAAACAGAGTGATTACTATTTAAATTCACGTTCTATATCTATTCAATCAAATTCATATCTATTTCATATAACTAGACATTTATATTTTTGATATAAATAATCATATCGATTTAATACAATAACCACCCAAAATAATTAAATTAATTAACTACCTTAATCCATGAGTAAGAATAGCTAGTTTTTAAGAATTAACTTTCCAAATCATGATAGGCTTTAATTAAATAATGTACCTAATAAAATAATTAATTTTAATATAAAGAAGATCGTAATACATCGTAAAACTGAACTCATGAGCATGAAAAAAATCGCATATAGGAAAATCTTATTTATCAATACAAACTTTTACTGGACGATAAACACTAAAAATTATTTCTTCAAATTATTTCGTGTCTAAATAGGTAAAGCATCATCAAACCACACAAATTATTTACTGATACATAGATTTCCACTCGTTCAAAAATTTATTTCATACCCGCGAATTGAGATTACTAAATAAAAGTCGCTTACGTAAAAAAACCCTTCTTTCTTCCAACCATGCATTTTAATTCACTTTGCTGAACTTGAGGCAATAGTAGATGGATAAACTCCTCCCCAAATACGAAGGTAAATATGCATTGGAAGATGTTAATCATACTCATTTCGTCTACTTCCGATAATACGAGCAAAAAAGAGAAACGAATGATTCAGTTTCCGCTGCAGATTATAAAATATTCAAAACGTGTCGTTAGGAGAGACAGAAATGACATTACCTAATTCGCAGACGACTGCAAAAAAAAGATAAAAAAAAGAGGCATAAGATATGATCATTAAGAGTAAAATGACTCAAAAGGCAATTTTATTATGCATGCAATGCTGGCTAAGGGACTGGTCCCGAGGTTTCGGAAGTAAGGTATTGACGGAGTCGTAAATTATGAAGAAGACTTTTTTAGAGTAGTTATTTTGGGGAAGTTTTCTCTTGTTTTTGAAACTTGCAAGGTCTGTTGAATGTCTGCCTCAAATCGTTTTAACCTTCATTATCAAATTTTTAAAAAAATCTTAACAATTTCTTCAAATAATAATAATAATTTTATTTGTGTGCAATGCGATACAAATGAAAATTGGAGAAAAACATATTAGTGAGACTGGGGCATATGGCCATTTAGCTTGATTTTTCGGATCTTAACTTTCCGGTATCTAACAAGAGATACACAAGATATTAAATTATATGTTAAACTTTTATTTATTTTTATTATTTACAAAAATCTTCATGACTCAAGAAAAATATCACAATCGGTAAAGGGTTGGGCAACTAACATCAGTATAAACATAATTATTATTCATTCAGCAAAAAAAAATTAAAAGAGACTACATTATACTGTTAAGAACACTTCACATAATTTAATACATTAGTTGACTGAAAATTCCCAATTTGATATTTTTTGAATCATTATAAAGTGTTATTACGAACTCACCTTGTAGATTTGTAATTCTACAGTCAACTCAAATCTTTTAATGCTCTTTGATCTAGGGACCACGATTTTTGAAGATTGCATGACCGCAATGTACGACAGATGATGTATGAAGAAGATAACAAATGCGCGTTTCCCCATAGTAAACAAAAATGAAGGTCCATAAGAGTTTTCATCGTCAATGGCTTACGCTTGTAACTTTTAAGCTTTTCTGGGGTTGTAAATCAGTGTAAATGAAATGCTAAATATCCTGCACAATCATGATTTAAGTAACGTCATTCATGTCTCACATTTAGACAACAACATTATTCTTTATAAAAATTTCCATAATGTTCTAGGTGACGTCAAATAAAATCAATGCTATGAGTGTTCTTTTAAAAATCCAATAACAACACTCGGAGAAAGAACTTTTCACTGACAACAACAAAAAAGTTTTCGCCTTTTCATTTAAGGACATCGCAGATATAACAAAAAACCACGAAAGTAAAAAAAATAATACTTTTATAATTTTCTATTTATACAATTATCATTATATAATTTTCTAATTATAAAATAATATTACATTATTATACAATTATAATATTATATATTATAATTTAATAATACAATAATTATAATTTTCTCATTATACTATTTTCTAATAATAATTGTAAGCAAGATGCGCATTTATAATTACAAAAAGGAGAACTTTCGCAGGTAATTAAAAATAGTTACGTTTTATTTTATTACAAAAAATACAGCTAAAATTTCTATAGTTGAAAATAATTTTGTTACATTAGAATATTTTTAGATTTTTTAGTAATTTATCTAGTTGTTACTGGTCATTTACTGGTTAGTGGTTATACTTTCTCAGCGAACTTTTTTTACGATGGCAACATTCAGTCAAATATCTGTTGATGGGAGTTTCCAGTTTCCATCGCAACATATTATATAAAAGAGATTTTTTTCATTTGTTTTAATGTTTAATTACCTGATAAATTAATGTCATAAAAGTGAAAGAGGTTATTTCATGTAAAAAAATCCATTATAAACCTGAGTGCACGAAGCTTAGGTTATTATTTTCCCGTATTAAAATAAGTATTTTGATAATTTTCAAATAAGTTCATTTGATTGGGTAATTAGTTTTACTAATTATAAGATGAGGTAGAAAATAAGAACTGTAACTGTAAGATTCAAAGCCCAAAAATAATTTCCTTTTTTGTAATTTTAAAAGTAGTATGTAGCGGTTACTTTGAGGATTCGGTTTTTGATAAGACGCCAAAAATCAATATCAAAATAAAAGTTAACCAAAATATACCTCAACCAAAAGTGTTCTTTTTATTGTTTTTTATAAGTGTAATTTGTAAAACACTCACAATAAAATTTTATTTAGCAAGATTTGCGCTGAGTAAACCAAAATTGTTTTTTAATAACAGATAAGTTAAGGAAATATCACCAAAAGAATTAAAACACATGTTTATTAGAGTAGCAATAGTTGGATCAAGTAAAATCACAAATATGACAAGTTTGAGTTCACTGCAGCATATCAGCGCTAAAGGAAAAACACCATTTACAGTTAGCATATTTAAACAACGTAGGAGTAAAAAAACCAACATTACGGGGAACGTGTTATTGTGTTTGGTTCTTTTTTCAACTCTAAAGTTGAACTATAAATGCAAGGCAGCATTTACAAAAAATAAAGAATAATAAAGATCACTAACAAATATTAAAACAAAAACTAAGAAACAAAATTAGAGGAGAGGAGGGTATTATGGAACACCCTTTATATATTTAAGAATAACTTTATTGGTTTTAAATAAAAATCCAAGGAATCATTTTAAGTACATACTATTACTAATGAAATTGAAGGGCCAATGGTCCAATAAATCAGCATTTATTTTTTTAAATAAACAAATATACTTTAAGAAAAAGTTACAAATGGAGGGTAATATGGAACAGTCGGGTAATATGGAACAGTTGGATTTACAGCTATTGAAAACTAATTAGACCTTAAAGAACATAGTTAATCTTAACTATAAAAACAAATTTAACAATTTATGTTCTAATTGTTTTGTTTATGAGTCTATTATCAATAGTCACAAACATAATCGTCTTTTTCTGACCCTTTGCTTATGGAATGTTCCATAATACCCTACAGCCATCTTGTACTATGAACCCTTTTACTAGCCGATAAAACATGGATTGCTAAAAAACGACTGCAGTATAAGAAATTTAATATGACACATCAGAATGGACCTAGTGATCCATAATACCCGACACACCAGCCTGTACTTGAACCATTTTACTGACCTATAAAACATTACCGTCAAAAACTTTCGAAAATCCTAAAACACACTTTGGTTTGCTGCGACTGATCAGACAACAACAAGAAGCTAAACTCTTTGAGCACTGCATTTTGGGGGATTTCTTAATACTTTCGTGGCATTGCCACGTGATAGCAGCAGGAGGGGGAGCAGAAACTAGGGTGTTCCATATTACCCGACTATTCCATAATACCCTCTTCTCCTCTATATCTATTTTTATGGGTAGATTTTTTCCCAGCAATTTTTAGGATTCGTAAGAGAAATAGCAAAATGTCTACAGGAAATACTTTTAACACTTCAATGATATGGAAAATATTTTAAATACAATTAATTTGGATCGAAAAGAGCTTATAAAAAATGTAACTGATAATAGCACGAACTTTATACAGAGTCAATAAAACAACATGAAAAACATTGATTTATAATTTTAATTTGAAATTTTTTAAAAACATTTCTTGCATTATTTTTGTAGTCATTGCATTGTTAATGCATCTATATAGATCTAGAAGGTGTAAGATGAAGAAAAGGTTTTAAAGGTAAGGCATATTTATAAAAACGTGTTGTAGCGTTTGGTTCTTTTTCCACTTCTCAAATTGAACTACAGTCGAATCCGCTTAATGTGATCACGGTTAATGTTATCAATCGGATAATGTTATCGAAATCAACAGGTCCCGATCATTCCTATTTAATTTAATGTAAAACGCATCGTTTAATGTGATCAAGTAAGTATCAACACGCCGCTTAATGTTATCAAAATTTGTATATATATATCCCCTAAAAAACGTCCGTTTTCAAGTTTCGTTTTGAAGGTCAATTGCTTTTTTTCTGAAACTCGGTATGAGTTTACAGCTGCACCGTTATATTTCTTTGGTTTGATTGTAAGAAAAATAAATATTCGATGCTCTCCACATACATTGAAAGAAAACTCTTAAAGGGGGGGGCGAAGCAATGCTTGTGATTGGTTATCACCATTGGCGCCTTGCAGATGTTTCTGATAAGACATTTTGATTTTCCCTTGTTAAGTTGTTAATTAATTTCAGTGATTTGCCGTTTCCATGTAAATTTTTGAAAGTTCATGTTGATCTTGCCTGGATGTCAAAAGAAATCGGATGTTTGCGCGGAATCACATAGGTGTAGTAAGTGCTAACAAAGGAAATTACAAAGTAAGAGATTATTTTATTTTTATTTATTGGATTACTCTTATATTTTACACTAAAACGTATAAGTTGCCAAGTTCATAGAATAAAATTGTTTTAAATACATTAACTACGATTACATATTTTTGATTTTAAAGCAAACAATATAGTTACACCATTCGTTGCTTTTTTTATATGGAATCGCTTATTGTTATCAATCGGATAATGTTATCAATTTCATCTCGGATAATTGCGATCACATTAAGCGGACTCGACTGTATAAAGGAAAGGCAGCATTCACATATAATAAAAATGTGCATTCACAAATTTTGTAAAACAAAATCTGACAAACAAATAAATTAACTTTCACGGGTAGATGTTTTCACAGAAGTTTTCATGATTTGAAAGAGAAATATATATATATATATATATATATATATATATATATATATATATATATATATATATATATATATATATATATATATTGCGTTTACAAAATTGCGTTGCACGGCTTTTATTCGGAACCAGCGCCTCCTAGGGTCATGGAAGTAAGGTCTACCCGTAGGTAAGTGACCCTGGAGAATCCATTGAGATGACTCACAGCGCCCCTAGCGGCGAAATTAAAAAGTTAAAAAAATTAATTTAAAAACTAAAGGAGATAGAGCAAAAACCTCAGTGAGAGTATTGTTGCCAACGTCCAGAAGAACTCATTGAAAAAAATTTGAAAAAAATATCTTGAATATTCGCGGAGATATTAGCATGTAAAAATAGCACTTTTTCGGGGGTCAAAAAGTAAAAAGTTCGCATATTTGCAAATTTTTTTGATTTTTTGATTAAATTTTGTGTTCTTTCAACTAAAAAAACACAAAACTACACAATAACACTGAAGAATTTGCAAATATGCGAACTTTTTACTTTTTGACCCCCGAAAAAGTGCTATTTTCACATGCTAATATCTCCGCGAATATTCAAGATATTTTGATAAAATTTTTTTCAATGAGTTCTTCTTGACGTTGGCAACAACACTCTCACTGAGGTTTTTGCTCTATCTCCTTTAGTTTTTAAATTAATTTTTTTAACTTTTTAAATTCGCCGCTAGGGGCGCTGTAAGTCATCTCAATGGATTCTCCAGGGTCACATACCTAGGGGTAGACCTTACTTCCATGACCCTAGGAGGCGTAGGTTTCGAATAAAAGCCGTGCAACGCAATTTTGAAACACCCTGTATATATATATTAGGGTGTATCGAAAAAAACTTTTTTTCGATTTTGATGACGTAATAGTGCGGAAAAGTTGTCTAAGGTGCCAGAGAGAACCTGTGAATTTTTTCAGAATTTTTGGATAATTTCTTAATGTGCCACATTGGCCCTGAAGTTCCCCATGTTAATCCAATGGGGCGCGCCGCCAAAAAGACCGAAAATCGGTTTCTCGCCCCTCATTTCTACCCTAATCACACGACGAATGTCTCGTCTCGAGTTATGGACTCTATATGATCTAGGCTATCCGACAAAACTTGAATAATATCCTAAATATCTATATTACGTTTTTTTGTATGCTCAAATTTCGTCGAAAATCGCGTATTTCCTCGTTCAAATCAGAGCCCACAATCAACATAATATAGAGATTTAAGTTATTATTCAAGTTTTTTCGGGTAGCATACATCATATAGAGTCCATAACTCGAGACGAGACATTCGTCGTGTGATTAGGGTAGAAATGAGGGGCGAAAAACCGATTTTCGGCCTTTTTGGCGGCGCGCCCCATTGGATTAACATGGGGAACTTCAGGGCCAATGTGGCACATTAAGAAATTATCCAAAAATTCTGAAAAAATTCACAGGTACTCTCTGGCACCTTAGACAACTTTTCCGCACTATTACGTCATCAAAATCGAAAAAAAGTTTTTTTCGATACATCCTAATATATATATATATATACCGGAAATATTTTTAACACTTAAAATAATATAAAGCTATAACCAACACAAAATAACTACTACCAAATTATAACTAAACAAAAATAACTAATATAAAACTAAAACCAAGAAAGTATTTTTAATACAACTAATTTGAATCAAAATGAGCTAAAAAAAACTCATAAATTACACCAAAAAGAAAAATACTTGATGGTAAAATAAAAAATAACAAATAAAAAAGGTCAACTCCGCTTATTGTGATCACAGTTAATGTTATCAATCGGATAATGTTATCAAAATTAAACGGTATAGTCCACTTCTATTTAACTTAACACAAAATAATATCGTTTTATGTGATGAAAGTATCGCTTAATGTTATCAAAATCTGGTGAAATCCCCCTAAAAACCTTTTTTCTGAAGGCAAATTTTAATACATAATATTTTTTTATTTACTTAACGGTTAGGGGACATCCAAAAATTACGTGACGTCAAAAAGGGGGGGAGGGGTTTGGAAAAATCTCACCAAATCTCACTAAGGGGGGAGGGGGGTCGATTAAAATCTCACGTCAACTTTTTAAGTTAGAAATTATACGATTTTCTTTTTTTTAAGTATGAGAAAGGATACACACAGATAAGATACTGCAAATTATTTTTAAAAAGTTGTAGGTAAATCTCACTTGGGGCGGAGGGGGGGCCCAGCAAAATCTCACTAAATCTCACCAAGGGGGGAGGGGGGTCCAGATTTTGGAAAAAACGCCTCACGTAATTTATGGATGACCCCTTATTTATTTATTAATAACTGCCAAACAGAAAAAGTTCCAATTACATAGCAGAGGAAAGAGAAATGTTTCACACAAGGATTTCCAATACAACATATAAATAGGCTTACCACTTACCATACGTCCGGGATTACCCCGGACAGTCCGGGGTTTTTAGAGCTGTCCGGGGAAATGTCCTGGGGGGTCGCTAAATGTCCGGGGTTTCATACATTTACGATTTGCCAGACTTTTTTATGAAAAAATCATGACCAAACTATTTAAAATTGCTTTTTTTTACGTTTTTTATCGTCGTTATTACTTCAGAAAACTTACTTTCAGTGAATTTTGTGATAAAAATTAAGTGAATCAAACAATTTTTGAAAAAGTAGTGTTAAATGAAAAAATAAAATTTGATATTTTTGTTTTAGTTTGAATAGTTTTTTCTTAGTTTTTATTCTTTGGTAATTTGATATGGCACTTATAAAGAAATTTCAAAAATATGTCCTGGGTTGGCCCCGAGAAAATATGGTAAGCCTACATATAAATACAAAATACATAAAGAAAATAAACGCTAAAAATAATCAATTATAAATAAATAAAATAATAATTTTAAAATGAGTCGTTACTTTATAAGTGTTATATTTGCCACTGAGTTTTTCTTTAAGAATATAAAAGTTGCATAGGTAATCATTTTAAAAATTTTTCAATTGGGACTACATAGTTGTGATCTTAAAGCAAACACTTGAGTTACACTGTTTGAAACTTTCTAGTATCAAATCGTTTATTATTTATCAATCGGATATTGTTGTCATTCTACTCTTGGACAAAAGTAATCACATCAAGCGGAGTCGACAGTAGCACGAACTTAGTATATACACGTAATTAATAAAACATATTGATTCTAGTTTGAATTTTTTTAGAAACATGAAAAATTCTTGCATTAGTTTTATAGCCAAATTTCATTTATTTATCTCGAAGGTGTTAAGATGAAGGAAAGGTTGTGAATAAAGTTCGTATAGAAATTACTTTCTTATATTATGAAGGCTATTAATAAAGCAAAATAATATCAGTTTAAACTGGTATTATTAATACAGATGTGGCAAAGCAATTTCTATATTTCTATCAGTTAACTGTCATGAATATCAATAGTATTAAATATTAAACTAACAAAAATTAGGTGTAAAGGTATCAATGAAATTCTTTTTATAGTAAGCTCGACTATACTGATATTTTACTCAGTATTGCATATTACGTACATTAAGTCACAGCAGGCGCAGATCCAAGTTGTTCAAAGTTGTTTTGGGAGAGGACTCCCATTCCCCCCCAGCGACCCAAGGGGAACTTTAGTGATACTTTTTAGAAAATCTCAAAAATTTTGATGTTTTATGTCAAAAGGTAAAGGTGATGGTCTGAATAAGTGCCTCCCCTTAGAGCTGTGATAGATACGCGCCTGCGTCTCAGCAATACGTGCATCTTATTTAAGGAGCGAAATAATTAATACAAAAAACACCTCAAGAATAAAAAGACGTCAGGACATTTCGTTCTTAAAAATTATCTTACTGAATCTATAAACAGCATCATAAAGTGAAACTTTATCAAGCTTTTTAAGGAGTTAGCTATAATAACATTATCATTCAAACTGCAAGCACTTTTGACTACAGTCAAATTCAATTACAACACGATGCCACTAATGATGGCAACGAGGCTCATAACTTTTCCATCGCTTTCCGCGTCATATAAAAGAGACAGAAATTATATTATCAGATTCGATAAGTACTGAAAATCGCAATAATAGGAAAATGATTCGACAACGATCTAGAATTCAATTACAAAATAATGACGTTCCACACCTGCCTCGAATAGAAGCAAAGCACTGACCATTCCGTGCTTGACTCTTCAGAGAATGTTTAATGCATGAAAAAAGACCGTAAAAATAATGTAACCCTAAAGAGGTGCGAGACAAATTCATTCCGAAAGGAAATGCAGGATAAACAGACCAGATTATTCACCGGTAAAAATGTTTTTGTAATACACTGATGTTCTAAGCAGATTTTAATTCCACTGCGAACTGAATTTCAACTTACAAATGCTCGCGTTCATGCAAGCTATTGCGAAAATTACACTACTCCCCACGCATTTTCGAATAAGGGGAAGGAAAATAGGAAAAATCCTATCAGAATTTAGACATACACAATTCGGACTCACGGGAAATAAACATTATTCTTAAACGAATTCTACGGAACTTTTATGTTCGGTTGCTTTTAGCGAAATGGCTGCTCCTTACAAAATCCCACATTAGAAGTAAATGATTGTTTTATACATTAGCCTTGACTACTTAGTGCGAAATAAATTGCTTAAACCCTGGAGTAGGCAAGGTACGCGGAAATAAATTCCAATGAAAACGGCGGTCTTAAAACGAAGCAATGCAGTTACAGGAACTGAATAAAATATAGATCTACAAATAGAAGGGAGGGAGCGAGAATACGAAAAGCATCATAAGCGAAAATATAAGGCGGAATGTTCAATACTCAAATGCATTCGGCAGTGAAGCCAACGTTTCTGACGAGACGCAAGAGGATGTAAGTTAACTTCTCAAGATTACCAGTTGGAAAAAGACAAAAAGAAATTTCCAGCGTGAATTTTGATCGGTTCATTTCTTTAAACTTTTGTTAAAATTTGTTGTTTTTAAGTGAGTTAAAAGGGTTAAGAAAACATCTCTATTTTAAGAGTAGGTATTTTAATCTAATCGTATGAGAGAGATGAAAGAGAGGTTAGCATTACTTAAATTTAATGTTTATGGTTTTAAAATAAGTGTACATAAACTCATAACAGTTTTGAGTAACTTTTATTCAGGAGGTAAAACGACAAATACTTATCTCTTATTACGTATTAGATTTGTCAGCTATGAATATTATTCATCCAGCAGATTTTTTTTCTTTTCCAGACATCTCTCTATTTATTTTAGTTTCGTTAAAGAAAATTAGCTTAAGATATTTTAAAAACTTCTCATTACAGGGGAAAAATACTAAATAATATCATTTTGTAATGTGTCACTTTGGAAAACCATGCATACTATATTAGAACAGAATATACCCTTAATGGGGTTAATACCAACAAATTAGAAATTACTGAATTTGAGCTGGCAATGGTCGGTAGGCATTTAATTAAAATATCCTTTACCAGGATAGTGGAGTGGTTCAGTTCAATTTGACCCTATTCTTAGATTGATCAAGAAAATTAGAAGTTGTAGCTGTAGAGCAGTGTTTCCCAACGTGGGGCGCACGCCCCACCGGGGGGGCAATATGGTTTTCTAGGGGGGCAACTTGAAAATTTTCAACCAAATTGCCCCCCTAGATGGAGCATGGAAAACCAGTACCTATTGAGTTTCCAAGAAGGATTTTTGAGAAAAAAAAGACGGGGGGCATGGAAAATTTTGAAAGCCTTTGGTGGGGTATGGACCGAAAAAGGTTGGGAAACACTGCTGTAGAGTTTAGGAGATTTTTGCATACTCTAGGATGAGTCGCTTCGTCAAAATTACAAGAAAAAAATTACTTATAACTAAAACTTGCCCTCAAATTTGTAACGCACTTTTCCCCTAACAAAGCTGCCTAGAAAGATTTTAGAACCTATTTAAACCTTATGTAGGAGGGTTTTTTGCCCTTAACCATAATGGCAAGTTCTTATTAGAGTTGCATAGCTTACGAAAAAAAGTGTCCTAAAAATAATGTGCAAAAACTTATGCATGACGACTGATAGGTTTTCAGATTTTCATTGGAAGAAAAACAGTCGCCTCAAACCATAAGAGATAACCTCGCTCTTCATTTAACTATTTCAGTCCTAGATAGTCATTGAATCCTATAGAAACTTTGGGGCGTCCAGGACTAAAATGGTTTTTGTGAGACGAAAATCAAACGGCCAAATAATTCTATACTTACAACCACAGCAGTGATAAACCAAAGCCTCCATTTCACACGCCACCTCGAATAAATCAAATCAAACCAAGAAACACTCAACACGAAGCTTCCAAAGCAAACCCCGTGGGGACAAGCAGGAGTCAAAACCGTTTGGCCCGAAACTCCATTATGCAAAAAATAAAAGAGCACTCAGACACTGAGCACACAACACACATGCCAATTCCGAACAAAATGAAGGTGAAAGTCGAAGGGGGAGAGAGGAAGGCAAATGACTTCATTGTTCCAAAATCACCCCCAGCGCATCGTTCTTTCCCCGGAATTGCCCTTCAGAAACAGTTACTTAGCCGTTCGAGAATTATGCTTTTAATGGATGCGAAAACTGGTTATTGTAAGTCCGCCATTAAGAGCGTGCATGCAAACGAGGCGAGCGTATTTTCCCTCCCATGGCGCCAACTTAGAACAAACGGTATAATAAAGAAATCTATTTAAATCAGTCAAATGGTTCCTCGGCCTTGAACTTCATCTTCCCGCGTTCCCGCTTTTCACAGTGTTTGAGGGTTGTCCATAAATGAAAAAAGGAATAGTCGGACCCCTTATTCCATTTTTCTTTAAAAAATATTAATTTATTTTTCATAACGTATCAAAGAGTGTTGCACTACTATAAAAAACAAAGAAAACAGGGTAAATGCTTTCAGCAAAGAGTCGAATTTCATTAACTCAGGTTATGAGTATTCATGGGATCATTAAATCATTGTTCAGTTTTCAAAGTAATAAGACGATGTTCTTGTGTTATATTAAGAATATCAAAAAAGCCTTATTGTATAAGCAATCGTCGAAATAAATTCATTAAAACCATTAAACATTAACGGATTTAACGGAGCATTCCTAGTACCACATGCCATAATTGAACGTTTCAACCTTGTTTAGAACCTTGTTGCAGAACTTAAGGTGTAAAAATTCGATTAGTTTAATCTCGCCAAGATTTTTACATTGAATGCAATTTTAAATTCCTTTCGAATTCTTTAATTTTTCCTCGCAATAGATTGTCTAACTACTATAATAATAAAACTATTTGTTTGATTATTATTTCCCCATGTTTTAAAGTAGTAACTTAACTGTGGTCTTTAACTAGTTTTTGAATATCAAGAGTTCTTAGGATGATATCCCGAATAAGATTGATGGCACCCAACTGATTGGCACCCAACCCATCTTACTAATAAAATATATTCCGGATAAACACAGTTATATAAGTATAGAGTACAGTAGATAGTACAACATAAATTATGTTCGAGATTCAATCCTATTATATCACCTGGGGTTCAGCCAAGCAACTTATACTCTTTTTTTGGCAGTTTTATTACTCTTGATCACATACTCATAAAATTTTTACCTGTATGCGAACTCAAATTTTTTTCCAAAAAATTTTCTACAAGAATTTACCCTTTTTTTGGTCGTAATTCAGACTGAAATCCGATTCATTAATTCGCCAGATGTTTTTGTAACTCCCCATTCTTTAATGCTATTGGATTTTCTAACGAAGTACCAGTTTTCTTGTTTTGATAAATAGCTTTCCACATAGGCTCAGACACAACAGTCACATTTAGGAGGATTTGGCCCATTTATTGCTATCATCAGCTCATGATGAGCAGCCTCCTCTAAAATATGTCTTCAATCATTAACATGGTATTCATAAATGGAGGAAAAACCAAGAGAAAAAAGAAAACCCCATATGAATTTCATATGAAATTGGGTAAAATTTACCGATCTAAAAATGTTCTTCAAAAAAATTTCAAAAAAAAATTTTTTTTGTAGTTTTTCTGCCGAAAATTTTCTCCGGCAAAATTTTCTGCGAGTTGGTGTATATTATTCTGGACTACTCTAGATCAATAAATTTAACAAAAGGTAGATAGATAATCCGCTAAAAATAACCATCCACTTAAATAATCTATTGATTCAGATAGTTTTCCGATACTAAAAATATCTCATTTCCAACTACTACCTCCCTTCTTTACGTTCAACTCAAAAAACTAATAGATGCCCCCCACATAAAAGAGCGACTTCCAAGCTATACACAATAAAAAAAAAACTCCCCCAACCGAAAAAAAACCGCTCGAAAAGAAGAAAAAACCTTCATCAGAAACAGCCGTTGGGACCAACGCATCATAAAAGGGTCCACATCTTTAAAATAAAAGATCTGCTGACCGCAACCTTGGAAAATCTCAATATGAGCAACAAGAATAGAAACCATTAGCGGTGGAGCCTACCTGAAATGTAGTGGGGTCTGCGGTTGCCTTTGCCACACGCGAGACAGCTGACACGTAATTATTCGGTATTAGCATATAAAAAGGGATGTTGTATTCAAATTGTTCCAGAAACTTGGTGACTTTATGGCGTTGGAGCCGAATTATATATTCTGTGAAGTTCATGTAGTGTGATATTAGCTTCACATCATCATTTCGGCTTCGTGGAACCAGGCAGGATAAAAGGGTAATTGAAACAGTACGCACACTTGTGGGGGAAAGATTTTAACTAGGATATAGTAGATGTAATGGACTAAAGAAGGGCATTTTAAAGGTGAAAGACAGTTTGGGGGTTCGTGCTTCAAGGATGGTGGCAAAAAAGAAAAGAAAAATTCTGATGTGTTTTTCGTTATATAATGATTTTAATTTTTTATAGCTATTCAAAACAAATGTATAGCAGACTTTGAAAAATCTAACTTTTACAGGACCAACTGCTGGGGATGAAAATACATGCTTATTTGCTGATATACACATGTAAAGGAAACATAGAAGGTGTAGGAGGGAAATATTATCCAAATTTCTATTTTGAGATGTCACGCGGGCAGATCGAATAATAAACTCGAAAATCGATATGGTGTAACACCGAAGACCAAGTGTACTCCGGGAAACAAGGGGTTTAGCTTCAGCTGACAGTGACTTTCAGTCGCACGTTCTGTGACATCTCTGTTCATGGTCTCACCAAGTGAAGGTTAGAAGGTATTGCAGTTAGAAGGTCTAACGACCTAGGTACTCCCTCACAAGTATCTCCCCGGTTTAACTTTCCATCTCTCTGGTATAAAGCCAATCAAAAATAAATAAAATATCACAAAGGAAATTTTCTTCAATTTGCTTAACTAGCTCATTTATAAAACAACTCATAAATAAACAGTTCATTTCAGTTATAGTTCCCGCTAAATATAGCCAATCTCTTTCGAACGCTCAATATTCAAATGTAAACTAATTTTTCTAATTTTTAATGATAAACTGAACAGTTATAGACCTAATTAAACATTTTAATCTATGAGTTTGAAATTATTTAGCAATATTTATACCTTATAGTGTCCAAAAGAGATTGGCGATATTTAGCGGGAACTACTATAACGGAATTGAACCAAATAAACTAATGGCATAATGAGAAATATCTATTGATCCCTCAACAAACTTGCTGGGTTATCAAAAACATGATAACGTAACTATTTGCTTTTTAATTTATTTAGTGGTTATTATAAAAAGAATTAATTGACTATCAAGCGGTAAAACTCGTAAAAACATCAGAAGTATGGCTTTAAATCAACTTCTACAAACCATACATTTGAAACTGTTCTGTGAAGTATAAATACGAAGGCACGCAAGGTTTTGGAAAGTATTCAATTCTTTTGTAATTCTATACTCCAAAGTGAAAACCTAAATAAGAAGCAAAGGAAAATATTCCCTATTTTGAATACAGAACCACAACATGAATATTCAAACTCAATCCTTTTTCATCGTAATAGCAATTGCCAACAAGAAGCACTACAAAATTTTACATTTAAACCTAAAACAGAAAACACTGGCTCTAAAAGGCACTTTATTCCCTTTTATTTTAGAAACAAACGGACACGACAAAATCGAGACACACAGCACAGCTAAATCTAATTTTAAAAAAATGCATAACACAGCAAAATTTCCAAAAACGAGAAACATATTGGCCACACCTTATCGAATTCCCTATTCCATCCCTTGTAACCTCACAATTCCGACAGGCACACATCAAACGAGAATTGCCGACTTGGAGAATATTTCCGAAACCCTACAGATACGGGATCATAAATGGCAATAGAAAATCCGTCCTCCCCCAACAGGAAAAAACCCACCAATATTATAGATGTAAAAATCCGAAACCCTCGGACCGTAAATATAAAAGTCTGAAAGTGACAAAACAATAGAGGAAGCCGGCCAGAGATCGGCAAATGTATATCAGGGGTGGGTAAATAAGTTCCATAGAAAATCTCATTTTTAAGCACACAGGGTGGAAAACGGCTTTTTCGGTCAGACAGGAAAAGTTTTCCCTTCCGCGAAATAGAATTTCCGACCAGCGGCGAAGGGACGAACGTACGAGGACG
This sequence comes from Tetragnatha versicolor, assembly GCA_024610705.1. Lineage (NCBI taxonomy): Eukaryota > Metazoa > Arthropoda > Arachnida > Araneae > Tetragnathidae > Tetragnatha > Tetragnatha versicolor. The sequence goes on along the minus strand of JANDEH010000002.1, from coordinate 35,933,317 downwards.
GTCGAGCCGTTTTTATTCCATTTTACACCTGACGTAGTGGGAAATAAATATACGTCGATAAATGAAGCCCTTTCCCCCACCTTTTGCAGAGATTTATTGGAGAGATAAAGGTTTTGTGACTCTGAAAGTGTTGGGGTTCAATAGAAGAGCGAAAATGGACTCGGATATTTGATATGAAGGGTCATATACAGCTATAGGCTGTGACAAACTACATATAAAGGGTGCGATACTTTAAAACTTTTCTAATTAATAATATATGTTTATACTAAATCACATGTGGAATTATTTTTTATTTTAAGATAACATTACATTTTTAGCTAGATTTTAATTTTTTCCTTCAAAAATAAAAACGCTAAACTTACTGGTGAAGTAGAAAAGTTTTTAAACGTAGATATAATAAATTAACAAAATGATAATAACACATTAATTTAATATCTTTTGGCACATCACTTTACACACATATGCGGTTGCTTTGTGCAAATCGAAGATGAAGGGGGAAAACAACGTATTAATGCACAAATAAAGTTTTAAAATATTAATCATACAGCTGTTTCGAGGATTTCTCGATCCTCTTCCTCAGTGCTAATATGGAGGAAAAGCATGAGATAAAAATTAATAAAAAACATCCTGGTCTTAAAGAACAAAACGTTGTAGACTTCAAAATAGCAGAAACTGTAAGCTTTACTAAAATAAGCCAGGAAAACAACATAACATTTCAAAAAAAAGTTTAGAATGAAATGTATATCAAAGTTAAATAAGAGTAAGTAAATAAATACATTCATTTTACTTACTGGCTTACTACAATATTGGACCACAGATACTTTACGTCAATTTATGGTTCATTATCTATATTCTTTTCACTCACATTCCGTGAATCGACATAAAAACCCAGTTATTTTTTAAAACTTTCTTGTAAAACATGACTAATACGGATTACCTTGAGTTAAGGGAAATTACTTTTCTACTCCCTAAAAGGGAGACTATCAAACAAAAGTAGAAGAATAAAGCCATAAACTTTGTTATAAAAAGTTTCACCCGCGTTCAATGACCTCTACGCTGTATCTTACTCTATTTTGACAGAAAATCTCTCTCCAGCCAAAAACTAAAATGATACAGAGATATAAAAAATACCTCAATTCCGATATAAGAGATGACAAATTTCAAACATTTCATACAGAGTATAATTTACGTTCACCCAAATACACAATACCAAAAAATTTATTACAGGCACAAAACGCATAATAGATAAATTAATGGGCACCCCAGAAAACCGAAATCCACCACCACACCCCCAAAAAACATTCGAAAGTAAAACACCCGAATGAGGGATGGAGGAAATACCAAAATGGAAAGATAAACACGAAATAGAGAGAGGGGGGAGAAGAAAAATTTACGCCTCGCGAGTGTTTTATTTACATGGACTTCCCAGAGATCTATGTATTTGTCTTTAGAGAGAGAAAGTGAGAAGGGGCGAAAGAAAAATCACTTGTTTAGTCACCCAAGTCCATTGGAAAGTAAAATTGCGGTGGCCCGAAGGGGGATCTTTCTTAAATATTCAGTTCGCTCGGCCAGTTCGAGGGAGCGTCCACTTTCTGAGAGATTCGAGTGGTCAGTCGCACTGTTTCTTGAAGCAGGTGGTGGAATGCATAATGAACGAGTGGTCAAGCGGTGTTTTGTTGTAGAAGGACGCGATTGTATTAAAGGTGTTTGTTTGTTTGAAGGAAACGAGGAGGGCTTTGGAGGTGAAGCTGAGAGTTGGAAAAGAATTGATTTCCTTAAAAAGATTTCAATCGCCGTTCCTTTTGAAAATAATCAATTCTGGCAGGTGAAAAGAAACTTGTGCAAGAAAGAGAAGGAATCGATGGCAATGAGTAGATAGATTTGAAAGATGACATTATATAACTAAAAAAATTCGGAAGAAAAACGAAAGTTGTATTCATATTATATTTTTTTATATGATAAAAACGCATCAACGCTTTAAAACGCATCAAGTTTCAGAAATTTTGGTTTAACAATTTAATTTACTTTTCTGTAAAACTTTAATAGTAATTGCAATTACTACATTCATTAGTTAGGGATGAACATTAAGTATACACATGATGTACACTGTAAAAAATAATCCTGCAAAAAAACAGAAAATTTCTGGCAGCAAAAGTTGCCAGAAAAAATTTGTAAGTCGAAAAATCCTGTAAACAGAAAAAAGCTGTAACCTACAGGTAAATGCTGTAAAAAGGAACTTTCTGTCAAGTGAGCTACAGATTTTTCTGTTGCCTCTCAGTAATTTTCTGCTTGTGCGCATGCGCGTGTGGACTTATTTTAGTTGAGTTTTTTTTTAATTTTAATCAATTAATATCCGGGGATAGAACCCAGGACCTACCGCATGCTAAGCGCGCACGCTACCACTGCACCAAAGAAGATTCAGTATAATGTTGCTGTATTGGTTTTCGATGCAGTAAGTTTCTGTTTAAGTACAGATAAGCTAAAAAACTAAAAAAAAGCTGTTTTTTTACATAAAATAAATAGAAGTGCGGTGGAAATGTTACATGACAGAATATCTCTGTAAACATAAAGTCACTGTTATTGAAAATTTCTGTTTTTCTACAGTTTTTTTACAGTGTACTCATTAGTTAGAAACTTCTTTGATTTCATTCAATTTTCACCTATTAAATATATTCTTGAAACTAATATTTTAACTAATGTACAAAACACTTACAATGTAATCTATTAATTCTTAAACAAAGTATACAATTCTATAAAAAATTGGCCAGTATAAAAAGAGATATCACTTAAAAACTATGCTAATTATAGGCATGTGCTCACATAGTAGGCATTATGTAAGTTTTAAATAGAATTAATGATCCATCCTATACATATTCTTTTATTAAGAAACGAGCCTTACCGTAGCAGTAAAAAGTTCCATTAGGGATCATCTAATCAAATCAAAATTTAGCCTTCATTAAACCTTGTGAAGGGATCATGGTAACTCTGATATTCTCAACTTTCTTCATTTTAATCGGCATACTGTCTTAAGTATTCCATAAATAGAAATTAACATTTTTGGACATTAGATTTGTTCGCTTTAAAAGTATTCAACAATATTAAAAAAAATAATCCAAAATTGACTACATGTAGTTATTTCAAAAATTATATGTTAATGAAAGAATATTTCTACAATTTTTATAACGATTAATACTTAATTAATTTTATTAATTATTTATCAATTACTTGTGACTAGTTTTAATTCAGACTAGAAATTCCAACACCTTAATATCGGCAAAAAAATGTAATATTCGAAGACATCGAATATTTCATCCTCGTTTTAGGGGGACATTCCCAATAACACAACAACATTTCAGTTACGTCCCTCCAAAGTGCTATTTAATCCACGAAAGGAAAAAAACACCTCCGGTTTAACTGTCACGTATTAAACCAACAAATAACGCCTCGCAGGAAAGCGGCGAAAAAAACGCATTCAGGAAAAGCCAACTTGTCCAAAAGAGGAGGGAAAAAAGCATAAATAAGAACCGCCGCGTTCATCCGAGGTATTTTCATAAAATGTATATTCCACAAGAGATTTCTACCTGCAGGCACAAGATTTCACCAGCCACTCGGAATAAGTACATAAATCGAATAAAAACGGCACTTCTCCTATGCATTCTCCGCGAAAAGAAGTAATTTTTCGAAGGGGGGGTTAAGAAATATGTTTTATTCCCCGCCGACATATATTTCCTCGAGAAATAAAACGAGCACGGCGAGTTTACATTTCAAAAGAGCGAGAAATCGACCCGTAACATCTCAAAGGGATGTAAGAGGGGATGGAGAATAGATATGCAACACGGAATTTATAGGGAAAGCGGCCTGTCTGTCTGGGGCGAAGAATATTTTCGAGTTTATTCGGCTTTTTCTCGAGGATGGTGTGTGTAGGGCAAGGTAACACATCGTTTTTTGGGGGGAGAGGAAATCTGCACTTTTATTTCTGAATATTTTCGGGAGGAGAAATATGTGTGTGAGACATAGAAATAAAAGGAGAGAAGGGGATTTTTTTTGTGTGTGCTGTGAAAAAGCGGATGTTTGCTTAAAGATGACACTTTTGAATCTGATTTGTTTCGATGAATTTTGAGTATTGGTTGGGTTTTTCCGTGACTACGAGTTGGGTGATAAAGCTCTGCCGTAATGACCTTCTGGAATGAATTAAATTGGGTACGGAAAATGATAACTTGTTGTAGAGATTATCTTGGAAATTGATCTACCAGTGAAAAATAGGTATTTTCGATTTTTAATAAAATAAAATATATTTAAAAATTACTTAGCTTTTTATTTCTGCTTATTGCATTAAATAAATTGGGTTATCGTAATATAACCAAAATACTTTTGTTAAAAAATTTAGAAACCTAACAATTTAAAGTAGTAAATCAGCTCAGTTAGTCATTGTTTCTTGTAATAAAATATTAATTGCTCATAATCCCCAAATTTCCTAAAATACTTAAATATAAACTTATAAGTTAACAATTATTATAATTAAGGACTAAAAATAAGAACATTGCTTAAGGAAAATAAAGCAATTTGTTTATAAAACTAATTCATGTGTCTATAACTATGAATGTTCTCCTAAATTGATAAAACTTTGCTCTTTTGAATACTGCGGAAAACGATTGAAGTAATCTCATATCCCTACCGAATATCAGGCATCCCAGTCTATGCAACAGCAACACTGTCATCGATTGGTTAACAATTGTTACAACTGTCGATTCCATTGTAGGCACCTAGGTAAATTATAAGTAACTGCAACCAACCCTCGAAAAGCACACCCCATTGGATCAAAGAAAAAAAAGAGCAACACGAAAACATCTCCAAACGAATTTACATTGTACTCATAACCAACTCGATGCAAATTTCACGCTCAAGAGCCTCGGAAGCCCATCCCGAAAACCTTTATTGTTTTCTCTCACATCCGGCAAGATCCCGCCTCTTCTGGCGGCGTCGCAATTTACCTATCGCCGCCGACATTCAATTTGCGTGCGAGGGAAATGATCGATGATTATTTGTTACAAGGGCATGATTGATAGTTCCGAACCATGGAGTCATTTACATCATGGCGAAGGGCCTCCTTTGTCCGCCAAAAACTGAGTCAGGAGTCGGTGTTGTTGCATATTGTATGGTAATGAAGAACCAGTTCCGGTGACAACTCTATTATCGACTTGTAAATATGAGACAATCTGACGCCGCAATGACAAAGGAATTTTATGTTGCCGAGCATTAGCATATATAGGAACCGGACTTGTTAGGGGCGCGTGAGGTCCTGGTTGTTTTATTGTCGGAGCAGCTTAACGAAGGGATTAGTGGTGGTGATTTGCATGCGTTGCAAAAAAAGGTAGTTTGGTATGCGAGGAGGTTTATGAGAAAGGTCCGGTTTTTTTATTGTTAGGATGTGGAATTGATGAGAATTCTTCTGTAGAAAGTTCTGTAAAGGTAGTGCAGGGAATAGCAGAGCATGGCAGTTAATGAAAGAAGTTCACAGTGTTTAAAGTAAAATATAATTAAAAGTACCCAAGTATCCAATGGTTTCCAAACTGTGCATCATGACGTCATCATGTCTTTACAGAAGCACCTCGAATAATTTGAATCTAATTCGGATATTTTAGTCATGCAAAAAAATGTTAATACACTGCATTTTAAGGACATGGATTTTTCTAAGGAAAAATGGAAAATGATAAAAAAAATTCTAGCTTAATAGAAGGATTTTATTTCCAGGGCAGGGATTCCACGGTTACATGCTTAGAGCGTACGTTCTAAGAGCGTGCTTCAAAAATTTGTACTAGGAGCTTACATCATTAATATGCGTATTCGGTTATGAATGACTTCGACAAATCAAGTTTCGAGGGAAGTAAAACATTCTTGTATTCATTCACTCTTTTGAAATGCGAAAATTCTAAAGGTTAGAAAATGAATGGAAAATAGGTCTTTTGAATTATAAATTTAACCATTATTTTTGGTACAAATATGTAAATTTTATAAAATAAACGTTCCTTTTAGCTGCTCATTTGAATATTTCCCTGCATATAGTTTATTCAACGCAGCTGAACAAATTAAACTCTAAAAATAAAGAAATAAGTAAATTTCCAAAATAATAAGAAGATTCAGCTTCATTATGAAACAGCTTTCTCATATCATTTTCCTCCCAAAGCGGAAATCCAAACATTTCATTGTTACTCATCAGAGCCGCGTTAAAAAAAACCTGATATCAGCCATCATCAAGAGATGCAGGACTCTTCTTTTACAAGGACAGGATAAAACTTTTTTATCGATCTTGAAACGAAGATAAAAGTTCAGCGCCCTTTAGCCAGGCTTAAAACTTAACGATGACACACTTTTTCAGGGACGAATGCGAGAGAGGGCGAAGATTACTTTTGACGTAACCTGAAGAGTACCTACTGAGGCAGCTGAAAGACGACAGAAATACGTCAATGCGACGCTATCTCGGAGTCTAAAACAACACCGGTAGTGTATCGGTCTTATTCTCCTTATTTAAAGAATACATACACAAATAGATCACGAATAACAAATGTTTAACAAAGGATCTTTTTCTTTGACATGATACGACTATTTATTTGGACGCTTCAGCAATATGAAAATAATGACAATAGAAAGATAAAATAATTAATGAAAAAAAAAACCTTCTTAAAGAACAACGTTTTTAAAATGCACTAAAAAGTATAAAATAATTTTTTGTAACTCCTTGTAAAACGAAAAACGTGGGGATCATGCAATAATATTTACAGCTACTACTCTTGTCACTCTACTTACCATTATATCCACAGTTAAAAATTATTTAAATGAATGATGAAATTAAGTTGGATTAAATACCTAATGCATGATCCCCACGTTTTTCTTTTTACAAGGAGTTACAAAAAATTATTTTATACTTTTTAGTGCATTTTAAAAACGTTGTTCTTTAAAAAGGTTTTTTTTTTCATTAATTATTTTCTGGTTTTTAGTTTTGTTGTGTAAAGTTTAGAATTCGCGACCTGAACCCCTGAAGCCTTCCAAGAATTTTATTCCTTTCTCTTTTTAATAAAACTAAAAAGTGTTTTTTTCTGAACTTTAACTATAACACATGGCTTTACTCTGTTTTGTTAAAATCATTGCACAGTTTTTGCCTCTAGCTATTATTCAGATGACGTTGGAAATTTTTGAAACACTAGTAATATAAAAAACTTTTTTTAAAAATATATTGGTGACAAACTTGTCAGTATCTAATTAATAAAGTCAGTCCCTTAGATCAGGGGTCGGCAACCTTTTGAAACGGAAGAGCCAAAAGTAACAGTTTACGAAATTTCCCAGTTTTTAAAGAGCCACAAAACTTTTTTGCTTCAATGTTAAAGTATATGATTAATATATATTTGATTTTAGATTGGGAGGGTGATTTTAGTTGGGGAGCATTTTTACCCAACATTTTTCCGTTTGGTAAAAATGCTCACCAACTAAAATCACTATTTCCTCCTTTCGGGTAGGGTACTTTTTTACATCAAGTTTAAGATGACTTACGTACGCATTGTAAATTAATTTTAGTGAACTTAATTTCCAAATTTTGAATAAACGATGTGAATTCCTGGAAAAATAAGATGGTCTGGGGGTCCTCCCCCAGAAAAAATTTTGGAAATTTACCCCTCAAAATCGAGTTTTAGCTCATTTTTGCCTTTTTCGATTGCACCCTAAGAGCACCTCTCATTATTTAAGTGGCAGAATTTTCAAGGAATAATAATAATAATAATATATTTATTAACATAATTAAAGAAAAAATAAAATAGTATAGCTATAATAAACAGCAAAATTTCGAGGGGGTGTGGATCCCACTTCAGAAAAATTTTGGAAAATTGACCCTAAAATTAGTGTTTTAATTAGTTTTGGGAACTCCTATAACGACCAAATAAGGATCACTCCTTATAAGTCCCAGAATTTTCAAGGAAAATCAGCACATATTCCAAAATTTTTAGGAGTGTTAAGGGGTTCTCCTTCGGAAATTATATGGAATTCTTGTCCTTAAAAGTACAGTTTTGATTTTGACTCATCTTGAGAACTTAAAAATATATTTTCTGATTTTTAAAAGTTTTGATTAGTAAATTAGTAATTTTTTCGTATGGAACTGGAGAGCCGCAACTTTACATCGAAAGAGCCGCATGCGGCTCGCGAGCCGCAGGTTGCCGACCCCTGCCTTAGATGTATTACAAATACAAAACTTGCATGAAGTAATGCATGTACTTGCATGTTATGTGTATTACTTTTATTCTTACAAATTTTCATTTTAGTAATATTTTATACAACTAGGGGGCTACCGCCCCCTGCTCGCTATCGCTCGCCAACCCCCGTTAACTGCTTACGCAGAAACTCTTAGATCGCTTTGCCATCCTCACAAAACACAGCTCAAAGCACTTATACTCACTTTATAAAACATTCTTAAAACAGGGGAACTACTTCTCTGGGGTATTCTTTCAAAAATGGCGAATATTCATTCAGCGGCGAAATTTTAACAGTTCCTTTATGGCAATATGAATTGGCGGATCGCCATTAAATTCCAAGAAAATTAGCAACAGATCAGTGTAAACTTTCTTTTACCATTTCCCTAAGGTAATGTTTTTCTCACACAGATCCATTCAGAAGCACTGAAACATCTCTGGAATAAATTTTACTTTCTTAAAATTTGTAATGATTTTCATCGATTGTCTGTGAAAAATGTAGTAATTATCGTAAACATCACGAAAATTTAGAATTTTGTCTTCATGAGAACAAATAAACATCGAAATTGTGTCAGTTTCATAGCAATGACACGAACGTTCTGACTTCAAACATTTTCGGTTTTTATCTTTATTTCTAAAACATTCACCCGCTATATCTAGTTTTGCGTTTTGGCATTATAAAAAAAGCTACATTTTACTATCTTAAATAATATTCCTTGCAAAAGGATATAAAAATAATTATTATTGTAATAAATAAATGCAAAAGTTCAAAATTTCTGAAAGCGAGTTTATATTTTATTGTAAATATAGTAATGATTAGGTTGCCAAAACGACAAAGATAAATACAAAAATATGAATTTATTATTTAAAAAATAAAAGATAAATTAATTATACATTAGTTTTAAATATAATTAAAATCGTTTGAACAACAAAAATATATAAATATTGTTAAAAAGAATCCAATATATATTTTTTAAATTAGTGTTATAAATAGAAAGATGATTATTTAATCTATTTGAATATTAAAAAACCAGTGAAATTATGTTTTCAATTGTTTCAAAATTCATAGTTTCTTGCTTTGTAACTGCGACCTTATCCGAAATCTTAAAAAATGGAAATATTTTAAAATTGATAATTTTTTTAAAAAATCCAATAGCTTACTCGGAAATCCGGAAAGAATCCGAACATTTTGATACCAGATATGTGTCATTCGGTTCAGTAATTCAAAAGCCTTTCTCTGGAAACCGTTCATCAAAAACTTTTTTTAGAATAGAGAGACACTTCTAAAGCCATCTTGATAACGAGAGGCAAACTGCACAACAATGATTTTTTAACAATAAGGTCCTATAGTTGAACTTCTAAACTTTAAGTCCCCCTGGGGGTTCAGGGACAGCAAATTGGACCGAACTAACGAGATAATATCGTATTGTCATCCAGATCTGAACTATGTTCTAGTCTCTAGCTCATGGGGAAGTATGCTTAAAATTGATTACTAAATTCCTACCGAAGAGACAGATAGACAGACGGACAGACAAGATTGAAAGCGACCTAATAAAAACGTTGTAAAATAGCGTATAACTTGTATTTGTGTTATTTTTAAAATTATGATTTTCATGATTTTCTTTAACACCTTTAGTCAAACTAAGAAGCAGTCATAGTAACTTAAAAAACATAAATGCATAATAAACTATTAAAATCCCCACTGTAAGATCTGTGTCACAGATTTCGACAAAAATGACCTTTATAATTTTATGTATTCATTACCAATGATATTTGAGATGTGGGATATAGGATTCTTAAAAAAGCAAAACTGTGTGAGCTAAAAATTGTGAGAGATGCTTCGAAAGAAAACTTTTCTTGCTAAAAAGACCCATTCATAAATTACGTGACACGTTTAGGGAGATGAGGGGTCTTGTACGCACTACGCGCACTGACAAGGGGGTGAAGAGCTAAAAAAAAATCTGTGACATCACCACTTAATAGGGATTTTTCTGTGTTGTTGCAATGCCTTATAGAGACATTTATTGAACTGAAAATTTTAATTTACAGTAAGGCTCACAAGTAATTAAAATAAAGTACCTAAAGTAAGATTTTCGAATATAGTGAGTAAATTTTTGTTTCATTTTAGAGTAAGAGTCATGACATCAGAATAAAGGGTTAGGGGCCACTGAAATGCGACAATTACTGACGAATGGAGAAAGGGGTATAAAATACCTTGAAAATAATGTGGCGTAATTTTTGAATGGCTCCTGAGTAGTAAATAAAATTACGCAATAAGTGACCTAAAAAGACCTAGAGTATAGTTCATTCATTTTGAATAGATTAGACGCCTGAGTAATTTCCTTCCCCCACCACTGAATCAGTAACCATGGCAACTATCACCACCAAAGTGACGAAGAAGGCTTACTATTGGCTGCGCGAAGAGCGTAACTATGGTTACGCTTTTACCGAGGTGGAAAGCACTATTTTTCACGCGCCTATTCTAAATGAACATAGTATAGAAGAGCAGTTAAAATTGTTGGGATTACAGGAAAGTGCTATAGCAGCTAACTGCAGAGTAATAATTTCATGAAACAAAGACTTACGGTCCATGCGCTTTCGAGCGCGAGCGCCTAGGATGGCTCGATGCCCGCCGTGCCTCCGACTACAAGAGAAAAGGTTAGTATGTTAATAGATATTATATTTCCAAGTGATGTGTATTCAAAACCATATTTATTATAGGTTAAATATGTTACTTACATTAGTAAAAATTAGTAAATAATAAGAATAGTTATTTTAATCAATGATATGAGATATTTTCAATGTGAGAGAATGAAAGTGTGTGGGGAGTAAGTCTACTTCACTCTCCATTATTATCTTAAATTTTATTACTTTGGGCTTACACCACAGACATTTTGTGTAGTAGCTCATATGGGAATAAAATGTTAGGTTTCCACATAGGTAACATTTTTTGATAAAATCAGACATTTCACCAAACCATTGATCTCATGACCATTCATTCAACCCATTTAATAGTCTCGATAGTTCGAGAAGGATGAAACTGGCTTACTTTGAGCTAGCGAAAATTTGAATTATCGAAATCGCAAAACTAAATATTTACAAAAGTAAAGATGACCTAATTTTTTAATTTCAGTGCATGTATACTTAGATAAAAATTGCATATGCTACTCCCGATATCAACTGATAAATTATATCAGAAAATATATATAAATCGTGTTTTTCAAACACATTCCCCTTTCCCATGCAGCAATATCGACCCATAGCCGAAATAATCCTATAACAACAGAAAAAATAACTTTCACATGTTTTGCATACGTTGGTCATTATATAGGAGCTAAACCGATACTGTCCTCTATCGCAGATTTATGAACCGGAGACAATCAAGATTCTACTTATAAATACCAAAATAAAAATCTCCCCCAGGTACTAACGGAAGACAGACCATCAGAGATAAGAGAAAAAAACAAAATCTGCATAACGAGCCGGACGAACCGAACGAGATCCGTCCGAAAAAGAGGACCTAAACGTCGCATCTCGTGCCGGCCGGACATTAGACCCGTCCATCCCAGCAGTCATATATGCATGCGATGGCGTGTGGTGCTGACTTTTGAGACATAATCTTGGCGAGTCGTAATCATGAATATACCGTCTATTGATTGAGAGCCTCTCCTCCACGCGAAGAGCTAATGGTCTGGATGGGGAGCACTCTCACCCTGAGTGTCCATTTGGGACCGAGCGTCACGGACCGCACGACAGGACATTAGTGTTTACTGTCCAAGGGCTGGGATTGTGAATTTAGCCGGAGTAGCGGAAGGGGTTGAAAGGTCTGAGAGGGGTCGAGGCTTGTCTGTGTTGGGATATTTGCAGTGGCTTCAGCGAGAAATTTATTTAGGCGTTGTTTACACCGTGTATTAACTATACTAGACTAGAACGTTACTTGACCCTGATGGAGAAACAAGCTAAGAGCAAACGAAGAAAGTGGTTCCCAGCGCGGTGCCTGAATTTTGAGTGAAATTAAGAACTTCAATTTAGAAATACGATTCGTTTGTTTTAAACCCACGTATAGCGTCTTTTTATCACGATCAGCGTACCGAAACTCCTCCTAGCATCCCAACAGGCTTTCTTTTTAACTCAGTTTTTCCTTCTTTGTGGTGACGTCATAGGGTCAAGAAATATTGCAACCAAGTATAGTCAGGAACACTCCAAAAGTGCTTTCAAGAAAACAGTTGAATCCGTCTCACTAATCTCTCTGACTTTCCTCGACATTTCTCACACCTACTCACTATTAGGGACCGTTTCCACTTATCAGGTTCTATTGCGTAACGGCAATCGGTGGAGATGAGCCAGGACGACTCATAGTGTATGTAACAACTCAAAGGGACGTCTCTTTTTTGTCCCCTTCCATTCTCATTCATTGGTTTCGCTGGATTAACTAACGGCAATAGATCCTGATAAGTGGAAACGGCCCTTAAGGTCCAGCTTACACGATGCCAGCAATCAACCTTCCTGTCACACATGCTAGTGACTATAGCCTGTGTAAATAAAATTGGCGGCTCACTACTAGTCATTTCCCAATGCATTTCTATTGCCTTGCCATAATGAGGAGCCGCCAATTTATTTACATGGACTATGACTATAGCATAAAGTAAAGAGGATAGTGGAAATGATTCCAGGTACTGGATGTGGCAGCAAATTTGTACATTTCTATTCAGCGGAACGAACACGATTGCGGAAGTATACGAAAAATTTAACTTACACACATAATGGGTTAGTAATTTTTTTTTACTTATCTCGGTACTGTCTAATAATTAATATGGGTTAGTAATTTAGTACAGTGAAACCTCAATTTAACGGACATTCAAAGGAACATGGGAAGCTAATATTATATGACGGAAAACTTTAAATCAGGGTTTTTCAACATATAAGTAGAGAAAATATTTAGGAACAAACGTTTAAAAAACTTATTCCTAATTTTCTTTCAAAAGACAAACTAGGTTGAAAACTGGCCAGGAATAGGATGTAGACCTTAAAAAGACATGCAGATCTCAATAACTTTGAACAGACCTGAAGGTTAAAGAAAGCCCTAGATCTCTACCTTAAGTAGCGACATCACGCTCAATCAGCCGCCATTTTGGGGAGAACTCACTACTAGTGACGATAAGCTAGACTATCCAGACTAGTAGTGAGTTCTCCCCAAAATGGTGGCTGATTGAGCGTGATGTCGCTACTTAAGGTAGAGATCTAGGGCTTTACTGAAGGTAACAGGTAACCTGAATCGCACAAGCTAATTGGTAGCAAATGTTAAGTTACTTATTTACAGTAACATAGCTGCTCTAACCACTATAGCCATCCCTTTTAATGTAAAATCTCTAAAATGTGGTATTTTGAACCTATAAAGTATAAGCATTCGCATTAATAATAATTTTGCAACAACCCATTAAATCCATCACCCAACGAGTGATCATTAATGGATAGGAAATGGTCTAGCAATCTCCATCCTTAAACCCATATTCTTCGCGATCTCTACACTACGACAAGTACAAAGATCCATCGACATTTCCTGATAAGATTCCCAACAGGAGCCGTTCCGATATCGCATCTAAGCCTTAAACAATGACACATCATCCACCTAGAAAATGACACACAATCCCCTCCAACACCCTACTCTATAATTTGCATGCAGTCACTGAACCCCGTGCATTCAATTCCGTTTCACACGTACGAGACATGCAAAGAATCAATAAACCAACGCTTTCGACCTCCCCCTACGCCGGGCCTCGCGCAACCAAATTAAAACCCCACTGGGCTCCGCATCATTACGCTTCGTCAATTGGGGTCGATGCAAGACAAAACATGGGGTCGTGCATAAATTACGGGGATTTTCCCGAAGGCAGGTGGCTCATTCTACGGAGCCCTATAGACCTTCCGTGGGATCTAACCTTACTTCGTAATTTTAGATATCTACAATTTTGACATGCCCCTTATTCTACTCTGAATTCTACTCTGAAAACCTCAGTTAAATATACACAATCTAGAAAACGTTAAGGGGATATATCCCCCGTAATCCTTAAATAGTCATGGTCCTAATCTGCCCATCCGCCGGCAGTGAGAATTAACAAAAGCTATAAAATTAGTGTGACGAAAAAAAATTAAGATAGAGTACGAATTAAATTAATAAAAAATCAACTTTAAGTAACAAATAGAATGAATTATTCAATTTATAATCATATGTTCCTAATGTTGATAAAATGTTCTGGGTTAATAAGTCATGGTCCAAGGATAAAAGAACTGACCATTTCATTCTCAACTTCGATCTTCAGCAGTTCCTTCTCCAAAACTAGGAAGAAGCGTTCAGTTCTTTTATCCTCGGACCACGACATACCAGCCCAAATCATGTTATCAACACCAGCCGGGGAAACCTCTATTTTGCTTCATAATTGCCTCACTTAAAAAGGACTATTTATTTACTATCGTGATGGTAACAGTTTTTAAAGCCCTCATGACCTAAACATTAGGGTGTCTCATTTTTTCGAACTTTGGAAATCTTATCGGGCCATATCCCAAAAAGTTTCCTTTTGGCACCAATAAGCTTCCCTGAAATTTTTAAAGTTGTGGTACAACCCTAACTATTGCCTCAAAGCGGTTGAAGTTACGAGAAAAGCCTAGTCTAGGCTGCAGCCCTAGTTTTACTTCATAACGCGACCTATTACGCAACTACTTGCTTTTGCTTACCTTTTTTATACCATTTTAGACTGTTTGGATTGAGATAATGTAATAATGCATATAATACATGCCTTTAATATGTCACAGTTTTTTATTGCACTAAAATGCACACTTTCTATGTTTATGCTCCATGATAATTTTAAAATTCTTGAAATAAAGTAGTCTTATTTGTCTTAGAAAACTTTACGCAATATTTATTGACAGTTTGTAGGAGATTTTGCTTCTGTGCTTCAGTTTTCAATCCAGGGAGGTACTCCTGGGTTAGGGTCCCTCCTCGCTCTGCGACATCATTGGTGACCGCCAAGTTGTTGAAAAAATCTCGGCACCGCTTGAATTCGTCTAAGCTTTCCCATTCAGTATGAGACTTTAAAATGAAACTTATAGGTAATCCAAATCTTCGAAATAAGTTCAAAGTTAAGTTGTTCTATGGGGGTAAAAAGCGCGCTTTGATCGAAAAAAGAGAATGCTCGCCGGCGCTTGCGGCGGGAGCTGGATGAAGGCCTCACATGGGGGTTTTATTGAGTACTTTTCCTATTTTACTTCAGCTGGCATTATCTGATAGTCTTGCATCTCAGTTTTGGGAAGTAAAATCCTATGTGAGGCCTTCATCCAGCTCCCGATGCAAGCACCGACGAGCATTCTCTTTTTTCGGTTAAAGCGCGCTTTTAACCCCCATGGAACGTCCCCCAGTTAGGTGCTATTGAATGTTTTTCCAATAGGATCTTGAGACAATGATGTCCCAAAGATGATGTATAGGTTTTAATTCCATATTGACTGCGTTCAGGCTGATAAAATTGAAAAGAACCAAAAATGATGATATTTTCAATATTATCCCTATACTTTAACATGGGAAACCTACTTTTGAAGGGCGCGGGGGTCAAAAATTGTCTTAGAGACCTGAAAATTTTCAGGTAATAATGTTTTAGTATTTGTAAACTCTTAAGAGGGGGGCATCTGGGAAATTCGAAAAAAAAATTTCCCCGTAGACTTTTGAAACACCCTAATGTCCCACTCTCTCAGAGAAGCAACCCACTCCTACTTTCACCTGGTGTTATGGAATGTTTACATTCAAGATACGAATAAAATATGAAATCGTAGAAAAAATAATTTTATCTATCATACAGTAGATGTCTAATTAAGTATTTTCTTTCAAAAGTTGTTTTATTGCTTTTTCAACGTTTCGTTTGGATCTTAATGCCGTTATTGGAATGTTAACCTCTGGTTTTGGGGTATTCCCATGAAATCCAAATCTTATTTATTTTATAAGTTTGATGTTTTAAGGGAAAATTTGGTCAACAGTGACAGTTGTTCAAGGTCATTGCGATGCGTTAGTGTTTTAGTGGTAGAGGTTGCTTGCCTCTCATTATAGAGATTTCGCTCTCGTTGAGGCAATAGTTAGCGTGAACAGAAATAGTTTTAATTTTGCACCTGACCTTCTAACACCAAAAGGAAACTTTTTAGCTAACGGCCCGATCACATTTCAAACTTTTCCAAAAAAAACGCACTTTTTGAGACACCCTACTAAACATTTAGTCAAAAAGTTAATTTGCAACAACTATATTCAACTTTTACTATACATGGTGTCTTAAAGAGTCCTTGCCAAAGTTAACATGCAGGTCTGTCATGCCAAGAGATCCTCTATATCACTGACGTGAGAGAGGCGACAACTCGCTTAAAAGCGTCTCTGCGCATCCTTCCGCGTAGTTAAAACCGTCCAACTACAGTTATACGAACAAGCCCCTTGTCTCGCGTCTCATGCTAATCCTATGGAGGGAAACCTAACTACCTCTTCCGGCGGACAGAAAACGCTCTTGACCAATCAGCGCGCGATACCGAGTTGTCGTCTCTCTCTCTCGTATACAGGCTCTCTAGTCATGCCATGACGCATGACAAACTCATAGGAACTCATGTTCGCAAATACAAACTGTTTGTTAGAAAACAATGTTAGCCGGCGAAGGGGCAACGTTAAATTACTTTATTCTAAAGAAAATTTCAATTAATATTACATATTCGGAGACAGCTTCCCCGAATATAATTAAGTTTTCAAGGATCTTTTGAGACAGATTGTAAAAAATCAAAACCATAATGGATAATTGCAGACAAAAATTTTTTTAATCTTAATGTATTCCGAATGGCCTAAAACCTCCAAAACGTCACCCGGTCAGGAGCTCTTTGTTATAAAATATCTCATAATTAACTGAAAAAAATTGTCAGAAAAAACAAGCATATTTTTGGAATCAGGAGAGAATTCTTTATAAAATTAAAATTGAAAATTTAGAATTTTAAGATATGCTGCAATTCTCCATTCTCCGATCTCCCAAATCCGAGCAGTAAAATTTTGTTCGCATTGGCAAAAATAAAAAATTTGCCATGAAAATCTGGACTAATTTGCAAAAATTTGTAGAGCTACCTACAAAAGGGATGTTGGTGTTCAAATCATAAGATACAAAAAGATGAATAACGAGAGAATATTAAGACTCTCTTAAATTTGCATAATGTAATATAGACCTGACCCCTCACACTCTGATTTACCCGACCAGAGAAAAGGGATTCTTCCGGATGCCGGACTCCACGTCCGAGCTAATAACAATAACCAGATCCGACCGCATAGCTAATAACATCCGGACCAGACGTGCATGCAAATTCCAGCCTCACACGCACACCAACACTATCTACGACCGCCGAGGACCATCTTTTCCCAACGGGGCAGATGGCGAGGGCCACGTCTTCACGGTGGATAATGGATAATAATAAATAATGGCGTAACGATGGCAGGTTTCAGGGGTGTTTATAGTGCGGATCTTGTAATGCATTGTCTCGTTAGAATATTAGGAGGACGACTTTATTAGGACTCTAATGGGAGTGGTGGAGGGGAATGTAAATGAAGATAAGGAGCTAGGAAGTTGTCGGGAATAGGTTTGGGATTTTTAATTTTTTTATTTTAGAATTATAGAGAACGGGGATTGGATTAGGGCCTTTTCTAGGAGCTTTCTACGTATTAGTTATTAGGTCATCATCTGATGGCTTCAAGATACTGTAATACATTTCCGTTCATTAAACTTCCAAAAAGTAATACATCATCCTTAATTATAGGGGGAAAACTGAGTTTTTAGAAAATGAATTTTCAAAACCCAGAATTGGACCAAATAAAAAATGCCAACAGAGAAAAATACACAACAGCCTCAACAACCAATATAGCAGATACATGCAACCAATATAGCAGATTGGTATTTTCAAACCAGTAAATATCAACCTTTCCCTAATAATTTAAATAAAAGAAGTAAAGAAATGCAAGGTCTTAACTTCCTTGACCTGTCCTTCAAATACTCGTGCTAGAGTAATACAAGTGGAAAAAACATTTGACAATGATCTAGTAAATGAATTCAAAATCCTTTGGAAACGAATATAAACAATGCCTACTTAATCGTTCTTACTTAATAGGATAAATACATGGAAAATCCATAGTTTATTTTCCCTTCGTGTAATAACACGAGATGAATCCCGAGTTTCCTTCAGAAAATGGAATTGAGCTATGAAAATAAGGCCAGAATTTGTTTACAAACAAGCCTTCTCTCATTCTTCCAACTTCCCCCTTTACCAAAACAAAAGAAACTTTCCCGTACCACTGGCACACCGTACGGCACGTGCACGGTTACACGGTTTACTCTTCCTCGAAAAAAAAATCTTCAAATTATCCTCGTATTTCACAAACTACGACAAAACTCGAACTTAAAAGTCAAGAACCTCATTCATAGCTCGGGTTCACACGGTACAGAAAAAAACTCTGGAATCTAATCACGTTTTTCATTTCTCCTTCCTCTTCTCCTCCTCTCTTCACTTGGTTGTTTACAACACACGCTAGGGAAAAAAACACTGCGAGATATGGAAATCCTTGGCGTCATCTAAATAAGGTCTTTATCGAATCCGAATGTAATGACAGATAAGAATAAAAAGGAAGGTTTTTCTGGTAATTCTCCCTCCTTGTGTGTGTGCATCTGTTATCGAATTAGAGTTCCAATGTGCACTTTTTTTCCTCCTGCGTGGACATTAACCTCACTTTTGGATTCAAGGATAGGTAGTGAAGTAATTACGAAATGAGGCAAAAGAAATTAAAAGCGCTTCTCTCAAGGCTAAAGAGTGGAAATCCCTGATTGTTTATGAAACGTGAATGAGGTAATTTCTGCCAGAAATGACGACAAGGAAAACAATATCGTGTTTACAAATGTTTCTGTTCTAATGGACTGAAACCAGAATAGAAATCATAACTATTTGTATAATATTTCATAGGAATCAATCGACAACATTTTATGATATATTATTTTCTGTTTTTCGATTTGTTTCAAGTTTTTGAAAAATTCTGCGAAAACTTCACGGTTTATGTTCTTGCCATAAAAATATTCAGGTTCGTAACGCACAACCCAATGACTAACTCGACATGAGAATGGGCCCCTAAACATATAACTATCAGTTTTAAAAAAATAAACTGTATGCCTTTAGTTTGGCATCCTTTAAAAACCTGATATCTACTTGGGTCATTAAAAAAACATTTCGCACTAGTCACACAAACTCGTTTCTTTTAAGTTCTAATACAAAAACTTTTAAATGATATCACTTGGAAACTTCTCTAACTTTCAATACATAATATTTCAGTTCAAAATTTTTGGATCACCTCACAGGTAAATATCAACACAGTGTACCTAGCAAAATCCATTAATTTCAAAGAAAAATACAAAAGACAGGGTCAATCACCATAGAGCTTATGAGTAATAGATCTTCAGAAACACGCCTGATTACTCCATTCTTTGAAATGAATGAAAGGGACTTTTGAAGCCGAGCCAACTATGTCGGGTATCAAGAGCAGAAGATTGGGGCCAATCTCTCGAGGAATCTCTGTACAGATGCAAATATAAACGGATTTCCATATGTATCTCGTTGCCTGAGTTATTGCTCTTCTTTGGGCATCAAGGACTTTTCGGCCACCCAGCACTGGGAGTTATCAAGATGATTTACAGCTATCTTAAATCACTAAATAAGCGGAACTAGGTTGAGAAGATGAGAACAAAAGGTTCTCAAAAAACACACTCCTCAAGAAATTTATTTGAGAAATGACGGTAAACAAAAAGTAAGAAATCTACTTTAACATCCTACTGCTACTTAGGAAAGGATCTCAGGTGACCGAAAAATTATTTAAATAATATTTATTTCTAATTTCTAAGAATAAATCATCAGTTCGTACAATTGTTGAAAATATATAAATTACGCATTCTGGTTTTTTCATCAGTGCATGTTACAGAATTCACTTCTAGGATCCCTTCACCAATTATGTCACACAACTTAAATGGTTTTATTTTCATTTGCTCTCTTTAAGCCACAAGCTGTAAAATTTCAGAGTTTTCCAATTTCCAGTTGGTTAACCTATTTTTTAATCACAATTCAATATCAAACTTGAAAGATGGCATTATTTAGTTCATAAACTTCAGGTAGAAATTAGTTATTAGCAAATAAAAGCAGCTATTTGTCTTTTAAGCCAATGATTGCCATAACTATTAGCTGCGTTTCCTGCCGTACATTATTCTTTACGAAGGAGCTCAAAAGTGTCATCGAATTTTAATGATGTTAATAAATAGTATATAGTATTCAATTCTTTCTATTTCGATTTAAAAATAGACAGATGAACAAAAAAAATAGACAGATGAACTAATGAAAAGAAAAAATCATGAACTATTATTTTAACTCAAGAGATTAAAGGTTAATTTAAAGAAAATCAACGTGATCTTTTATTCAACATTAACTTAAATGTTCTTCAATCGATATAGCTTCAATTTCTTGATTTCAAAGGGAAAAACATGTTTTTCTAAAAGAACTAATGACAATGGGTAAAAATAATTTCTTTGTTTTGTTAATCAATGAATTGATAGTATGTAATCAGTTAAAATACAAAAAGATGATTTCTAACAATCATTATTCAATCATATTGGTAATACACAACACTTTAAAATTACCAATTTTTTTAACCAGTTAAATATTTTTACCAGATATGAGATTGAATTTTAAAAAATTGAAAAATCAAAGAAGAAACCTCATATTCGTTTACTTTAAAAGCTTGAATTTGTTAATTACAGAATCCTGAGAGAGAGATAATATGTGTTTTCATGTTTTAAATAAATTCTTGCAAGAATGAAAAACAAATTTATCAACCAAAAATGAAACAGGAATTGAATTGCGTAAGATGGCGCCACGTTCTGAAACAGGCCTAAACAATTTTCTGTACAGAACTTTAAAGTCCTAAATTTTCTTAAAAGAAAGCTATGTTAAAAACTAACAATCGAATTAGTTTCAAAATTCATTTTTAGTTCTCAAAAATATATCTAGGTAAGTAAAGAGTGGACAAAAAGTACTTAAGTTTCAAAACTTAAAAATGTTTTCACCAATAAATTAAAGAGCTACCTAATTTACTACTAACAATATTTTAAGTTACCAACTGAAATCTTTGAAATTTAGGATTTAGGATCATTTGGCAGGAGAAAGGGACGGTAAATTCTCTGGATGAATATAAAGAATTCCTTTATTTTAACGAATTTTACCCCTCCCCTTAAAACAATGAAACGTAAACCTCTTCTTCATAAAAAAAAGTAGGAAATAAATTAAAATAAATCAGAATATCTCTCTTTACTAGGTGATTAGCTGATAAATAAAATTACATATATGCAAATTGTCTCCAAAAATTTATTTGGACAAAACATCATTTGTCTACAGGCATATGGAACATTAGTTTTTTCAGGTAGATTAATATTGACTTATTATGAGTTTCGAACTTTTTTGTATACGTATAGAGTCTGAGTAAATGGTATAGAAAAAAATACACTCTCCTGGTAAATTCTACTCTGGCCGTTAGAAGTTGCTTTCCTGTAAAAGATGGCGCCACAAACAGAATAGAAAATTACAGGGAATTTTTTAAAAAACTGAATCTAATGCATTTGGTTTTTGCTTTCCCAAATGCGAGACAAAATTTAAATAATTTTTGTTTTGTTTCAAAAGAATAATTACTGATACCCTTCTCTAAAAGCCAATTCTCGTAATTGCATCTAATATTTTCAAGAGTACTTTTAAATACAGCTTAAAAGTTTACTTTTGTTGTCTTTTTATTTCCATTAATTTTTAATTAATATTTTTAAAAGTACAAATGGAAGTTATTTACAATTTTTTGGATAGTTTATATTTCATATAATTTAAAAATAACTAGACACTAGAAAATCATCAAAACATTTATATTAATGTTAGGAAACCTAATATATAATTTAAGAAATTTTAAAAAGTTCGTTAAATTTTCAAAAAACACTGAAAAAAATAATAAAGTATTGGTATAAAATATTGTATAAAAGTGAGTAAAAAATTGACGGTTAAATATACACGATATAGATATTAAATATGATCATTTACTTCAAACGGATCTTGTAACGCATTAAAGATTAGCTCTTTACTACAAATAAAAACATAATAAATCCAATTTTCGAAAAGCAACTCTATTTAAATCCCAACAGTTAACGTACCTTTCATTTCAATGGTCTTACAATGATTTAAAAAAAACAATACTACTCCCAGAAATAGGCAATTCCAGTATTTTTTTTATTCGATAGAGGTACCCAAGAGAGGAATATATGCGCAAAATTTGTTTAAATACGATGACTATTTATTTTTTAACTTAATTTCAAAGTTTGACTTTAAAAAAGGGGGCGCGAAACTGACGTCAGTCAATCTCACATGGGCAAAGGGATTGTTAATTTTTTATTTTGAAATATTGAACTAACTAAATATTTTTCAAACTTTTCATGTGGATTTTTGATTTTAGATCTACTTTTTTTATACTGGAAAAATGCATTTTTTCTGTTTTTTAAAAATGCTGGTATTGCCCATTGAATAATACAAAACCAAGAACTTCGCCCACTCTGTATCTGATATATCTGGTCTTTCATTCCACACAAACTTCAAGAAAACAAAACAAACAACAGCAAACGAATTACTCAGAATATGCATAAGCGACTGAAAATAGCCCCACTCAATTGCTAACACAACTGTTCAAAGGAAAGCCTGCGCTAAATATATAAGTAGACGAATTCGGCGAAGCAACGCTTACTTTAATAGGGTGCTATTTTCTCGGTTCAGGTATTATCTGACAAACGACGTACAGCATTAAAGTAAAAAAAAATAACGATAAAAAGTAACGAATGGAGAGAAAACGCCTATGAGCCTGTATTGATGGAAATCGAGGAGATGATAACTTTGCGGTTTTGAGATAATGAGAATAAGATGACGCGGCAGAAATAATTTGGTTATCGATCTTGCGGGAACAAATAATGCATAGAAACTCTCATGAAAGAGATTCTTAGAATAGAGACAAAAGATGCTGCGCAGGAGAATGTCGATTTACAGCGAATGAATGTCGTAGTAAATCGGTCACTGTTTGGTACGAAGT
Organism: Tetragnatha versicolor; assembly: GCA_024610705.1. Classification (NCBI taxonomy): domain Eukaryota; kingdom Metazoa; phylum Arthropoda; class Arachnida; order Araneae; family Tetragnathidae; genus Tetragnatha; species Tetragnatha versicolor. Next base: position 35,909,887 of record JANDEH010000002.1, on the reverse strand, counting down.
TGTTGTTCAAGTTGAGCTATGAAGATGATATGGTCAAATGTCCTGAAAAGGTATCTGAAAAAATTAAGATAAAAAATATTGAAGGGAATTAATTGAATTGGTAGATCAGCAAAAATAAAGTAGCCTGTCGTGGCAAAAAAAAACCGATCAGGTGGCATAAGGAGATTTAAATTTAATGTAAGGAAATGTTTTTTTGAACCTATAAAAATTGAAAAATTTTCAGTTTTTTACCTTTTAATTTTGATTGTGTATTACGCAACGAAGTAAACTTATAAAAGTTATAAACTTATGAAAGAAAGCGACTTATAAAAGATGAAATTTTGTTATAATTCGACCTCACTCTAAAATTCTACGCACATTGTCTAATCAAAACTTATTTCTTGTATTATTTTACAGTATGGTCTTAAAGTTAAAAGTGATAGACTGATACGTGCTTTCTCGTGTATTTCGACAGTTCCATGCATCCTCATCCTCAATCCCTCAAATGATAATTCATCATTCTCATTGGATTGTATTACATAGAAAAGTAAATGTAAACTTTCATTAGTTTATGAACCTATATCTACTGCCTTATGATTTTCTGCAATTTTTTTTCACGCAAATATTTTTTTGAGTCACTAAATTGAAAAAATTAAGAGATATACATAAATAGAATAACCATCTTTGGGAAATTTAACCCGCTAGAGCTAATTCATTAAATTGATACTTTTGAGTACCGCCAGTACACTGAGGGCTACAATATTCTCACAATAAATAAAAGAACCACAGGCACAGGGCTTTTTATCTCAGTTTTAAGTCTTAAAAAATAATACATTTTCCTTTTGACTTAACCTACTTTTGAGAGAACAAAAATGACAATCATGGGAATCCGATCAAAATGGCAGCTGAAACCACAACTTCAGTTTTAAATCTATTCACATTTCCCGCGAAAATACTTATCACACACAACACATGGTTCCTTTTATCCTGGAAGAGGGATATACTCGTAAGGATGGTTATTCTATGTAATTTTAAATTTGGTGGGACTTGTAAGTACCGTCAGTAGATAAAGGGTTAACAACGAAGAACTATGCAAATATAATATCCAAAAGTTAGTGTGTAAATAAATAATGAAAATAGGATACAGGTAATAGAAAAAACATTATTCCTAAGCTGAATTTTCTTTCAGCTTCTCACGGCGTCAACTGCGATTCCGCCAGAAAAAAAACAGAGCGTTAGAAAATACCCCCAAAACGACATGCACTTTAAAAATACGACAGAAACAGCTTCATGTCAAAGGGCACATACATCTCCACCACAAACCGAATGTCCCAAGCGATTTATCTAAAGGGGGAGGGACGCAAGAACAAAAGACCGTCGGCGGAAATAGAATCATCTTAGCGGCGGAAAACGATTTTATATCCTCGAAACATTCGAAACAAGGACTCGAAGGAAACAAAATCCCACCCCCACCCCTGATTGGAAAAACGATGCATAGTCGAGTCGAGCATCGCAGATAAGCCCGGCGGCCATTCGCATTATTTACCGGCTTTTCGGTTTCACAGGTACCGTCCGTATAGTTAGAAAAGGTAGAGGGAGCATCAAGCTGCTCTTGAAATTGAAGTGCAAACATACGCCACCCTACAGATTTTTTTGGTCCTTAAGTGATTATGTTTACATTAATGAAGGGTACTTTTTGTCCACACGTTAGATTTTTAACAAATTACATAACACGTTTAGAGGGGGGAGCTTAAATAATTTGTGTTTTCACACACAAGAACTGTTTTTCGCTGCTGGTATTAAGTTAACTAAGTATTTCTACTACCACCTAATTTACATTTATATGAAAGTTATCCATATTTTGTGATAAAAAGCGTTTTTCAAGTAGTTTAAATGTTAAAATAAAATTGACATCACAATGGGGTGAATACTAAAATTTGTAACAAGGAGAAGAGGTAAAATTGTGTTTGCCTGATTTTTGAACGGCCCTTTTTCAGCATGTTAGGGATTTTGAACTCTTATAACAAGTCCTTTTACACACATCATATTGTTGTTGTTGTTGTTGACTTATTCCTCATGGTCTAGCCGCAGGCTAGACCAAGTCCATGAGCCCAAACGTCCCCAAAAAATCATACACCAGAAGGGGATCAGATAAAAGGTCAACTTTCTCCAGACCAACACAATGCAAAATGTGATCGGGAGAAGCCTGTTCAGAGTTACACCTGGTACACGTGAGATAGGTCTTCTGCCCGTGCCTAAAAGAGAGACACCTGATGTGTCCGGGCTGGGTGACTTCCCAGAGGCAAAGCTGCATGCCACCGAGCGGGTCCCCGGGTTGCGGATAGGGGAACGGCTCCTAGATAGTAGGAGCTAGCCATCAGGTCCCGGACAGGCAGCGGAGTTTGCTAGCAGAATGAGGCGGGATCAGCCCGGCAAACTGATTCCTACAAAATGTCTCATATATTCTAAGACGGCAACTTGACGATGGCGAGTAAGTGCCGCCATTTAAAATAAAGCACTCGCCTTGTGGAGTAGTCTTCCACATCGCAGCGTCTGTATCTAGGTTAAGATCGGCTGCTAGGACGTCTGATCTCCATGTTAGGAGCGGTCCACCCTCTCTAATGGGAGCCAATTCAGACTTCTGCCTTTCGGTGCTCCGGATCTTTGATCTACAGAAGCTGTTCCTCTTTTCCCTTTATCATGAGCTCTACACACATCATATGGAGCTACTTAATAAAAAAACAATCAGTATGAGCGGATTTCTGAAGGGGCACAACTCCAACTCTTCAGAATGTCCTTTTAATTTAAATGGTAAATGGCAATCACATAGTAATTATATTCAACCAGCATGTCACTCCGCCAAAGTCTTAAGCTTACCTTATCCACTTCCTCCGATGGTGTTCAAAAGAACAGTAGTGAAGATAGAGTATGCATACTCTAGATTTAAAATTCAAGTTCAATTACCAAAAATAACTACATTCCGCCATAGATTACAACGCGAAATCAAATTATTTAAAAAAAGAAATAAAAAAAGTTTATTTCATTAATTCTGAAGGATTTTTAATTAAAACTATTCCGAAACAACGATCAACACTCCATAAAGTAGTTCCATCAGCAACAATCATTTCAGATCCCTTGTAAATCAAATAACCTAATTTTACATAGTGGACATGACTCTCTCATATGCTCGGTTCTTTGAAAGTAAAGACCTCAACTCTAAATTCTTCCACCACGGAACTTTCCTTTCCGACCACGCGGGGGTCGCGGCCGACGCGCGCTCCCCTCCACCCCACCTCCCACTTGATCCCTCCCTCCCTCCGTGGGGCTCTTCATCTTCCCTTGATCCCTCTGCCGGACGATGATTGTTTAGCCTTGCATACACGCCATTAACGCAATATTCGTGCGAGGGGCTCGATAAGAAATGTACTGCGGCGATAAAAGAGAATTGAGCGGCCTTCTTTTTTTTTGAAATATGGCACCACGGACGGGCGAATGGACGATGATTTGTCTTCGGATTCACGGTCCTCGCCGTCTTTAGCATTCGGGATCTTCCGCCATCCGAAGTTTTGTGATAGTTCTGAGGGAAGGTCTGTATATTAAAGGGCCGAATGCAGCTTCCGAAAAACGAGTTGTCTCGACCAAAGAAACTTGGTTTTGTATTTTGGTTAAAATATCTCTGAACCAAACACTGACTGTGAACAAAATGTAAACCACCCGAGGTTGACTACTCTGTTGAGCAGACTCCAAGTACTATGGAATCTCCGTAATTGCTACGGTTGTTGTTATTATCACGATTGAGATTGAAACTAAATTGCACTATTGAGACAGCACTTTTCAGCAAATACGTACAGATACGAATACGATCCAAGCTGTAGTTTGAGTACCCGCTACATTATGTTAAGTAAAATACATTTAAAATATTCCCTTTATACTATTTATAAACGAAGCTGGGAAAACCCCATTTTTTTTAATAAAGTGTACTAAAGGTTACTGAAAAGATATCGTATACAAAAGAAACGTATTCAAATAAATTTAAGTGGAAAATTTGAGAACTCCATACTTCATAGCTATAAAAACTCGATGCTGACAGATTTTTCTGGTTCGAAAAATCCAACAAAGAACTGCATGATTGAAGTTGAATTTTAATTATAAAAAGGAAATCACTGATAATAAAATATAACTCTTTAAAAAATAAAAGTTTATACACTTCAGGAAATTAAAAAGTAAAAGCTCGATATAATGAACAATATATTCTCTTCAGGATTTTTCATTCACCCCTTAAAATTAATTACAAGAACAAGAACCTATATACGCACCGGACATGCAGTCCCTTTTATGACGCAAACTGGAAAATGCAAATTGAAAAAGAAAACAGAACTCTTGGTGAACTCGTGACTTGTCAGTGCCAGAGCGTAAAGATATGAACACTTCCAGTCACACCATAGCGTGATGGACACTTCGAGTAACCAAACCAAGTAAAAAATAGAGTTACTTCCATGTGAAAATAGTGAAACAATGCCTGCTCAAGAGGCATAAAATACTAATAAAACAAAGCAACGAACCGCAAAGAAAACGAAGTGGAGAACAAATTTGTACTGTTGCTCAAAAAAACAAGTTTCAGTTCTAAAGCCCAATTGTTTGACATTGTAATTAGCTATTACTTTAACCAGCATTTCTTATTATTTAACCAGAAGGAAGACCATGCTACAAAATCACGGGAATATAATTAAAACAAGTTGTAAGCATTTTTCATGCATTAACATTTTATAAGTTAGAAACTATTCCAACATTTAACTAAAAATATTCTGTTCGCTAAGAATAAAAGGTTCAGACCCATTCTACTCTAATTTGGAATTTTAAAAAACTTCCCTTCTCCGATTATCAAGATTCTATCAACCTTACAATTTAAAGTCTGATTTCTCTCCAAAAATCAGACATATTCTGCATACATATTAAAAAGAAAATGGAACACATTTGAGAGAAGAAAACCAAATTCCATAAGCGGTTTTTATCAATTTAAGGTAGTAAAAATTCCTCGTGCATACTCTTTATTAGAAGCTCGAGTAGTAAATAGAGGAGAGAACTGGGAGTAGAATGTTTTATGTTCGTAACCACTAAGAAAGGTTTAACAGAGGTTCCAGGATCTTACAAGAGATGGAATCTTTATTTTTAAATTATAAATATATTTGATTCTTCAAAGAGGTTAAAAGAGTCTGTTTTGAGTCATAATAGAAAAATAGTTTGGACTAGGGTTACTTCGTTATCTTTGCATAGTCTCATACATTCATTAAAATGGTAAAATGATCTACGTGTAACTTACGATCATTTTACCGTTTTAATAAATGTATGAGACTATGCAAAGAAAACGAAGTAACCCTAGTGTTGAATCCAGTGTAAGTAGATCTAAGTATTCTTACAAAGTGCGCCAAAAAATCACTTTTACAGGGGTTAAAATTTCAGATATAAGATTTTCTTAATCCTCGCTTTTTTATTATTAGTCTATTGATAATTCTCTTTTTCCGCAGCACACAACTTTTTCTCGTTACAGCGAATCAAAAATAAGAAAAAAAAGTTATTTTTTCACCACCCTAGTGCACAGTAGCCATTTCGCGACAATTAGCAGGTCACACCGGCGTGTTTCCGGAGACCATCATTCATTTAGCACTGCCCTCCCTCCCTCCTTCGCGCCGTTGAGCAACGATGACCGGCTGTCGACCGACACTTGTGACGGGCTGGCAAAGGAAGGCACGCTGGATGAAATACACACACTCAATGAAATTAATTTTATGAAATCGTTCCCTTTGGGGAAATATTCACTAAAAATTGAATAATGCTAAAAGAGTTGGGCATTCTCCTTGGAAAATTTAAATCTTGTAATAAGTTTTTTTTAAAGTTCAGTGTATTTTTGTAAAGAGAAAGGATACATAAATTTGTATTAGTTCACGGAACCCTTGTAGAAATTCAAGGCACATCTCTCAGAGCTGATAAAAAGTTGTTTGTTTTTATAGGGCCTTGCATAAGAAAAATTGAATTTGAGTGCATAACTAGCTTTAAATAGATGAGAAAATAGAAATAATAAAAAAATAAATAGAAATAAAGGTGTTATTCACCCTTCTCTGAACCACTGTATTCATCTGACCAGGTTTCTATAATGCTCTCCTTCATAATCCTTTTGTAATATGACTTCGGTATATTAGCAGGTTCATACTCTACACTGTAAAAAAAACTGTAGAAAAACAGAAATTTTCAAAAACAATGACTTTATGTTTACAGAGATATTCTGTCATGTAACATTCCCACCGCACTTCTACTTATTTTATGTAAAATAACAGCTTTTATCTAGTTTTTTAGCTTATCTGTACTTAAACAGAAACTTACTGCATCGAAAACGAATACAGCTATTGGCAACATTATACTGAATCTTCGTTGGTTCAGTGGTAGCGTGCGTGCTTAGCATGCGGTAGGTCGTGGGTTCTATCCCCGGATATTAATTAATTAAAATTAGAAAAAACTCTACTAAAATAAGTGCATGCGCACAAGCAGAAAATTATTGAGAGGCAACAGAAAAATCTGTAGCTCACTTGACAGAAAGTTCTTTTTTACAGCATTTACCTGTAGGTAACAGCTTTTTTCTGTTTACAGGATTTTTCGGCCTACAGAAATTTTCTGGCAACTTTTGCTGCCAGAAATTTTCTGTTTTTTTGCAGGATTATTTTTTACAGTGTATACTTAAATCTGTTGCGGACTTAGCCAAAACATCTGCCCTTTCATTTCCAATCACGCCCGTGTGCCCTCGAACGAATCTACACTGAAAAAAATTTCACAGTAATTTTACAGCAAAAAATGCTGGCAATATGGGTGCCAGCCCTTTTTGCAGTGATTTTACAGCAATTTTGTAATTTTTGACTTTAACAGCAATTTTGTAAATTAACAGCAAGTTTGTAAATTTAACAGCAATTCCGTATTTTTACAGCAATTTTGTAATTTTACAGATTTTTGTGTTAACATTACAGCGATACTGTAATTATTCCGCAGAAAAACTAGAAAGCTATGTGCATCTCAGATATGTCTTGTTCTTTCATGTTTCTACAAGTATTCAAAATGTGGCATATTATGAACCACGGGAGGTACCGATCTACGAAGGTTATACTTCCTAGTTTTAGAATCATCAGTCGGCTCTTACACCTCATCTAAATAATTTGACTCTTTTAGTGGTGAGCGTGAAAACAAAAACAAACATTGGTTTCCTGTCCGCAAGGATTCAGAAACGTTTCAGAAATGAAAACCAGAATTTTCCAGGAAAGTGTTAAACTGCTGTAAAAACTCATAAAAAGCAGGAACGTTACTGGAATTTATTCGAAACTATACAAAATTTGGGCTGTTATTTTATAACTATTTTGTTAATATGCATTAAGCAACATTTCCGTTGCTAGTTTGACATTTCTTTAAAAAAAACTACCTGTTATATCTCCTGCTTTTTGTTCCATAATGTTAAAATTACTCCAAATGTTGCTATAGAGGTGCTGAATGATTTAGGTCTTAAGATTGGTATTATTGAGGAATTTGAATTCAATTCATTTTAATTTCATTTAATTTTAGTGATGATACAAAATTCTTACCAAATAAATAACTTTAAACATAGGATAATGTTATACAGATTATAGTACTATTATCCTGTAAAGGTAATGTCACATTTAAAAGCATTCAATAAACAAGAATTTCATTTTCTTTTAATATTTATTTTGTTGACCAATTAAAGAATTACAGATATTACAAGGAAAACTACCAGGAAAATTACTATGTATATTTAATTTAAACTAATGCAGGAGGCGCTTCAAAATTACAGCTAAAAAGGCAGTTTTTTGAGATTACAGCAAATGCGTAAAATATTAACAGCAGTTTTTGCTGTTAAATTTTTCGTTTTTTTTTGCAGTGTATAAGTATATCTCGAACGAATCTAAAAGTATATTGTCGCGTCTTTTTAATAAAATGAAGATTCAAAAAAAAATAGATGAAATGAATAAAATGTGTTGAAGGCGTCTCCGGAGAACGCGAACACCGCAACCAACAATATATTGTACTTTAAAAACAAAGGGATAGAATTAATAATTTTCAAAAACTGAAGATTTCGGTTCTGTATGTTACATTCACATCATTACAAGCTAAAAGAAACTAAATGGATTGAACAGTTTTCCATCTAATTTGCATGAAAAAAAATATTACTGTTAACTCTTAAAAGGATCAAAGTAAAAAATCCCTTTAATACATCCGTCCTTTATGTTCCATAAAATGTCATATTAAAAATTAATAACACAGTGGACATTAATTCTAGAAGTTAACGTAAATTGTGAAGAAGAAATGGAAGCAAGATACATAGTTTTAAAATTTTGAGAGATTCAATTGAATAGATTACATTTTGTTTCTTTTACACTTAATTCTGTTCTTTTCTTATCTCATTTTATACTGAAACTACAGTACATTATTAATTAAACTTAATTAATAATGTACTGAAACTTACACAATTTCGCTTTTAATACAGACAATATAGCATTTTTTAGAAGGATTCATCCATGTATTTAAATAACCATGGTAATTTCAAATTGCGTTGTATCATTTAATGCCTTACCAAGTGCAGAACTCTGGGACGAATAAGCAACCCCAAGCCGTTTAGACAAAGACGTTTGATCGCACCTGTCTCAAATTTGACTAAAGAACCAGGGAGCGACGTTGTAAACAAAGAGAATTTTAAAAAGGTCTAAAAATAAAAAAATGGGTATAAATATAATTCAACGTCCCCAATGTGCGCAATTTTCTTTCTAGTTTACCGAAGGCCTTAAAAATAGAAACATCCCGTGGGACGGGAATTTACAAGAGACGGCATGGGAAAAACCGTAAAAAAGAGGCGCAGAAAAAATCCGCTGGAAGGCTATAAATAATTTAAACTTTTTTCCTATGCAAACGCATTCTTTTCGCTATGCTTATCAGGTAGGTGAATGAATGCTTATGGAGAGTTATTTTGACTCATTTAAATTCCTATCTAAATAGAATGCAATTAACGAGTTAAAACGAGAAAACTATACTTGCGTCAAAGAAGAGAAATCAGGGTCTAGCTAGAGAATGCTTTTGTGTTTTTCGAGAACAGAGAGAGGAATTGAAACTTTGAGGTGAAGAGGGATTCAGAAGTTTTAAATTGGAAGGTAGTCAAGATTCTCTCCATGAGATTTCTTTCCTTCATAAATAATAAAGTAAAGAATTTCACGCAATAATATGCCAGAACAAAATATCATTCAATATTTAACATTAGATATATTATAAGAAGCCTAAAACTATATACCCGTTGTAAACACATGCACCCGTGATGAATATAATAAAAATTTAAATCAAAAACACACGAAATATCGATGAAAAACTCAATCTTCTTTTAAGGTAGGATTTTTTATCAACGGGTCTATGAAGATGATTCTCTAAAGCAGGGGTCAGCATGTAATTTTACTTGGGGTCCAAATCATTTTAAAAAATTATCGCGGTCCGTAGACTATTATTACTATTTTAAATTTTTATCATTAGACATACACATATATTTTTACATCAAAGAGAGAACGTAGAGTCATTAAATTTAACTTTTTCATAATTACTTGTAGGGTATTATTAAGAGCTTTATATTAAAAAAAGGGGATCTGGGGATTTCCCCCAAGAAATTTTCTGAAATTTGACCCTTAAAAAGCGGGTCGAGCTAAGGCAAGCTGGTCTTGTTGTGTGAGAACGCATATTAATGATTTTCAAAATGTTTTGGCGGTTCAGAAAATAACCTCATGCGGTCCGCCAGTTGTCGACCCTTGCTCTAATGAGAGAAGAAAATTAAATCAGTTATAATAATGCAACCATTTATACCCAATTCAGAGGGGATCGGTTCAGCAAGCTTTATAAGACGCGTTAGATAATGAGACAATACTTATACTATGATTTGATAATATTTAAAAAACAATTTTTTCGCCAAGTATTGATCAGAAAGTGTGAAATTTATCAAGTTGTATTTTATCATGTTAGTGAATCAAGACTTCTGACTGAATAGGGGGTTTTCTAACTTGATTTCGCGTGCTTTTTCGAGATTATTCTTAGTGAAAATAGCCATTTTGTTCCTTAGAATCTGTAGTTTACGAATCGCGATGGTGGACACTTCGGGTGTGCGACTGGGGATGGCGAGAGGCGCAGAAGTGGAAAATCGACGAATTTCAATTTTGTGTTGTTTGGAGTCAAAATGGTTCCTTTTATTTTTTTAATTTCCTCAAATACTCCATAATACAAAAGAGGCAAGGGAAGACTAACGGGACATAGAGTTTGGAAAGGATCAGTTCACTCCAGTCGAAGGGGTGGAAGGATAAATTGAAACGTAAAAATTCGTAAGCCTATTTTCTCTGAGGCGCAGGCTTATAGTCGTCCATTAACGTAATGAAAGGTGCCATTCTTTTCCTTATTCTCAGGCGAGAAAGAATTGAGATAGTAGAAATCTGGCAACGCTCACTAGGGGTAGGGAGAGGGACAGGAAAAAATTACGAAAATCAGCAATATCTCATGAAAAATAATTTCTTTTCTGCACCAACTGCGGTTGAATGTTTTGTTAAATGACACCAAAAAAGGGTAAATTCATTAAACCGATTTTCGAACGATTCTTCTTCTTAAAATATGGCCTGAAAGGTGTAGAAAAAAATAATGGGAAATTCTCAACTTTTAAGTCTTTTAAAAAAAACTTATTTTTCCTCGTGAAGAAGCACTAATTTCAGGCTAATTTTTCCCTTGATACACTTAAGAATACGAAATACCATTGTAGATATCTGGGACCTGCGATTTAGGAGGGGGACAGGGGCAGAAAAAAATATCCTGTTTTTATACTCTTCGTGGGAGTAAAATTCAAAATTTCTACTTTTAGTAGAGTCATAAGTGGTGCAAATAAAGAAGATAGATACCTGACATGTCTAACAGCCCGTTAGAAAAGAGTTCCTCCCATTGGAAGGTGAAATGGAAGGGTTAAGCGGAACATAAGGAATTATTTGGGATGTTTTGAAAAAATTGTGTCTATTTTAGTGAAATAATGTAGAAATCTATTTGAGCAGGTTTTATGTAATCTGTAGAACTGGAAATGCGACGATAAGTAACTTTCATTCTCGACTGAGGATAATAATTGGGCCAGAAAAAAGTTAAAATTATACTTTACTGAGAAAAAGAGTAATTATCCTGTTTAAAAGGTTTTCAGGACTGAAATTTTTTATTGGGGTCACTCAAGGTGGTCTATCCTGAGAAGCATAAACTCATGGGGGTTGAATGGATGAAATGGAATACAAATTCGATTTTTTGACAAATGGCGTGAAATTTCTTGAAAGAGAGTGATAATAAACAAATCAATTTCTCTCTCCAACTCTCTCGAATGGGTTACCCGACAATGAAATTCGGGAATCAAGACAAGGGTCCGTGGTCGGCGCAGAAAAATTTTATACATTAAATTTTAGTTAGTATAATTGTGTCTAAATAAGATAAAATATCCCTAAAATAAGAAAATTCATAGCAGACATGTGAAGGAGACCCATGTTAAAACTGTTTCTTGGAGGGTAAGAGGATAAAATAGAATATTAGGGGTATTACATTCTATTATTTTACTAAAAAGTGAGAATTTCTCGCAAAAAATGCATTAAAAGGATTCGATTTTCCAATTTTACTCCATGGAATATGATACGTATAAGATAAATCTGTAGTATTAGGCAGGGGAAGGTTAGTTGGGCAAAAAAACTTTATAAAATTCTAATTTTTTGAGAAAAATTAAATGTCTTAAATTTGTAAGAATTACAGGTTTTTTTTGCCCAACTAACCTTCCAACTATTATCACTCTCTTTCAAGAAATTTCACGCCATTTGTCGAAAAATCGAATTTGTATTCCATTTCATCCATTCAACCCCCAAAGATGAGTTTATGCTTCTCAGGATAGACCACCTTGAGTGACCCCAATAAAAAATTTCAGTCCTGAAAACCTTTTAAACAGGATAATTACTCTTTTTCTCAGTAAAGTATAATTTTAACTTTTTTTCTGCCCCAATTATTATCCTCAGTCGAGAATGAAAGTTACTTATTGTCGCATTTCCAGTTCTACAGATTACATAGAACCTGCTCAAATAGATTTCTATATTATTTCACTAAAATAGACACAATTTTTTCAAAACATCCCAAATAATTCCTTATGTTCCGCTTAACCCTTCCATTTCACCTTCCAATGGGAGGAACTCTTTTCTAACGGGCTGTTAGACATGTCAGGTATCTATCTTCTTTATTTGCACCACTTATGACTCTACTAAAAGTAGAAAATTTTGAATTTTACTCCCACGAAGAGTATAAAAACAGGAATATTTTTTTCTGCCCCTGTCCCCCTCCTTAATCGCAGGTCCCAGATATCTACAATGGTATTTCGTATTCTTAAGTGTATCAAGGGAAAAATTTGCCTGAAATTAGTGCTTCTTCACGAGGAAAAATAAGTTTTTAAAAGACTTAAAAGTTGAGAATTTCCCCTTATTTTTTTCTACACCTTTCAGGCCCTATTTTAAGTAGAAGAATCGTTCGAAAATCGGTTTAATGAATTTTACCCTTTTTTGGTGTCATTTTACAAAACATTCAACCGCAGTTGGTGCAGAAAAGAAGTTATTTTTCATGAGATATAGCTGATTTTCGTAATTTTTTCCTGTCCCTCTACCTACCCCTAGTGAGCGTTGCCAGATTTCTACTATCGCAATTCTTTCACGCCTGAGAATAAGGAAAAGAATGACACCTTTCATTACGTTAATGGACGACTATAAGCCTGCACCTCAGAGAAAATAGGCTATTTTCTCTGAGGCGCAAAATAGGCTTACGAATTTTTACTTTCCACTTTATCCTTCCACCCCTTCGACTGGAGTGAACTGATCCTTTCCAAACTCTATGTCCCGTTAGTCCTCCCTCGCCTCTCTCGTATTATGGAGTATTTGAGCAAATTAAAAAAAATAAAAGGAACCATTTTGACACCAAACAACACAAAATTGAAACTCGTCGATTTTCCACTTCTGCACCTCTCACCATCCCCTGGCGCAGACCCGAAGTGTCCACCATCGCGATTCGTAAACTACAGATTCTAAGGAACAAAATGGCTATTTTCGCTAAGCATAATCTCGAAAAAGCACGCGAAACCCATTTTCGTGAAGTTAGAAACCCCACTAGAAGGAGAAATGAGTCCGTCTATATTTCTCGATGGAAAAAGGGTTTCATAATCAGTCATTAAAAAATTCTACAAGTATAATGTCACGTCTTTTTAATAAAATGAAGATTCAAAATAAATAGATGAAATGAATGAAATGTGTTGAAGGCGTCTCCGGAGAACGCAAACACCGCAACAACAATATATTGTACTGTAAAAACAAAGGAGTAGAATTAATAACTTTCAAAAACTGAATATTTCGGTTTTGTTATGGACTGTTTAGCTAGTCCTTATAAAACTTCCCATCAAACCTAAACTGGTTTTGTGACTAACAAAAATAATAGTTATTATTATTGTAAAAAAAAGGAGTGATAATGTTTTCAGTCAGTCCATAGAAAAGGGTTTTTTTAGCCAAAAGAAAATCAAACTGAGTATAATCGTTATCATCATAAATAATAAAAAAACTTAACTAAATTATGCTAAACAATAATTAATTACTACTGAAGTTGTGACAAAAACATTCTTTGAAAAACTAAAAAAAAATAACAATGTTTGTTATTTAACATTCTAATTCATTTTAGATACTGACTATTCATTAAGAGGGGGTTTTCTCCCTGGCTCTACTTTTCCTTATCTTATGAAATAATTCAAACATTTAATCATAAAGAAATAATAATAACTAAATAAAAAATTCAAACTCGCATATATTTTCTTTGATTGTCTATGGTTGGTTAAAGTGTAAGAGAAGTTGCATAAGCACTATACTAAACAGCAACTTAAGTTGAACCAACTACGACTGCGTCACTAACAAAGTAGTTCCCATTGCGGTGTCTGAATATCGAGTGGAAACCGAGTGGAATATCGAACTTCAATCTTAAAATATGATTATTTCGTTAAACCCAAGTATAAATAGAGTACTTTTATCACAATTCACGTACCGAAATTCCTCCTATCAACCCAACAGGCTTTGCGTTTACTCACTTTCTCCTTCCGCGTAATGACGTACTGGGTTCAGGAAACGTTGTTGTGAAGTATAGGAAATATTTCAAAAATGTAAACAACAACCAGTAAGATAGTTATTACGCGATATTGGTGCTGCATATTTCAAGATCAGTTAAGGATTTCTAGAAGAAGGGGAAAAAATCTAAAATATGATTAAACAGTTCCTGTTGTTGAAGTCTACTTATTCCCATTAAATGCACTTTTCCTCCTCTTTTCTTTTTTACAGTAGTTACAGCACAGTTTTTTAAGCAGTTAAAAAATAAAGAATTAGAAAGTTCAAAACGTTAAATAAAAATTAAGAGAAGATATTTTCTGTAAATTTATTATTTTCATAGAAATTTAAGTTTGCATAAAGTTCGTACCATTTGTAACCTTTCTCTAAGTTATTTGAAACATTCAAAAGCTATGATAGAGTTAATAAAAGACAATACTGGAATATCAGACAAAAAAGACTGTTTTGTTGGGGAAAAAGGGAATTTCTTAATTTAATTTTATTACTAATTCCAGTATCAAAATAAAAATTATAGACTAAGATAATTTTCGTCTAATACCTAATTTATTAACAGGTTTATATAAAATATCATAAAAGGATATCTTACTTCTTTTATAGTAAAACTTTAAGAAACTCAATTTTGGATCCATTGTGTTTTATTCGACAACTAAGAAAAAAATGGATGTACTCAAAAATGGCACAAAAACATTTTAATTTCTCATTTCACAACCATTCAAGGTCAGACAAGAACTGACAGTCCGCATAAAACAGAGAACTTCATCTGAATGAAAAATTTTTGGTAACAGGACACAAAAAAGGATGGAAGACGAAAAGGCACACATAAACGGAAATGAATGTTTGATGGACTTGAGCTCTTTAATGGCAAAGTACATGGACCTCTGTTTCTGGGAACCAATCGGCCCTATGCAATATACCTAGCTCTTCGGTTCAACACATGATCACGCAAGCTTCGCTTTGCTTATCAAGCAATCTCAATAAAACATTTGGGATTAGCCATAAAAAATGCGCACAAAATTTCACACGAGCTACCTTTTTCGGCCTTGCGTATCAGACGAAAGGAAACGGATTCAACCCGAGTAAATATAAACAAAGAGGTATAAATGCCTTCCAAATAGAGAAATTATAGTAAAGCAAGGAATTGAAGCAAGGTAAAAATGTTATTAGCTATTCATTGATACTTTTCAATAGATAACAGTAGATTGATTTACCTTAGACAATCGTATTTGAGAAGTGATACCATACCAAATATTACACTATTCTAAGAACTCCAAGGTAGACATTGATTCCAAGGTAGACAGTGAAGACATTTTTTTAGAATGGTTATAGCATTTAAACATTGTATGATAGTGGGTTATCAAACGTTGAGACATTTTTGCATAGTTTCCTATCAATGGCATGTGTATTTCAGCTTTTTGGAGAAAATGGTTACTTCACTACCGAGATGTCTAAACTTTTTTCAAGGATTGCATTTTAAGAAATTGTTTCATAAAAGTATGTGTTTGGAGGGAAGAAACAATTTGTCATGAAACCACAAGTTAGATTAGAATTATTATATAATCTAGTATTTCTCATGCCTCTTCTCTTGTAAATATACAGGGAGAAACCATAACTAAGTATTGGTATTCACACACTTTCTCATATTACTAACCACAGTAATCTATGCTTAGAGTAATAACCATAGTATCTTAGCTTCTTCAGTGTATAAACAATTATGAGATAAAAAAAAGTAAAGCCGTACAAAATAAATTTACAAAAATAAACTTTATTTTGTAAAAAAAATTTCTGTAGATTCGAGAGTATTTTATAAAATTAAAATATGGAATATTGTAATTTTTTTACGATTTTCCTTTAAGGTTTATCATCACTCATTCAGTTCCCATCTATACAAAAGAGGTATGCTAAAGGTAGACCTCCTGATTTAAAACAAAAGCCCAACACAATTCCACCGTGCCCTAGTTAAACCCAAGATTTCAAAGAACACATAAAATAAAATGTAAAGCGCAGTACATTCATGCTTTTTGATCTTTAAAGCGCCGCATTACCATGCACGCAAGGAAACACGACACAGTGATCCGTCCAATGGAAAAAGCCGCTTTGCGAAACCTTCCTCCGAATGCGTAAAACCGGAGGAAAATGTAAAATCGGGGTTGCACCAATCCAGAAGCCGATTGAACAAACACACTTAAATTACGTCGCAGAGAGACAAACACAATGCAAACAGGAATGTTCCCAGATATTTTTACGATTCAAATTTATGAATCGTAAATCACGGTATTGACACCTCTATCCTGCTTCATAATCTATTCCCAATATGCAGTAGTATGCGAAAATTTATATATGCCGGAGAGAGAGGGATAATAAAATATTCGCGAGAATTCCACCTTTATGGCTCGTATATAACGAATTTCGAATGCCACCCATTGTGTTTGATAATAGGGCGCCAGTACGCACTTTTAATTCAAGTGCCCGCTCAAAACAGCCCATTCAGAAGAGGAGCGTGCGTATAAAACAATCATTTATATCTTTCCGTACATTCTAATAAAGGAGGTCGTCTTCTTCCTCCCTCTTTTGCCGATTCAGATTCTAAGACGTATTTTTCCTTCGATTCAAGGATTTTTTATTCCGTTTCATTGTTTGGAATTCTTTTTTGAAATGCAAAGGTACCTACTAATATAAATCGTGAGTGACATTGAATTGGTCAAGTGAAGTGAGACAAATATTTTTCGTGGTAGTTTTAAAGCTGTAAAATTCTCACTGCATCACATACATCCTTGTGTATAATTTATTAAGCTAGGAGTTTGTTTAACAATTTCCTACTTGGAATAGGGTTTGTATATGAAATATAATCATGTTACTCTTATTGGTAATAATGCGAATGCAAAAAATACAGCATAGTAATAGGGAAAATAGTTTGCGTATAATAAGTTTTCAAACAATTAAATTTATACAAGTTTTGGTTTTTATTAAACTTTTGTCTCCATTTTTCGTAGGTAGAATAAACAGTTTATCATTGACGGATAACATTGGTAAATGCTTTTGAATAAACCTTAAGAAAATTATCTTTTTAATAAATTGTCCTAAATTTTTTTATTTTAAAATCATTTACGACTTGCTCGGCTGCAAAAAAAAGGTAGGCGGACCACATATGCAAGGTTTTTTATTAAAAACTTTATTTTTTATACAGTAAAAGTAATGTGAATGCTTCATTCAGGGGAATTTGAAGAGTTATTGAAAGCTTAGGTAAGGAATGACACAAAACGGGGAAGTACCACTTTATTACTTTTACTTTTTTTTAATTCTTCCACTGATTTTTCATGCAATTTCACATTTTATGAAATATATGCCACTATCCACGATTTTAGTAAGATAAACTACCACATGTTGATGGCACTTTCTTAATAATATACTAATATGCAAAATCGATTCTTCTCTGAACTGTATAGAATAGGGGGATATGCAATTTCAATTGAAAAATAAATAAAGTAAATTATAAAAAAGTGGGATAAGTTGACGATTGAGCATAAAGTGTACTGACATTTAAAACTATATAAATATTCTGATTGTTTAAGTATAAAACTGTTTAAAAAGTAACATTTCATGAAAAACAAATATAATTTTTTTTAAAGTTTAATAATTTGTAGAAAGGAGAAGTTGGTTGGTAGGTGAGGTTTTATGGCGCATGGTAATGTAATAACTTAAAATGGAAACCCGTAACGAAAATAGAGTCAAAATCCTAGAAAACTGCCGACCTAATGGAAATGAGCCTCAAAATCGGAAAATTCGACGGAGAAATATAATCAAAATTAACGAATGGGAGCAGGTGACTTATAACCATCAGAATATCTACGCAAGGAAAGGAGGAGATACTCTCGTCACGAGCGGAGGAAACTCTCACACGCCTTTTCAATTAAACCGGCGTAGGTTGTCTTTGCGGAGTCTTTTCCGAACGCTTTTATTGCTCTCGATAAGAGATCCGCCGATTTTTACGAGAGAGCCGTTTCTCCTCCTCTCTGTTTGTGGATTCTGCATCTACACGCAGGGACAATGGCATTATCATTGCATCATCACGAATGGAGTGAAGAGGGGGGAGAGCTAATGCCTTTTAATAGGTTCGAGAATTACGCATCTGTGGGGTCGGAGGAGATAAAAATGCGATTAGGGAAATAAATGTGGCGCTCGACATATTGGGCATGGAGAGACGACAAATGAGTTGGGAATATACTTATGGATTATACGGTCTTTATTATTCTATTCAAGGAATATTTTATTGGAGTCAATTATTTTTTTCTATGGTAGTTTATTATTTCTCCGTGCAATTATTATTACTGGAAATAAATGTAGTTTCATTCTGTTATTATATTAGTTAGAACAGGAAGTCGTAACACACGAAGGATTTTATCATTACTGATTAAGAACTGTAAAAAGATCCCAACCTCAACAAACGCAGACGATTCGTCTAATTTTTGTTACGTATGGCTAAATATCGTTTACTTCTACGTTCTGTAAACTTGACATGTTTAGTATGAGCTGTGCTACTACGAACTTCTTTTTACAGAAATGAACGTAAATATGAAACCAACTGAATGAATTAATATTAAGTGCCAAAATTAAAAATTGTTCAACTATGACATTTTATTATGACAATAGAATTGTTTGAATCTTTGGAAAAGTTTCGATAGCTGGTAGTCGTCTCATTCAAATACTATTTACACGATTGTCTACATACATTCGAATATTTGTTAACTCCTAGTCATTGACATCTAGTAGCTATAAATCAAAATTGGTATCACTTAATTTAGACTCAATTTAGCTAGAATGCCAGTGGTAAGAGAATTGCAATTCAATCACGTAAATTTCTTATTTTTAATGATTCAATGCTCATATTAATTGTAAGAAAGTAGTTCCTTCTATTTCTTTAAAATACTTCGAAATAAACAATTTATGAAAATATTTTGACATTGACAGTATCTATCAGTACAAAATCCGACCGTAACTAACCGTTTAATACGTCTATATTCTTCCCAAATGTTGATAATTTCAGTAAACATAAATATCCATATTTTCTAGAAGAGTTCTTGTTCCAATTCATTGAAACACGATGATAATCTCTAGCATGCGGTGACTGGAATCCACGACTAGCATAGTGTAAATCGGTCGTAAGTTACGCCTAAATTTAACAACTGCCTTTTATTAGCCTCATGAAAAAGGTAAAAGAAACAATTCCCACGCAACAAAAAAAGCCTAGAGCGTTAAATGAAAACATCACACTCTATCTCTCGAAAGTAAGTAGCCAGCATAAAAATCCTCGCATCTGCATAAAAATGGTCCCATTGGACACGGGCTGCTGACGCGCTTGCCCATCTCGTATGCACGCGTTTGCCACTTTTGAGGAAGGGTGGTAATGAAATGGAATGATTCTTCACCACGATTCTTTTCGCGAGTTGTCGCCTCTCTGAGTTTATTGTCTGCGTCGTTATAGTGTAGCAGTCTAGTGTAACATTTTGTGAGGCGAGGAAAATAGAGAAGTGACTTTAGGAGAAGAAAATAGTTGTGTGAAGCGAACAAGTGGTTTGTATGGTAATGCTCTACTCTTGCTGGTCGAGAGCAAGTCGGATGATTATGTTCATGAAAAAAGTACCCATGTATCTAGGATAAAATAAATACATTTGTAGTATCTTATTAAATTTTCTTTGCAGCAATATATTGGATTGTTGCATTGATTGATGAGCTCCACACCTATCTAATGACGGATAAATTTTTTGTCAATGATTTACCAAAAAAAATGCTTTTAGTCCACTGAAAATAGAGTTGAACCTCAAACAAATTGCAATAGAAGGTTTCTCAACGGTTTTCACTTAGAAATGACCTCAATAATAACATACTAAAAATCGGCCAAAATCGGCCGGGGGGAAGTTTAATTTTTTTTAAATTTTTAAAAAATGGCCGAAAAAAAATTTAAAAAAAACCAAAACAATAATATAGACATGTGATACATGTTTATAGGTTGTTTTTGAGTGCTGAAACCGAATATTGCATTTAGTTTGGAAAAAAAATTGAAATTTCAATTTTTAAAATTAATTTGAATAATTAGCTACATGAAAAAATTAAAAAACCCCTAAAAACCTAACCTAACAAAAACATCCAAAGAGATAAATCCAACGGTTTTCATTTAGAAATGACCTAAATATTAACATACTAAAATTTTAAATTTTTACGAGTTAAAGAAGTAAAATTTTTTTCAAATTTCCATTTTTTTTTTTGCGAAAAATGCATTTTTTTTCAAATTTGTGCAAAAAACTTTAGATGCTTTTGAAAAGGTCATTTTTCGGTGGATATTGTCCACAGATAGTTATAAAATGGAAAACCGGTGGAATTGACCCTCAATGAATTAGTTAATTATTTTATTTAAAATTTTGAAATTGGTAAAATGTAGTACAAATGTGAAAAAAGGTAATACTTTGGCATATTTACATCATAATTTAAAATAATTAACTAATTCATTGAGGGTCAATTCCACCGGTTTTCCATTATATAACTATCTGTCGACAATATCCACCGAAAAATGACCTTTTCAAAAGCCTCTAAAGTTTTTTGCACAAATTTGAAAAAAAAAATTTATTTTTCGCAAAAAAAATGGAAATTTGAAAAAAAAATTAACTTCTATAACTCGTAAAAATTTTAAATTTTAGTATGTTAATATTTAGGTCATTTCTAAATGAAAACCGTTGGATTTATCTCTTTGGATGTTTTTGTTAGGTTTTTAGGGGGTTTTTAATTTTTTCATATAGCTAATTATTCAAATTAATTTTAAAAATTTAAATTTCAATTTTTTTTTCCAAACTAAATGCAATATTCGGTTTCAGCACTCAAAAATAACCTATAAACATGTATCACATGTCTATATTATTGTTTTGGTTTTTTTTTAATTTTTTTTTCGGCTATTTTTTAAAAATTTGAAAAAATTAAACTTCCCCCCGGCCGATTTTGGCCGATTTTTAGTATGTTATTATTGAGGTCATTTCTAAGTGAAAACCGTTGAGAAACCTTCTATTGCAATTTGTTTGAGGTTCGGCCCTATTTTTCGCTATTTTCAGTGGACTATTTTTCCTTTCTTATCCCCCTTTTAAAACATTATTTTATGGAATTGAAACATGAATGAAAATAAGCTCTTTCTATAGTTAGGGAACTAATCATTTACCCTTTCTTTAATTCAATAGGATAAAAATACTTTTTCAAATGAAATCATCTCACGCCTAATCAGTAGAGAAATATTTTACTACAAATGTCTATTTCTGAATAAGAAATTAAACTGTAACCGAAGGATTAAAAATCAGATTAAATTATATTCAGTACCTCTTTGATCTGAACTACCTGTTCCCAAACTACTATTGTACGTTTCAACCATTACCTAAATTTAATGTTTTTGATAATTTTCATTACATATTTCATAAAATAATAATAACAACAATACACAATTGTGTGTATACATTAATGTATGTAACTATTAGGTTTAGAAATGACTTCTATAAACAAGCTCACAGAAACAAACTTCATCAAGACCAATAATGCAACGACATACAAAAAAACAGCGATAATTTCCCAATGAAACACGCCTGCATAACATCCAAATGTTTACTATAGGTTATCGTCGCACTCCCAAGCATCAAGTTCGCAGAATCATTTATATTCGAGAATTTACGAAAAAAGACAAACGTCGCAGAACCCATAACGGCATTTCCGTTCGAGGGGGATGCATATGAAAGAGCGTTCGGCGGTAGCTTGACCGCATCCGCTACCTTCAGGTCATCGCAGGTAATGACAAGTAGGTAATCACCAACTGCAGGATGATCGATGGTTTTACAGGCCGAAGGTCAATGCTACATCGACCGAGTGTAACAGTGTATCAACAAACGGAAAGTGCAACTGATTTTGAGTCAGCTGTAGGCTACAATGGATAAAGAGCAGAAAGGGAGAGTTAAAGGATGGTACATAAAAAGTTTATGTTAACTAACATACCTTCGTTTTGAAAAAAATTCGAAACGTGCCGTCAGCGGTTTTGTGATAAAAATATCTTCATAAACAATATCACATGTATGATTAAGCCATTTAGTGAGAAGAAATGATATAAGGATAAACTATACTAGAAAAAT
This sequence comes from Tetragnatha versicolor, assembly GCA_024610705.1. Lineage (NCBI taxonomy): Eukaryota > Metazoa > Arthropoda > Arachnida > Araneae > Tetragnathidae > Tetragnatha > Tetragnatha versicolor. Next base: position 35,887,533 of record JANDEH010000002.1, on the reverse strand, counting down.
TGATGATTTTAAGAATAAAATAAGAAAATAAAAATAATGAATCACATGGTCAAAAGATATAAGAAAAGAAAAACCTAAAATGGAATGAAGGAATTAGAGAGAGAAATAAAAAGTAATATATATAAGTTTATATAATATTAATATCAATACAAAAAAGAATGAAAATCTAAAACCAATCTCGAAGTAAAGTAAAAAGAAATAGATGTGTCATAAATATTAACCTTTGATTAACCGTGATTTCCCTCTCCGTAAAAATTTTAAATTTTGAAAAGTGTGTATCGATTTGCATTTTTAATTGAAAGTTTCATATTTCTTGGGATGCATAAAATTAGTTTAGGATAATTATTTGAATTACAACAATTTTCTTTTGAACTTGATTGATAATTAATAAAATTAAGTTACATTATTAAAAAGAAACTGGGTTATTAAGGTACTTTAATGAATATTAATGGAGAATACAATGAATAAATATCAATGGAGAATACAATGAATAAATATCGATTTTACGAAATTCAAGGGGCTATATCTGCCTATAGGGGTTAGTTATTTTTACCCTCTTCCCACTCATGTGAAAAACGAAGCTTAAATATTTTTTAGCACAAATAACCTCATCAATTTGACAATTTTTGGACTTATTCCCTTTTTTAAACTGATGATTCAAATAGAATTGTATTAAGAATTTAAAAAATTTTACCAATCACTTTTTGAACAAAACTTTGAAAATCAAAACAAAATATTTCAACGAAAATAATATTATTGTGAATATATCCTTTTTTTATAATAGTCTAAGAGCTAGCAACGTTTTCGAGAGAGAATTTTAGAAAAGCTAGTTCTTTAATATATCTTTCCCTATGCTATTTCGAACAGCGTGCGGGCTATCTGGTTGCCGGTAAGCGGTGCGTTTATTAGTGCGCATCCCACTTTTACAGGTAAAAATCTTGATTTTTAAATCATTTTAGAAAGATTTTTTTCATTTTCCCTAACTTCTAAACTAACCACTATTAGAAAAATGAATTTATTATTGCCAAGCATTTGTCTCGGTGTTAATAACGTGCCAGATGCATTTTTAATCAACAAAAAGCATTTATTTCAAACCATTTTAGAATGCTTGTAATTTTTTAATATTATTTTATTTATATATCAATAAACCCAAAATTAATTTGCCAAGCATTAACTCGGGTGCTACTCAATAGCAAGACCGATTCATTGTTTTAAAAATACACACTGGCGTTCAAAATTAAGAGAAATTGCATTTTTGTTCGATTTTCTCCAGAACTAGTGGATATATTGTGATGAAATTTGTTATGTATATAGGGGTTGATGTAATACCCAATAAATAGTCATTCAAAATTGTAATAAACACGCATGCACAGGAGTATAAAACGTCGGAATTGAAAGGTATGAAATAGCGGTTTCAGAATAGAGCACAATAGTATGGGGCTATGAACGTTTTTATTTTGGGGGGAGGTAGCGTGATAAAATTGTCTTATCTATAGATCCCCCTCGTACCTCTCTATCTAACAACTGGCATAATTTCGTGGTTCTGTACAGCAATGAATCGGTCTAGCTATTGCGTAAACAAACGAATTTATGCCTGGAAAATTAATTTTGTACTTATTGATAAATAAATAAAATAATATTAAAATTACAGGCATACTAAAAGGTTTGAAATTAATGTTTTTGTTAATTAAAATTAGCATTTTGAAATTCATTCTGAAACCGCTATTTCATATCTTTTAATTTCGATGTTTCATACTCCTGCGCATGCGTGTGTATTAAAATTTTGAATGATTATTTATTGGGTATTATATCAACCCCTATATTCATACCAAATTTCATCACAATATGTCCCCTAGGTCTGGAGAAAATCGAATAAATGTGCAATTTCTCTTAATTTTGAACGCCAGTGTGTATTTTTACAATAATGAATCGGTCTTGCTATTGAGTAGCACCTGAATTAATGCTTGGCAAATTAATTTTGGGTTTATTGATCCTACTACTATTATAATTGTGAATGTTTGTCTGTATGTTTGTTACTCTTTCACGCAAAAACTACTGAATGGATTTTAAAGAAATTTTACAATAATGTAGCTTATACATCAGAATAGGACATAGGCTATAATTTATAAAGAGAAAATTGGTCCTTCATTCTTTTTTTCCCATTTTTCCTGCTTTTTTCACTTATTTTTCCGTGTTTGAAAACCTGTTTTACCAGTCATGCAAGCAATAATAAGGAAACTTAAGTAGCACCAGTGTTGTAGTTACTATACTAGAAGATTTTATTAATCTCTATATAAATAAACACGTTTGTGGCTGTGTGTGTATGTATGTGTGTTCCGCATCTCCTTTTAGACCACACCGAAGGCGTGGACATTTCCTCCATTTCAAGATTTTTTTTCCTTTGAAATAAATATATTTACTGAAAAATACAATTTTACAGATCACTAGACTTTTTCATTTACTAGACTTTTTATTTGAGTATTTTTATTAGAGTTTCAAATTTGTTATTTTATAAAGGCACCAAGATATTTAACATTATCAGGAACATCGGGATTGTAAAAAGTGACAAGAACACCGGGATTGGAAAATTAGCGGGAACATCAGGATAGGAAAAATTACCGGGTTATAAAAACTACTGAGAACACCGGGATAGGAAATATTCCATAAAGACACCGGGAATACAGGAATATAAAAATGACTGGAAACACCGAGATAGGAACTCCAGGATTAGAAAATTACCGGGAACACCGGGATAGGAAAGAGGCGCCTGGGATACCGGGATGATTTGTAATATTGCTAATTTACAAAATTATAAATGTATTTTAAGAAAACTTTAAAAAAATAAATTTATACACCCCACCCGTGCAAGGCCGGGTATAACAGCTAGAATATAAATAAAATAATATTAAAAAATTACAAGCATTCTAAAATGGTTTGAAATAAATGCTTTTTGTTGATTAAAAAATGCATCTGGCACGTTATTAACACCGGGACAAATGCTTGGCAATAATAAATTCATTTTTCTAATAGTGTTTAGTTTAGAAGTTAGGGAAAATGAAAAAATCTTTCTAAAATGATTTAAAAATCAAGATTTTTACCTGTAAAGGTGGGATGCGCACTAATTGTGGCACCTCTTACCGGCTGCCAGATAGCCCGCACGCTGTTCGAAAGAGCATAGAGAAAGATATACTAGCTTAGAACTAGCTTTTCTAAAATTCTTGCTTTTCCGACGTTGCTAGCTCTTGTACTATAAGCAATACAATATTGCAAATGTGATAAACAATGTTAAAAAAGAACAATTGCATTAAAAAATTAACTAATAATACAAAAAAACAACCAATTATAAACTCATTTTTATAATTGGTTGTTGAATACATAAAAGAAGCTTTTCTGTTACACTTGCAAAAAATATTTAGCTACATAAATTGTTCAAAATAAAAATACAAAGAAAATATTAAGTTTTGGATAAATAAAAATCATAACAATTGAACAAACTCAACCCTCCCCCCAAAAAAATCATTAAAAATTTACAAAGGTTATTTGGTTACATTGTTTAACCCTTTATGTCCCATATTATTTTCCTCATCCTCATCCAAAATATGTCAAGTTTACGTAACTGCAACTATAAGTAAACTAAATTTGGCCTTACATGACTAAAATTGGATGAATTTGGAACATTGGGAAGTGGGACTTACAAGTCCCGTCGGGACATAAAGGGTTAAAAAAATCTATATTTTGAAATTTCAATAACTTTAAAAGTATACTGTTAAAAAATAGCTTTTTAAATCAAAACAAACAACTACTTTCACAACTACATTAGGTCACACCATTACACTAAGGGATTTTTAAATGTTTAAGTTATAAGAAAGAAGACAAATTCTGGCAGGATTTTGAAATTTGAGTGGAGTAGCGAAAATATTATGAGTTTTAGTCGAAAATAAAAATTTAACAAACACAATATTTAGCTTATAACAAATTTACATGTTAATATAAATTTGCCACGTGTATAAAACAAAATGTATTTAGCATCTACTTAGCATTTAAATACAAATTACAGTGATTCCCTCAAAATAATATACAAAAGTTCAATTCAAAGAACTTAATTTATTGATTAACCCTATTCGAAAATACACTATTAAAAATCAATTTACTTTATTACTTTAGTTTTTGATTCAAATCTTCGATTATTTTATGTTAATTAATAATTTATAAATAAATTTAACATATTTTTGGTAAATTAAATTTATATCATGTGTGTAATCGTTAGTAAAGATTTCAAGAAAAGCAAATAGATTTTCCTAGAACTACTTCATGCGTATATTACTTTAAAATCATTATGCAACATCCCATGAACATAATAACCAATATAATAGATGAGTGATCTTATTAATTTTATCTTATACAGTCAAACAAAAGGTGGTTTAAAATTAAATTCCTAAAAAGCATAAAACTTGATTAAAATTAGTTATAAAAGCGAATGCCAAATCGACTCTGCAAATTTTCATTACTCTAAAGAATTTGCAGTCCCTTTATATAAAACTTCTTTTATTTTAATTTTTAAAAAGGAGACGAAAATCTAAAAATGACTCAATTTCATGAAACTAATAAGAAAACAAATGATGAATAAGGTACCTGTGCCTAATATGGACATCCTAAGGAAAATGTATTTTTTTCACCCCCTTGTACATGTACACGTCATAGGACTCCAAAAATGTATGACCACTAACTTTGGAATGTTGACTATCATTATTAAAATTAGCAACCTTGTAATTATTCGGGTTTATTTCAATGATAAAAACAAAAAGTGTTTGCAAGTGTCCATATTAGGAACACCTGTCCCTATTATGGACAGGTGGCCATTATTGACCTTCTACACAAGGTGTATGGAATAACCACTCTTCCAAGGGATTTTAGAAGAGGGGATAAAAAAATATTTCTTAAAGTATTTCGGGGGAGGGGGGCACAGTAAATATCTTCAGAACATGCACTTCTTAATGTTATGTACGGATACTATAATTAAGATTAAAAATACATATAAACATTAATTTATTATGAATTAGCTAAATAAAATAACATAAAACAGATAATTATTTTACAAACTTCTGAATCTGAAGATTCACTTGCTGTACTTCCAATGTGGACATAAGGTGTCCATAATAGGAACAAGGCGTAGTTTTACTTAATCTTGTAATAAATAAACAACGAAAACATTTTTAAGCAATATGCGAAATAGCAAACGAAAATATGTTTTATCCGCTTTCTAAAACACTCAACTTTTTAATATTTAAAGTAATTTTGCCATATCTAACAAGAATTTAAACTTAACCTGTAATTAAGATCAGTACACCATGAAAACACAAATTTCCTTCAAAATGGCGAACAGCGCGCTTTTTTGCACTTTACACACTAAATTATGTTTTAAAATGCTTTTCTTAACGGACCTGTAGCGTCAAGTTTTGATCAAGTTTCTTACTTTTTAAGATATTAGGGGTGTCCATATTGAGAGCCCTGTCCATATTGGGTACAAGTACCTTATTATAAAATTTAATGATTTTTGCAAAAAAATGTATCAATGTATGCGGCACAGTGTAATTGGGGTACATTTAGTTAGTACAATGATTTATTTACTTAAAAATAGTAAGAAATAAAAAAAATAGAAATGATAAATGTTCTTGTATTGAGAGATATCATAAAAAAGCAATTTTACACTAAAGATAATTTACACATCATGATAAAATTTCCTTTACACTCCCAGGAATAAAAAATAAAAGAATTTAACTATCACTTTCAACAAATTGTTAATATAATAATAATTTATTTTACAGAAAAAAAAACAAATACATATGTTGTTCACTAAGGGGCATAAGCCCATCTTTAATTAAGGAAATATATTATTTTTAAAGGCATAATTTCCAGCTAAATTAGTTAAATAAAATTCGATGCTATCATTGCCTAAAGTTATTCACAAAAATTGTCACTAATTAACTTGTTAGTTGTGATCCATATTTACTGTTTTACTTTTTTACTTATATCAGCAATTTTTTTTTAAATTACCACTTCTTCGTTACCTATAAAAGGCTGTAGAACTTAACGAAGCGATGTTTCAAAGTTCAGTATTGATAATTTGTTTTTCAATTACCTTCAGTATAGATATATAATCGCTTATAATTCATGAATATTTATTTTTCTTCCCTTTCTAGGTTTGTAACTTGTGAGTTTTAGTGAAAGTATATAATAATGGCTGCTAAAAATATCAATGTGCCCCACTGGTGTATCAAAGTATACAACATCAAAGTGCCTCATCAGCTATCTATGAACTAAAACCTAAAAAAATATGAAGATTTAATTTAAAACTTGAGTATAAATTATCTCATTCCTAACTTAACTAGAATTAACTTTCTTTTGGTACTTACAGATCTCGGTATTCAAAGTAGTATAGTATCAGAATTTTACAATTTACATCAAAATTTATTTTTAGAAGTATTTTAGTACTTTTATAAATGATAAATAGTTTATTTAATTGAAATTTATAGACTTACTGCAGAGTTAAACTGTCTCATTCGTAATGTTGGCAACTTTTAGTAAAAATACAAGCTAAATAACCCTGACAGTAAATGTAATTTTCAACACTTATATTTTTAAAACACAATTCTAACACTTTTCAACACCATCAGAACACAATATATTGTTTAGGTTTTTTCCCTACCAACACAATGAAAGTGTTCATTTGGAGGACAAAAAAAAGTGTTTTTAAATAAGTTTATTTTTGTGTGGAGCGTTTGTGCAATGTAACTAACTATATCAATGTTTTGAATTGAAAAATTCTTTGCATCATAAGATATTTAACTGTCTACATTTTCAGTAAGAAAATGTGTTTTACATTCATTTTGAATAATTTTTATGCTATTTTTTCGTCAAAATAAGTATTGAGAAAACTGTTATAAGACTTTAAGATATTTTAATTATATTAATATAAAAACGTTTATCATAAATTGCTTTGAGTTTATAACGTAAATAAGAGCTTTATGAAAATAAATAAATAAATGAAAATTAAGCAATTTTGTACTCATGTTTCAAAATAAAATGCTCAAACTATCTACAATAGATACAATTATAAAATTACATCCATTTTTTATTTACTTTATTTTATAAACAAAAATTGAATTTAACTTCAAAGATAGTCTGTATGATTACAGAATAAGTCGATTCAGTGTTTGCAAGTAAATAGTATACAATTTATTAAACTGGTTAACTCATAGGATAAAATTGTTTTATTACATATAATTTTTATCAAATTCATATTCTTCATTTTTAAGTTCAATGTTTTTTGTTCTGTGTACCAAGGACAAGTCATCGTTGGGTAATCAATAAACAGGTATCAATTAATCATCTTTAAAATTTATAAGAGAAAAGAACAGAAAAACGGAAAACGGTTCTTATAAAAAATTAAAAGTATTCTCGAATGCCTGGATAAATTATAAAATTACAAAGATAAATTAATCTTTAAATTAAAAAATTTTTCTCAAGAAATCATTTTAATAGCATAATAACGTAAAAGAGAAAAGGTATAGAGGAACAGAGTAGAACTGCTAACTTTATTATGTAATGTTTGTTAACTTAATTATGTTGTTAACTTTATTAACTGTCTGCTGTTTAACTTTACTACGTAAACTAAATTTAAAAGAAAAAAATTTGTATTAATAATTTTTTAATAAAAAATGCAATGTTAATACAAAATTTCGGAATAAACTTTAGATAGATATTAACTACTTCTTGTTTCTTGAAAACGGAGTTTTATCAATAGTTAATATTAAGTAAAAAAATTCTTAAAAGTAAAAAACATCTCTTTAGGTAAATTTCCATTTGCGTATCCCGCGCTAATATCATAAATATCGCAAAACTTTCAAACTTACCAAATAAAATATACAGTTATATTGATAAGAATAATAATTTCATATTTAAATATTTGGCATTTAAAATATTTTGGATTTTTAACGGGAAAGATAACGTAATTAAGTGTTCCTACTTTATTGGGAAAGCTAAACTTATGTAGAAATTTTATTTAACTATATTTACTTTTATAATTTAAACAGCGATAACTAAATAATCAAACTATATAGTCTGAAATAAGCAAGCATCTACCTAAATATGTCTTAATCAAGAGTTCTGGTTTAATAGATTAAACAAAATTATTATATCAAAATTGAAAAGGATAATATTACTGAACTCTGTTTTTTAGTCTCCAGCTCCTCAATCTTATGACAAGCCATCTATATTATCACTTCCCGATAATAAGTGTGAATGCATATTTTTCTTTGAAACTGTTGTCTGTATAATTTCAAAGAAAAATAAGAAGAAAATGAAAAAGTCAGAGTAATTACTTTCCACAAGCAGGGAAAGATTCTTTTTAAGTACTAGGGGGGCTCTGCCCCCTGCTCGCTATCGCTCACCAACCCCCGGAACTGCTTCGCAGTTCTTTGAAGATCGCTTCGCGATCTTAGCGAGCAGAGCTCGCTTGTTTCATCTCAACAATCCAGTACAACCTGTAACTTGTCTGCTTATAGTCTGTTTATTTAGAATAGGCGCCTGAAACAGGATCAAAAACGCTCAGTAATGCTTAATAACGCTCATCAGACAACTTCACTGACCGATTGTTTCTACAGTATTTTAACTACTTCTGCTTAGGCTGACTTGTCATTGCAGAAGAAAATTTTTTCAACGATAATTAGAATAATAAATGCTTCTAATATCTAATTATTCAGGCGCTAATTCTAAATGAACAGATGAATGATCATTTAATGATAATTTAATATCGAAACTTTTTATCTCTCAAACTTTTCAATAACTTAATTTGGACCATTACCACGAAAATATCAAAATAAAACTCTTACTGAAATATTCCTTTTTAAATTATCAATAATTAAAATAGGGGGCTACCGCCCCCTGCTTGCTTACGCTCACCAACCCCCGTAACTGCTATGCAGCTCTTTACAGATCGCTTCACGATCTGTAATATCTGCAATCGATCTTTAGCAGAGTAAAACAAACTTCTCGAAAATCCTCTTCCTTTCATCGGCACAAATAACACTCAAAAAAGGTGAATTATTTATTTCTCTAGTATTTCAAAAAATATCGAAGTATCTTTAAAAGATTATTTAACAAGTCTATACTATATCGCTAGCAAACTTAGAGCAAGAATGTGCACCTCAAAACTTTAAATTTAAATATCCGTGCTCGCGACAATCTAGTGAACAGACAAATATAAAACTTAAAAACATTAAACACGTCTAGACCTACTAAAACTAAGAAAAAAATGAAACTTTGATGCTTAATAATTCCAAAACTAATTAGAATTTTTTAAAGAATTAAATGCCAATCTCTTTCTAAAAAATAAGAATACAAGTGTTTAAAAAATCATATTGATACCGTGATTAGTTTTCATTTTAGATAGAAAAAACCGAAAAAGTGTCAAAAGTTCCGAAAATTAAAAAAAATTATTTACTCTAAATCAAATTCGAAATTCGAAAAAAGGGCGACGTAGTGCACATCTTCATACTTCAGAGTATAAGGCTGCAAAAAATCATAGTTCTGCTGCCAATAGATTTCGCTGAACTGGATTACGCGGCAAAAAAAGAAAAACTTCAACTTTGACCTTAAAAATACCCCAGTACTAATTATCACATGAGTTAGCTTTTTGTTCGAGAATGTGCCCCAGATATTCCTCTACAAACTTCTCAAATTTCATAAATTTCTATCAAGTAGTTTTTGCGATATGAGAGTTCAAAGAGTTGAAAAATTAAATTTTCTGAAACAGCGGCGGCAGCGGCGGTGACAGTAACTTTTTTTTAATATAGAGAGATTCAATAGTAAATTAAACTATGGATAAACAAATTCCTGGCGTATGTTTATTTAGTAACAACGAGTTAATAAATATAAGGTTAATTCTTAATTTAAGAATTCATTGTTTATTACATTGCTGAGATTATTTTCGATTCGTGTTTCATTTCATTCTTATAAATTCATTTCATTCATATTTCATTCTTATTCATTTCATTCTTATATAAAACTGATCAGTGTTATGCACATTGTTGCAGGTCTTATTTAATTATTGTACTTATTATTATATTATTTCATTTGTTTATTGCTAATTTAAAACATTAAAAAAAGATGGTACGTTGGAAATTTCAATGATTTCATACAGCAAGATTGATCATCCTTTTTAATTAGCCATAAAACTTTTTATGAAAACGTAAAATTAAAACTATATATTTATCTGTCAAGACAAACTCTTTAGCAGTTTAAGACTGAATTCATTACAGCATGAAAATTATAATGAAGAACGTAAAAACAGTATTTTTGTTCGTTTCTTCTAAATTTTTTGTTGCTATGTATAGAAGAGTTTCATAAACTTTCCCTTTCACTTTATTTTATTTAACTCATTGATTGTTATTTTAAATATTAAATTTAATTAAGAATATACAATAACCAATGATTTTTAAATAATTATTTGATAGTTTATAAATTTGCTAAAAGTGGGAATATTTTTAAGAATCATGAGATATTTTGATTCTTAAAATAGAATAAAGATCATGAAATAAGTTATAGAACAAAAAATGGATAAAGGCATTTGCGTTTTACTAATATAATGTTCTCTTTATAATTCCTTTTTACTTAGTGTTAACAATTGTTTTAATCCAAAAAATTGTAACTAGTTAAGTATTCTCAAGATAGTTTGTTTAACTTACTTATAGTCATTATAAATTTGATAGAAACGAAAACTTTTAGATTTTTTTTATCTTTACAGTAGTTTTCTTTATCTTAACACACATCACTCACCATTTTTTACCACCACCATCAAGTTTATCATTATATTTTATCCCATGATTTTAGAACCTAAATAAAAACCTTTTATAGCAAACATAGTCTGACTTTTAATGTTTACCTAAGTATTTACCACATCACTCGGAAGACAAATAATTTTTCTTTTTCAAATATTTATTGCCATCAGAAAAACGTATGCTGAAAACAAACCCCTAGAATGAAAATTAACCGTTTATTTTCGGTATGGAAAGTTAAAGTATAAATTTACAAATGATGGCTAATTTTAAAGTGATCCCTAGGAAGGGATCGATTAAGTACGAAAAAAACTTGTCAAAAAGGTCCATGGAAAAAATTTGAGAACCCCTAATCTAGATAATTTAAAATTTAGTGATTTCCAAACATTTTGCTTTAATGAACCCTTTTCTATGCAGGAATTTGTAACGGAGAAATCGGGAGAGAAATTAAGAAGCAAGAGCAAGCATAGTAGTGGAGCACTCAGAAATAATACGGGAGACACAAGACAATTTAGGAAGCATTATACTATGACCAATAAACAGTTTTTAAAAAAAGTTCAACTTTTCACCACAAACTGAGTTAAATTTGGTTGCAACCTATAGTTAGGTAACAGGGTTTCACCAAGTTTTCGGTGCTTTCACAAACGAAAGCACCGGATTTCACTAATGAAAGCACCAAAAACTTGGTGGAACCTGTTACCGAACTATAGGTTTCAACTAAACTTAACCCAGTTTATGGTGAAACAGCCCAACCTTTCACCACAAATTGGATAAAGGATGAACTGTTTTTTTAACAGTGTCGTATAATGCTTCCTCAGCTGAATCTTGGCTTTAATCTTTCAGAGATTCCATGAAATACAGAGTTTTGCATTCTCTTGATAATTATAGGACTTGATTGCTACAACGACTTGCTTTAGAATTTTGGTCACCGTACCAAAATAAACTTATTTAACGCAACTACGAATCCATATCCAATGATGAAAAGAACTTATCCCCCACACAAGAAACTTTGATAAACATCTTACATTAGTCTTTCTTTTTCTAGAGTAACTCCCCTCAACTACAACAATCTCGGTTGTAGTGTGGTCTGCCCCTTAAGCTAAAAATAAGTTGAATCCTTGTTTTTAGGGCCAATTTTCAGAGGTACCATACACAACTGACACCCTATTGGTCGAGTTCGGTGTTACTCTGAAAATTCATCTTAACTCAAGAGCTACATTTACTTGGATGCATGGGACTATCGCAAAAAGTACAAGGAGGCTGTACCCCTGCCCGTAACTGAAATCAAGGTACAGTACGGATCACAGGCCTTGAAACACCTGAGCTTAAAACCCACGAAAGTAAACACAGCCATCAGGAAACCAACGGCAAACTTACCTCGTCGTGGGTAAGAAAGGTAACTATATCCCAACACAAGAAAGAGATCCAACGTCGTCGGACACGAGCACCAACTTCCACCAGGGCTGGACAACCAACTCACGTGTGATTATTGCGAGGACGAATGGCGCTCGAGCGCGCGATTATTTACATGCGAGATGAGTCAAAAGAAATAAATTACGGCTCCCAGAAATAATGGAGGGTCGTAAAGTCAGCCAACAACGGCGGCAACGGATGAAGAGGGCCGAACGAGGCGGATACACGACTACCGCGTGAGCGCTCCACCCCCTTTTTCCACCACCACCACCTGAGATATGCGAATGAATGAATGAATGAAAACGATATTAAAAACGCCGGGACCAACGGAGAGGTTTGTTTGTTCTTAAGGAAAGGGACAGTGGGCCGTCATTGGACACGCTTCGGTTCGGAGGAGTAGGTGGGCACAGTGGTCAGTCGGGAGGCGAAGTAAGATCTCGTTTCGTACGTCACCTGTTGCAGGTAGTTGAAGGGAGCTTCTATTTTTGAGAACAAAATCAGTTTGGTAGATGGGTAATCAGCTATAGTGATGAACGTTTTGGTAAAGGCTAATTCCCACTGTTTCTCCTTTACTGTTCATCCAGAGTTATTCACTCCTGTGAAGCGCTAATTTGGATAGAAGAGTGTGAAAAAGTAAAGAGTGAAACGCCGAGTGATACTTTTCACTTTGGATGATTCTTCCAAAATGCAGATTAAAAGTGATGCGGCTGAATGAGCCTTAAAACTATAACGGCTCATTTAGACTTATATTCATTTTGGAGGAATCATCCAAAGTGAAAAGTATGACTTGGCGTTTCACTTTTTACTATTTAACTCTTCTATCCAAAGTAGCGCTTCACAGCAGTGAATTACTCTGTATGAACATTGAAATTGAAACAGTGTGAATTATCATTAGGATTCAGTTGTTAAATAAAACGAAAAGCGATCAAGTGCTTTCATTCAGCAAGTCTATATCATTAACGTTGTAAGAAAGTAGCATCTTTCAGACCTCCTTTGTAGTTCACAAATTCTTCATGGAATTCATTGATCCATGCGTACCGATCCATGGGAAAGGAGGGTAAATAGAGAGAAATATCTTCCTAACTGTTTCAGGATATTTCGTTTATAAATGAGAAACGAAATGTCCATGTAGCAATCATGGACAGCTTGTTCTAAGGGTCTTCCTCGTAAATCTGCCCATGTTCAAAAGTCTGAAAAAGTGTAAGCTAGGTCGTTAATAGCTGGACTTTTCAGCATTTGTTGTATCCTATACAACATGGTGTACGTATTTATGTAATAAAGGATTATCATCATGGTGGCAAAAGTGATGATAAAAACTAAAGTTTATACCTTTTGTAGGGCATTAAGTTGATATTTTTATAGGGTAAGTGGTAAATAAGTGGCATTAAGAATATCAATTTAGATTTTTTCTCTAGAAAGTCATGAGTGTTTGAGATCTAATACTAACAAAACTCAATACATTAACTTATTTAAGGGGTCTAGGACACAAAAATCGTGAGATTTTCAAAAAAAAAATGTTTGCTTTCAAAAAGGAACCCTGTTTTTTCTGCTTAAAATGATGTTTGAATTATGTTTCTATCATAAATTGAACTGGAGATACAATCATTTGTTGCCGGCTGCTTTGGTAATCAAGCATTATATTTTCAACATTCAAATCCGGTTTTCAGTATGATGTGTTTTTTTACTGTTTCTCATCCTTAAATTGATATAAGTCAAGAACCGTTTAAGGTAAAGACTTGAAATTTAAAATACATACTTTTTAAACATTTTACTTTAATTTAGTCAGGGGAAATTTAAAAATTTTATTTACTTTTTAAAATATGAATTTAAAAAAAAGTTGCATAAAAATTTTAAGAATTTTTACTTAATTGTTCATATTTTTTTCAAAAAAATAATATTTCTTAAAATGCTTTGACCAAAAGAAATATAATGTTTCTGTTCGATTTAGTGAAAAAAGTTTGAAAATTGATCAATAATATATTGAGTTTTATCAATTTTAAATGACCCCCTTTTTTTAAAGAAATTTCAATTTTTAATTTTTCAAAAAAGTTTTGAATACTTTTCTGATGTGATTTTGCTTGGCTGTTAGATGGTTGATTAGTATAAAAAGTTTTAAAATTCTAAGTTAATTAGTAAATTTTTTACAAAATTGTGGCCCGGACCCCCTTAAGGGGAGAAAATAAATTTCTCATTACTTAACACATCAGTTGGATCTATCACGACTTTAAATAAGCATGTTGTTTTGCAATTTCGAATTCTCCTAAGAAATAGCTAGTAAATTGTTTGAAAATAACAGGTGAGAGATTTCAGCCTTTTTCCTACATCAGGTCTCTATAATTGAATCGTCAGTTGGAAGAAGGGAATAAGTCCAAAAACCAAGTTTTGAGAAAATCGAAAAAAAAAAACTGTATAAGTAATAGAATTTTCATTGTATAATCACCAAATTTTTACTGGAAGTTCACAACCCAATTTAGAAAGCAGAGCAACCATCAAAACAATTATAAGTATATTCAAAAATATTTTACAGTCAAAATAAGTTGATGGACTTATTCCCTTCTTCAACCTTATGAAATTTTTCTAATGAAAAAATCTTAAAAAACCCTTTAATTCACATTTAAATTAAATTTCTCCTTAGTTTACACCACAAAAGGGTGAAATAAAAGGAATAAGATAAATAAAAGTCAAAATTATAGTGAAACTGAGGTTTTAGAGCAGTATCAATGGAGTGAGTCAATATGAATGGAGTTAAACATTCCATGCATAAAAAAAGTTTGAAAAAATTTTAAATTAAAAGAAAATTTCATTTTAACTTAGTTTACAGCTCAAAGAATAGGAAAAGAAAGACAAATTAACTTTAACTCCAAATTAACTTGAAAAATACAATGAATGGACATCGATTTCACAACTTCAAGGGGCGATATCTCCCTATAGGGGTTAGTTATTTTCCCCCTCTTTTCACCCATGTGTAGAGCAAAGCTTGGAGATTGCTTTGAGCACAAAAAGTCAATTTGTCATTTTTAGGACTTATTCCCTTCTTCAAACTGACGATTCAATTTAAATATGATGAATTTAGTAAAAATAATACTCTCTTAAGTTTTAAGTCAGAATACTCCCCCAAATAAATTGATAGCATGCATTTTTATTGAACGTTTTATGAACTCTGTTACATCTTAAAACTGTTTCTACAAGATATAAAATACATGATTGGATTAATGCAATTTCAGTTTATATAATTTCAGATAATATAATTTTAGTTTATTTCATATTTAAAATTTAAATTTTGCTTCTCTTTTCGAATAATGTTATAATAAAAATAATTTATAAGTATAATATTAACCAATATAGTATTAAACAATTATATATATAATTTAGTATTAAACAAAACCTTGGCTAAAACATAAAAAAATTATTTCATAAAGCTTAAATGAGTAAAAAACTTAATTTTATAAAGATTATTAAATGTTACATTTTACATTAAATTCATAGATTTATAAAGTAAGTTCATAAAATAAATCAAAGAAATTAAACAGTCACACAATATCTTCTATTTATATACTTTCATAATACATTTATAAATCGATTTCATGTGGTGTAACTAATATTAATACTATACTGATATAAAAATAGCTTGTTTATTTCCCACATATAATGTTCCAAAATCATTTTTAATACGTTTTTACCAAAAATATTCACAAATCCGATGCTGTAATTATGATGAAATTTTGTAGTTATATAAAGAAACCATTAGAATATTCTTAATGGGGATTTCAGTTTATTCATAGACTTTAGACCATTTCATATTGAGTACATTTCATATTTCTAGTTTGGAGTTTTGATAGGACAACGATCCAACTTTATGATCTTGCAGTTAAAGATGTTTTGTTTGGGAAAAAAATGATCTTGCGCAAGAAAATCTCGTGGTAATTTGGTTTAGCTAAAACAAGTAAATAGTGATAAGTCGTTTTAAATAGGATGCTTTAAACTGTTGGAAATAAATACAGAGCTCATTACTGTAGAATTTTCATAGCATTTTTTATATTCCTGTGCTTAAGAAAATTCATTGTTAAAACTCAAAATAGTAACACCGTTTAAACACGCGTGATTAATGTGGAGGGTGTGAATTCCCCCGCTCGTGCCGCTTTCTCCAACACAGCAAACGTTTTTACAAACGCTTAGAAAGTTTTGTTATTAGGTAATAGAATAAGAACCGATATAGGTACCCTTGTATCCTAAATTTAATCATTTAATTTACTTCACCCATCCACAAACACCTTTAAAAAACAGAACCGGATCGAAAATAATGAAGTGGGTGATAAAGCAACACCTCAATAACGTTCAACGGAATCACACAGATAGCACAATCACACCAACGTTTCCCTGCACAAGATTTTCAATTCAAACTATATCAACCAAGCTATCGTCAATAACACCTGGTCTCCACTCAAATATGTAATCAGCCAACCAAATTCATCAACCTCGCCGAATGCTGGAGGCAACGAAAAATATAAAAAAATAGTAAGGGCCACAAAAAGCCCAAAATAATCAAGGATCTCTGATTAGACTATCGAACCGACATCATCACTTACAGAGAACACCGTACGTATGAATCTACAAAGTCCGCAGAATTATAATGTAAGAACAAAATCAAAGCATGCTAGGCCTTAAATACGGTAAGCCAAGCTGAACACACGAAAATCTATTTGCACTTTTGACAGATATAGAAAAGTAATACTTAGGGGAGACCGAGACGCATTTTTTATCTATAAAGGCAAGTTTTCTCTACTCACTTTAGTTTTTAAATTAGTATTGCCCAATTTATAGGAGTCCACGGACCACTTAGCTTTGAAGTGGATCAATTGTGGATCACGTTTTACCCTACATTACCTTTAGAACGCTTTACCAGAACAAAGATCAAAAGTGAAAGCAGGGGTCTGTCTAGGATTTTTTAAACCAACCTATTTCGTGAAAATTTGGAAATAGTTTGTAAATATTTCAATAAACTTGAAAAATAAAAAAATATATATGTAACGTAATAAAATTAACATTAATTCGTAAATAATTTTTAAAACATCAAGAACTTAAATTTGTTTAGAGTAATTTTCTTTCTAAAATGTATTTTGTGAGGACACATTTTTTTCTAAGACTGAAATTCATTGTATACCTATTCATCAAATAGTGATTTTTTAAGGGTTATCTATAAAAGGTAATAAATTTTCCCTGTACAGACCACTTGAAACGTCATTTACCACGGTTAAAGATGTTATTCGATTTCTTATCTTAACTATTTAAAAAACATTATAAATATTTTCAACCAGAAATAGTTAGTAATAACTTTTTTAATGCCTTTTATTAACTTCAACTCAAGATTCTACTAGAAAGTAGAAAAAAAATTAAATATAGTGACTCTTATCCCCAACACCAAGAAATTTATAGTTTTATCTACTTCAGGCCAGCATGCGATTTTTCATACTTCTCCTGCCCCGATAAGTCTCGAATCGTTTGAAATTGAAGAGATTGAGGAAACCATTAAAAAGATGCATTTTTGTAAATCTTTGAGGATATACAGAAGAATGCGACAAAGCGGAAAAAGATTGAACTGTTAATTTCACAGATTAACATATTCAAACATTTGAAAATGCTGCTTAAAAATTTTTATAAAAACCTTTAATCGTCAAAATTATAGAAATTCAACATAAGTTGTAGTTTAGTTTTTCCTTAATATAAATTATGTGTTCCTACCTTTTCTACAACCTATTTATGTATTATTTTATTAAACCAAGTAACAGATAATTTTAAAAACTTTTTGATCGGCGAGATCAGTAAGTTCGATTTTCTGACCCGCGTCTAATTTAAGCCATTATAATCTGCCCCCCGTCACAGTTTAAGTTTCGATGGGCTGATCCACATTATTTCGTTCAATGCACTGCATCAAGAAGCATTAATTACCAACTTTCTTTGTGTTCCACGCGGACCACTTCAGAAGATTTCAAAGACCACCCAGAATCCGCTGACCACCGATGGAGAACCACTGTTTTAAATGATGGACCATTCTATCAGTACCGCGAGTGAACTGGTTACACTTTTTTGACGGGTCTGGTTTAAATACCGACAATCAATTCATGCCTGACATATTCCCGACTACATTTGACTTTGACTTACGGGTTTAAAGCCCTTTTGTCTTTAATAAACCCAAGGATCCTGGGACACAGCTTCCTACAACCCCCCAAACCGAAATTATTAACCACCCTCATAATTAAACAATGAAGCGGATTCCTATCTAGTGTCGGAGTGTCCTGTTTAAGTGTCTGTCTATCTAAATTAGTTATCGAGCAAATACGGTGTCGGGAATTTGAGCTGTCAGGCAAATAAACTGATCCCACTTTTCACGCCACGACTGAAAATCCGTCACATAGCAATAAACATCACAATTAGAAGTACATCTAGGTTCAGATTATTCACTTTGTAAATTATCTCACAAATTTCATGTTGCAATCCATTACTCTTTAAAACAAAAGGATTATCTTATATAGGACATGGGAAACAACTTCTGAATTCCGAAGACAAACTCATAAACCATTTCTCCGCAATACGGATGGACAGGACATGTCACCTTCATTCTCATTATTCCCCAAATCCATTTAAATTACGACGTCCACCCCCGATGACCCCAAACCAAAACAAACCGCCTTCTCATCCGCAACTGAAGCAGAGCACGTACTCCAGTTTTCGAGGCTCAAAAAAAGTCATAATACCGGACCATTTCGGAGGATAATTTATACAAAGCGGAAGGGCCGTTTCTCATTACGCTAAAACATTTTAATATACCCGAGGTTTTGATAATGAAGCAATATCGGGAGAATAAAGGGGCATCATCGAATATTCAGGCTGAAAGGATCCCGGGTGAATAGAGCAGAGTTTTAGGAAATTATATATTTAAATGGCTCCCACGAACCGGAGTGTTTTAATCTTGTTTTTTGCGACCCTTTATCTGCATGAAAATGACTAATATCGCTAATATAATAGGGAAGCGCGGCTTCACGCTTGGGCTGCCAAGCCTGGAGACAGTGGCGTTATATGGAAAAGGCTGAATCTCTCCTGCTTATCTATTCAGCGCGGTCACTTCGATATTTTGTAAGGAAGATAAGGCGAACACCAATTTCTATCACTTTGGGACCATTTTTCAACGGCTTCTTGGAGAAAGGGAGGTTGCCGATTTAAATAATGAGGGGAGTTTTTATCGGAGGTATATCGCGTATCAGGTGGTTATTTAATTCCCTTATCTTCGATCGAGTTCAATGGACCAATAAACCTCAGACATGGACTGCTGAGAAGCCGAGCGGACGTTGCATGACAAGTTAAGCAGGATGTTCTTGGATTTTCTTGTTCAGAACTACTGTTCGCGAGTTTGCGGGTTGGTGTCAGTTTTTACACACGGTGGTGACAAACTGTGGAAAAATTCTTTTTGGAATTAAGTCGAAAGAGCTTTCTTATTGCAACAACAAACAGAGAAGATGGCTTGTAGAGGTTTCTTTACAGGTACTCTGAGTAGAGAGTAAAAATGTTCCTTCTTCTGCTATATTTGCATAAGTCAAGAAGAATAAAGATAAAAATTCAGATGGTTATTAAAAAAACGTTATATATGAAAAATAAATATAGTAGCCAAATAGCTTAGTTTTATTCTTTGGGCAATCATTGCCCAAAGAATAAAACTAAGCCAATGTAACTTACAAATTACCAATATAACTTAACAAATGTTTGTAATTTGCTATTTCAATAACACGCCTATTATCCTATTATTCTTAATTTCTTCTAATATAGATAAGGATAAGGCAATGTATAGGATAAAATTAAAAGAGTATGAAGTAAAAAAACAATTTTCATTGGATTTCTCAACATCAATCTGTGAAACAAGATAAGAAATTTTCACTAAGATCATTTCCGGTTTTTATCTCTGATGTTTAGTGTTAACTAATCACACAAAATGAATCCCTCGTTTTTATTTCTACAGTGTTTAACCATAAACTTGTGTTTTCAGTACTTTGAGAAATGAAAGGAATATTGAAGTCGTTCTCATACTATGCGTATCAATTCTTAATATTAAGGAGGCGTCTTTTCGTAGATAAAAGTTGTCTTCATAGTATCTTCATAGAATGGCCTAATCTGGCCCTTGTACCATAACAATACAACCAACCTTGTATATTTAGAGTAGGAAACTGTCCCAGTTTAGGACATTATAAAATTTTTAAAAGAAAATAATGAAAGATGATTTTATTCATTTTTATTAGTATTTAATTTGAATTTCAAATTACTCGCAATTCAATCAAAATAGAAAAAAATATCAGATAAAAAACTTATAAATGAAAAGAGAACTACTTGTTATTTATTACAATTAAAATCAGTTTTTTATAAATTTAGATCAATTAAAAAATTATAAATAGTAGAAAGAGCACGAATATATACTTCTTGTAAAAGATCAAGTTCACATAAAAATGTATTTCCATAAACTTCCCTTCCGCTAGGTATAGGCTTTAAAAAGTTAAGTGAAAGTTCCAGATTAAACTAGTCTTATTCATACAGTAGGGAACGTACAGTACAACGCGCTCTCCTGTTATGTCAAAAAGGGGTTTCGTAACATTCGAGGAAACACAAACTTCTCATTAGAACACCAGGATTTTTATTGCATTTTTAGTTTGTTAGTTTATTGTATAGAAATAAAATCCGAAACATCATTAAGGGAAAAGTTGGCAACGTCTCTGGTCAGTTTACATTATACTGTATCCTTTTATCGTCCAATGCTTAACTTTAAAAATCTTAATCATAGAGGAGAGGAGGGTATTATGGAATAGTCAGGTAATATGGAACATCTGAGTTTCTGCTCCCCCTGGTGCTGCTATCACGTGGCAATGCCACGAAAGTCTTAAGAAATCCCCCATGATGCAGTGCGCAAAGTGTTTAGCTTCTTGTTGTCTGATCAGTCGCAGCAAAGCAAAGTGTGTTTTTGGATTTTCGAAAGTTTTTGACGGTAATTGTTCAAACCTTTTACCCTACCAGTAACTATGAGACTTTGATTTTGTTGTTAAGCATTATGTACACTAAAAGATGAGTAGTTTCTTATACTGCAGTCGTTTTTTAGCTATCCATGTTTTATCGGTCAGTAAAAGGGTTTATAGTACAAGATGGCCTGTCGGGTATTATGGAACATTTCATAAGCAAAGAGTCAGAAAAAGACGATTATGTTTGTGACTATTGTAAATAGACTCATGAACAAAACTATTTGAACGCAAATTGTTGAATATATTTTTATAGTTAAGATTAACTATGTTCTCTAAGGTCTAATAAGTTTTCAATAGCTGTAAATCCAACTATTCCATATTACCCAACTGTTCCATATTACCCTCCATTTGTAACTTTTTCTTAATGTAAATTTTTTGATTAAAAAATAAATGCTGGTTTATTTGAACAGTGGCCCTTCATATTCATTAGTTATAGTATGTACTTAAAATGATTCGGCGGATTTTTATTAAAAACTAATAGAGTTATTCTTAAATATATAAAGGGTGTTATATAATACCCTCCTCTCCTCTATCTACTATTCACCATGTTATTTCTTATTGGTTTTAATTAGTAATGTCTGACCCCAAAAGTAATATGTCACTTAGAGGGAAAAGCTAATTTAAAAGGTTTAAAATTTTATTGAAAAGGAGATGATAAAAAAACCTTTGAAACCTATGCTCTAGGATAGGGAACCTACTCTTCTTTATTACTTACTACTACTTATTTACTTTAAGAACCCCCAGCCAAAAAATAATAATGAGATTAAAAGCATTTTCCAGGAATTGATAAAGCTTTTACATGACATGGCATTAGCCATAAAATGTTTAATGTGCCTTTCGAAATAATGTTGAACATATTAATGGATATGGAGACGACGAAAAAGGCGGCTAAAAGTGCCATTAATAGGATCATAAATCCGTTTTGCACTAAATTATTTAAAAGAACTATCTGGTGGTTTATAATTACATTAGGGAAACCTAATGGAGGGTAGATGTTATATTTTTGATTAAATCAAGGGGAAAATGGGGCCATAAATGAGAAAATTTACCATGAGGTTAAACTACATCAACTTTCCCTAAATAGTTAGTCATCAGCAGCGATGCAGCCAGAAATTTTTGCGGCTTGATTCTATGACGAGCTTTGATTATTTATACTTTAATATAAATTTTATAAAATTATAATACAATTGTTTGTATTATGCTATCTTAATTAATACAATACATTATTTTTATTAAGTTTCAATTTATACGATTGCTGTTGTTAAACTGTTATGACAAAACTAAGTATTTTTAATGGGTCAAGATTTCTCTTTTTTTTTTCTTTCAAATTTAAAACAACTCTTAAATATTAACCAGAGATCATAAGAACTAAAACTTGCTTTTATTGATTAAATAAGTATAAGTTTTGAATATTTATTTCTAGTAAAAATAAAATCATGTCAAAAAAATATTTTTGTCAATCAATGCCTAAAAAATTCCCACTTTAAAAGGTTGGTTGGCGTCGTGTCCATGGGAGAACTAAAGGTAACCATGTGTACGCAAAACACAGATGGCTATCTCCTTGAGGTATTCGTCTCTATTTAGCCCTACCGGCATTGCATCATTAGAGATGAAGCGGATGGTAAGTAATATTATAAGACAGGCCAATAAACTTCCTTACTAGTTGAGAAAAAAATTATAATACATGAATAAGTTATTAAAAATAGATCCTATAATATATGTTTCATAAAATAACACCGAAAAATTACTGGCATAATATTTTAGGAATCCTTTTATGGTGGATAAAGGAGAAAAATAAAGGGTTGTTCCAAAATGTTGAACTTTATTAAAGGAATAATTTAGATCTGTTTAAATGTTGGCCCAAAAAATTAATTAAATTTTACTACAAGATAAACTATTTTTCCCGCAAGAATAAAGATGAATAGGAAAAAACAAAAACATCGTAAAATAAACAAACATATAAAATTGTTAAAAATATTTTTATGGAAAATAATGACGCAAAAAAATTTCAAGCAACTACTGGAACATAGTCTTCAAAGAGGGCGCTATATTTTACATCCCACTGAGGCTCGACTTCTTTCACTTCAACCGCGAAATCCAAAAATATGGGTTTCGTCTTAGCAACAAAAAATGTGACATCGACTAAGCAATTCAAACAAGAAGAGGAAAATGAACTATAGTTTACCGGACATCATCCAAAGATAGGGAGCAGCAGGAAAATCCCAGAAACCACGATATTTACATGCCGTCGTCAAGAGTCCGGCGTTTTTTCATTACACTATCTCTCTCAACTGCGCGAGGCCCGATCAGGGTATCCAAAATAATAAAAAAAATACAAGTTCATTTTTTATCGGGCCTTATCGACCTCATTGTTTACTTCCAGCTCGTAATCAGCCGAGGGTGGAATAGAAGAATCTCTGGCGTTACACACAAAGAACGTGGATGTGTGATTGTATTAATGGAAAGGCATCTTTCGGTATTAGCATATCCGCGCGGGCCAATCAGAGGCGTGCTCAGCGATCCGCGGGGCGCGCCGCCTACGCCTTTTGGCGGGAAACGACGGAGGGGTGAGGAGGGGCGGAGGATGTGGAGTTGTGATGTAATTGATAACGTGGAGAAGTGGACGAGTATCGGGGTCTGATAAAACGACGGTGGTGAGGAGAAGAACAGAGAGGCTGAGTGCGAAAAAATGGCGGTTTGAACAGAATGGGGACGGCCGATTTGATATCGTAGTAAATAAAAGATATTCCAAAAAAAATTACGCAAAATAGATTTCAAGACACTTAGGGGACATCCATAAATTACGTGAGGTGCTTTTTCCAAAATCTGGACCCCCCCTCCCCCTTGGTGAGATTTAGTGAGATTTTGATGGACCCCCCCTCCCCCAAGTGAGATTTACCTACAACCTTTAAAAATTAAAAATAATTTTCTATCCTATTCGTTTGCATTTTGTGCTTCACAGCACCTAAAACTTTTCCATTATTAATTATGTGGGGGAAAGGACATTATTCTGCCTAAAAATCACCACAGTATCTTATCTGTCCTCTATCTTATCTGTGGGTATATTATTCCTTTCTCCTACTTAAAAAAATCTTTTAATTTCTAACTTAAAAAGTTGACGTGAGATTTTAATCGACCCCCCTCCCCCCTTGGTGAGATTTTTCCAAACCCCTCCACCCCCTTTTTGACCTCGCGTAATTTATGGATGTCCCCTTACATGAGGAACTAGTTTTCGAGCTGATAAGAAAATTGGCGATATTGGTTATGGATTACATTCGCGTTCAAAACATGTAAACTTTTTTTTGGGAAGAGGGGTCTTCTAAATTTTCAATTTCACAGGTGCCCTTATCAATAAATAACCTGCGGCTGATTTTATTGAAGTCAGTTTTATAGGTTAGTATGGACCCAGCGATTCCACTTAACCTCGTAGTGCAAATCGTGCCTCAACTGACGATATTTCCATCAACTAAAACTCTTTGTTATGACAATAGATAAAATTGAGGATTTTTTTGATTTTTTCCCCACAAACGCTCTTTTAATTCAGAGTTATAATACTGAAGCTCACCTCACGATAGTTTTCACTTATATTTAATTATATATAATTTTTTAAATAAATAAATATAATAATAATAATAATAATAATAATAATAAGTTTATTTACTACACAAAAATATTTACAGAACACAAGAGAAAAAATACATTTGACGCCAAGGGGAAAATTGAATATATATCTTAAAATATCTTAAATTGTATTTATAACTTAAAAATAATTTTAATTTTTAATTAAATAGTTTTACTTACTCGTATGGGTCACTGCGCTGACCCCTGAGTAATGCAAACAACTCTATTAATTTTTTTCTCTATTGTTTATAGTAGATATGTATTCTTATGTACATTTTTAGTTTCTGTGTTTTGTTCGTTCCTTTTATGTTCCATGTAAAATTGCAATATAAAATAATAAACGTTATGTTTATGTTTAATTTTGAGTGACTGTGACTGAGTAAAGTATCCTAAATATTTCCAGAAACCTCAAACGCTCAAGAGTCGGAGTCGGAGTGCACAGAACATCTGCCAGAAAGGGAAACTGAAATACCTTCAATGAGTTTGTCGGATGAGAGCAATGAAACAAACAAAAAAAATAATCAGAAAGATCTTATTTCCTCAAGTCGTGACTTCCAGAGCGGACGAACAGATAGTTCTTGTGTTAAAATGTATTTCTTCGAGAAAAAAAAAGCTGAAAAGACGAGTTGTCTGTTCACGGTCAATTAGAGAGTCATTTACTGAAAATTACATGGTTTTATAGCCCACTGCGAACAGGAGTGTGAGTATATATCGGAACTGAATCCACCTAAAGTGGAAGTACTTTTTAAAAGCTAATAATGCCTGGACACACGTTGCCTAGTAGCGAATGCGATGACAGTGTATTGAGAATATAAATCAAAACGCAAAAAACTGAGCAAAGAAGTAAGGAAAGATCAGGGATTTCATGAGGTAAAAACGTTGAGGCATTTAAGGGGGTATTTAAAAGTGGGGGGTTCTAGTGCCAAGGTTAGCAACTCGGTTTTTTGGTTTAAACCAAGTTTTTTTATAATTTTTTTTCAGAATAAGTTATTTTAGCAGTGATGTTTGAAATTGAGTTGTAAATGAGACATTTATTTCAGGGGTTGTTTATAATTGATAAATTATTTGCATATTTCAATTAATTAATTTAATTAGTTAATTAAAATTAAATTAATTTGTTTTAAAAATAATTTTTATTTTTAAAATATTCCAATTTGACTATCTAATATTATTGTAGTGAATAAAATTTCGGTGTTATTTTATCTTGGAAAAATGGTTGAAATAATCAAATTATTTATCTTAACTAAATATGGATTAATTTATGAACTCAAGAAATTTCTTTAGAAAGAGAAAATTTTATTTTTTAAATAAGAAGTAAAAGTGAAATGTAAACAACTAATGTTAATTGAAATTGGATAATTGATTGAGATAATTAATTTGATTAATTATTAATAATGGTAAAATAATCAAATTAATTATCTTAATTATATGCTTTAATTTATAAACTTAAAAAATTTCTTTAGAACGAGAAAATAACATTTTTTAAATAAATAAAAGTGAAATGTAAGCAACTAATGTTAATTGAAATTGGATAAATGATTGGGATAATTAATCCGATTAAGGAAATCAACGGTTTTTATTAATTTAGTAAAAAACCAACTGGTTTTTATCTGTTTATATAAAAAACAAACCAACTGGTTTTTAGTTTTTATCATTAAAGAAATCGACGGTTTTTATTAATTTAGTAAAAAAACCAACTGGTTTTTATGACTGACAAATAAGACAAAATGATTTTATCAATTAATTAAAATCCAAGCCATTTTTATCAGTGGAAAACCGATAACTTTTGTGTATCTTTAGTTACTCTCTGAAATAATGTTTCATTTTAAAGGAAATTAATAAATAAACTATCTCTTGCGACATATATTAAGTTTAACTTAAGCATTTAAGGTTAAGTTTAGATAGAGATAATTCAATAATTAAAACCATTAAATTAAAAGATTTCTGATTTTTTTTATCACCTTAAAATGTCAATTATTTTATAAATCTGACCTTTTAATTTTGTGCAAAAGATTATACTTAATAACATTTTCTTTAAAAAAATCCTGAAAATATTTTTTAATTTCTAAAAAAAAACAAAAAAAACAAGTGGTTCTTTTGGTAAAAAAAACATTTGGTTTAAACCGGCCAACCCTGTCTAGTACATTTATATTTTTCTATCAAATAATAGTGAACATATTAATCTGGGGAGTACTAAATAAACAATTAAGGATAAAAACTAGTGTTCCATTATTTTTTTATAAAAGCTAAGTCACACTTGCAGAAAATACGCATTCGGTAAGTTTTTCGGGCAAGATAGTCGAGGAATAAAAACCTTATGAAAGTTTTCTTTGAAATTTCACTAACCAACTAAAATATCTCTCTATATTAAAAAAAAGTTACTGTCACCGCCGCCGCCGCCGCTGCCGCCGCTGTTTCAGAAAATTTAATTTTTCAACTCTTTGAACTCTCATATCGCAAAAACTAATTGATAGAAATTTATGAAATTTGAAATGTTTGTAGATGAATATTAGGGGCACATTCTCGAACAAAAAACTAACTGATGTGATAATTATTACTGGGGTATTTTTAAGGTCAAAGTTGAAGTTTTTCTTTTTTAGCCGCGTAATCCAGTTCAGCGAAATCTATTAGTAGCAGAACTATGTTTTTTTGCAGCCTAATACTCTGAAGTATGAAGATGTGCACTACGTCGCCCTTTTTACGAATTTCGAATTAGGTTTAGAGTAAATAATTTTTTAATTTTCGAAATTTTTGACACTTTTTCGTTTTTTTCTATCTAAAATGAAAACTAATCACGGTATCAATATGATTTTTTAAACACTTATATTCTTATTTTTTAGAAAGAGATTGGCGTTTAATTCTTTAAAAAATTCTAATTAGTTTTGGAATTATTAAGCATCAAAGTTTCATTCTTTTCATAGTTTTAGTAGGTCTTTATCAGACGTGTTTAATGTTTTTAAATTTTATATTTGCCTGTTCACTAGATAGTCGCGAGCACGGATATTTAAATTTAAAAGTTTTGAGGTGCACATTTTTGCTCTAAGTTTGCTAGCGATATAGTATAGACTTGGTTAATAATTATAATCTTTTAAAGATACTACGATATTTTTTGAACTACTAGAGAAATAAATAATTTAGCTTTTTTGAGTGTTATTTGTGCCGATGGAAGGAAGAGGATTTTCGGGAAGTTTGTTTTACTCTGCTAAAGATCGATTGCAGATATTACAGATCGCGAAGCGATCTGTTAAGAGCTGCATAGCAGTTACGGGGGTTGGTGAGCGTAAGCGAGCTGGGGGCGGTAGCCCCTTATCCATTAAATTATTGATAATTTAAAAAGGAATATTTCAGTAATAGTTTTATTTTGATATTTTCCAGGTAATGATCCGAATTAAATTATTGAAAAGTTTGAGAGATAAAAAGTTTCGATATTAAATTATCATTAACTATACTCTGTTCATTTAGAATTAGCACCTGAGACGTAATGTATTAGAAGAAATTATTCTAATTATCGTCGAAAAAATTTTCATCTGCAATGACAAGGCAGCCTAAGCAGAAGTAGTTAAAATACTGTAAAAAAATCGATCACTGGAGTTGTCTGATGAGCGTTATTAAGCATTATTGAGCGTTTTTGATCCTGTTTCAGGCGCCTATTCTAAATGAACGGACTATAAGCAGACAAGTTCCAGGTTGTACTGGATGGTTTAGATGAAACAAGCGAGCTCTGCTCGCTAAGATCGCGAAGCGATCTTCAAAGAACTGCGTAGCAGTTCCGGGGGTTGGTGAGCGATAGCGAGCAGGGGGCAGAGCCCCCTAGTAATATAATAAAAATGTCCAAGAATGTTTCAATATCTAACTCATCCTAATTAAAATAGTTAAATTTGAATTATTTATTGAGTTTGAAATTAGTTCTACTAACGAGTGAAAATGAATAAATTATTTCTCAAAAATTTAACACCAACCATCAATTTTTTTTCCTCTATGTACCCCAAAGAGGTTTTCGTATTCAGCACTAATAGTAAGCTAAAAGCGTAAAAATATCTAAATTAGATACCCGGACATACTAAAGTGTAAATTACATGAATAAGTAGGTAAAAAATTTATGTATTATGAAAAGATTACATTACTCGCTTAATGAACCTTCAGCAATTTTCTACCATTAGATGTACATTTTTTTTCATAGAACAGTTGACATACTTGAAAGGTTATTGATTAAAAGTAAGTAGAGATAATAAAATTTATAGGTCGTTAAACATATAACATGCTAGAGTATTCATCTTAATCAAACCATGCTGCTTTAAACCAGCTGTGTAACTAATTATCATTCGTCAAGGGAGTTCACTAATGGCTTTGCATTCAACCAAACTAGGAGCACTTAACATCTTTTAAAATTGATTGTTTAAAACCTGTATAAATATTAAAAACTAAACAGAGCAAGGCTTAAGTGCTGATAAACCAACATTTAAATTTGAATATCAAAAACAAGATACTAATGATTTGTTCTTTTATCACTTAAATAACATTAATTTCAAAAATTAATATGCTCTAATGATAAAGTTTAATTTTAAACATTTCTATAACATTATTTCAGAAACTACATATATATAATAAATAACAATACTTTAACTTGAAGTATAAAATAAAAATAATAGTTTTGCAACCGAGTTCGTAATTAAGAAATAAATTGTATAAATTAAATAGACCACCAAACTGAGAAATTGAATAAAATTACACTAAATAAAAGAAAAACCTGTTGTGTTGTTTCTTATGCCACTTGGAATATCCAAGCTCCATCAAAACCTTCATTTTTCAAATTATTATGGTATTACAAAAATAAAGGCAAATAATTTATAGATGGTATCATGGAGGAAGAACAATTTATTCAATTGAATTTGCCAATAATAACCTAGACCACAAAAGAAGATCCCAATGTGTAGAATAAAACAAACTACTAATACTAGAAAAACCCCAAGAAAGTTAAAATGATGTGGTACAAAAACAGAGAACGCTCTATTCCAGAGTTTCTCGAGCTGTGGGTCGCCAGTCAGTTTTTGGTGGGTCGCGACAAGATTTTTAATTTTTCTGAATATGCTCAGACTTTTTTTACAAACGTGTTATTGACTTTTGAAATTTATCAAATTACCATATAGTAAAAAGAATAAAAATAGAGATATTTAAGAAAAACTGCCCTACTTGGGGTCTAATGAAAATGCAATTAATGTTAATACATACTATGTGTGTCACTTTAATGTGCCGATAAAGCAAAACTAGCCGATTATTCAAATAATATTTTTTCTTAAAAATCAGTGTTTCTAAACGTAGGACTCCCCATCCACACCGTGGTGTTGGGTGGCCCTTACCTTCTACCAACATTTATATTAGCCGAGATCGTTATATAGAGTTTAGATTGCGTTGTGATTTACTAAAAGTCACATTTAACATAAGATAACATACTAACAATACCCAGGACAATGGAATCTAGGAAATGATTTAAAAGGCTTGGATTTTACGATAAAACACATTTATTTACACTTAACACAAATACTACACAAATTTTAAACAGTAGGAATAAATATGTGGCATCTATACAAATTTTAGACAGTTATCATTTATCTTTAAGAATATTTAATTTCAAATTAAGTTATTATATATTTTGCTGGATTCTCAATACTAAAACAATAATCTAATTCATAACATATATACACTGAGAGAGAGCTGGTGAATATCGGGGTAACTGTATCCACTTACCCATTTGCAGACTTTCATCATTCTGGTGGTTGGACGTAGAGTGGACACATCAATCTGGCACTATGAAAATTTTGGGAACTCTCTCAATAATCTCTTGCAGGAGTATTTATAGGCCCCTTCTTATGATTACTCCGCCCACCTAGAATTTCCTAGATAATAATATTGGTCCTGGTCCGAAGTACGGACGTCCCTCAAAAATCTAGGGTTCCCAGTGGTTAGTCATTTGGAGTTTATGTCAAGAGATTAAGCCTTCTGGTTGGTTCCCCCATCTTATTAACATTCACTTTTTCCCGGGCCTTCGTCTTACCCCCTCAATAAATTTTGGGGACCTCTATTCTTATTTCTGACGATTAAACGAAGGGTTTATGTCTGCACCTGGAATCTATGGTTATTGTTAAATATAGCTTTCGGGGGCTATCCTTGGACCTCACACGTTGACCCGATTGAGGAATGTACACCTGGTTAGGCCGATGGACTTATAAAATATAAAATGGTGATGGGTAACTTTTGTACCCACTCAACATTCCTGCCACTTCTCCAAGAAAAAAAATTGAAATATTTTTTTTTTATGCGGATTCAACCTTAAATGAAATTAAATTTTTGGGTCACAGCAGTATCTCTCTCAGCTTAATGTGTCAACTTCTCTAAATGAAGGTAGCATGCTATACCCTAACATTTAAACAACACAAGTTACAATAGAAACACAATACAAGACAACACAATACATTTACAGAAAATTGGTGAAAAGTAGTAGTAAAAATTTGGTTTTTCTTAAAGAGATAAAAACAGTAATAACTCAAAATTTAGGTTCTTTTTTCAATGGGATAATCCTTAAATCTCGTTAGTCTATAAACATTATTACTACTACAACCAAATATTTGAATTTCTAGAATATATAAAGCGTTTTACCTGAAACCTGAATAGCATAAAATAAGATAAAATAATAAACAGTTATTCATAAAGAGTATTAATTCACTTATATATGAATCATTCTAAAAATTAAGGAAGTACTAAAAAAAAGTTCACTGGATTCAATGTTTTCTTCCTTTTGCACAGTTCACTCGACTTCAATGATACTCAGGTAAGCTAAGTCACTAATGTTCGCAGGATAACTATAGCACAAACAGTTTGAGAACTGGAGCAGTTCGGAACTATTCGGAGTACTCGATGGGGATGTTGAACAGTTTTATCAGTAGATGAATGCTCGTCGGAGCACCCCAAAACGTCCGTTATTGGATAACCGTGTGCACCACAAACACAGAGTCCTAGCACTAAGTTCGATGCCGAATCTAGTAGTATGTCTTCCTTCAGCAGTGGGAAGTGGCATGACTCCTCGTATGGATAGAGATGCAGTGGACAGTCATATATGCCGATTGGCATGAGGTACTAACGGTTGACTTTTGAAGCGAAGGATGAATCGTAATATGCACCCGCGGTCGTACCGCTGTGGTTCAGCCATAAATGCCGGTTGGCATCATGAGGAACTAGCAATGGGTGGTTTGAGATGGAGAACCCTTCTAGCATCCTGAGTGCATTCGAGGTTGCAGGTTGCTCCTGAACAGGCACCGCTAAGGGAGGATGCCAACGTTAGGATGAAGTAAGTGCTCTATAAAGCTTAAGCAGGCGCAAGGTTCAGTCCAATGGAAGGGCATCTTCCCGGCTGGGGATGGCCCATATGGATCCGGTGGAGTCGGTTACCGAAACTGTTGTCCATAAGATACCCGTGGTTATTTCAGGCAATCACACAAATTCATAGAAGTTTCTGGGTGTGACCCCCATTTTTTTTTTGGTTCACTGTAATGGGCTTGCATTGGTTATCAGCCCGATTACCCAAGTTCCAGTCTATAGGTTCAGCTGGTTATTCGAGATAAGGTTGCAGAGGTTGAGTTCGACCTCATTTCTCGAAAATGTTCGTGGTCTCTGACACAGCGTATGTCATTAGAGAGCTGTGGGCTGTAAGCAAGGGTTAGTGGACAAACAGTGACCAACAACACCATCTCTCTCAAATGTACATAGTTTAAATTTCATTTTCTTACTAATATTAATTCATTCCTCATATTATTATTTATTTATATTCCTTTATATACAAATTTAAAAGCATTTAATCACTTTTGAGATCAATATTAGCAAATTTATCTAGTTTAATTAATTGCTGTTACTCAAACTAATGTCAGCACATTTTTTTTTTATTATACTTCTCGCCTACACTCAGAACCTCATTTTATTATCTACCCTGAATGTTTCATAAGGCTTGCACTTTTAATATTAAAAATAAATTAACACAATGCACATACAATAATTTAAATTTGAAACATATATACACACTAACAGAAAATTCTTTAGCTGATTTGAACTTTCACCTTTCATTAATTTAACCGACAAATTATCATTAAGACAATACTTTAAAAAGTCATTTACGGACTTTATTTGTCCTTATGTCTTACTCTGTCAAATCTACAACACTAAGTAGAGTATCCATCCCAACTGTTTTATATATTTACAAATTCAATCTCAATCCTGTTTGGATTGTTTCTTTTTTTTTCCAATCATCAATTCATTTGCAATTTTTAACGTACAATATGTTCATAAATGTGTTTCATTTTTCATTTATATCATTTTATTACCATTAATGACACATTATTCAACCTTTCCTTCAACCATTATGTTTTCTCTAATTCATTATCGTTGTATTCTTATCATTCGTTTAGATATATTCATTTAGTCCTTGGGATGTTTGTCCCGTTTTTATCAAAGTATCCTAAACATTCGCTATATACTTTCCAATACATGCTTTTTCTCTGCCCGAATTTCGTGTCTCCGAGTGCCCAATTATCTCGCTCTTTTTACGATCACCTCCCCATTGTAGTACAGTGTGATTACCTTCCCCTCCTGTGTGAAACGTCTGTGTCGGGCTGGCGCGGTTGTGAATCGACTAATTCCCACGACAAATTCATAGCTCTGGGGTACTAGTAAGATAGCTTTTGCACTCATGGTGTTTAGCGGTGTCGTTTGATCCCTTGAAAGGCCCGTATGTTGTCCGTACACTTTTCCTTGGCCGAAGGGATGTTACTAACATTGGTTTGCACTGTGACAGAGCACATTTGAAGAGGCAGTCGTTGGACAGCACCTCGGTAAAATTTTCGTATCGTTCCCTGATTATTTAATTGTTTTCAAGCATTCCTTATTTCATGTCTCATAGGGATCAAATTTACATTACTTTTTATTTTGCCTCTTTCTTTGTATGATTATTTAGCACTTGGGATTACCTCATAAGATTGTTGCATGTTTAAGAGTCTTGAAACCTTTTATATTCATGGCAATTTTTTTTTTCAAATTTTAATGCGGTTTACACCGTGGAATTTTAGTCCTTTTTCTTTTCATTTAACGCGCTATGATTTTTATTTGTTTATTTATGACCTGATGTTTATTTTCCAATATTTTAGTTGCATAGGAATTATTATTTAGAGAAGATAGGATATTGAATTGCTAATAGGAAGATATTATTATTGAAAATTTTAATTTACCATCGTCTCAAGAATCCTGTCGGTTAATCCGACGTCGTAAGTTATTTAGTTATGTTTTTTCCACAATTTTCACTATATGTAGTTTATTAGAATAAATTATGTAAGCAGATTCACCATTCATTAATTTCCGGTTGATCAGGCCGTATTTCAATGTCTAGTGAACCTCAGAGAATTTATTAAATTAGTGTGAAATTTTACATATTTGCATTGAATAAACAACACATAAACAACATATACACCCCATGGTACCCTGTGGTATATATGGGTTTATCTTAGCTGTTTTTCATTGATTATCACTATTTTTATTACACTATTTCCACATTTATTTATTAAGTTTCCTCATTTATTTTTTGTTTATTATTTTTTATATTTAGTTGGATGAGTTGCACGGTGTTTATAGTTATATATTTTTGTTGTGCTATTTTTTGTTTAACTTGAAGAACCTGACCCGCAGGTTTTCCATATATCTGTCTGTTAATACTTGTTCTCGTTTATTTCTCCTTTTTTTCCACATGCATTAAATTTTCTTCAACCCAATTATTCCTAATACAATTCAGTACTCTTTGTAATAGGTACACATTATCAATCGCAAACTTACAGGTTTATATTTGATTCTATATATGAGTAATTTTTACATTTATGCAATGGCTCAATTTTTCCCTTTTTATTAGAATTTTGATGATTATTCATTTATTTTGTATTACAATTTAATCTTTTTTTTTTCTCTCATCAATACCTTTCCAAGATTATTTCTACTAACTTATACACATTTTCCCGTTCATGTCGCAGTTATTTTCCTCTCCGCGTTTTATTTCTACAATTACCTATCCGTGCTGCTTTTACTGTACACGACAGTGTCGCTTGCTTCCCGAGGTCAATTGTATACATAATAGCGGGTCGACCTATTGAGCATGCCGCTCCAGGGGTTTCGACCTTGAGAGGGGTTGGGAATATTCTGGCGGTGACGCTTCCTTTGCTATTGGGGGGTTTGGCAACAGGTATTGAGAGAAAATATTATATTCTGGGATTTGGATTATTAGTTAGAAAAAAAAATCAATTGACAATTTTTGTAAATATCAATTATTTGTATCGTGATTTTATATTTCTTAATCACCTTTTAATTTATCCGCCATTTTATCCAAAAAGGTCAGTATTGAGGATTGTCCTTCTCGGACTTCTTCCTCCGGTGGGCGCGTGACTCGCTCCGCCCAGTTGAATAAACGAGTGCCCCAATCTTCTGCATGCACCTCCGCCACCGTATTGTCTCTCCGTGGTCGAAGGGAAAAATCGCGTTTTGGCAGATTTTCGTTAATCTGTTTCCGTTTTCTTTTGGGTTTTGGATCATTTGTTTGATTGGGGTCAGAATTACTTTTTCCATCATCCTCTTTATTTTTAGTTTCTACTACCTGTGGTGTAATATTGTTTTGTGGAGTATTTGCCTGATTCTCTGTATTGGTATCGCGATTTTCTGTAACTATATTTTGATTTCCCGTATCAATTCGATCTCCATTATCACTTTGAATATTTTCAGACATTGTGGGTATGTTAGGGGAGTTTTGTTTTTCTAATCTGTTGGTACCCCGTCTATTATCAGACATAATGGGGTAGGGAGTGTAATCCCCTTCATCAAAGACAGCATGGGGTAATTGTTTGGGTAATGTCTGTTCTATATTTTCTGGATTTTGTTCATTAATTATTAGATTGTCATTTCTTGAGGTATAGGGTATAAGTCGTGAGGAATGAACCCTCATTAATTTAGCCCTTGGGTTATTTATCTCTTCAATAGAGTAATTTACTGGGGTATGTTTTTCTATTATGCGAAAAATACCTTTAAAATTCCTTTTCTTAGGTAAGTGACAGTTCCGGTCATAATGGGGTTGGTGTAGAAACACTAATTGCCCTATTTGAAATTCCCTTAATTTAGCATTTCTATTTTGATAGTTCTCTTGGTTTTCAGCTGATTTTAAAAGATTTTCGCGAATTATTCTCTTAATTTTAGCCAAATTTTGCATCCTTGCTTCTATGTACTCAGGGTAAGGGTTATTGATATCTGACATTGGTTTATTATTATGGTTAATATCATCTGGTAGATCAATATCGTATCCGTATAAAAGAAAACTGGGCTTTTCCCCGGTTGTAGAATGAATTGTGTTGTTATAACACATTTCAAAATTTGGGAGTTCCTTATCCCATTGTAGGGTCTCTCGCGCTAAAATTGATATTGTTTTACGCAAGGCTTTATGACTGGCCTCATTAGTGCCATTTGTTTGGGGGTGGTATGGGGTAGTATATAATTTGTCTATACCTAATTTTTCTGCAGTTGTTTTAAAAAGCTGAGCTGTGAAGTTTGTCCCACAATCAGTTAGTAAATATTCCATTTTCCCAAATTGTGTGATGTAATTATATAGTTTTTCAGCTGTATTTATCGCTGTTTGATTTTCCATGGCATACAATTTCATGTATCGCGTAAAGTGGTCAATAACGACCATTATATATTGGTTATTCTGCGCAGTTCGCGGTAATTTTCCTACAAAATCTATCGACGCGACCTGACCTGGTCGATCTGGGATTAAGTTTCTTTGAATTGGAACTTTTTGCAGTCTATTTGGTGACTTAAAACCTATACATTCTGTGCAGCTTTGCACGTAATTTTTCGAATCAGAGTACAGATTATCCCAATAGTACTTTTCCTTAATTTTCTCATAAGTTTTAACATGACCAAAGTGAGCACTGTGAGCATTAGCTAAAATCACTGGTTTTAATTTGTCAGGGATAACTATTTGTTCTACTTCGTTAGTTCCTATACTTCTTTTTATCAAACCCAAGTGCATGATTAGGTCATTATTAATAAAGTAGTTGTTTTCTGAAGGGGTTAGTTCTTCTGGTCGTGTTTCTATTTTATTTCTAAGTAATGCCAATTTTGGATCATTTTTTTGTTCTAATATTATTTCCTGTAAATTTGGCACATGCCTAACTAAGTTTACGGAGTGGAAATCCCTCGAGAATATATCTGCCGCAAAGTTTTCGGCTCCGGGTATTCGTTCAAAAACGTAATCAAATTCAGCCAAAAACATAAGCCAGCGACTAACGCGATTTGCCGGGTTTGGTAGGTTCTTTATGGTTTGCAGGGATGAATTATCACACCGAATTATAAATTTTGTTCCATATAAGTAATGTGTATAGGACTTTACACTTTCAACAATAGCCAATAGCTCTTTATGCATTATGGAATATTTTAACTCAGTGGTATTTAATTTACGTGAAAAATAGGAAATAGGATGAATTATACCCTGTGAGTCTTTCTGACCTAACATCGCTGCAATAGCGTTATCTGAGGCGTCGGTTGACAAAATGAACTGTTTATTATAATTAGGATGGGTTAAAATAGGTTTCTTGGCTAACCAATCTTTTAGAGTATTAAACGCGTTTTGTTCTTTTTCCGTCCACACAAATTTATTCTTTTTCTTTGTTAATTCTGTAAGTGGAGTGGTGATATCACTATAATTTGGCAAAAATCTTCTATAGTAACCGCATAAACCTAAAAACCGTCTCGTTTTCCGTACCGTGGTTGGACGCGGAAAATCTTCTATTTTACGTAAATTTTCGTCCGTGGGAGTGATACCATTAGAATTCAATTTATGCCCTAAAAATTTTATTTCCCGTACACCAAATATACATTTTTGGGGATTTATAGTCAACCCAAATTTCCGTATTCTTAAAAACAATTGTTTTAATTTACCGAGCATTTCCTCAAAAGTATCACTTCCTAAACAAAAATCATCAATATAATTTGCGATATTTAGTTCTTTGATATCTGCCACAAGCTTATCGGTTAATGCTTGTAAGACTCCCGGGGAGAAGTTAAGTCCCTGTGGTAATCTTTTATAAGCAAAATTTCCGAAAACTGTATTGAAAGTAGTTATGGCCCTGTCCCTAGGTTCAAGTGGGACTTGAAAAAACGAACTCTGCAAATCTAAAGATGCGAAAAATTTTGATCCTCGTAATTTCTCTAACAGGTGGTTCGCGATGGGCATTTGATATTTTGGAAACTTAATAGCTGCATTAGTTGCGCGGTAATCTTGGACAATACGATAAGTAGGTTTATTTGGACTGGAGGTGCCTTTCTTTACTAGAATTACAGGGTGTCCTATGTGCGAATCAGACCTTTCAATTATATCCGCTTTTAACAATTTTTCTAATTGAGTTTGCAATTCTTCTCTCAGCGCATGTGGCACTGGATAAGCCCGTTTACTTTCAATTTTAGAATAATCAACTGAAAAATTTGGTGAGATTTGGTCTGTTAACCCTATGGTCTCAAGATTATCACTAAATATGTCTGCAAACTCTTTTAATAGGTTTAATAATGAGTTTCTCTGAGATGGTTGTAAATGATTTAATTTAAAATTTTGGGGATTGAACTCTCTTATTCTTCTTTTTCTTATATCCTCCATTGTCCTAAGACAATCTGGCTTAGAAATACTCGCGATTTTAGTATGTTTATTTAAAGATATCCTATCCGATGATTTATTTACTAAAGTTAAATGGGCTTCCTTATATTCATCTACGTCAACTCTCTCATTTTGGATTTTTATGTCAGGGTTATTTAGGACAGATGTGATACTGATTGTATCACCTTGCTTAACAGGACCTTCAATTAGTACAGATACGTTTTTTATTTGGTTGGGTTCCAGAATGCATTTACGAATTAATTTTGCGGAATTTCCCTGCATGTTATTTGTTGAGGGTACTGCATTTGCGTCTCTTATCTTCATAGTTAAGTTATTTGATTTTAGAATCTTTTCGTTAAAATCAATAATGAGTGAATGGGCTTGAATAAAATCAAAACCGATAACCAAAGAATAATTGGCATGGAAGTCCTGCTCAACTACATAAAATAAATGGGAGAAATTTTTATTGCCCAACACAATAGGTAATTTAAAAGCACCAGTAATATTTAGCTCATGGCCTGTTATTGCATTTACTTTCAGAATTTTGTGTATTTGTTTAATTTTGGGGTCGTGTTTAATCTTATCAAAAGTTTTCTTTTGTATTATGGATACACTCGCTCCTGTGTCCAAAAGACCCATTAAAGTTTCCCCATTTATTTTGATATTTATTACTGGTAGGAAGAAATCATTTTGTGTGTTTACGAGTTTTGTATTTACTATGTGTGCAGTGGGTTCGCAGCTTAGTGAGGGGTCGATTTGATTTTGCACATTATATTTTTGAGAAGTTTTTAAAATCGACCCCGACGGAAGTTTCCCTGATTTCTTATAGGAGTTTGTACATACTGAGAATTTTTAGACCACCCCACTCTTTCTCTACTTACACTACGGTTTCTTTGCCCTCGGTTAAAATTATTGTTGGGGGAGAAAGCTCTACCTCTGTTATCCCGTCTCTCTCCATCCCCGATCCATCTATTAGTTTGGGGTCTAGTTTGAAAATTTCTATATTGAGCCCCACTTGATCCCTCATTATATAATCTGGGTGGGTTTTGTCTATTCGTCAGACTGTTATAAAAGCAGTTTCTAGTTATATGGTTAGTTTTGTGACATATTTCACATTTAGTTTTAAAATTTTGGG
The DNA here is from genome assembly GCA_024610705.1 of Tetragnatha versicolor. Lineage (NCBI taxonomy): Eukaryota > Metazoa > Arthropoda > Arachnida > Araneae > Tetragnathidae > Tetragnatha > Tetragnatha versicolor. The sequence goes on along the minus strand of JANDEH010000002.1, from coordinate 35,847,759 downwards.
AGGAATTTTCTTGCGTATTCTTTAATTTTAATCCCTCTACTTCTTTTGAAATGCCTGCTATGAGCTCGTGGGTGTTTTGTATGTGTTGGTTGAACAATCCCTCGTTTGGGGCTACAGCATTTAGCATTTGGGGTTGCAATATTTTACAATTAGATTCTAAAATCTCTAAAAATTTTACGGCTTCAATGATGGTTTTGGGGTCTTTTAGTAGAATATGAGCTTTATACTCGTCTTTCATTCCCTCTATGAATTTTGTTAATTTAGTTTGTTCAAATAATTTAAGCACAGGGGCTGAAGTAATGTCTGCTTCGCCAAAAAAGTTTTCTGTGGCAATTTCCACCCTGTTGGCGTATTGCCTCACAGTTTCAGAGGGGTGCATTTTTATTTTTGAAAATTCACATTGTGATGTGGCTCTGCTTATTTTTGCCTCAAAAAAGTCAATGATTTTTCCTTTGAATTGTTTATAGTCCGTTTCGTTGGACAAACTGGCTGAGTTTATCAAATGAGTTAAGGCCTCGCCTCGAAGACGCGACTTCGCAATGATTAGCCTTTCCTCATCCGAAAATTCTCCGGAATTCGTTAATTGTTCTATCGTGTTAAAAAAATATTTTGCTGTAACAGCAGATGCATTGTCAAAAGCGGGAATTAAGGTTTGGAATGCGGTTAATTTTGACAAACTGGGTGTTTCCATTTGGGAATTTGTCAAGGGGGTTTGGGTTTCAGGGGGTGCCATTTTCTTTATGTACTACGCAAAAATTTTTTTTGTTTTATCTTCACTAATAAGCATCTAAAAGTCCCTTTCCTACTCTCTTTCCCGAGTTATCAGTTTAAAATATTTATACACACAATTTATAATGCTATTTTACCCTCATTTGCATTGGTTAAATAAGTAGGTGAACAATTGTGTCAATATAGTAAATTCATAATTTGTATCCAAGTCTTCCCAAATCATTCAATCTAGATTTCCATGACATCCATTCCCTCTTATAACTTATCAATGATCAACCCACTTTAATTTAGTTAAAGGGAACGGCACCACTTTTGTTGGGTGGCCCTTACCTTCTACCAACATTTATATTAGCCGAGATCGTTATATAGAGTTTAGATTGCGTTGTGATTTACTAAAAGTCACATTTAACATAAGATAACATACTAACAATACCCAGGACAATGGAATCTAGGAAATGATTTAAAAGGCTTGGATTTTACGATAAAACACATTTATTTACACTTAACACAAATACTACACAAATTTTAAACAGTAGGAATAAATATGTGGCATCTATACAAATTTTAGACAGTTATCATTTATCTTTAAGAATATTTAATTTCAAATTAAGTTATTATATATTTTGCTGGATTCTCAATACTAAAACAATAATCTAATTCATAACATATATACACTGAGAGAGAGCTGGTGAATATCGGGGTAACTGTATCCACTTACCCATTTGCAGACTTTCATCATTCTGGTGGTTGGACGTAGAGTGGACACATCAATCTGGCACTATGAAAATTTTGGGAACTCTCTCAATAATCTCTTGCAGGAGTATTTATAGGCCCCTTCTTATGATTACTCCGCCCACCTAGAATTTCCTAGATAATAATATTGGTCCTGGTCCGAAGTACGGACGTCCCTCAAAAATCTAGGGTTCCCAGTGGTTAGTCATTTGGAGTTTATGTCAAGAGATTAAGCCTTCTGGTTGGTTCCCCCATCTTATTAACATTCACTTTTTCCCGGGCCTTCGTCTTACCCCCTCAATAAATTTTGGGGACCTCTATTCTTATTTCTGACGATTAAACGAAGGGTTTATGTCTGCACCTGGAATCTATGGTTATTGTTAAATATAGCTTTCGGGGGCTATCCTTGGACCTCACACGTTGACCCGATTGAGGAATGTACACCTGGTTAGGCCGATGGACTTATAAAATATAAAATGGTGATGGGTAACTTTTGTACCCACTCAACAGTGGGGAGCAATGCAAATTTTAAGAATTTTCTTATGAAATGATGCAACTGTAATTTATCCCATATTGTTAAAAAAACAAGTTAAAACCCTGTTTTTAAGGGTCAAATTTCAAAGTTTTCTTCTCGGGGAGATCCCCTTTTTACTGTGGGGATTATTGTAACCCACAATTAAACTATTTTATACGCTCAAATTCAAATATTTCCTTTTAATTTTCAAAAAGTTTAATTTATCTTCTAATACATGCATGTAGTAATTTATTGCCGTAACAAAATAGTTGGTGAACATCCCCCAGTCAAGAAGTTAAAATTCTGTTAAGGGTTAATTCTGTTTGTTTCTAAAAAGTGAGTCGCGATGTTCAAAAGTTTGAGAACCCCTGCTCTATTCTATTACTTAAAAAATTAGGTGAAAATCTTCAATTCGATATATGTGAAAAATATCTCTAAATCATGCGTATGTTTCTAAACATTTAGTCCTTAGGTGAGTTTACAATCGAAACCTTCTAAACAAGAAAATCCTTAAACAAAATCTTCCAAGAAGCCAACAATTATTCATCAACCTAATTAAAACCCTCCTCCTAAAAGTATAGCAACACACATCGACACACCCATCGCAAAGGTGCTGCTCACCACACGATCCTTTACAAAACAAAGTTCGGCCACCCCTGTTAGAAGAATATATCGGGAGTTCCGAGAGGGCACCCGACCGTGGAGAGCATTCCCACATCCCTTGGTGAAGAAAACGCTTTGGGCCTCATTAAGGAAAGACAATATGCGTCCGAGACTCAGAAAGGAAGAGGTTTAATTGCTGTCTTTGCATTTTTAAAGAGCAGTTATCCATTCCCCCGATTCAATGCACATTTCGGAGAAAGATGATTTGATTGGAGTCGTAGATGGAGTTTGGATAGTTTACCTAGTATGGCTCGAGGGGCAAAACTGGCTGTCAGTTTCCTTTTATAATCCGCGATGACTGTATTTTCCCGGTACCACCAAAATGCAAAATGTATGTAAAATTCTCTTGTAAAATTTGATAGCTTTTAATCAATTTGTAACAGTGTTTATCAACCTTTTTTTATCCCCTGCCCACTTGATCCTTTCTAAAACTCTTACGTTCCCTGGTATAACAATAGTATACCCATATATATTTTCTAAAAAGTAAACATATCTTTAAATTTCAAATACTATATCTATTGTTCTATCCATCTATTATTCTATTGATCTATTGCTCTATCAAGTTCATTTAAAATAGAAAATCACCATTTAAAAATGAAAAATGGCAGGTTTCCATGACTAAACTATGCCTGGAAAGCTACTGTCATTGGATTCTGTAAATCGAGTCTAGAGTTATGTTTGAGGCTTTATGGAATAGTTGTGGAATGTTGGAAGGCACACGCGTTTTTCTGTATAGATTGAACTTTATCTCCTTCATTTAGGAATATAGATCGTCAAAAAATGTAACAAAAGTATAATAACCTACGCCAATTAGAGAAAATTAAACAAGAATTAAAATATTCAAGTCTAAATATTTGTTCATCTAACAGAAATAAGAGAAACAAAATTACTCTTCCTTTGATGTAAAGAGATGTTTCAATGGAAGTAAAAGAAGATCAACCTTGATTTAGATCACTAACCTCTTGTTTCCAGGAAACAGGTGAAAATTCTTAAATTTCTCTTTCTGCAGAGAAATTACGCAAAAAAACCTGCCTTCCAATTCCCCTCGAATTTTGAATAACGAACAATTTATAGATGGTAAGGAGAAAGTAGCAAAAACCATTAGAAGCTATAAAACATATTTAAGAAAACGTAAAAACCATCATAAAAGAGAAAGTCCACACACAAGATGTTACTTCCACAAAAAAGTAATTTCTTTCTTAAGCTTAACTCCACAATTAGAGAGAAAAAAGAATGGAAACCAATTCAATTGTAATGAAATGACGGCGGAATGATAGCAATTGATCTTTAGCAATAAATCCGGTTAAGCTAGCAGGTGGTATAAGAAATTTACTTCCAAACGGTAAAAAAATTACTAAAATAATCACAGTAATAAGTTAAATGATAGTTAAGTAAGGGTATTTAGGATTCTCCCCGTTTTCAGTGAAACGGTTGGGGTCAAATTGTTAAAGGGTCAAGGGCCTAATAGGGTTCTTTTAGAGGTCAATTTAATTACGTCTTTCAATTTTAACTGATTCGATAATTTTCCCTCTTTATATCTATGACACCGGATGGAATACAACGTTTAAGAGAGGAAAAAATCACAGAAAAACCTTTTAGACTAGAAGGCTGAAAATTGCCAACGGCATACAAATTTCAGGTGCCCTGAAAAATTTGCAGTGAAAGATCTGTAACGATTTCTGGGTATAACAAAAAACGATGTAGGGGGAAAACGGGGCAATTTGATACAAGGGGCACTTAAATCCACTATCAATATCTCAAAAACTATCAAGGTTATTTAGGTCGTGTTTTACGAAAAGTTACCTTCATGTGCCCAAGTATTACATATGAAACCGTTGAGCTCTGTAATAAGTCTATAAATTTTAGTGAAGGAAACTAACTTTTTTTTGTCAAAATTTTCCAAATGTAAATTTCTAAGTAAAATGCAAAATCTTCCTGAAGCTATTCTTGGAATACCCAGACCTGTAAATTAAAAAAACAAGTTCATCCTTGTTACCAATAGGAGGTATCATTAAATTTTAAAAAACCTTTGCCAATTTTTTTAAATAAAGGTTTTTGTTCAAAAACAACAAATGGGGCAAATTGATAGACTTGAATGTGGAGTACTTTGATACACTCGTGGGGCACGTTAATACACATAAAAGTTCCCATATTTTGCGTTGGAAGATAAATATCTCTCAGCAATTTTTTTTAAAAATCAGTTAAGGGTAAGTTACTACAGTGAAGGATATTTATGCCAATTTTTTATTCTTTGGGTTTTTTTAGTGTTTCAATCAAGGACTCTGGAGCATCTGAGAAGTTCTTAGCACTCTTACAGGTAACTATTTTTAAAAAAACAGTGACAAAGTAGTTGAGTTGAGTTGCAGTTGGTATGTGTGCTTTGCTGCAGGTATCATCCCGGCTTCGACACTATTGTTCCTCTGTTATGGTTTTTTTAGGTTTTAATGGAATCGACCGTAATCAGGAATTTTTCTAGAGCTTTTTGTTTCTTGTAGTTGTTTGATTTGTAGTCCAAAAATAGTTCTTCTGTTAATGGATCTGGGGCAGTAGCTTCTAGCAGTTCCATTCTAGCCGCATAATAGACCGGGCAGTGGCACAGAATATGCTTCCGATCTTCCACCTCTCCACAAATACAATTGGGAGAGTTGATTATGTTGATGCGGTATAAGAGATTATTGGTTATCAACATGTTTGTTCTGTATCGTGCTAGAAGTATACATCTCCTTTCCTGCTTGATGAGTGTTTTCTAATTTGTGGGGTCAGGTCATTTAGGTAATGGAAGTCTTGAAAGTATTACAAAGTAGTACTATAAATAGCCAAAAACTAACCAGCTAATTATTGTCGTATTTATTAAATTTCTGCATGATAGTCGACAAAGATGATTACTTCAGGAGCAACTATACCTATGAAAATTAGCATCTTATTTCCTTAATTAGAGATTCGTTAAAAATGACCATTTGTCAAATTTTTTAATTATTTTAATTTCTGAATGTTTAATGGCAAAATTATTTTTTATGCTTGAAAAAAGGTGTTAAAATATGCTTTAGATACAACTCAATAAAAGTACATTATTTATTTTTCAAAAATTTTGTCATTAATTACTATTTTTGAGCAATTTGTTCATTGTATCAAAACACCCCATGTAATGTATCCGATTGCCCCACTGGTGGGGCACATAGATACAAAATTGATTTTTTATAAAAGTCGTTTTAATTTAATTTTCATTAACTTTTTTTCTAATTTATTTCATAAAATTGGGTCATTCTTAGATATTGAGAATAAAAGTGTCTGAACAAGTCATTTTTTCTACTCGAAAAATTTATTTGAATTTTGCTGTATCAAACTGCCCCACATTCCCCTATGCACGAGAATAAAGAAATGGATTGCTTTTAGTTGATAAAACAAACTTCGCTAAAAACTTTGAAGATTATTCTAAATTTTCTAAATTAATTTTGAAGGTAGATAAGTTTTAAATAAGATTAGAGATCATAATATAATCATTTTGAGTGCTATCCACATAAAAACAAAATTTACTGAATATGAGTAAACGATAACGAATAAGATATAATGCACACCGAATAATTCTTACTTCGATTGGAGTTTTAACCAATGTGTTATTTGAAACAGTTTTTATTGTTTTTGAAGCAGAAGAAATATACTTTCAAATACTATTAAATAAACTTTTTTCTTAAACTACTAGGGGGCTCTGCCCCCTGCTCGCTATCGCTCACCAACCCCCGGAACTGCTTCGCAGTTCTTTGAAGATCGCTTCGCGGTCTTAGCGAGCGGAGCTCGCTTGTTTCATCTCAACTATCCAGTACAACCTGGAACTTGTCTGCTTATAATCTGTTTATTTAGAATAGGCGCCTGAAACAGAATCAAAAACGCTCAACAATGCTTAATAACGCTCATCAGACAACTTCAGAGACCGATTGTTTCTACAGTATTTTAACTACTTCTGCTTAGGCTGACTTGTCATTGCAGAAGAAAATTTTTTCGACGATAATTAGAATTATAAATGCTTCTAATACATTACGTCTCAGGCCCTAATTCTAAATGAACAGAGTGTAGTTGATGATCATTTAATATCGAAACTTCTTATCTCTCAAACTTTTCTATAAATTAATTCGGATCATTACCACGAAAATATCAAAATAAAACTATTACTGAAATATTCCTTTTTAAATTATCAATAATTTAATGAATAGAGGGCTACCGCCCCCTGCTCGCTTACGCTCACCAACCCCCGTAACTGCTATGCATCTTCACAGATCGCGAAGCGATCTGTAATATCTGCAATCGATCTTTAGCAGAGTAAAACAAACTTCCCGAAAATCCTCTTCTTTTCATCGGCACAAACAACACTCAATAAAGTTAAATTATTTATTTCTCAAGTGGTTCAAAAAATATCGAAGTATCTTTAAAAGATTATTAACCAAGTCTATACTATAACGCTAGCAAACTTAGAGCCAAAATCTGCACCTCAAAACTTTTAAATTTAAATATCCGTGCTCGCGACAATCTAGTGAACAGGCAAATATAAAATTTAAAAACATGAAACACGTCTGATAAAGACCTACTAAAACTATGAAAAAAATAAAACTTTGATGCTTAATAATTCCAAAACTAATTAGAATTTTTTAAAGAACTAAAAGCCAATCTCTTTCTAAAAAATAAGAATATAAGTGTTTAAAAAATCATATTGATACCGTGATTAGTTTTCATTTTAGATAGAAAAAAACGAAAAAGTGTCAAAAATTTCCAAAATTAAAAAATTAATTACTCTAAACCAAATTCGAAATTCGAAAAAAGGGCGACGTAGTGCACATCTACATACTTCAGGGTATTAGGCTGCAAAAAATCATAGTTGTGCTGCTAATAGATTTCGCTGAACTGGATTACGCGGCGAAAAAAGAAAAACTTCAACTTTGACCTTAAAAATACCCCAGTACTAATTATCACATCAGTTAGCTTTTTGTTCGAGAATGTGCCCCAATTATTCCTCTACAAGCCTTTCAAATTTCATAAATTTCTATCAAGTAGTTTTTGCGATAGAAGAGTTCAAAGAGTCGAAAAATTTTATTTTCTGAAACAGCGGCGGCGGCAGCGGCGGCAGCGGCAGCGGCGGCAGCGGTGACAGTAACTTTTTTTTAATATAGAGAGATGAGTATCTCTCTATATTAAAAAAAGTTACTGTCACCGCCGCTGCCGCCGCCGCTGTTTCAGAAAATTTTATTTTTCAACTCTTTGAACTCTTATATCGCAAAAACTACTTGATAGAAATTTATGAAACTTGAAACGTTTGTAGAGGAATATTTGGGGCACATTCTAGAACAAAAAGCTAACTCATGTGATAATTAGTTGTGGGGTATTTTTAAGGTCAAAGTTGAAGTTTTTCTTTTTTCGCCGCGTAATCCAGTTCAGCAAAATCTATTGGCAGCAGAGCTATGATTTTTTTCAGCCTAATACTCTGAAGTATGAAGATGTGCACTACGTCGCCCTTTTTTCGAATTTCGAATTTGGTTTAGAGTAATTAATTTTTTAATTTTTGAAATTTTTGACATTTTTTCGTTTTTTTCTATCTAAAATGAAAACTAATCACGGTATCAATATGATTTTTTAAACACTTATACTCTCATTTTTTAGAAAGAGATTGGCGTTTAATTTTTTAAAAAATTCTAATTAGTTTTGGAACTATTAAGCATCAAAGTTTCATTTTTTTTCATAGTTTAGTAGGTCTTTATCAGACGTGTTTAATGTTTTTAAATTTTATATTTGCCTGTTCACTAGATTGTCGCGAGCACGGATATTTAAATTAAGTTTTGAGGTGCACATTTTTGCTCTAAGTTTGCTAGCGATATAGTATAGACTTGGTTAATAATCTTTTAAAGATAATTCGATATTTTTTGAACTACTAGAGAAATAAATAATTTAGCTTTTTTGAGTGCTATTTGTGCCGACGAAAGGAAGAGGATTTTCGGGAAGTTTGTATTACTCTGATGCTAAAGATCGATTACAGATATTACAGATCGCTTCGCGATCTGTAAAGTGCTGAATAGCAGTTACGGGGGTTGGTGAGCGTAAGCGAGTAGGGGGCGGTAGCCCCCTACTTCCTTTGTTTTGATATTTTCGTGGTAATGATCCGAATTAAATTATTGAAAAGTTTGAGAGACAAAAAGTTTCGAAATTAAATGATCATTAACTATACTCTGTTCATTTATGATTAGCACCTGAGACGTAATGTATTAAAAGCAGTTATTATTCTAATTATCGTCAAAAAAATTTTCTTCTGCAATGACAAGGCAACCTAAGCAGAAATAGTTAAAATACTGTAGAAACAATCGGTCACTGAAGTTGTCTGATAAGCGTTATTAAGCATTATTGAGCGTTTTTGATGCTGTTGCAGGCGCCTATTCTAAATGAACAGATTATAAGCAGACAAGTTCCAGGTTGTACTGGATAGTTGAGATGAAACAAGCGAGCCCTGCTCGCTAAGATCGCGAAGCGATCTTCAAAGAACTGCGAAGCAGTTCCGGGGGTTGGTGAGCGATAGCGAGCAGGGGGCAGAGCCCCCTAGTTTCTTTAAGAAAACATACACTTGATTCTTCAACAAGGAGTTTGGGGAATTTGATATTTTTTAACATAATCCTTGAAATCTGTAAAATTTTGAAGGTATAAATATTTGCAGAATGAAAGTATTTTAATTAAATCATGTGTACAAATTAAACAGATATAACCATATCAATCTTTAAAATGAGATTATATCGTAAAAGATTGTTTTACCAATTAAAAAATGTCTTTTTTGGATTAAAAGGCGATAGAAAGATAATTCACACTTGTATAAAAATAAATAGATGCAAGCACTATACTTAATTATAATGTTTGGTTAAGGTTTCATGGCGGAAGGATATGATATATTTGAATAAAGCAAGGAAAAAAAGAAAAATCATTACACCTGAAATAAGTTCCCTTGACATTTTAATTTATTAATTTTTATTTAATTACTGAATTTATGTTTTCTGAATTACGTCGATATCAGACCACTGGAGTCCATGAAATTTTAAATGTATAAATGCTTTTAAACTGGAGAGATCGATGTACAGGTGATTTTGAAAATCGAACATTATCATCTAACAAAACCATACCAAGAACAGCTTTACTTGAAAAATTATTAAAACTTTCAAACTGAAGAAATCGATTGATTGTAAATATTTTAATTTAGGATTAAAATTTTATTCTAAAAGCAGAAGATGCCTTTTAAATATTACATAAGCACACAGGTAAGGGAAAGGTTTCATTTTGCTCAGAAAGGGGAAGGATCAAAAATCCCCAAAACATGCGTCCGTATTAATGAACGGCCTCAAACCAAATCAGTAAAATAAATATACAAAGAAATGTGACACAAGAAATGGAATGCATGTGACAGAAAGGATTGCACAACTTTTTTTTTCCGTATCAATCCGGACAGTCAGTCCTGTTTTTTAGAGCTATCAGCACCTTTTTGAGGGTGAGGGTTAAAAATTATGAAGAAGTTTTGTGTCAAATATCGAAAAGACTGATACTTCATGTTTCAATATTTTTAAAATGGTTGAGTCGGTGGCGTCTTAGCTTGGGGCATCTACTAAAAGCTGCATCTGAGTTTTTTTAATGATGAAAAACATTTGGTCTGCAGAAAGTAGATTCAGTATCTCTTGTTAATACAATCTACTAAAATGTTGAAGTTAAAACTAACTTATACAAGGGCAATTCAAGGGAGAGGGGCTATGGGGCTGTAGTCCCCCCTAGAATTAAAAAAATTCTTCCAATTTTAGCACAAATTTCCTCAATAATTAAATTGTTTTCCCATTTTTTCCATGAATATAGGTAAATATAATAGCGGATAAATGATGTTACTTTAAGAGAAATGCTTTAAAATTTGAAAATTAAATCCTTATAAAACGAAACCCTATTGGAAAAAATTTTTCTGGTATTCCATAAACCAGTATGAATTATACTGGATCCAGTATCATTTATACTGGTTCCAGTATCATTTATACTGGTTCCAGTATCATTTATACTGGTTCCAGTATCATTTATACTGGATCCAGTATAATTCATACTGGTTTATGATCCAGTATAATTCATACTGGTTTATGGAATAACAGAAATTTTTTTTCCAATAGGGAAAGGTCATGGCAATATCGTTTTAGGTACCTCAGCCCCCTAGACAAAAATCCTAGATTCGCTACTTAACTCATAACTTTTGAGTGTGTTAAAAAACACACATATTTTTAAAAGATTTAGAAAAAAATCAATAAAATTTAGTGTTTCTGGGAACTTTAACGACTGAATGAGACCTCAAAAAATTATACACCAAACCCAGGACGACATGACATCCCTCAAAACGAAACCGCCCAATAAAATTCGAAAAAACATTCAAAAAGAGAGACAGACAACAGTTACCTCTCAGTCGAGCAATGCCATCTCCCGAGCACTCTCCAAACGAGAAAAAGCGGCAATCAGCGATGATGATGATCCGCGATCGATGCCGGTAAGAGCGCTTTTCTTCTCCACAACAAAGGTCTCGACAACACACTTCTACTACTGGGTCAACGTCCCGAGAGACACGTGGTAAATGAAGGAAGGCGATTGTAAATTACTAATAATAATAATGCGAATGATAAAAATGTTTGTAAGCGAAAGAACCCGAATTGGATCAAGGTCAGGCGATAAGGAGAGCGGAGGTCCCCTGAGCAGGGCCCCACGACACCACTTGACTCCGACGCTTTTGTTCTTTTTGTGCAGCACGGGCGGCATTACAATGCACACTCTCACACAACATCCATTCGAAAAGGAGGGAATCTTTTATTTTTAGAATCCCCCCATGAGCAATCTTTTCTTTTCGAGAGGAAGATGCATTCATTCTTGTAATGGAAAAGCGGCGGGGTAAACAATTCCGGAGGTGCGTTTGGCGCAGTTATTAGTGCCGTTAAAAAAACATTTTTGTCCCAAGGAGAAAACTTTATTAATTTAATGTTTTAGTGAACTTTCCCACTATATCTCCTGGAATGAACTCAAAAAGTATTACATTACGATTATAGTGCATAGTCCAACCGCCACGAGAATAACTTTGAGAGAAAGTTCAAATCTAAAGGATAGTCACACAGATTTGAACAAAACGTTTATCAGCGTTTAGAAGTACCATCACCCCAAAAATTGAGTTTATTACCCAATCAGAACCAACTCCTCCTAGGGTCATGGAAGTAAGGTCTACCCCTAGGTAAATGAGCCTGGAGAATGCACTGAAATGATTTACAGCGCCCCTAGCGGGAAAATTAAAAAGTTAAAAAATTAATTTAAAAAATAAAAGAGATAGAGTAAAAACCTCATTGAGAGAATTGTTGCCAACGTCATGAAGAACTCACTGAAAAAAATTCATGAAAATATCTTGAACATTCGCCGCGATATTAGCATGTGAAAATAGCATAGAAAAAGAAAAAGTTCGTATAAGGTAAATGTGGTTATACATCACTTTAAGGAAAATTTTTGCTTAAATTCTTAATAAATTCCAACCTATTTGCTTGGAAACGGTTATCATCCTATTTTTAGGTTAATTGGATCTTCTTCTTTCGATTTTACCATTAAAATTTTCAATTATATTGGGTTAAGTATTTTTAAATAATTTTTTAAAAGTACTCCAAATTGCATCTATAGTGGCCACATAGACGTAGCTGTTGTATCTATGGTGGACACCTCTCTTTTTCTGCTATTATATGAGGGGTTTATGCATGAAATTGAGGGGGGGTTTTGGTATAGTCGTTTAGTTCTAATTAAATCTTCCTTCCCAACGAAAAGTATTTTAGATCCAATCAAATTAACTTTATTTAAATAAAGACTTGATAGTTTTCAGCCCAAAGTCTTACGCTGTAGCTGATTTGAGAGGAATTTAGCATGTAATTCAATGTTTTAGAAACCATGGTTCCTGAAGCCAGAATGAAACCAAATTAATACAACACTCATTTTAAAGCACGTTCAACAGTTTATGAAGAAGAACTGATTCAAATTAAATATTAATTATAGTTCTATTAGAAGCCATTGCAGTGACCACTATTGGAAAATCTAAGATTGTGTGTTGGTAAAGTGGCCACCCCCATAAATCCTCGTAAAGTCAAAATTTTCAAAAAAAACTTTATTCATTATCATTTTATACACTCTTCATTACATTAATATAAATTTAAAAGTCAATCAAACGGTAATAAATGCAAAAAAAATCAGTTCCGACATACCCGTTTCCTTACGCGATTCAATAAGCCAAATCAACTTTCAGTCACTCGGCCGATGTTGTTATTTTCAAATATTAAAATATCCTTCCCATGCTGATCTGTGGTATCGGTGGTAATTTACCAGCTTACCTGATTGTACAATCAACTATGTTTATGAATTTTGACGCTGTTTGATGCATCTAACTCGTTCTATTTAAAATTAATCAGCTATGTGGCCACTATTTGGTAGTGTCCACTATACCCACATTTACATTATTTGCAAATTTTTTTGATTTTTTGATTAAATTTTGTGTTCCTTAAACTAAAAAAACACAAAACTACAAAATAACACTGAAAAATTTGCAAATATGCGAACTTTTTCTTTTTTGACCCCTGAAAAAGTGCTATTTTCACATGCTAATTTGCTAATATCTCCGCAAATACTCAAGATATTTTTATCTAATTTTTTTCAGTTAGTTCTTCATGACGTTGGCAACAAGACTCTCCCTGAGGTTTTCGCTCTATCTCCTTAAGTTTTTAAATTAATTTTTTTAACTTTTTAATTTCGCCGCTAGGGGCGCTGTAAGTCCTCTCAATGGATTCTTCAGGCCCACTTACCTAGGCGTAGACCTTACTTCCGTGACCCTAGGAGGCGTTGGTTCCAAATAAAAGCCGTGCAACGCAATTTTGAAACACCCTGTATAATGTATATGTTACGGTGAATGTCCGAAATTTGGGGAATGTCCAATTTCGGACATTCACCGTAACATATACATTTAAATTGAGGGAAAAGTTTTTCAAATGGTACATTCATTCTCTCTCTCATACTGAAAAGTAGCAGCGAAAAAATAAAACTCCTCCCAACAGAAAATTTAGCTAGTAAACGAGTTTATAAGGAGAAATTCTATATTTTCTTTAAAAAAGTTACTTGGCATCTATGGAGGTTTTATTTTCGGAGTTCTATTTTTATTTGATTGATGAGTAATCTTTTTCAACCATTTTTTATACAATAAACCCACAACTTTCAAATTATGGCTCTAAGTAGAGGTAGATGATTTGCTCCAATTTTTTCCTTTAGTTTTCTTTCAATTAAGAGTTATAATTTAAGCCATCAATGAGAAATAACTTCATGAGGAAGACTAAATTGAGAACATCCATCTTTCAATAAATTCAAACCCAACTTTTCACAATGAAAGTTTTTATTCCGCAATAAAACCAATAGACGAGAAGAAGTAGCCTTTACAGGTCAAGTCACAACAATAGCAAATCGGTTTGAATGATAAAATCGACATTCAAACTTAAAAAATCGTGAAACTTTCAGAGATATTATTAGAATTTTTGTTTTTTCAAATAACAATGGAGAATTGCAGCATCTCTTAAAATTCTAAGTATTCAACTTTAATTTATTAAAAATTCTCTCCTGATTCCAAAAATACGCTTGTCTTTTACCACTAACTTTTTTTAAGGTAATTATGACATATTTTAATACCGAAAGCTCCTAACAATGTGACGTCACATTGTTAGGAAATTCCTCTCTTGGAAATGTGGGAAACACCGTTTTCATCGAAACACTAGGCTGTAAAAAAACTAGAGCTCAGTCTTTCCAGTCTTTCAAAGCGGGATGATAACAACAAGCGGGAGCAAGGCACATGTAAAGTCACAAGCTGTTTCAGCTAAGACAGAAAATAAGCCATTTTTAATTGAAAATAACTTAAAATTAGGGCTTTGAAAGGTAAATTAAAAAAAGGTTTTTGGAGGTTTTAAGTCATTCTGAATACATTAAGATTTAAAAAAATAATAAAAGAGCTCAAATCTCCACATCCTATATAGGAAGTGGTCACGACTGCGACACTTCCTCGACACCAGGTAATTAAAACGGTGCTGTCACCAGGTTCTAATTGCAGTGGGGGTGGAAATACCTCGGCCGCATCCTTCATTCCACAAGGAGTGGAAAATAATGAGGGCTTCTGGCTAAAAATACGCAGATGCCACGGAGATGAGCGAGAAAATATGCATGGTTGAGTGTCATTTACCTCAATCAGATATTGTTTCTCCCTGTTTAAAAAAAAATACTGAAGTGCTTTTAATTTTAAAGTTATTTGGATATTGACGCATAGTCCCGGTTATCCAGGAACAAAATCATTAAATAATCAAAAATAATGAAAATTTAGCAAATATTTGGAATTTTTAATCGACAAATTTTGAGTTAATTAGAATGATGTTAACCAGAAGTAATGATATATATGATGTTGATTTAGTGTGTGGAAAATACTATTTTATATGGTTACTTAGTTAGTGATAAACCTAAATTTTACAGCTAAAAAAATTTCAAATTCCCAACAAACCATTCAATTTTTACTAGCTTTAATACAAAACTTTGTAAAAATATTCCGTTGGAGATAGTTTTAAAGTCTAGAAAAAATCATCGTCAAAATGTCGAAAAAGCAGAAGAATCTCATTACTTTTTTTATGAAATCACGAGTTCGAAGTTTCTTGAAAAGTTAAGTAATTAAAAACATCCATGGTAATTTAAAAAGGTCTGTTAACAATGGGCAATACCACTATTTATTTTTTATTTTTTTATTCGATAGAGGTACCCTAGAGCGGAATATACGCGCAAAAATTTTTTAATTAATTTTTAAAATAATTAATTTTTTATGTAATTTCAAAGTTCGACTTTAAAAAAGGGCGTTAAATCGTCCAATTTCCCAATATGACGTACTTAGGGGCCGTTCAAATATTACGTAAGCACCTAAGGGGGGAGGGGGGGTTGCTCATTGCTTATTTTTGCTGACAAGGGGGGAGGGAGATATGAGTGATGCTTACGTAAGATGGTGCATTTTCAAAAATCTCTTGTTTCTTGCATAAATAATTTCAAATTCAACCAAAAATAAATGTAACAAAAAATTGAATTAGGAAATCTGACGTAAGCACTTTTTTCTAGAGATGGACCACCCTAATATTTTGAAATTGTAACCCCGAAAAGTAGTGTTTCGACTGATTTTTGAACCCTTAGGGTTACACCCAAAAAGGACAGCTCCTTGTACGAGTCACCTAATTTTCAAGGAAAAAAACAGTACTTACTTATAGGGATGTCAAAATTTCGGGGGGGGGGGGTCCGGCAGTGTCTTACGTAATTATGGTGGGAGGGTTTGAGGTTTGCTTATCTTTGCTGACAAGGGGGGAGGGGGGTTAAAAATGACCAAAAAAGTGCTTACGTAATATTTGAACGGCCCCTTATACCCTATACATTGATTTTAAACAATGCTTTTAATAGTTTAAACAAATCAAAGTCATTGTTGGGTTTCTCGTTAAAGTATGTATGAGTCATTTGTGACGTACTTATACCCTATACAAAGACAAAGGGCTTGGCGATTTTAATTTTAAATATTTAATTAACTAAATTTTTTTGAAACTTTTCATGTGGATTTTTGGATTTAGATCTATTTCCTTTACTGGAACAATGCATTTTTTTCTGTTTTCAAAAAATGATGGTATTGCCCATTGAAGGGCTTGTTGGATGAAGGGGCTATGTTACATGGCCTGTCCCAAAAGTAATGAGACTGAATTCCCTAATTCTGAATGGAATTCAGTCGCATTACTTTTGGGACAAGCCTTGTAACATAGCCCCTTCATCCACCTCATCATGTTTGAGGTAAATAACTTCCAGATTTCTTAACATAATATATTTATATGTTAAAGATATTTTTTTTCTGCTGTGACCCCAGCAAACACTTTTTTTATTAGAAAAGGAATTATTCAGCATCATTTTTTATTGGGGAGTTATTTGGATGAAATTATTTACAAGCAAACGAGATTATTTAATCCGGATCTTTTACCGGATGTTTTACAGGATGGGAGTTGGTTTGTATAGAAATTGTTTTATCATTATTGTTTTTATCATTTAAAAATCCAGTCCCTTTCACAGCCTGAATTTCTTTAAATCAGTTAAAGACCTTCCTTACTTTTACAGTGTATACATAACACTTTACTGAAAAAAAATGTTTATTTAACAGGAAATGCAAAGAAAAAATTTTTTGTAGCATTAAAAAATTGATTGATTTTGATAGAATAAATAAATAAAAACTATACGGTTTATCCAGAATAATATACTGAAAAGTTAATTTAAATTTAAATGAATAAAAAACAGCTCTTTGTTATTTCTTACACTACAGCCCCGATTACACTGTTCAACAAATTTGACCTTCAAAATTTTTTCCTTGATTAAAATAGTCATTTCTTATAGATTTTGGGTCGCGGAATACGAAAATCACCATTAAAATTTTCAATTGACTCGGGATTTTCGGGGAACAGCCCCTCCCCCTATTTACGTTTTTCGACAACTTTATAACTTTAAACTCGATTTTCAGGGTCAAAAAGCATTGTTTTATTCTTTAAATTGCCCCCAGGTAACAAGAAATGTTCAAATTAATAAAATATGATAAATTTATAACAAATGAATATGTTTAAGGGGTAATTACCCCCCTAAAAATACAAAAAAAATAGCTAAAATCTATAGATTTTTCTATACGCTATTTTTCCTCTTATTTTTTACGCAATTCCCGTTTGAAGGGTCCTAACCCTTCCCCAAGGACCCAAATTTCATGACAATATACAGCAATAATTTCTACTAAAAGGGGCTGAGGTGTTAGCCTCCCAGAAGTCCCCGCGGAAGAGTTCAGAAGACTTCCAGAATCGCGAAGGCGCTCGCGAGCTCAGGAATTAATATTGATGGTTTTGAAAAGATTACAAATGACGTTTTTCGTATATTTTGGGTCTATCCTAAGTAGAAACTCTTCAGTTCTTTAAAAACTGACCGGTTTTAGGGAGTGAGGATTCCATGTTTCAAGATGTTAATAGATGCACGGCTGTGGATAAAAATTAGGGGGCATCCCCTTAACACGCCCGTATTCTACTCCTTTGAGTTTATCATGTTGTAACTTTACCATATGATTCCTTGTTACGACATGTAGTAAAAAATTTGATATTCTAATCCATCTGGTTAACTTACAACGGTCGTAACGTGGCTTTCCAAACACCAAGCTGGGTCGCCATTTTGCCGTCCTAACAGAAATAACTAATCTGACTACTATAAGGTAGTTTCAATAATTATAACATATTTCATGAACTTAACTCTTCAAACAATAAAAAAACTGATTTTGGTACAGAGAATATTGGTTTAAAATTGAAATATCATTTGCTTCAATCAGCAATAGTGCTGCCATCTATAAATCAGAACGCTAAATGAAAAATCCCTTCTGATTATTGGAACTCCAGCAGACTATTTTAAATACATTAATATAACCTTTAATCTTGTAAAAAAACTTTTTTACAATGAAAGAAAAAACTACTTTCAACTGTTGCTTTATTGAAGCGATATCTGCTTCGGAAGTCAATTCGTCCATTACATCCAGATCCAGCATTCTAGATGAATGAACAAGCCGAGACCGCCGATCGACGTAATCCAGAGGTTCTCAAACTGTGCTCAGCGGAGCCCTTAGGGCTCCGCCAAGCATTTCCATGGGCTCCGCGAAGAAATTTGAAATAAATACATTTTTTGATAAATTCTATAATTTGCTTTTCTCTGAAATGTTATATAAATAACTTTCTGTAAGGTGTTGGTTAGCGTGTCTGGCTACGAGCATCACTGACCCAGGTTCGATGCCTCGCGGCTCCTGCTTGGGTAGCTGGTCATGGGTCAACTCAGCCCTTCATCCTTCCGGGGTTGATAAATGAGGACCAAGTTTACTTGGGGAATCAACTGGGGGTCCAGCGTCGGCATAGGCGCCGACTTTAATCAAATATTGGGGGGGCCCAGTACTGGACAATGAAGATATTAGTTATTCCATATAACAGCGGTCCTTAAACTTTCGATCGTCACTAATGCTAGACATCTCCCCCCCCCAAGAATTTGAACATCCAAAGGATTATTCCTAAAGTACACCTAAGGAGTTACTCAAATTATATTTGACATTATGTTAAAATTTTACAATTACTCGAAGTATAATAAGGGGGTCTGGGAAATTTGAAAATTTGCCTCAAAAAGTAGTGTTACAGCGTTACAGCTTATTTTGAGAAATTTTTGGTTCCACCAAAATATAGCAGTTCTTTGTAAAACATAGAATTTCTAAGGAAAATATTACAACTAGACACGTCAAAATTTCGAGAGGGGCTGGGGGTCTTCCCCCAGAAATAATTTTGAAATTTGTCTCTTTAAACTAGTGTTATTTATTTGAAACTCTCAAAAGGTAACTCGATCGCGGACCCCTAGGAAGGCGCTGGGGACCCTCGGAGGTCTGCGGCCCACTGCTATAAAAAATTCGAATAAAAAACAGCGCAATATTTTTAAAAAATTTAATCGAACACAAAATATTAAATACCTATTGCGAAGAATGAAAGTGGATTTATACCGCCTTTAAAATCAACTATACAGAGCCGTAACTAGACATTAGTTTCGGGAGGTATTTTGACTTAATATTTTTTCTGAGGTACCTACTTTACGAGTACTTTTTTACTTCAAGTGTTAAGTGTTAGAGGACTTGCACATTTGATATTAATTTTGTTGAAATTAATTTCAAAATTTTATAAACATTGAAAATTCCAAGCGAAGCGATATTTGAGGGCCCTCCCCCCAAAATTTGAAAATTTCCACCACAAAATAGCGTTTTATCTTACACCCTTAGAGCAGGGCTCATTTAAAGAAGCAGAATTTTTAAAGAAACCCAGTAGAAAAAATAATAAATAGTAAAATAAACAGCAAAATTTTAAAGAGGGTTTAGGGGTTCTACTTCAGAAATACTTTGGAAATTTGGCCCAAAAAGTAGTGTTTAAATTCATTTTGTAGACTTTCTTCTTATTTTACACAAAAGGGGGATCACACCTCAAAAATCACGGAAGTTTCAGAGGGAAACGGTGCAAAATGGATTTTAAAATTTGAGGGGGGCTTGGGGGTCCTCCCCCAAATTTTTTTTGAAATTTTTATCCTTGAAAGTAGTGTTTTAAGTCATTTTGAGACCCTTTGAGGAGACCAAGTTAACGGGACCATAAGAACGACTTCCAATACATTCCCTTCTTTAGTTCATGAAAGAAAATGGGTAGATTTTTACTAAAAATATTGGGGGGGCTTAGCCCCCCTTCTTCCAACATTGGGGGGGCTCAAGCCCCCTCAAACCCTATGGAGTCGGCGCCTATGAGCGTCGGGCTAGCCACTCGGCCTGGACACACGCTAGTAATTAGCACCCCAGGCCCAAAAGGCTACAGAAACGGAGATGGGCACCGCCTGATGGGCCACTAGGCCCGGGCAGACTTTGATTTGATTTTGAAGGTGTTGGTAAGGTCTGCTGGTTTTTGCCTTTTTCAGGTCTTTTTTGGTTTACCAAAACAAGTTAAAACCCTGTTTTTAGGGTCGAATTTCCAAAACTTTTCTGGGGGAGGAACCCCCAGGATGGGACGGTTTGGCGCTGGCCGTTTGGGCGCCGGCCTGTTTCGGCACCAAATGTTTCTTCTACTAATTTTTAGAAGAATTATGAGAGTTCTATTTACTTTCATTTTATTTCTGCCGCTGAAACGGCCGCTCCGAATGGTAGCACACCAAGGAACCCCATTCCCCCATCTCTCAAATTGATTACTCAGCACCTTTTTTTATAAAGTTCAGCAAAATCATAATCCTACTTAAAAATGTATGTCCAAAATTCGGAGTAGATGTACCAAAACCAAGGGAAAACCTGTTTATAGTATAGTCAAATTTCCAACCCCCTCCCTTTATAGCATTTGGAATTTAATTACACAAAACGTTTCTTATATTAAATTCTTTAAGATGCAAATTCTGCCAAAAAAATGTATAAAAAAGAGAAGATAACATTGATCCTATGGCATGGGATGGGAGGGGATAAGGAATGATTTTGGGCCCATGTGTAAATAAATTTCGATAAGTACCCCTGACGTATGGTCTATCAGCCCCCCAAAACAGATCTCGATTTCAAAAGAAGTAACTTCTAGGAAAACAAAATTTACAGATGTATAGATTTCTGTATGGAATCCTATGTCCATGCATCTCCGGTATAATGATTAAAAAGTGATACCTATATTATTCAGAAATTTAAAATAAAGATTTACATTGTATCCAATGATAAAATATAATTGGTAAACAAAATATTCCATATATCCCGGGGTGTATATTAAAGGGCCGAGGGGGCCCAGCCTCTCCCCCGGAAAACCGGACTACGTATAACAAAACAAGTTAAAACCATGTTATTTAGGGTCAAATTTCCGAAATTCTTTTGGGGGAGGACCCCCAAAACCCCCTATTGTACTTGAAACTTTATTATTGTAAATTTTTATAGTAAGTTCGTTAAAATTAAAATCCTACCTAAAAATGAATGTCCAAAATTTGGACAATGATATACCTAAAACGAGTTAAAAAACTGTTTTTAAGGATCACATTTCAAAATATCTTCTGGGGAGGAAGGAACCCCAGACCCTTCTATTTTACTTGTATCTTAATTTGTCACAATTTTTCTTACAAATAAATTATCTTAGATGCAAATTATACCTAAAAATGTTTTTAAAAGCTACATTAAACTGTTAAATATGCATGGGAGGGACTGAGATATAATTTTGGACCCCTCCCGAAATAAATTTCTATTATGCTTTTATTTCTAGAAGCAATGGGTTTTATGTAATTTGCTTTTATACCTTGAAAAATTTATTTCGGAAAAGGGCTCCGCGAAGAATTTGTCTCTTGAAAAGGGCTCCGCGACATAAAAAGTTTGAGAACCCCTGACACGTAATCTAATAATTGTAAAAGAAAAATCTCTCTATTCTAAAAAAAAGTTTTTAGTGAACGGTTTCCAGAGAAAGGCTTTTTAATTACTGAACCGAATGACACATATATGGTATCAAAATGTCCGGATTCTTTCCGGATTTCCGAGTAAGCCCTTCGATTTTTCAAAAAAATTCTCAATTTTAAAATATTTCCATTTTTTTAGATAACGGATAAGGTCGCAGTTATAAAGCAAGTACTGTCAATCAAATTATTATGCATCCAATCACAACGTCCGATTGACGCTTTATTTTAAGATGAAACATGTTTTTTCACCTTTTAAAAAAAGTACTTTCTTGATGAAATATCACTCAAAGACTGATAAAAACATGTTCTAAAAACTTATATGAACGCCATTTTATACTAAAATTTCACACTTTTTGTCCAATATTTACAATTTTTATTCTGATTTTATCGAAATTAATTGCAAACATAGTGATGTTTTGTCTCTTATTGTTTTCAATTGCTTAAACGGTATTGTTTAACAAGTCTGGGTTTAAAAAAAATATGAATGATAAACACTAGGCATATTATACTATCGAGTTACTTTAAAATAATATTTTTTGTTTGGTCCGAATATTGATAAACAATTAGAATTAGTTATTTTTATAATCATAGATTAAAAATAATTAAGATGAATATTTTTAAAAACATTTCGTTTAAATTTTTGATAAGTTCGAGTTAATATAATACTCAAACTTTTAAGGGAGATTTATTCATGGAGGGGATTTGAAGTATTTTTAATAAGTTGGTTGACGTTTTTTCTGTAAATTGTTTAATTGTTTTATAAAGTGTGTTAAGTTCAACGAGTTGGAATTTGTGGGAATTGCGAAGCAATTCCAAAAGGTCCTGCGTCAGCAGTTTACGGGGGTTGGCGAGCGATAGCGAGCAGGGGGCGGTAGCTCCCTAGTAAGTAAAAAAAAGATTTTTTAAAAAACGCTTTTATTGAAGTGTTCTAAAAGGTCAAAAATAATTTATTCGGTTTGACAAATAATTTATTGGGAAGCAGAAAATAACTTTTTGGTAAGTAAAAAATAACTGATTTTCTAATAATAATCGGGGCTCTACTGCAATTAACTTTTTCCACGAAAAATAGTTTTACCACGCTAGGCTGCCAAAGAACGCTGATCCAAAGGGAAATCTAAAACTAAACTTTAACCAGATCCTGAACACTATCCCCTTTTAACACAAAACAAATAGCAGTCAAAATGAATTCCCAGTTACAGAATTATATATTGCAGTCAAAAATGCAGTCATGGGTGAAAGTTGCTAAATTTCCAGAACGTAATCAGCTTTAACCTTGGCATTAAAAATGGTGCTTCAACTGTATTCTAATTACATGATTGTTATTTTTCCATCTCGTTCCATTCTGAAGAAAATCATTTGGACATATTCATCTCACAAAACAGGAAACTTTCACCCACATGTATAATGTATTAAAATATAATAGCTTTGATACCCATTATAATAATAAGGAAGTTGCATGTGTCAGATTTTCAAAAACAAACAAGTGTTCCGTATGGTTTTTTGTATGGTAAAATGAAATATCTAGTCAGTTTTTCAAAAAAATGTACAGGTAATTAAATATTTTAATTTAAAAGTCGAGAAAAAACACGTGACTGAAAACGTTTATTGTTTAAACTATAAGATGACGTCAACAATAGTACCATCAACTCCATTGCTTTACAACAATGTTTAATATAAGATGACGTCACATCCAAACTCTTGGTGTTTTCGCGGGCTTTTAAAAAGGGGATTTTTGTTAATTTTTTTGGCAATCAAAAAATTTCTCGATCGGCCTCAAATTTTGGGTAGTTCCTTATTTTTGCAAGAAGAATCGATTTAAAAAATAAAAAAAAATCATGCAACTTCCTCATAGTCGTCCAATTTTTTTATTGGATTCCCTTCAGAAAGAATGATTCTGGCTACACACGTAACGTGCCTTTTGGGCTAATATCCATTCCAAAACACCTATATATCTTACAATTTTTTTCACGTGATATGCAATATGCACAATTAATGTAGTATTGCTGTCATATTTTTGAAGTCATTTTGTCTTCCGTCAATTACTATTTTCTTCTTCTGTTTTAGAAATATTATCATAAACCTAAGCTTTAAGCTTTATAAACTATAGGTATCTAGTGTGAAAAAAATTCATTCGACAAGGCTACAAAACAGACCAATATGCAATTTGAATTTTCATAAAAAATCACCCTATTGAATAGAATGCCAATTTTGCAAACAATTTTACGAGATATACAGTCATTTCATCCATCATGTTTAAATACAATTTACGAAGAACTGGCAAACAAAATTTATTTGGACCTACACTGGTAAATCCCATGAAAATCGAGTAAATATCTTTCTCTTTTATGCATAATTTTAGGAAGAAGGTTTAATTTAAATAAAAAAGCATCGCAAGTAAAATTGATATGAATGCAAAGTCTAATTTTATTATTCTTCCTGTTAAATATAGCAAAAATATTTTAGTTTTTAAATATTCAACTATGTATCACCAAATTTTTATCAGTCAATGATAGAATGGTGATATTTCTACCCTTAATCCATTACGCCCAGTGATCTATTTCTAGATCGCTAAATATAGGGTCATAAATGTTCTCTTAAATTACCATAAATTCACCCAACAGTAACGAAACTGCACATATGGCAAGAGAAAACATCCCTCAATCCTAATACCCTGTGTTTTTTTAGTTTGCTTCTTTTATTTTGTAATAGGGATGGACTAAAGTTCGTCTCGGCTTCTTTGATCGAAAATAATTTGGGCGTTAATGGGTTAAGTCTTCGAAACAACTTGGCAATTTGGTACTTGCGTATTATCTCGTCAACCCTTCAGCAGCCGTCTCCACAGCTACAGAACAGTATAGAATAAATAATAGGCTTGATTCAGTTTTTGAATTCAGCAGCACGGTCGACAGGATAATACACAAGAACTGGTAATTTTTATGGAATGGAGCATTTAGAATTAAACCAATAAACTCATATTCCAGGGTTCAATTTCGTTAGAGTTCCCGCTAATATTGCCATGTTTTTAAAAGCCAAAAAGTAGAAATATTGCTAATTAATTTCAAAGTCATAGTTTAAAATGTTTCATTAGACCAATAAATGTTCAGTTTATCAATAAAAATCAGAAAAATATGTCGATATTTGAATATAATAGCGTTCAAAAAACATGGCGATATTTAGAGGGAACTCTAACGGAATTGAACCTATTCCAGCCTCATTTCCTAACCAAAACATTTACGTACTTAAAAGAACTTCGAGTAATTCAATAGAAAGATTACTAATTCTGTCGGGGTAGGTGGTTGGTGAAGTGGGAGCAAGAGCAACAAGAAAAGTGTATTAGAATTAGAATCAGCTTTTTATCATAGGATAAATATATTTAATTTGTCTAATACTGAATGATTTTCTTTTTCTCGAAATGAACATATGTATAAAGCTTTTTCTTAAATAAAACAAAGAAGTTTTTGAAAGTAAAAATATTTTATTTAAATTTCAATTCAAACTTTGACCTGTGTATTTCACGTAATGTAACTGTAATATGATTGATGTGAAAAATAACATGAAAATAAATTTTCAACACTGATAAAAAAAATATTAAAGCCACTAATAGTTGAGAAATTAGACAAAAAATAATAACTCAAATATTAAAATTTTTAATTAAATTACACTTTTTGATAACTTATAATCTTCAAATAAGTAAAAAAGTTTAGTTAATTTTTTAAAAATTTATTAAATCTAAAAAAAATTTCTTCAACATACAATTCAGAAAGGTCCAATATTTTTACTCCTATTTTTAACTATTTTTCCTACTTTTAACCGATTAAAATCATAGTAAAATTGTTCCCCTAAACAATATCAGCTGTTTTACATTTCATATGACATCGCAGTCATGCTTGTTTTTATTGACATTTGAGAATAAAAAAAATTTTCCCCACATCAGACCTGTCCAATCAGAGTGAGAGATATGCATACGGAGCTAACCACGTGAATCAAGTACCACAACATGTAAAAAACATCAAATTTAAATAGCACGTTTGAGTTATTTTGAATTAAATCTAATAAAAATTTCAATAAATAAATCGAGTCCATTCCTTGAGCATAGGAGAATTAAGCTTCTATTTCAGTAAACGCTTCACCGCATTGAATGGCGCGAAGTGTAAACACAAACACACATGTCACTGAAAACAAAAAATAAACAAAAAACGAGGATTCCAGGCACCTTTCGCCTACGAGAGAAACCGGTCTTATGAAAATTGAGAAATTAACTCGTTTCAAAGACGCTCTTTTTCCACGTACATAGTTAATCAAAAACAAGATTAACCATCACAGCACATGTAAATTTGAATAAATTATGCAAAAACAACTATAAATATGCAAAACATGTTACTGACCCATCTTGGGAATAGGCGCAGAGTTACTGTCCGCCATCTTGAATATTCTGCTCTCTTAAATCGAGAGCCGGAAGTTGACGGAAATACCAAATTGATTAGCATCTATAATAGTAATTTGGCAATTTTAAGGTGCTTTCCTCCTCCCCAGTTTTTAATATCATTTTACCTTTTTTCTTCCAGTAACTTGGAAGTCTCGCAATGGGAATGCCCATTTTCAAAACTTTTAAAACTTTAAAATTTAAAGGATTTTTAAAATGACTTTAAAACTAGTTGAACAAGCGTAATAAAATGCTACCAAGTACTTTTATGTAATTTTGTCAAAATAATTACATATTTAATAGAATTCTTCCATTTTTAAAAGAGTTTTTCCCTTTAAAATGGTTTTAAAATCTTAAAATGCAATCGCAGTGTAGTATTTATACACCAATCAGAGGATAGCGAATATTGGCTGCGGGCTTGCTCTCCATGTCACATCAACATGGCGGACCCAAAATCTATGTCGAAATTTACGCGTATCATTAGTTCTAGGTATGAATCAACTATGCACGATATTTTTAATAGAGTTGGAAGTCATCTAACCAAAAGAGATGTGTGTCTTTTAACCATTTTATCTGGAACCGGGATCGATGCCTCTATGAAGCGTAAAATAAAGAATGGCAAAGACTTCCTGTATGCACTGTCAAAAACTGGTTACTGTGATGAGTCAAATTTTGCTAGTATACTTGATCTAATGAAAGCTATTAAACGACATGATTTACTACATATGATCCACATGCGACATAAGACGAAAGGTAAAGTTCTTTTGATTTATTCTCTTGTTGATGAGGTAATAATCAGATGCGAACCTAGTGTTCTAATAATGTAAACAATCTAGCTAACCATTAAGTTAGGACTGAAATTGGTAGCACTTATGTAATCCTTCTTATTTTTGTATTTGATCATGAAAATTTGACTGTTAGAATCCCTCTACAGTTCGTTTCCGAATGATTGATTTTACTCAAACTACGCTAAATATAAGTACTAAGCTATTAAAGAATCTTGTAGTAATATTTATATATACATTGCATATATATGTGATTATTCGTTGTGGTTAATTTGTTGAGATATTGTGAAATATTTAACTGTAAATAAAAAAAACACTGATAATATTTTGATTTTATTTTTAAAACTTTGAATAATTTTTATCTTTGAAGTTTTAATTTAATATTGTATATCTCTGGCACCTTTGAAACCAGGGTTGGCAGATTTTTGACATACGACGGTTTTAACCATGGTTACTCCGGGTTAATTCTGACGTTTTGTTTCTCCTCTGATAAATTAAGCAATGGTAGGTATATAATATCAAAGATTAATTACCCTTTATAAGATCAGTGTAATTACGCATGTGTATTTCAATACGCCATACTGAATATTAAGGTTCCGGCGAATATCCACTATCGGATTCCATTTTGCTATATATCCACATTGAAAAGTTAACATCTCATCTTATACAGCAATACATTAAAATACTTATATAAACATCCTAATTCAACTAAATAACTATTCACTCATGCATTTTTAGTAATAGGAAACACAAATAACATACCGTATTCCCACTACTGAAATCTTTCACAACTCTGACTTCCAAAACAAAACAAGAACTGTTTTGAAAATGTGCAGACAAAATTTCTGAAGGAATCTATTCCAGAATGGAATGCCTTGGATTAGTTCCAGCAAGGAATGGTACAGTAAAGCACCGTTTATACGTCTCTCATTTATACGTCGTTTTCGCTAAGTCCCAATTAAGTCAAATAATCAAAATTGTTTTCAATTATACGTCTTTTCATTTATACGCCGTTTTACGTCGGTCCCTTGAAAGACGTATAAACGGTGCTTTACTGTACTTAATTTTCCAATTAATATAGATTATTATCAGCAATTTTGTCTCCTATTAATTATTTTGATAATTAATATTTTGCAGCAGGAATCAAATCTTAGGAATCATACTTTCTAATTACAGATAATTAAATTTTTTTTTCATTAATTCATTAGTATTTTAACAGTTAACTTTATTATTATATTTATATTATTAAGATGAATCGCACATCGCGTTCGTCATTCCACTCGTCATCGCCAGACTTGGCAATCTATCTCTGACTACATCATCTATCCCCAACTGGTTTCGAACTAGGATCAATCCATTGAACCCAATAAATCTTAAATAAAACAGGGTATAAAGGTTGGATCCTAGCCGAGCCCACACCCTTGCCAAAGTTGGTGATAATTCCGCCATCTTTTTAACCCTACTTCAACACACTAGATTTTGCTTGGCGCCATCCTGTTCTGGTTTAGCACTTTATTTCGGTTTGTCGCCAAGTGTGGGCTCTCCTAGGATTTTACCGTTTGGTTGGATCCTAGCAGAGCCCACACCCTTGCCAAAGTTGGTGATAATTCCGCTATCTGGGTAACCTTACTTTAAATACACTAGATCAGTGGTCCCCAACCTTTTTACCACCGTGGACCGGTCAACGTTTGATAATTTTACCGCGGCCCGCTGGGTGGAGCATTGATTGTTTCCATTCTAGATTATTTTGATTTATTAATTTTAATTTAATTGCATTTAAACATGCTTTCAAAATAAAATACAGTTACACCAAAAAATAAATATAAAGTGATTTATAATTCATTTCATTCATTAATTAAGAGTTTAAAACTAGGAATTTAAATTCATTTTCAATGAAATGGTCGACTCGCGGCCCGGTAACATTTGATCCACGGACCGGCACCGGTCCGCGGACCGGGGGTTGGTGACCCCTGCACTAGATTACGCTTTGGGCCATCTTGTTCTGGTTTGGCGTTTTAATTCGTTTTTCACCAAGGGTGTGGGCTCTCCTAGGATTTTACCATAAATTTAGATTTTTAAACTTTTTTATGGATAGAAACAAAAAGTATTTATCCATCACAATTGAAATCTATTTAAGGTAGTACAGTAAAACCTCTCTTGAGCGACCACCCTCTGTTCCACGAAAAATCGGTCGTTAAGAAGGGTGGTCGCTCAAAAGGGGTCATATTAAAAATAGAAAGAGGTTGCTTTAGAACTTAATAAAAACATTTTTAAAACAATTAGTGATAAAAAACACTAAAACAGCTTATTATGTAAGATTCCACTGAAGTCGGCCGATTTAATCATTATGCACTCATCAGACAAATCTCTAAAAAAAAACTTGCAGTCTCATCCATGTTGAATATTTCATTGTGTTCATAGCTAACTAAAAGCTACTCAATTTTCAATCTTGAGATATCTTTAATTTCTTGTTAGAACAAACGTGGTTTTAAAAAACTGTTCTGAATTATCTCAATCTACTCAAATGGTGTACGTATTTAATATGGAATTGACTTATTAAATTAATGGATTTTTAGAACTGAGCTAACTTGATCCACAGTAAAAAAATTAAAAGTTAAATCCTTATTTTCAATCACATTCGTATCAGATTGAAAAATTATCAAAACAAAAAATATATTTAAAAGAATTGCTCTTCTTCCATAATTTTGAATTTTAATGCAAAAACTCCGGTTTATTAAGTAAAAAAATAAGAATTTAAGAAAAAGATAAGAATTCAAAAATGGAACGTGCGTTCTTGTTTTGATTCTTTTTAGGTAAAATAATAATTTGGAATGATGACCCGGTTTTAGTTATGTTTTTTCCTTTCCTAGCCTTAAAAATCAAAAAATATTATTCTGAATTAAAAAACTGGTCGCTGGAGGGGTTTTAATGGTCGCCCATTGGAATATTTTAACATTTAGGAGAATATGGGAAAAAATCCATGCCTGCAAAATCAGGTCGTTAGAAGGGGTCGCTCAGAGAGATTTTACTGTATATATCTTTACCCAGGATAGAGCATAATCAAAGATGCCCTTAAATTATCCTCTTATTTCCCCTAAATTAACTTCTGTTTTGTGATTCATAAGAATAAATTTAATTTATTAAGTTTCTGTTCTTACTTTCTCAAGTTGTTCTTAAAAATGGATATTTTTCAAATTTATTTAATTTTTACTTAATTATTAAAATTTTGATTAATTTTCCTTTTAATTAACTTCCGTTTTTGCAATTTCATAAAAATTCTTCAAATTTATTAACTTTTAGTTCAAATTTTAACTAATTGCCTTGCTTAGGGAACCTACCCATACTACATGACCCATTCAGGGGAGGGAGGGGGTCTTCAAAATACCACGGGGGGAGGGGGAGCTTAGGGTTTCGTCATGTAGTCAATACGACAAAATTAAGCCCAATTAATTATTCAAATTTGCCAAATTAAGCCTAATTAATTATTAAAATTAGACAAATTCAGCAAAATTATTTTTTTTAAACTTTCTGTTTGCAAAAAATGATGGCAAACTGTATTTATGAATTACTACGTGAAAACTAGAGGGGGAGGGGGTCTTGGCATATACTACGGACAGGGCCGTATTTAGGCACATGCAACATATGTGCTATAGCACAAGGCGGCAAATTTTTGGGGGGCAGAAGATTACAACAATTCAAAATGCTACTTTTGGAAAAAATGTACCACACAGTTTTCACTATGGGTGGATTCTAGTTTCTAGGGTTGAGTCAATGGATGGGCTGGCTCGAGTGGATCGACGTATAGGAAAAAGGTCGGTGAGAAAAAATATTTTCTAAATTCTTAATTAAATAGGATTAAATACTAATTTCACCCATTTGGGTCCAAGAGGGGGCACTCTGGACAGTGCCCCCTCTTGGACCCAAAAATTTTCCCAAAATGAGTTAAAACCCTATTTTTACCAGTCAAATTTCAAAAAAATTTCTTGGGGAGGACCCCCATACCCCCCTGCGGTTCCACAATCGAATCTTGCGTGACACTTTTGAGAAAATACCCGAAATTTTGTGTCAAAAGAAAAGTGATGGACCCAAATAGGTTCTCAAAACTAGTTAAAACCATACTTTTAAAGGTCGAATTTTTAAATTTCTTCTGGGGGAGGACCCCCATACCCCCCAGCGGTACCATAGGGGATCTTACTTACGTGATATCTTTTTAAAAATCCCCCAACATTTTGATATTTTGTGTCAAAAGGTAAAGACCCCGCCTTTAATCAGCAGACTTTTAAAGAAACAAGGGGGTATTTTCTTGAAACAGGAAATGAAATAGAGGGGGCGGCAGTAAATCGATATGCACACGGCGGCAAAAACCCTAAATACGGGCCTGACTACGGATGGTCACCAAGGGGGAGGAGGGGGTCAAAAATGGTAAAAATGGGTCAAGTAGTATGGGTACGTTCCCTTATTTTAATCTTTTTTATTTCTTAGCATAATGCTTCAGTATTTGGTGTCTATTATGCATTTTGCTGCAAGGATTCCAAATGTGATTTACATTCTGAATATTAGATCAAAAGTTATTGCATTTTTAAGTTTTTGTGTCACAATGTTTCCTTTCCTCTCCAAACTTCCATTTCTCCCACCTATTTAGTGATTGGTTGTTTTACAATAAAATTGTAAAAAATTGAAAATTAAGTCATAAACAAAGAAAAGTATATAAATTAATATTTAATTATAATTTAATGTATAGTAAAACTAAGGAGCATTATAATTAAACAAAACAATGCTGTATCTTGCTATTATTAGCAGCCTTCTTTTGTATTGTTATTATTAATTGTATTAATATCTGTATCTAAATTGTATTGGGGGTTTTGTCGGTTTAAACCTATGTCAAGTCAAAAACTAGTTTTTAACGGTTAAACCCAACCTTGCGTTGAAACTGACATTTTGTTTCATTTCTTTTTCCCCCAGAAAATTCTTTGGTTTACGAGGAACTTAAGGGTCTCAAAATGTGCTAAAACACTACTGTAAGAGACAGATTTTCAAAAAATTTCTGGGGATGACCCCAGACCCCCCCCCATATTTACTTTGAGCTCACATTGTAAAAATTTAACATTTTGCATAAAATATCAATCAAATACTACTTTTAAGTAATCCAACACTTCATGTTTAAAAATACTCTCGTTAGGGAGTACCTTAAGAAGACGTACAGTCAACCCGGACCCCCAAAAAAAAAACAAATAGTCTAGTTACGGAGTGTACCAGACCCACTTAAAAAACCTTGCCCCTAACCAAAAACTGAAATGACGCCCCTGATTAGTTTTGTAAGATGTATAGCATATAGGCGCCAATGTTTGGTTCAGCCTATAGTGGGCACATTTGGAAATCTGCCCCTGAATATAGTTTAAAGATTACTCTTTCAATTTTAGTGACCCTGGATCCCGTAGAAGAATACCTCAAAAATATCAGCAAAGTACCTCAAAATGTAGAACCGGCAGCGGGTAATTCCCAATTGAATCGTACTCTCAGGATATCCGGCAGGGACAAGTCATCTGAACCAGGTTCTTCCTCAGTGCCCACAGATGAAAGAATAAGCTTCCCAGGCAGTGAACCTCCCGCGAGCAAGAGGTTACGTCGTAGCCAACGCATCTCAAAGCGATCTCTTGTTAGAAATGCTGCAGATGATGGGAACTCCAGCTTACTTGGAGCTAGGAAAAAATACACCTGTGGTAAATGAGTTTTTCTTTTGTAGTACCAAAACTTAGTAAAGACTAATAACAATTTCATTTCGGAACTTGCAAAAAAACTGGCATAAACAATTTTAATAGTATTAAATGTTCAAAATTGAGTAGATTTTCATAATTTCAATAATAACTGGACCTTTGAGAAAGTCTTGACCAGTGGTTCCCAAAGTGGGATCCAAGAAAAAATTTAGGGGTTCTGCGTGACAAATTTTATTTCATTTAAAATTTAATTTTAATCTTTAATAATTATTTTGAATCATCATTCCGCGATCATTGGCATTACAAATTTGGGGGTTCCTCGATCAAAATAGTTTAGGAACCCCTGGTCCTTGTATCCTTGTGTTGTCCACATCCTTGTATCAATTCATTAAATAGAAGCATGTATTTTCCAAAAGATTATTTTAAAACTGAAAAATAAGGTGTTTATTTATATTAAGCATTAAAGTGTGATTAGTAGTGTATTTCTGATTTTTTTATTGGCAATGTAATGTTATAACCTTAACTTTTAGGTTTGTAAAAGAGGAGAGTGTTAGAGAAAATATACTCTATTTTTTAAATATACCATTTTTATTATTGTTTTTCCAATTAAAAAATCTTTGTATTTCTGTATGTATAA
This sequence comes from Tetragnatha versicolor, assembly GCA_024610705.1. Lineage (NCBI taxonomy): Eukaryota > Metazoa > Arthropoda > Arachnida > Araneae > Tetragnathidae > Tetragnatha > Tetragnatha versicolor. Next base: position 35,814,473 of record JANDEH010000002.1, on the reverse strand, counting down.
GTTTGTAAAAATGAGTATTGGGAATGTGGTTTGCCATGCTAAATAGTACCCAATCATTTTTACGAGTTCCAAAGAAGGAGCGTAAAACACAATCCGACCAATTTCTTTACTCCATACACACGGATATTAGTACCCACTTCACCTTCACATTACCCTGTGGGCACCTGTGGTCTGAAGTCATGGAAAACATTTACAAAAATTATGAACAGAAAAGAAAATGCTTGGGTTCAACAAATTTGGAAGAAATTTTAATCTGTTTTCGGACCCTTCTTAAAACATTTAATCGTGAAACCGACCCTTCACAAAATATTTTATACCTTAAAGATGTATTTTAGCGGACCTGGAAAAATTTGTAACCTTCCCCCGAACCTAATAGAATTTCCCCAAACTTTATGTATTACTCCTATCGAGCTGGCAGGGGCTTCCTCCGAACCAGGTTCGTAGGTTCGGGCACTTTTTCCAGGTCCGTATTTTAGTCTAAGTGGACACTATTTTTCATAATACTACAAATCAGGGTTGTTAAGTTTAAAACACTCGTTTTAAACACGTTTAAAACAAAGCAAAAAAAACCTTGTTTAAAACATATTTTTTAGCAAGTTGCTCCCTTTATTTAGGCAACAAACTCGCCATTTTCTAGTGTTGTTAATTCTCTAGTCAGAGCTTAAAAAGAAGTGCTTGGGTACAAACCACCAAATCGCTATGACACAGGCAGTACATTACTTGATAAAGAGCATGATGCTGTGAAGAAAACAAAAAAAAATAATTTAATGAACGAACTGTTTGTGGTGTATTTAAAAGTATTACTTCATTAATCTAATTTCAATTTGAAAAATCAAATTTAAATTTTAAAAAATCATGGGTTTTCTTAGCAATTCTTTGTAGAGGAGGAAAAAAACAAATAAAACGTTTTAAACAAAAAGAACACGTTTAAAACAAATAAAACACGTTTTTTGTTTTTTTTAAAATGTTTTTTCCAACCCTGCTACAAATATAGTCCAAGAAAGTTAAGGGTTGAGGTGGAACAAATTGTAAAAGAAAGTTTGATGGGTGATTCTTATAGGAAATTTTTCGTAGAAAACGATGGTGAAACGTATACCAAAATTAACCTCGTCCTTTAGCCAATATGGCGGATTTTCCAAAATGGCGGCCAATCGTTTTTAACTTATAACTTCCTAAAAAATGTTAATAAAATTATAAATTTTGCTGTAAATGATTAGAATTTAGTAGCAAAAACAATGGGACACTGTTTTTTTCTCTTACGATTTGTCATTTATCCAATATGGCGGATTTTCCAAAATGGCGTCCACTAATGTTTATAATAAAAAAAATTATGATGATAAATTCGTAATTTTTTAGGATATGGTAAGAATGAAGTCATAATAATATTCATATCATTTTCCTTTCCTCAATGTATCAAATATGGCGGATTTTTCAAAATGGCGGACAATCGTGTTTTACTAATATGCTAAAATTCGTTAATAAAATAAAACTTTTGCTGTAAATTATTAAAATTTAGTAGCAAAAATAATGTGGAACTGTTTTTTGTCTCTTACGATAAGTCATTTATCCAATATGGCGGATTTTCCAAAATGGCGTCCACCTAATGTTTAAAATAAATAAATTATGATGATAAATTCGTAATTTTTACAGGATATGGTAAACATTAAGTCATAATAATATTCATATCAGTTTCCTCCCCCTCAATGTATCAAATATGGCGGATTTTTCCAAAATGGCGGCCACTTATTTAGATCCTTTTTAATTTTTTTTCTTAATAATTAGAAATATTAAATGTTATTTGGTAAAATATAAGCAGAATACTTATATTTTACTAAAATTTACTGGTAAATAATGTTTAAGGTAGGTAGAAATTCAAAAATTACCATTTACCACTAAGTTTGAAATATGGGGCCGTCTTTTTGGAAATTATTTCTATGTATCGCAAAATCTTGGTTAATATACTATTTTATAGGTAATTTAATATATAAATACTTATGTTATGCCAAAGTAAAATTTATTTATATGTAAAAACGTTAAAAATAAAAAGGCTCTAAATATGTGGCCGCCATTTTGGAAAATCCGCCATATTTTATACATTGAGGGGGAGGAAACTGATATGAATATTATTATGACTTAATTCTTCCCATATCCTGTAAAAATTACGAATTAATTATCATAATTTATTTAATTTAAACATTAGGTGGACGCCATTTTGGAAAATCGCCATATTTTATAAATGACTTATCGTAAGAGACAAAAAACAGTTCCACATTATTTTTGCTACTAAATTCTAATATTTACAGCAAAAGTTTTATTTTATTAACGAATTTTAGCATATTAGTAAAACACGATTGTCCGCCATATTTGATACATTGAGGAAAGGAAATTGATATGAATATTATTATGACTTAATTCTTACCATATCCTGAAAAAATTACGAATTTATCATCATAATTTTTTTATTATAAACATTAGTGGACGCCATTTTGGAAAATCCGCCATATTGGATAAATGACAAATCGTAAGAGAAAAAAACAGTGTCCCATTGTTTTTGCTACTAAATTCTAATCATTTACTGCAAAATTTATAATTTTATTAACATTTTTTAGGAAGTTATAAGTTAAAAACGATTGTCCGCCATTTTGGAAAATCCGCCATATTGGCTAAAGGACGAGGTTAATTTTGGTATACGTTTCACCATCGTTTTCTACGGAAAATTTCCTATAAGAATCACCCATCAAACTTTCTTTTACAATTTGTTCCACCTCAACCCCTTTTTTGAGCTAACTTTCTTGGACTAATATGGGGCGTTATTTTCATATTTACAAAAACAGGCTCCTGAACTAATTTAATGCGCTAACTTTTTAAATTCACAAATTTATGAGTAGAGTTTCACAAAATTTTACAAAGACAGGACCCTTGTTAAAAAAAAGTCTGGACAGACCCTTGATACTTCTAAAGCATTTTTTTTGCCCAAATTTCATTTGAAATTCAGACATTACACAAGGAACTACTTTGTTTGCTCTCAGCTTATTTCTCCATTGTCAAGAAATGTTGCAGTCTAGTATAGTTGATATTGTAACCTCACAAAATTGACCTTATATTTTCTTTTCTATTTAGATGTTCGTCTAAGAGTCCGTGCTGAGTATTGCAATTACCAATCTGTTCTACAAGGTAATGTTTCCTCTATAAAACCTGATCCTGTGGAACGGCAACTGGAATGTTTTTCTCAAGCTAGTGCCATTTTACGAGCCCGGGACTTAGGCTATATTGTGTGTGACATTAAATTTTCAGAAATAACTTACCTGGATGCTTTCTGGAGAGATTATTTAAATGGCTCTTTGTTGGAAGCATTAAAAGGTAATTATGTATTTTTTTACTGTGGAGTACATTTGATTTCTTTAGATTTGGTGAAAGAAGTCAATTTTACCAAAGTAAAAATGAAAGATTAAATTTTAGTAATTTTTCATTATGAAGTACAAAACATATAAATATGATGTATGGAAAAGCAATTATCAACCACATTTACTCATCACAAAAAAATATTAATTTATTAGCAAAGAATTTACCTTCAGTTCTGTTCTGTTCAACTAGAAAAAAATTTGCATTTTTACCTTTATTCTTATTTTAAACAATTTCAATTATTTATATTTATCTTAAAAGATTTTAGTTTTTTTATTTATTAAAAGCCAAACGCGTATAATTTAGTCTTCCTTTAAGGGGACTCAGTACCTCCAAATCGGTCAAAATAACAAATTAAGGATTTTGCTCTCAAATCGATGTTTATGTTACCGCTAAAGTTGATAATTAGTTAATCTGAAGAATACCTAGGTAAACTTAAGATTAACTGATTTCTGTCGTTAATGTGCGGATTTTTGAGTTTTTCACATTTTACCTAGGGAATCTACACTATAACGGCCTCTTGATCGTTAAAGTTCAAAATAGTTTGTTTCGTTCTATACTTTCTGTTAAAATGTTGAGGTGCTTACTGCGCCATGCGCTTACCCCTGCGCAGTTGGGTTTCAATACGTAGTTTGTTGTCATATTTGGTGTTTTGATTTCAAATTTAGAGCGTAGCACTGGTAGTTGTCATGTTGAATGTTAAAACAAAATAATACAAGCAAGTAAGTACTGTAAATTTACATGATTAAGTACAGTATATTACTACTAAAACGGGTATTTTGAAACAATTGTGTTGAAGCTCCGACTTCAGAGTGACAGATTTCTTTTAACGAAAGCAAATGTCCCAGCTGTTGAAATATCTTTTCAACAAACGTTAATTCAACAATCGCTGGAACCTGGGCAAGGGTTTAACATATGTAATCGATCGCGAATCCTAGCAATAGTTCAGTGCAGGCTGCCAGCCGATTACACCGCGCTTTCATTAAGATTTGCTAGTTTAAGTGCTCATTGAAATACGCTGTCAAATCGAGATCGAAAACCACAATTGATACAAATCTCAGTTGGTACTTTAATATTCTATTATTATTGTTTTTATATTCTAGTTTTAAAATTGCTATTTCATTACTATTTTTGTGGGATTTGCGTGTTTTGTGTAATATGAAAAAAGTACCGATCCCCCATTTTTGATTCGTCATTGTTACTGTTTACCCCCAAAACGAGTTTGGTTATAGTTAGGGCAGGGGGGTTTGGGGGGGCGGCAGCCCCCCCCCCCAACCTCCTTAAACTTTTTATAAAATAAAATAAGATTTTGTACTTTTACGGATCACCCTCGTTAATATGTAAAATAACTGATTACAGGTAGTATGCAGATTAACGAGTGTCTAGTCGGTAGGGTGCAGAATACCTAGGTAATTTCAAGATTACCTAGGTAATCTTAGAAATTGAAAAAAAATTTGCTCTTTAACGGATCACCCTCGTTAATCTGCAAATTACCTAGGTTATCTGTAAATTAACTGATTTCCGGACTTTAACTGTAACATTTATACTCATGAATTGATTCTGCAAATTTCATAGTGATGTGCGAATTCTAAGCTAACAAATTTACAATTTTGATTGAGCACATTTAATACATATTTTTTTAAATAAATATTTTTCAAAAATATACAATATAAATATTTTTCAAAGGCTTTTTTTCTACTGGACTATTTAACTTGAAACTCTGTATATATATTAACCATAGTGTTTTCTATAAAGTAATGCATTCCAATTAGGGATTCAGAGTATAATATAAGGTCTTAAAGTGAAAAATTTGTTTATTTTCATGATATTTTTGAGGTGTTTGGAGAAAATTTGTTTTTATTAAAAACTATTACAAGTATCACAAATATGAATGCATAGTTCCATGGACAATAACATAGATTACGTTGGGGTAAAAAATCATACAAAAATTATCATAATTGAAAACGAAGTAGCGTTTTAAAACTTGGTTAAAATTCCTGAAAATTTCGAAATTTCTTAAAAGCTGCTTTTTAAAAATAGATTTTTTGCTTGGAAATATAATAAAATGGTCATTACAAGTGTTTTGACATTAAAGAATTTCAAAAAATTTGTAAATTAAAGAAAATAAAAATTTGGGTGCTGAGTCCCCTTTTAAATACTTTAGTGTACTGCTTAAGTAAAACATAATTTTTATGCATGGGGGAAAATCTCTTGAAAAATTGAATTCATTCATCAAATGATAAAGCTTGTCCCAGCAAAAACAAATGTTAACCATTTGATATCTTCAATTCTATTCTTTTATTTGCTTAATGCAAAAGAAATTTCCTGTCAAAATGTCCTAAAAACAAAAGCAGAGACTTCAAGTACTACAGAATCCCCGTAGTTTCAACAGTTTTCAACTACGGAAACCCTCCTGACACCGATGTGGCAGAAAAAATGGAGATTTAAAGTAGTTTTGCATAATAAACAAGCATATAAAGGCTTATGACTGTCTGTTTAATATTTGAGGGTTTGACTGTATTTTAATTTAGCAGGGCAAATTGAAAGGATATCAGTATTCAAAACTGTTACTCAAAATAGTTGGTGAACCTCTGTTCTTAATATTTGTTTGACTACTTGACACAATAAGACCATACTTGCCCACTTTTACGGATTGTCCATAATGTTCACAGATTTTCATCTAGTTTTACAGATTAAAGGAAAAATATTTTGCGTTTTTATCCACTCAACTATTCGTGAAAACGCAAAACACTCGCGACGTAAACGATTCTCTAATAATTTTATCTTTTTACTTAAAAACCAAATTCCTCTAGTAATTCCTGTTTTTAGGATTTTCTCAATTTTGGCCCTTTTATTTAATGAAATTTGGGTTTTTTGCAAGTCTTATTCGGATTTGCCTGCGAGTCTTGACGGGCGCTCACCCATAAAGTTGGCTTCTTCTCGTGTTCCGTTCGCAATGCGTAAAAAACAACTTCACAGATATTGGAATTCGCATTGATGTGTTTTAGGCTTGTTAACGTGGAAAGCTTCAAGTTGTAGTTTTGTAATGTTTCGCAAAAAGTTTTATGGGTGTAAGTTTTCAAAAGTTGGCGTATGTAAGACTGAAGATATTAACTTATTCTTGTCAGTTTATTTAAAAATAGAAAATTCACGTATTAAAGTTGAGTTTTTGATTTTTAAACTAGTGCTGCTCTATAAAATCATTAAAGTGACTGAAGTTTAAAAAAATATATGTAATTAATTTGTGTCCATTGTATTACCCAAGTTATTTTGGTAGCTTTATAATTTTGAAGTCTTATTGTGGATATTTTTTCCAGGTGTATTCATCACAGAATCTTTGAAACAAGCTGTTGGTAATGAAGCCATAAAGTTGCTAGTAAATGTTGAAGAAAGTGATTATGAGAAAGGACGAGCACTCCTTTTGAAAAATCTTCACGAGTCAGAATAATTCCAAACAATATTATTACAGATTTAAAGTGGCGAGTACAACCATACATTATTTTATATTTATTTGTTCTCTATAACAAATTAAGTTTATGTTTTTGTTAAGTTAAAAGCATTATTTTGTTGTAGTTATCTTTATTTCTAAGTATAATAACCTACCTAAAGATATTGTATCATTTAATTATTTTTCAGTTCTGTAAAAAATTGCATATTTTTAAGCTATTGTTACTTAACAAAAATGTTGTCATTATTAAACACAAACTATTTGACAGTATAATTGAGTCAATTGATATCAAACATTTTGATAATGACGAACTAATTGTTAAAAAGTTGGGTAACATTTACTTTATAGTGACAATTTATTACAACTAGAGAGGAATAATTCATCTGCGATTTAAAAAAATTCAGTTTTGGAACTAAAAAGGCTATACGAATTTCTTTTATAAGCATGTTATTTCCTACAGTCTTCAAAGCTAACTTATTAGTTAGAGTGAATTTGCAAAGGTTTTCATGAAGTGAATGTTTACTGAAAAAATACTGCAGTATATATATCACAATACAGGCTACATTTTTTACTGTACTCAAATCAAATGGATTAAGTTCCACCATGAAAGATTGATATCCATTTTTAAGAGTCTTAAAAGCAGTTTCAGTTCTGCACACTAAGATTTGGCATATCCTGGTAGATAGTTTTATTTTATTAAAGGTTCTTCCTTTCCCTGGAGAATGTAGACTAAGGGTCAACAACTTGTAGTCCACATCCGGACCGCGGGAGGCTATTCCTTGGACTGCCAAAATATTTTGAAAGTCATTGATATGTATTCTTGCACAATAAAAATTAGTTCATCCACTTATCAATCATCAAATTTCAAAACATTTCCCCAGGCTCTCCTTTTTTAATATAACATACAGAAAAATCATTCAATGGTTTTGAGTCTTAAAATTTAGGAGGGGTGCTGAAATATTAGTACACATGTAGTTTATTTCTAATCAATAAATCAAGTTTTTACTTAGTTTTTCAGGGAGGAATACCAAATTCCTTGCCCAACATGTTCTTGTTAACGGTTGGCCATTTGTTTGAGCGATAGCCTTATGCCTTATCAATGTTTTCTAAAATATTATAAGAGTAACTTTTATTTTAAATAGTGTAGTTGCAATTTGAAACTGATTTATTAGCAATTAACAGCAGTTTTTTTAATTTAAAAATTTGAGTAAGGAGTGTACCCTCAAGTTAATCTTTGTAAAAAATGTGCATCTGAAGATACGAATTCAAAATAGTAATAAGTACCTATTATTTTTTCTCTGGACCTCAATAAAAATTTTCAAAATTACTTGGACCCGGATCTGGGAAAAGTGCCCGAACCTACAAACCTGGTTCAGGGGAAGCCCCTGCCAGCTCCATAGGAGCAAAGGTTTGGGGAAATTCTATTAGGTTCGGGGGAAGGTTACAACTTTTTCCAGGTCCGCTTGGACCCCAAGCAAAATTACTTGCCAGCCCCTGATGTAGACCTTTTACTAAGTGGTTGACCTACCACTTAACTTTCATGGTCAAACTTTCATGGTAGATTTAACCAATGTTTTTCTCTTTGTACCATTCCACAATTATGAACCAACTTGTGCTTCGTTTGATTTAAAGGTAGGTTACAAATGTTTTTGATGTGTTGTGTTTAATTACTTCATTTTATTCTTGAAGAACGTATTGCAATGGAAGGAAGCTATTTGTAAGCTCTATTGGTGGTATGGCCATATTTGTTGAGAGGCTTTTGCCTTTTTATCCCATTTTTGGCAAACTAAAGTTTAATGTATCTTTGTACTGAACTGAATCTGTACATTATATGTAAAGTGTTTTCTTGAATTTTACTTATTGAGTGACATCAGGTATTAAGATGTTGCTTTTGTACAGTTTACTGTTTTGCATAGTATAGTGTAATTTGTTGAAAACAATTTTAAATTTTTGTCAAAGGCATTGTTTTATTTGGATAAATGCTTAATGTACACATGGTTTATTTTCACGTTCATTGATAAGCAAGTTCTCTGTAAAAGATATTGCTATACACTCACTTTCTATTACTGAACTAAAATTTCAGGATGAAAGTTGTTAGGTAATTGAACCATTTACCTAGTCTACCTCAAAAAATATGCTTGAAATCAATAGTTTTATTTCCAATTCTATAATAAGTTTATTTAAATTTTAGAAACTCAAGGAGATATTTCTCACATTACCTCAATATAACAGGATTTAAAACAACCACTTCCATCTACCTCATTTATTTTCAGAAATGCCATTTCATGCCTTACTGCATGTGGCGGGTTACCCCTTTTCTCTCATGGTGTCGAGGTAATGTTTTTATTGAAGGAAGCTATACTTATTCAATTCACCTAACTATTATGGAACCAATCTTCTAGTTCTGTGATACTGAACTACGCATGCGTCTAAAGTTTTATGACCGGCTCGACAACGCTTCCTCAGACAGTGGATATCTCCCCCGTCTCTTTGTGTGGACAAGAGTGTGTAGATATCCACTGCCTGAGGAAGCGTTGTCGAGCCGGTCATAAATCTTAAGACGTGCACATTACGATTAAAGAACGCCTGTTAGATGTTGCTCCAAAATAGAAAGCAAGTTCAGTATTTCTTTGTAAATTATCTTGTATAAACTTGTGATTGAACATCATGTATATGAACCAGTTACCTTGTCTACATTCACTTTGTTGGTTATGAAATTAATAAGTATATTTTCTGTTTTTCTGTATACTTGGACAAATATTTAGTTATAATGATTTCTATTGTTTTTAGAATGTTAGATTGATGTAGAAGGAAACATAAATATGCTAGTTAATAATTTCATTTCTTTAAAAATAGATTTTAAATTTTAACCTAACCCTGATTTGATTGGGATTTAGTGTGCTGTAAGCATCCTATGATTATCTCAATTACATTGATAGAATGAAAAATCCTTACATTCCTTAAAATGTCCAATGCATTCCTGATTTTACATCAAAATATTGTTGGATTTCAACATAATCTCTGCATTCATTAGATCTTGGGGAATTTCTAATTCTTAACTGAAGAAAACATAGAAACATATTTTCATAACTACTGTCTACCTCATTTAGTAAAATTATTCATGCATAAACCAACCTTCTATTGAAAGTTAAAAGGTTTTAATAAGTTAATTTAAAATGATCGGTTAATGCAAATGAGTTCTCATTTTATATAAGTTCAAAGATGTTTCAAATTTTCCTCCTTATCAAGATGCATCATTGCTTACTCAAATAACATAGCATGTGTTACCGCTTATCTATCAGATGGGGTTAGTGCAATTTTTTCACTATTAAGTGATTGTATAAAAGAAACCATGTATATATGTTATCATTATAGCTTTGTATTTTTGCCTAATTTTTAAATTCTAAAGACAGTGCACGTAAAACATGAATGGTTTTCACTTGTTTTGTGAAACTATGAATTAAAATTGTTTTTGCCTTCGACTTTTCATAAACTTAATGTATTTAGTGCATACTACATGTTGTGATTTTACAAGTGTTATACTATTGTCAAAACTGGTGGAAGCTAAAAAGAGGGTGAATATTTTATTAATAAAACCTCATGTGGTTTGCAAGTATTTACTTCAAGTTATAAACAATGTATACCTCAGAATTATTTCTCAATATATTTCAGCCTTATGTAGCTCTGTGTTTTTTAATCGGCAGGAAATCCACAGGCAAGAGTTTTATCCCAATGCGTCTCTTGTTGTGTGCTACCTCATGCACAAAATACAATCATTGATAAATTTATTATCAATATTTGTTTTCTATAAGGTCATTAATTATTTGTTAAGACGTTTATATTTTTAAGTACTGCTGTAGGATGGGGTTCAGTCATTACATTCAAAAATTTAAAAGTATCTTGTGTATTATAAATGCTACTGAGCTATTTTTTGTGACTTCAAATCCTTAGGAAAATTATCATTGCTGCATGTTCTATTGTGTTCAAACATATTAAAATTTTTCTGATAAATTATGCAGCATCTATTTAGGTAGAATTGTAAAAGAATTAGTATGTAGCATCATTTATGCATTTCTACTATTCTTATTCTTCATCCTGTTAATGATCTTTTTTAGGTAAGATTCTTTAATACTCCCTGCCCTGTAAATCCTACAGTGGTACCAAAAATAATTTAATTTAAAACAGGGTTTCCTTAAAATTTCATATCTCAAGACACCTTTTGGGTTTGGCTTGGAGAAGTGATTCATTATTTAATTTTTATTATTAAAAAGTTCTGAAATATTTTTAGTTAAAAAAATAACGTATATTTTTAAATATTTTTTATCATCATACATTTTTGCAAAGTAATATTGGGAGTTAAAGTAAGCTAATTGTGTCAAATATATTCATATGTTCTCTCATATTTTTAGTTTAGGAAACCCTGGGGAAAAGGTAACCTCTTGGTGAGAAGTTTTAGTTTATTACTTAAATATCTTGACTCAAAAGTATAAAAATTTGTCAGCTATATGTACTAGCTAGTATATATCAGCTGAATTTCTTTGAATTGTTATAATACTGAATGAAATCAAGTTTGGGTAGTAGTATCAACATAGTGTGTTCCATCTAACTTGCTCTGTAAAAGTGTACTGATCATTTTTCAAGATATCTCATGCTTTTAATTTTCTATTTGTTTCCTTTCTAACTTGAGTTTTCAATAAAAAAAATGAGAAATATTGTGGATTTTTTTTATAAAAACTGACTAAAGGCTCTGGACAGTTATCTTGAGACACCCTATAATCATGCCATCCACTTGTATCCACCAGAATCCACCCATCATTAATTTTAAACGTCTTTTTTTTAATTGCTAAACAAGGAAAATACAAACCAAAAGTTTTGAAATTTATGGGATTTAATTATAGAAAAAATTTCAAGTCGCACACAAAGTGTCAATCTTAACGTCCAAATTAATTTAAAAATTATTCTAACTCATTCACTTTAAACATTTTTTTATTTTCAAGCTCTATGCACAAATTGAAGACATATTAAACTATTTTAAAAATTCTTCCTTATCACACAACTTTTTTCGTGGAACCCTTCACCTTAGTGGTTAACTAGACACTGATGTCAGGGCGAACATTTTGGACAATTAGATTCTTCCCATCCTCTGGTAATTTCACAAAATGGACAAATGTTACTTCCATGTTCCATGCCTGCTGCCATGTCAGATCCTCTGTCAACTTGGGTGATTAAGATATGGACGTGAAATTTTTTCTTAAAACCTTTTCAGAGTCAATATTACAAAGAATCTGGAATAAGCGCAAATATAAAAACACCCTTCATTTTACAGTTAAAGGGCATAATTGAATCAGTTTTACTAAATATGGCAGAGAAATGGGAAGGGGTTGAAGTATAGGTTAAAAACCAAAGAAGGATCTAAAACTGCTAGAATGAGTAAAGAATGAGGTATTTGCATGAGTGAGGGATTTGCTTGATTTTATACTTTTTTGATACATTATGGTTTAAAACTCCCAAATTTCTGATTTTTAAGTTCAAAAATGTGTTTTAAATAATTTAAAATTCAATTATCTTCTTGCCAAAACGTCAGAAAACGGGCTTCTATTGGATGTCACATCACAGCGCATGAAAACCATTGTGTTGACTGTGTTCGCGTGATAAAAAAACGGGCTTCTATTGGATGTGACGTCACAGCGCATGATTTGTGATTCGAAAGTGTTTTCCCGCTCAAACAAAAAACGAAATTTCAAAAATTTATATCTCAGAAACTAGGCTACGAAAATACTTGATGTAACCGTCATTCTTCATGGTTTTTCATCTACTATTTTAATAAAATTTAATCTCAAAACGTGAGAATACCTCATTCTGATATTTTTCTATATCAATTTCTAAAACTTAAAGAAGTAAAGTTAATACAGGGTGTCTCAAAAGCTTAGTGGCACAGCCACAACACATAATCTGTTTCGATTTTTAAATAATTAAAAACTGCTTTTGGTTTTTCTAACGGAATTCTTTGTTTCAGAAGTTATAAACTTCTGATTAATCAAATAATTTAATTTAGCCTTGAGCCGCATCCTAGAGGTTTTAGAGGATTCAAACCATCTCTGCCCCTGAAATTTTAGCGTTAATGTGTTCATTTTTCCTTGAAAATAGTGCGGATTACTTACACGTTACAATGAGCTATCCTCTTCGGGTGCAATCCCATCAGGGGGTCTCAAAAGGGGTTAAATGTTAAAGCACTATGTGTAAGGGGAAAAATTCACCATCAGGAATGTTGAAGTCTGTTGTTGTCTATGGACTTAAATTCACACTAGATAAAGTTGAAGTTTTTCGGAAAAAAAATTTAAAATTTAAAAAGCTTTTCAAAATTTGTTTGCAGCTGTTTTACTTTTCAAACGGCCCAAAGAGTTTTATTTCATAATCATCCCTTGAGAATTTGTAGAATCAATGCACAATTAGGGAAAAGTGTATTATGCTCTTTACATTTTTGTAGACTATTAATTCACTAATATTTAAGGAGTTCAAGAGTTTTAGCCCGTACAAAGCATTTAGCCCCCTAAATGTTTGTAGAATTAATTGCAATTTAAAGGATTCAGTGAGCTTTAGCCCCCTACAAAGCATCTCATTTCATGATCTTTAGCCCCTGCAAAACTTTTAGCACCTGCTGTATTTGAATATTAAATTGAGAATTTAGAGTCCAATGAGCTTCAGCCCCTACAAAGCATTATTCCCCTTGTATTTTATATATTTGGTTCACATCAACTTGATGAGCTTTTAGCAGTGGGGCTCGTCCATAGGGGCTGCGGGGCTGCAGCACCCCCAACCAAAATTTCCCGAAATTCCAATTTTTATTTGCTTTACAATATTTAAAAAATTATATATTTCCCCTTTAATCTTTATCCTTTATAATCCTTTTTCAATTAATAATTCTCTGCTATGCCGTCTCGCCAACAGATTTCTTTCCGGGGCGATCAGCCCCCTCTAATATACCAATCGTGGTATAAAACACTAGCTCTAACGTATCAAATGAAATTATCAAGAATTTAGCATGCGAATCTGTTAGGAGAAAAGGGGCTGCTTTTCAGCAGCCCCGACCAAAAGTATGATAGCGTTTTCTCTTGAAAAAATAAACGATTTCTACTACTAATAAATCACATTGGCTTTTTAGCTTTTCTCACTCCAATGCTGTTTTAATTTTTTATTTATAGCTTCGTTTTTCTTTTCAACAGAGAGAGAACAACTCTATGGAGAGAACAAAATTTTTTCGGATATTTCGGCAAGTCAATAGATTTATGTTTACTTTCTCGGAGACTAGTTTTTATTTCTTTTTTTAATGAACAAATTGAAATCTAAATGTTGATTTTAGTTTCATTTGCTTTTGAGATACTAAATGAAATAGACTTCATCTTTGATTCTTCATATTCGTAATAATCAGCTAAATACAGGTAAGTGACAATTTTTGAATGCTTTATTAAGTGTGAAAGTGAAGTGTGTCAGTGAAGACTTTGAATCAGGTTTACTAATGCTCTGTACCTATCAAATCTGATTAAGGCATCTTAAACCATTTCTAAGGGTTTTTTTTGAGATATTTTGGCATTATATCGCTTAAAATACGTTCCCAACTTGGTACCGTCGGACGGAGCAGCACCCCTTATAATTTTACCTTCGAGCCGCCACTGGCTTTTAGCCCCATCCAAGATAGATGAGCCTTAGCCCTCTCTGCTCTTTTATAAAGATGGAATTCATAACTTCAAAAAAAAAAAGTTGTAATGAGCTTATAATAACCACTACAGCTCGTTAGCGATTTATAGTCCCCTACTTTAGTTTTTGCAGATTCGATTTACAATTTAAAGGAGCCTCTGAGTTTTAGTATCTATAAAGAATTAGCCCGTTCACAATTTAATGAGCTTTATCTTAAACTCAGCCTTAGTCCCCTCCACTAGCGAATCCAGGGGGGCTCAAGCCCCTCCCACCCCCCCCCCAAAAAATGAAAAGTTTTAGGCACTTGGCACTTGTAACTCAGTTAATACAACTATATTTTACAAAGTTTGTCAAAACGCAAACAATCTATATCCAAAATTCGGATGAGGCGTACCAAAACGAGTTGAAAAAGGGGGTTTTTTGACTTCTTAAATTTCCAAAAATTTTCTGGAGGAGGACCCCCAGTTCCCCTTTTGGTAGTTGGAGCAGTATAATTCACTACCTTTTCCGTATTAACATTAACAAGAAGATTCAATTGGATTATGAAAATTCTTAGCCCCCCCCCCAAAAAACCAAATCCTGGATCCGCCACTGCTGATGACGCCTATAATGGAGCGGTCCATTTGGTGTGACCTAAAGATAATTTTGAATGAGTTGAGGAGTTTGCTGTCAAAACCAGCTCATTCCATATTTTTCTGAAATCCACTTTTTTTTTTGCATATTTTGAAAGTTTAGAGGGTCCTTCATAACTTGACGAAGGGATATAGCTCAAATCCAGCTCATTCCAACCCAAAATTAGATGAAAAGGTGAAAACTGATCTCAACTGTGAAATTTGAGATCATTTGAAAAAGTTAAGTGGATGTTATTTATTTAAAACTCGTAAAGACACAAATGTTAACCGCAGTGGCGGCTCGAAGGTAAAATTATAAGGGGTGCTGCTCCGGCGGTACCAAGTTGGCAACGTATTTTATGGGATATAATGCCAAATAATATTAAATAGATTGAATAAATCAAATAGAAAAGATGGGAACAATATAAAATTTCGATTTTACACTTAATAAGCATTCAAAAACTGTCACCTATATTACGCTGATTATTACGAAGATGAAGATTATCAAGCGAATGTGAACTAAAATCTACATTCCGAATTCAATTTGTTCATTATAAATAGAAATAAAAACGTGGCTACAAAAAAAGTAAACATAAATCGATCTTTATTGACTTGCAGAAACATTCGAAAATATTTTTCTCTCTGTTGAAAAGAAAAAAAAGAAGCTATAAATAAAAAATTAATACAGCGTTGGAGTAAGAAAAAGCTAAAAAGCCAATGTGATTTATTAGTAGAAATCGTTTATTTTTTTTCTTCCTCACAGCTCTCTCAAGAGAAAAGGCTATCATTCTTTTGGTCGGGGCTGCTGAAAAGCAGCCCCTTTTCTCCTAACAGATTCGCATGCTAAATTCTTGATATTTTAATTTGATATGATAGAGCTATTGTTTTATGCCACGATTGTTACATCTGCGGGGGCTGATCAACCCGGAAAGAAATCTGTTGGCGAGACGGCATAGCAAAGAATTATTAATTGAAAAAGGATTATAAAGGAGAAAGATTAAAGGGGGAAATAGATTATTTTTTAAATATTGTAAAGCAAATAAAAATTGGAATTTCGGGAAATTTTGGTTGGGGGTGCTGCAGCCCCGCAGCCCCTATGGACGAGCCGCCACTGGTTAACCGGTTAACTAGAAAAAAACAATTTCGCACAGCTTAATTGAACAAAAAAAAATTGAAAAAAGCACGAAAAATCGTGTTTTTGCATCAAAATCAGCTCATTCAGACCTAATTAGTGTAATAACGCTCATGGTAATTCACCCGGAATGAAAATGAAAAACTAATCAAATTTTAGGTGGTTACCTACAATTAAAAATTTAGCTTTAGAACTGTGGACTTTAGAAGTTCTTTGTCTCTCCTGTAAAATTTCCAAAAATGGAATGAGCTGGTTTTGATAGCAAACACCTCAGTTTAAAGTTTACTTTAAAGGGTCAAATTTTTTAAAAAATTCTTGGAGATCCCCCCTCCAAAATTTTGATGTATATTAATTTATCAACTTATTAGTTATAATTAATTTATTATTTTTCTATTGAGGCCGTCCATAAATGATGTCATACTTTTTTTGCCCATTTTTGACCCCTCCCACCCCTTTGTCACAAACTGTTACCCCCCTACCTCCCCTTTGTCACGCTCTTACACAAACGGAACCAACTTTTTTTTATTTGAGCTTAATTTTAAATCAAATAAAAAAAATTTATATTATTTAATTTTACCCCTCCTGATAGTTTCATATCTATCCACCCTTTTGAAAGATATTGGGCAATTTGAAATGAGTTGCTACAACAGGTTGACATTTTTCATTAAAACTGATTATATTTAATATTTTTGGGTGACTTAGAATTATTAAAACAATATTAAGAGAATATTTCTAGTATTTTTATAATGAAAAATTATGTTTATCCATGTTTATTTCACTTGGGCACAAAGATACGCAAGTGCGGGTCTTTGCGCATTGCCCCCTTTTGCGAGGCAAAACCCCGCGATTTTCTTTCCTACTAAATTGTAAATTTCTCTTAAAATACTATCGATAAGAGTTTAAACTTGGATTTGTTTTGTAAGTTAGGCCTCAACTCAATCTAACACCTCCAATTGAAATTTCGGGATTATCTACCCCCTTTCGACCACAATGATAAAACAGGGTTCCCACGGTCCTTGAAAGTCCTTGAATTTTTTAAGGCGAAATTTAGGTACTTGAAAGTCCTTGAATTTTTTAAGGCTAAATTTAGGTACTTGAAAGTCCTTGAAAAACGTTCTAGGTCCTGGAAAAATGACTTAGGTCCTTGAATTTTCACTCAGCCTCTAATCGAACTTAATTTTTTTCAGGTCTTTCTTTGTTTTTTTCTAGAAATTTTCTTTAAAACTACTCTTATGAACATAACTTGCGGCCAGTTTTACTAACTGATAGTGAAGAGCAACTTCTCCTCTCGTTCCGATTGTATGCGGGAAAAATAACTTGTCTTGAAATACGACTTGAAATACTAATTTTCAATATTTTCCAAGAGTAGGAACCATGTAAAAATACTGAAAATTGTTTCTTAAATCCGCCCATGCCCGCCTACCCTGTCGTTTTAACAATTTAAGGTTTTTTCATTGATTTTCAGTTGCAAAATGTGAAGTCACAACTTTTAAACCCCCCTCCCTCCCCCTTGTCATAAATTGATTAACCCCCTCCCCCCTCTGAGTGTGATGTCATTATGATTTATGAACGGCCCCTTTTCTTGAAAATTCAGAGGAATTTTTTTTGAGCCAAAGACAAAGGGAGTTAAAATAATGAGTTAAAAATTTACTTTTTCCCAGTTATTTTTACTCCAGTTGCAAGGTTGTTAAGTATTTAAATACTTAGTAACGGAAATACTTTTTAAATACTTTAAAAGTATTTAGTTACATTCGTTACTTTTTCAGTATCGAACTGGTATTTAACTACAAAAATTTAAAAGTAACTCAAATCCTTGTTACTTAAGTACCTATGCTGTACTTCAGTTACTTTCTAAACCCAGAATTAAAAAAACGCAATCCAAACATTGGAGATGGGAACAAAACACAAAACACTTCTTCCTGCTTTCGCATCAACCGAAGGGAAAAAGCGTCCCCGGCGCACAGTGGGCAAAAAACCCAAAAAGCTGGCCAAAAGTCGAAAAAAAAAGTTTTTTTTTCGGAACTTTTGACACTTGGGATAGTTGTAGGGATATATCTAGCACCTATTTGCACCATTGGTAAATGGCTGGGAAGTCTCTGTGGCTCAGGAAATCATTTCGTACGTGAGCGTCGAGCGAGTTGTTTAGACATCTCGAAGTATAGCAAAAAGTTAACTAACTTTAAGCGTGTATAGAATCAGGAAAAATTGACATTTTTTGATTCTGTAAATTGGATTCTCATCTTAAAAGTACGCATAAATTAGAACTTTTTTGTGAAATTTATACAAGCTATATATTGAATAGTTAATCAACAATGAAGATAGTCATATTTCTCAAGATAGCGTTCTAAGAAATCGTGATAAAAAGAGAACAACGAAAAAACCCCCACCAGATCCCACTCTGAAACCAAGTGGAAGTTTTTAACTACATATTTTTTCAAAAGCCTGCAAAAAACTGGCTGCCTTTAGGTGCCATTTTGGCTTCTGGAGCGATTTCTATGTTGCAATGTATGGGCGCGATTCAACTCGTGCTCAATAAACTTTCGATTTTAGTTCTCAATATTTATAAAAAATACCTTTATAATAAGGTCAAAACATGTAAATAATGATAGTATAGATTAATAATATTATGTTAATATGTGTGTTAGATTAATAATTCACATCTTTTTATTTATTGCTTAAATTTACATAAGCTTATTGTATCATATTGTATTACTACTATTACATTCAATTCATATTTTAGCTTTTTTATCACAATAAGAATAATATGTATGAAAATAAATATATTTATAGCCATTGTAATAAAGATTAATTACTTAATTTTAATATTTTTTGCCATTTATAAAATATTTAAGTTTTTAAATGTAATACTTTCACGTTCATAATTTTAAACGCTTTTTTTTTATTTTAATTTTATATTCCTCATCTCCAATCTTAAAAAGTCATAAATACTAAATCCAATGCAAATCTAAACACTTTTTACCAAATAGACGTCCATGTTGAATTCGCCATTTTGTTCTCTATAAATATATTTTTCTGATTTGAAATAAGTTACCCGGATATTGTATGATCAGGAGATTTAAAAAAAATAAAAAATTACTTATCTCGTAAAAACAATTTTCCGCCATTTTGGGTCCGCCATTTTGTTTTTTCATAAATTTGACTTCAGATTCATAATCAGCGACCTCAAAAACCCCTGAATATGAGTTTTCATCAAAAAACTTATCACTTTCGACTTTTGGCCAGCTTTTTGGGTTTTTTGCCCACTGTGCGGCGGTGACCGACCACCCGAATCGCTGACAAGTGACAATCCTTTTAAGAATATTTATTACCCCCCTGTGTTGAAGAAAGTGCCGTTTTTGTTTCACCCACCCTTGGGGGGTCACCGGAGCCGGCGAGTGTCTTTGGGGGTCCACCTCGCAAGGTCGAATTGCTCGAGATCGAAAAGCCGATAGGACACCCTTTTATGGCCAATTATTGTTCGTAGTTCCTTGTTTTTCCACGAACCAAAGAGAGGGGGGACATTTTTACCGACAGATCAAATTTTACGAGAAGATGTCATTCAGTCGCTTTTTTGTTGTGCTCTCCAAAAGGCTGTTGGTCTACTACTATTCGACCCGGCCGTTTTGGCACGTGGACGATATTCGGCTTGAGAAATAAAATGAAATTAAATAGAACCTTTTCAAAATCATTCTAAAAAAATAGACAAATATTTTTTCTGTCTCGCGCCGAATCGTCCATTCCGTTCCTGCTTTCCGGATTACCATTGTTTGTTGGAAGTATAATGTCCCCAAAAAGAGGTAGGTTTTTTAATAATTTTTTTAAAAAAGTAGTGAGGGAATTGACGATTTATATTCGCTTTGTATTTTTATCTAGATAATTACAATTGATTTTTATGTTTTGATATTTGTATGACATGTAGCTTAAAACTTCGCCCACTTTTGCCCAAAAGGGTTAAAAGCCGTTTTTTAAAAACTTTTTACTCTAACTCAAGCCTTTATGTAGTATATTCTTACAAGATTCTATAAAAAATTCACTTAAAAGTTTATTATAATATTTTTCTTTCTCACTTTCTTGAAGAAAAACTAAAAGTAATAAAAGAGTTACTGACTTAAATTTAATTTTTTTTTAATTTTTTAAAAATGACCGAAATAATTTTCTGCTTAATATGAATATTCCATTTGAATTGAAGAAAAGGCAAAATATCAATTAAAAGATTAATTTCAAAAATTTGATAACCTAAGAAATTAAAACATCGCTAAAGCATTTAAGACAATAATAATATATAAAGTATTAATAATATAAATGCTTCACACACACACACACACACACACACACACACACACACACACACACACACACACACACACACACACACACACACACACACACACACACACACACACACACACACACACACACACACACACACACACACACACACACACACACACACACACACACACACACACACACACACAATTTTTAAATTAAATTAAATTTCCAAAGAAAGAGTGGGGAAAGAAAATGAAAAACTTTTTTACTAGCTTATGAAAATAATTATTTTATTAAAAATTGGATAATAATGAAAGGTAAGGAGAAGACCATTATCTTTACAAACTTTCAAGTGTTTAAAGTAAAGTAAAGTAACCTTAAATTTTTTTTGAGTTAAATGCAACTTCTTTTTTAAAAAACTTTAGCAATTTACTGTAGAAACTTACGTTAGCAATCTATATTTAAATTTCCTTTAATTTTAAATATTATGGTTTAAATTATTAACTTATTATGTAGTCGAAAATTCAAAAATTTGGAGTATCGATTGCGTCCACCTTCTTCCTGTTGAATAGACATCGTTCTCTCAATTAAGTTTTAGTTCAAATATTAAAATTTCATTTTATTATTAAAATTATATTTCAATTTTTTAAAAATAATTAAAATAAATTTTATTAATTAAAATTAATTTTGAAAATTATTTTTAAAATGAATTAATTTTATTAAGTATTAGTTTAAATTTTATTTAAATTTTTAATTTGTTTTATTAAATTTTATTTTTTAAAAAATTTTTATTTTAAATTTTTTAAATTTAAATTTTGCGGGTAAAGTAACTGAAGGTAGTCTTAAATACTTTTCATATACTCTATTTGTACTCTATTTAGTTACTTTTTTCGGGTATTTGTACTTAATACTTAGTTACTTTTTCTGAAATACTTGTATTTGTACTCAAATACTATTTCAAAGTAACTTTAACAACCTTGTCCAGTTGTTTTAAAGCTCAGCGATTGGTCCAGTCATTTGTCACCAGAACGCAGAACCACTGGTTTCAGGGTTAGTTTGGTACTATTTACTTGGCACCGCCACCTATGCCAGTACCGCCCAGTTTTCCATCTTGCTTTGTTCTGTGTTTAAAATGGATGAAATTTGAACTGAAGTGAATAAATCTTATTTTATTTTATTCTCACAAAAGTAAACATTCAAGGAAAATAAATATCCATGTAAAATCAAATTATTGAAGTGCAATACTTTTGTTAACTGATATAATTTAACTTACAAATAAAGACATGTAAAATAATTGAGTTAGCCATTTTTCAAAAATATTTACGGTATGTGTATAAAAGAAAAAATCATTAATCTATAATCTTGATCCTGAAAGGCTGCTCCAGTTTCATTTTTACCTGAATCATTAATATGATTGATTTTTTTTTAATTATGACAGTCTATTCGCATATTGTTATAATTTTAAAACTTTGCTATTGTATCTAATTTTTCTTATATTTTCCAATTCTTTTAAAGATTTATCATATCTATTCTCTTAAGATACTTTGGTACAGCTTTAGAAATCCCCTATCTTAGTCCCCCAGCCTGCATGTTTTTCCCTGCAGCTTAAAACATAACTAACAACCAGAAATGTATCTGTGGTTATACACATGGCAACTGGAGGACTCTTTCTAAAGCTGTTCCGATACTTTTTATTTTATTCTTCCTAATTTCAAAGAATCCAGACCTTAGTAATTTTTTTAAGAAGGTTTATTTTGCCAGTGCTGTTTACTGAGCAAGAAAACAGTTTAACTTCCAATCTTCCACATAACTGGGGTGTTAGAATCCATTAACGCTGGGGATAGCTATAAGTTGGAAGAGTAATGGACTGTAGTAGGGAGAAGGTCAAACAGAAACACAACTGTGGTTCTGATTTTGAGCTGCATAGTCTGACTTAGCTCTGCCCATTGCCCCATATGTAAGCCCAGTGATGGCCACTGCGCTACAGAACAATCTGTGGGCTGACTGATTATGCTGAAACTGCATCATACTTCATACTACCTGTTTTTAAAATGTGTGTGCACTAGTTGGGACTATTTGTATGGTCTCTCCGGCACATATTGCTTACTTTTTATAGCATATGCTTTGTTTTTCCAATAAATAATGTCAAATTATTAGAATAGACACCTGCAGGTCTTTAAAACCTACATCGTTTTGGACGGGGTGACAAATTTTATCATTTCAGTTCTCCTTTTCTTTTAAATTTGAACATCTCTTTGCGGGAATGGGCAATTATGGTTTTCATGTTAATCTATAATCAAGAAAATTAGCATAGTTAACCCTTTCAGACCTAGCTGCTCCAAATTTCCCATTGGATTCAATGGTAATCTTGGGCAGCTTTGGATTGAAAGGGTTAAAGTGTCCTACCAATTGTAGCCATTCTCCTACTTGTCCGTCCAATGTACCATTTCCCCCCAAAGACTACCTGAATTTTGTAGCATTTCCCTAACAAGTGTGTTACATCAAAATACATAATAAATTTAAAAGAGTAAATGGGTTTTAAATTGTTTTTTTAAGAAGTTTAAATATCTCTAGTGGCCATCAAGCTAGACACTCTTGCTTTACACTTTTTTAAACCCAATTTTCTTGGTGTAAAATATTGTTTTTCTAATAACATTGACAAAGGGAAATTTACAAATAAACTTTTTGTGTCATATAATTGAGGATTTAGGTGCAAGGACCAGGTATCTCCTTTTTCAAACCAAGTTTATTCACTGGCACATTTGTTAATTTAGTGAAACATTTCCAACCATTTCTGCCTTAAAATGAAGATAGGCCAGTTTCCAGATGTGGGTTCTTAAACTGCAAGTCTCACAAAAAAACACCTGCACCTGATTTCAAGTTCCATAGAGAATTAACTGAGTGAAAACAACAGTAGGGGGATAGATCTTTAAGAGTAATTAATAATAAGTAGCTTCATTTTCAAAAAATTTAAGGAAACCGATATGGTTTGCTTTTATTTTTAAAAACACAATGCCCAGCTTAAACTTTTATATGTACAGAAAGTATACAAATACAAGGGTTGTGGTTTTGACTCCTGTATTTATCCTAAACTATGTTTATACAGCAACCCTAAAGCATGCCAGCATTTAAGATATCTTCAAAAATCATCCAAAATAAATTTGTAATGAAAGTGGAGATACCTGTTTCTTGCACCGAAGTTCTCACAATTACCTTTGACCTATTATCATTGATTTCATTTCAGATGATTGAAGTGCATGCTAGGCTTCCATATGGATCTGTTTTTCTCTCAGGAGAAGTCGTAGAATGCCATGTTACTTTCAGGAGCCCATTTACGTACTCTCAGAAGCAAAGTCAATCGAACAGGTTTGAGAAAATACTCTTAACTATTACATTGTATAAAAGGTAATATGACATAATCCAATTTCTAAGAGAGGAAAATGTTTTGCAAGTAGTCTAAATTTAAATTTTACCGTAAAAAAAAGACTTCTTCCAAATATTACGTATATTATTTCTGTATTCTTCTGTTTTGATATATTTGAAGTATGTAGTAACCTCTATATTTGATGATTTGTCAACTTGCTAGATTAATGCAATAATGGTTTACAATATTTTTAGTGACCTAGAAGAAGTTCTGGCATGGGCAAGTGCTCAGATACATTGCCAGTGCACTGTAGATGATACTTTAGTAAAATTTCCTACTACAGCTTCACAAGAAGAACTGGCTACTGCTTCTCAAGATACTTCATTCTTACCTTGTAGAGGTAGGACATTTATTGTATGAAATATTATTCAAATGCTGCAATCCCTTTTTTGGAAGAGAGAATCTATATTGATGCATATTGGTTCAGAAAAATTACATATATTTCTCATACTTAGTTAACTTTTTAATTAAAACAAATTATGCTGAAACTCTTCTTTTATGTCACATTAATGACCGTATTTTCTTAAAAATGAAGGAAAGGACAGAAAACTAATTTTTCTGAGTTACTAGGGTCTAATTAAGAAACAAGTGATTAGGAAAAGATCACTCACAATTATGCTAGGTATGAAGTCCTGCAAAAAGACAACATCAGTTCAAAGCAGTTACAATTTTAGTATGGCATGGTTCATATGGTGCTCTAAAAACCTTAAAAAGTGCTTGCTTTTTTAAATCCCTTATAAAGTGCTTAAAAAGTACTCAATTTTTTACTATGGTTCTTAGGTTTTTTTTCTAGAAACATGAGTCATTAAAAAATGTTGCTGTTAATTTTAAAAAATGTTTTTGTTGTTTAAAATATGCCAGTTAATTAAATTTTTTAGAGGTTTTGAAGAGGTGTAATTTTATGAATTGAGATAGTTGGGGAATAATTTCAAAAGTTATCTTTCATATTACTTCACAATCTTTTTTTTAGTACGTAATAACCTGTATTTTACAATTTTTTTTGTAGGTGAAAGTGGACATGTTGTGCTCTCCACCAAACCCAAAATATTATTTTGTGATTTGAAACTCTCCCCAGGAGAAAGTAAAACATGTAAGTGCATATAAAAGTATTCAACAGTGCATTCCTAGGTAAAATCTACATTTTAGGACATTTATTTTATTATACTCTATTCATTTAAAATTGGCGCTTGAGAAAAAGTGCTTTCCCCCATGCTAGAAGCGTAACCATAGCTACGATCTTCGACCAGCCAATAGTAAGCCTTCTTCGTCACTTTGACATGGATAGTTGCTATGGTTACCGATCGGTGGTGGGGGAAGGAAATATTTTCAAGCGCCAGTTCAAAATGAACAGAGTATAATCACAGTAGCTTATTTACCTAAACATTTCAATATATAGGTATATATATATATTTTTTTTTTTCCTGAACTATTTACTCTACAGATTTTATACAAGATAACTAACATCCTGACTCATGTCCTTAACTTTTAAACTGTCTACAACTTTAGTCATAATTGGGATCACATCTTGGTGCAAATAAGGAGACAAATTTTATCAAGTGTCACCTTATTTACAAAGGTTAAGATTAAAGGTTTGAGGTTGGGCATTTTAAATGGTCGAAATGGGATTTCATTTTCCATAGGTACAACAGTCTCCCCTTTATTTTAAAATATTAACTTCTCTTTAAAA
This sequence comes from Tetragnatha versicolor, assembly GCA_024610705.1. Taxonomy (NCBI): domain Eukaryota; kingdom Metazoa; phylum Arthropoda; class Arachnida; order Araneae; family Tetragnathidae; genus Tetragnatha; species Tetragnatha versicolor. Next base: position 35,788,802 of record JANDEH010000002.1, on the reverse strand, counting down.
ACTAAAAAAATTAATTAAATTTAAAATGAGGTAGGTGAAAGCTACTCTTCTCAAATAACTGCTCAACACATTTTTTACAAAACAAAGCAACAACTAGAAATTTAGCATTGTCCGGGAGTTAAAATTGAAAATGAAATTTAAGTCCACTTCATTAAAAAGTGATACTATTTTTTTATGAACAACCAGTGGTGGCTCAACCATAAGAGCACATTAACTCCCTTGAAAAAAACATAAAAATAAAATTAAAAATAGATATAAATCAAGGTCAAATAAAATATAATAGACATCATTCTTAATTCCTTTTTCATACTCAGAATCATCTTTCTACTACTCACTCCTCCTGTCTAAGTATTTACTGTCTAAAATGTGGAAGTTTTATAAAATAAATGAATTTTGCCTTCCCTTCCTAATTTGCCAGTCTGACCGACAATTATTGAGATGAAAGTTGTAAGAGATCACAAATTAAAGGTGTGATACTAGTTTTAGTTAACACTGTCTAAATATATTTCCATACTTGTAGTTTCTTTTTCACATTTATCATGAGGCTTTTATCTTTAGATATTTATAGAGAAACTATTCCAAATAATGCCCCACCATCTTATAAAGGACAATGTGTCAAATATGCATATAAAATTACAGTTGGCACTCAGCGAGTCAATGCAGCTATAAAACTATTGAAAATTCCTATAAGAGTTCTGGTTTTATATGGTAAGTAGTCCTTGATCTGGTGTTAGTTAAATGCTGAACTACAATTTTAAAAGTTTTATTTAATGCTTATAAACTTAATAATAGCAATTTTTCTAATAAAAACTACCTAAACAATGTATTCTGTCAGTAACTTTAAGTTGCATTAATATAATAGTTATTATAATACCAAAAGGTTTTTATTTGGTTGTGTAGCGTATTGGGTTTGTAAATAAAAATACAGTAGTTAAAAACAAAGATGTTTATTCAGGCAGCAAAACAAAACAGATGGGAAGCCTCTCTTCACACAGCTTTCAGGCTATTTATGTTAATGGCTACATTACAGTTGGCATCCAGGAATGAATAAGAATCCAACGGGTTATTTATGCTACTATAGTTAGATTCTCTACTTAGTTTCAGATTTTTGGTATCAAATTCAAAAGTTCTAAAAATACTTTTTTAAAATTATTTTTTAATGATTTAATGTTAAAAATTCTAACTTTATCAGAGACTGTTTGATTTTTAACATCAGAACACTATCTGTGATTTCAATAGAATTTAAAATACTCTTTAAGCTTTTGGGATTTTAGTAAATTTTTGCAATGATGTTAGTAATTTTTACTATTAGTATCTCAGATTTATCATTTTCAATTTTTGTCCTAAAGCTTAATGATATTAAAATATTGATAAATGAATTTCATATAATTTTAATTTTTTTTGCTTATACTTATGGTTTTAATTTCAGGCATTCCAGATGTTAATTTTTCTACAGAAAGTGAAGAACTTCAAGTGACTCCTACCAATCCCTTTCTTCAAAGTAGACAGAAACAGCCAACTATTTCTTCCACATTACAAATTTTAGAGGCAATCACTGCCCGTCGAAGTCCTAGTACGTGATTTTAATTTTACTTCCTGTAAAATCTCAGTATTGATTTCAACAGTATACTCTCAATATAAGGAAATCAAAGGGATGGGTGAAAATTTTTGACAGAACTAGGTGGAAAATTTGATACTGAAGCATCAACAAGGTTCCTTCTTTGATATTAACACCAGTTTGAGAAAGCTTTACATGTCTGTCCCACAGAGCATAATGGTTCTCTTTAAGTGTTGATGTTTCATTCAGTTCAACAGGTTGGAACGGATTTGGGTGGAAATCTCTGTGCAGAGGACGCATATACTTTCATAAAAAGTGAGGGGAGTGCACTGGTCGCGAACTGGTCCATTCTTACTAACAATAGGATTATCACCTGGCCAATTAGTGCTGCATACACAGAAATATTAATTTTTAGAATGGAAAAATTTGCGTTAATACCAAGAGTTAATACGAAAAGTCTTCAACTTAAAAATGATAATTACAGGGGTGGAAAATCTGCGCCAACTGCGCCAAACTGCGCCGAAATTGGTTACCTGCGCCAATCTGCTCCAAAAATGGCAAAATTCCGATTTTTGCGCCAAACTGCGCCAAAAACGCGATAATCCGTTCAATCTGAATTTGTAACCCTGAAAATCCAACTGATAAGAAAAGAACCAATCCTCAGACACTATGATCGATTCTCTTCCCGCTAGAATCGCTATGAAACGGGGGGCCGGATGCAACTACGTTTTGCGACGATTTTGAGACCGGTCGAATCCTACTTCCACAGCTCGCGTTGCTACGTGGTGGAACGCTTCAGCAAATGAGGAGGAAAACGTCAGCCCGATCGTCGTAGAGCCCGATCGTCCGGCGCGGTGGAAATTGAAATAGAACGATTGTAACGGAGTACGTTATGCGTTGATTTGATTTTTGGCCGTGTTTTTCGGTGATAAGCACGGGGTTCGTACGCTCCTTGAAAATTAATTTCATTTTCAAGCACTGGAAACTCCTTGAATTTGGGTTGTACTCCTTAAAAACTTTTAAATTTTCATCTTGAATATTTCTTCTGTAAATTTATTTCTCCTATAAAATAGGTTTCAATCCGCAGCGTTTAGTGCTTTGAAAAGTCGGAAATCGCGATATTTTGCGAAAGTTTCGGGGTTTTTTTTTCTTGCGGAATGTCCCGTTCTTCCCCCGACTTTCTTGGACGGCCCGCGGGTGTTGCTGTTGATTCAAGTTGGCTTCTTTATGCGTCATTATTGCGATGAAGAAAAAACAACTTTACCTTGGTTAGAAGCCCACAAGTCCGGTGTTCCGGAAGCCCGAAAAATAGCAATATTTCGGAATTTTTTTTTCGGAGTGTTCCGTTCTTCCCGTGACTTTGTTGGACGGCCGCGGGTGCTGATTCAAGTTGGCTTCTTCTTGCGTCATTATTGCGATGTAAAAAAATAAAAAACAACTTTACCGTGGTTGGAAGCCAACAAGTCCGATGTTCCGTCTAGTCTTCCGGAAATCGGGAAAATAGCTACTTTTCGCGACAGTTCCGTTTTTCAGGGTGTCCGCTAACCCTGGAAACCGGGAAAACCTGGAATACTCAGGGAATTCGAAAATGCCCTGGAAAACCTGGAATACTCAGGGAATTGCGAAAATATTCTGGAAAAATGTTATTTTGTACGATACGTAACGTTTTCCAGCGTTTCTTTACGTCGTGGAGTTACCATCTCCGGTAATTAGTCAAATCAACGGCATCCTAGCTCGCACGCGGATCGGCACGGCGGCGATGCGATCGCGCGACTCGGCCTGTAAAGGCCCCTTCTCCTCGTTCGTTTACTGTATTACGGAAAAACGACTTTTATTGGAAGAAAGCCGTGTTCATGCTGTTCCTACCATGCAGCCTCAAGATGAGGAGAAGCCTATTTTACGGGGCGTAATCGTCGGCTTCTCGCATTTGGTGTATTGTGGAAAACGGACAAAGTCAAAGACTTGCTTATGAAGTCTTATTTTATTGGTGCTCAAATTAAAATTATTTTGAGTAGAACAATTGAAAGAATTTTTATTGGAAAACTTGAATAACTGCTTAAGTCTTAATTTAAATTTAATAATTTCATAGTTATAGTATGGTTGTGAGTGATAGGTAGTTTTTCCTCCAAAAAATATAACCTGATAAGATTTTCAGCTGATTTATGAAAATATATTATGAAATTTCTTTATAAGGTAGTCTTTATACACAAATAGGATTCTTTACTTAAAATTGAAGTTTTAATTTTTCTCAGTTAAATTTCTGAATAATTTGATACTTTTTCACTAGCCTTTTACAGTTAATTTTTACTGAAGGCTCCTGATTATCTATTAAACATTTCTAAATATTGGTTTTTTAGAATAATTTGAAGATCAGATATAATCTGACTTCAGTTTTCATTAAAATAATTTCATTTCGCAAAAATGCACCCCCAAAAATTAAACCTGGAGTACTCCCATTCTAGCCAGTGTATTGTATAGTCATTTCACAAATCTTGTATTCCTTTTGAGCTCTTGCTCAGTCTCAGAATTGGTCGAAGCTTTTCTAGAGAAAAAGAAAACGGATTATTTTTCTCAATGAGTAAAACATCTATAAATTAAATGTCTAATTTTAAAATTAATATATCATTTAACGAATTAATACTAATCTATAGATATTTTTTCAGTTTTTTTATCAAGTTTATTTAATATATGGTATGAATAGAAGGAAATTAAAGTTCCATCTTATCATCAAAAATAAAAAAAAAACGCCTTCCTTAAAGCTTTAGTTTGACCGAACCTGATGCTGATTCACTGTAAACTGATTCGGAAATGAAATTTGCGTTGATACAAAACCACTAAAAGCTGATACAAAAATGCATTTTGACTTGATACAAAACTTCCCTAAAGCTGATACAAAAATCATTTTTGGATTTTCCACCCCTGTAATTAACATTATAAGAATGTCTAGAAATTTTTTTTAGAGGTTTTAAGCATAACGAAGGTTATTGTATCAAGAGAATACTTTATATTGCAATACTTTAAGCAAACTTTAGAAGAGTAATATTTTTGAAAATATGTTAGTTGTGGAATAATTTAAAACTTGCACAAAGATCTCTCTAGAGCAGCAGTTCTTAAACTATGGTTACCAAGGTTGTTAAAGTTACTTTGAAATAGTATTTGAGTACAAATACAAGTATTTCAGAAAAGTAACTAAGTATTAAGTACAAATACCCGAAAAAAGTAACTAAATAGAGTACAAATAGAGTATATGAAAAGTATTTAAGACTACCTTCAGTTACTTCACCCGCAAATTTTAAAATTAAAATTATTTAAAAAATAAAATTTAATCGAATAAATTAAAAAATTAATAAATAATTAAAATAAATTAAAAATTTTAATCAATTTATAAATTTAAACTTAATCAATTCATTTTAAAATTAATTTTAATTATTTTTAAAAAAAATTGAAATATAATTTTAATAAAATAAAATTTTAATACTTGAATTAAAACTTAATTGAGAGAATGATGTTTTCTCAACTGGAAGAAGGTGGAAGCAACCGATATTCCAATTTTTTAAATTTTTGACTACTTAATAAGTTAATTATTTAAACCATAATATTAAAATAAAAGGAAATTTAATTATAAATTGTTAACGTAAGGTGCTAAACACAGAGAACAGAGGTTTCATAAGGCACTTTTCGTCAGTCCGCGGACACTAATTTAATTCTCACTAGCAGCCAATCAGAAGAAGCGAAATCCGAAGGCGATTCCTAATTGGATATAGAGCTTCTGTCAGGCGTTGCATTTGAATTTCATCAGCAATGTTTCTTTTTCCCTGGATCATTAGAACATTTTCCCTAGATGATAGAACATTTCCCTAAAGTACTTTTTTTCACAGAGTAATTACCTATCTATGGCTGAAAATCGTTTGGAACCTTGAGCAGAAGAATTTTTAAATTTCTAAACACATGTCATCCGTATTTTAACTTTACGTATTATCTGAATATAAACAAACTGATCGTTGCCAACACAGAAAGAGATAAGGACCTTTTCTGTGCCACGCATAGCCCATGGATTCTTTTCCCCAGAGCGAAAGGAGATTTTCCCTCCACCGCCGATTTAAAGACAGCTTCCCCGGTGGAGGGACGCGGCGCGGACAAGAGGGACGCGGCGGTAGGAGGCGGAGCTATGTCCGCAAATTGTTTGATTGGTTTAAAAAAAATTACCATTAGCGTCTATGGCGATGAAACCTCTGTAAGCTCTGTTCTCTGTGGTGCTAAAGTAAATTTCTAAAGTTTTTAAAAAAGAAGTTACATTTAACTCAAAATTTAAGGTTACTTTTACTTTACTTTAAAAACTTAAAAGTTTGTTATAATAATGGTCTCTCCTTTCATCATTATCAATTTTTTAATAAAATAATTATTTTCATTAGCTAGTAAAAAACGTATTTCATTTTCTTTCGCTACTCTTTCTTTGGAAATTTAATTTAATTTAAAATTGAAGCATTTATATTATTAATACTTTTGTCTTAAATGTTGTCCACACATATTCTCTACATATTATTGTAAAATTGGCTTGACAAAGAGGCCTGGTAAAGAGCACCAAAATAGTCTATACACATGTATCATGCCTGTACTACGAACTTTTTTAGAAATTCAAATTGCTTAAAATTTAAATTTTTAAAAAGATTTTTTTGTTTGAAAAATTTAATAATTTTTTATATGATTTGTTATCAAATAATGTCAAAATATTTTCATAAATAAGTTCATATTAATAAATTAATTAATTCACTACTTAATGACTTAATCACCAATAATTGGTGATTAATAAAAAACACAATTATACACAAAAAAAACACCTCGAAGAATGACCTCGACAAATGCCTCAAAAGTTTTTAACAGGAAATTTAAAAAAAGTCGATTTTTAAGCCAAAAAAATTGAAAAATTAAATCTTTTTACTTGTCCCATTTTCGCCAATTTTAGTGTGTCATTATTTATGTCATTTCTAAGGAAAAAACAGGTGAATTTACTTCTTTTCTAGTTATGTTTTAATTTCTTCAATTATCAAATTTATAACTAATTAATCTTTTAATTGATATTTTGCCTTTTTTTTCAATTCAAATGGAATATTCATATTTAGCAGAAAATTATTTCGGTCATTTTTAAAAAATGAAAAATAAGTTAAATATTGGTCTGTAACCATTTTATTACTTTTAGTTTTTCTTCAAGAAAGTGAGGAAGAAAGAATGTTATAATTAACTTTTAAGTGAATTTTTTTATAGAATCTTGTAAGAATATACTACAAAAAAGGCTTGAATGGAAAGCTTATGTAAGGATTGAATGAAAGGATTTAAACCCTTTTGGGGCAAAAGTGAGAGAAGTTTTAAGCTACATGTCAAACAAATATCAAAACATAAAAATCAATTGTAATTATCCAGATAAAAATATAAAGAAAACATAAATCATCAATCCCCTCATTACTTTTTTTTTTTTAAAATATGAAAAAAAACCTACCTCCTTTTGGGACATTATATTTCTAACAAACAATGTTAATCCAGGGAGCAGGAACGGAATGGGACGATTCGGCACGAGAACAGAGAAAATATTTGTCTAGTTTTTTTGATGATTTTGAAATGTTCTATTTAATTTCTCAAGCCGAATCGTCCCTGCACCGAAACACCTAGCGCCGCATGATCCACGTACCAAAACCCAAAACGGCCGCGTCGAATAGTAGTAGACTGATGAGTACCAGCAGCCTTTCGGAGAGCACAACAAAAAAGCGACTGAAAGACGACTTCTCGTAAAATTTGATGTTTGATCTACCGGTAAAAATGTCCCCCCTTCCTTTGGAAGTGAAAACAAGAAACTACTAACCAATTAGTGGCCATAAAACGGTGTCATATCGGCTATTCAATCTCCTGCAGGGCCACCCAGAGAAATGACGGCACTTTCAATTATCATCGTCAATACAAGGGGGCTATAAATATTCTCATAGAGGACTGTAAACGTGGCGAGCCCCACCGCCGACTCGCCGTCTGCGAGGGGGCAAGAAGGTCGAATTCGAATCGCCCGCCGAGGTCGCTTTTTCCCCTCGGGCCTCGGACTTTGCGGAAAGCAGGAAAATGTGTTTGTTTTCTCCAATGTTTGGATTGAGTTTTTTTTATTTCTGGGCTTAGAAAATAACTGAAGTACAGCATAGGTACTTAAGTACCAAAGATTTAAGTTACTTTTAAATTATTGTAGTTAAATACCAGTTCGATACTAAAAAAGTAACGAATGTAACTAAATACTTTTAAAGTATTTTAAAAGTATTTCCGTTACTAAGTATTTAAATATTTAACAACCTTGATGGTTACACAGTTTTTTAACACACAAGTTACTTTTGAGTGTTTCCCAAAGATTTTCAAAATGAGGTAAAACCCTAGTTTAAAGCGATAAATTTCAAAAAAATTTCTGGGAGATGACCCCCAAACCCCCTCTAAATTTTGACTTCTATTTACAATATTTTCCCTTGAAAATTATGTGGTTCTCAAGGAGCTGTTCTCTTTGGGTGAAACCAAAAATGTCTCAAAATGAACTAAAACACTACTTTTTATGGCAAATTTTCAAAAATTTTCTGGAGAAGACCCCCCATTATTACTTGGAAGTAATTGTGAAATTTTAACATAATGTTGAACATTAGGGAGTTCCTTAGGAATAACATTATGTCAACCCCCACTGAAACAAGCTCTGGGTGTTCCAAACCCTGGGGGGCCGTGCTGTCTGGCTGTCATATAAAGGGGGGCTGCGGTGATCGAAAGTTTAAGAACCGCTGTTCTAGAGTATTTGCACTTTAAAACTTTTTGAAAAATACATTTATTGACATCAGAATAAAAAAAACTGTAGAAGCTCAGTACTTACATTTTTAATGTAATAGTTATGAATTTAGCTTCATTATAACTTTTTTTATAGGAATTACTAATGTTTTATTTCTCTGAAATTTTATAGGTTATTTTAATATAACTAATCAAAGTGGAAAAGTTGTAAGGTTCTGTTTGTTGAAATCTTCCTTTCGACTGGGTGAAGACATTATTGGAGTATTTGATTTCTCTCAAGGTACAGTTAAATGTGTTCAGGTACGAAATTTCCAATCATTTTTACAAAATAGTTTATTTAAACTTATTTTCAATTGTTAAGTTGTAATGTAAGCTACGTAATTAGCTTTGCCAAAACTTTAAAATCCTTGTCTGTTATTGCAGGAATAAAATTCCCTTTTTATATCTATTATATTATAAACTATATACATATTTAAAAGTAATGCAGTAGAACCTTGATAGTTACCCTTTCTTTTAGACTTACAAATGGTCATTAAAGTAAAAGGACATTGTAAAGAACTTGGGAAAAGGCCCCTTTTTTATTCTTATGAAAAAACAATTGAAAATATAAAACATTTTTTCATCCCAATTTACTGTATCTTTTATAATATTTCATTGTGTAAAACAGGAGTGGCCGGCCAACCTGCAGCCTGCGTGAAATAAATTTGCAGCCTGCGAGATCTTTTTCAAGTCAAAAGTTTTAAGTTAGGTTAAAGCCTCCAAAAATTTGCAATAAGTGTACCAAAATGAGTTAAAAACCTGCTAATTAAATTCAAATTTCCAAAAATTTTCAGGGGGAGAACCCCCAGACCCCCCCTTTAGTTAGGACTACTATTCACAACTTGTTTTGGGATATTAAGTTCCTGTACATGCAATCCGACCTAAAATTTAAAAAAAAGATACATTGAACCTATTGAATATGTACGAAGACTGGGGGCTAAGGAAGAATTTGGAGTGCTCTTTCCTTGTGCAAAATCCAGCTTTAATTTTTAGAGAGAAAATTGTGGCCCCCTACCGAGATAAATTTCTATATGTGCCACAGGCGATGACCTTAGTTTCGAGTAATTTACAGTGTTTTTAAAGGCACTCTTAGTTCCTATAGAAAAGGCTTTCTTGGGGGGATCCTAATGATCAATTTAAATGAATATTTAATTTAGGAAACTATGCAAAGGATCTAAAAAACGGCAAGTTGTATAAAAAGTAAGCTGAATGACCTATATCTGGATAATTCAACTTACTTCACTGTCATTCTGAGACGCTAATATCCTAAAATTTTATATGCGGGCCCACGGGAATAGTATTTTTCCAAAGTGGCCCTCAAGATAGTTTGGGTTGGCCACTCCTGGTGTAAACCCTACAGGTCTTTTTTTTTACCTAGAAAGCATTTAATAATTTTTACGGTTAGTATGCTGTACTTTTTTTGTAGTTTTCCACAATATTTTTTATTTTAAAAAAGGTCATGTTTTGTAAGGCAAGGTATTGTAAAAATATCGGAAATTGAGTTTTTTATTGGTTTAGAGATGATGATAATTATGAGAAAATGAATTTCTTTCATTTGTTTAGTCTACTATAAGTATTTATTTTAATATTACAATTATTTTGGATGATTACAATTATTTTATTTAATTTAAATTAATTTAATTTATTTTTTTAATTACAATTATTTTGAATGATAATTTTCCAGAAATAAATGCAAATTTCACTTAAAAAGATACTCTATTTTAGTTTTCAGTTACTCTAGTTAGTGAAGAAGAGCTTCAAGAGGATTGTAAGGGAAGAACAAAACAAAGTATTACAACAGTTGCATATAATAAGCATCATGAATTCTCCTTGCATCTTAAACTCACCCAAGTTATACTACCTATTCCTTTAACAGTAACCCCAGCCTTTAGCACAAATATTGGTAAGTTTTTCTGTGAATATAAAGAATGATTTAATCAACAAAGAATTATCTTTGGTTTCAGATTATTAATGTTTGGATCTAAGTACACAGTAAAAACATGTTTTTAATCTCTTCTATTTTTTTCTGGAGATATTCT